>OY987184.1:17020076-18295076 GCA_963920625.1 Dinocampus coccinellae
AAAGTGATTAATCATAACTTCAAAACATTTGGATTATATGTACACGCAAAGATTAATAGGAAAAATATTTTGTAAATTTCCGGTTGTCTATTTTATTCGTACACGAAGACCAATATTCACCTTTCTCTTATGCTCACTATTTTCATTTTCCTCACTTCCTCATCAGTTACTCGATAGAATGCCATACTCTCAGCTCATATGTATACATATATACCATATTCCAGCATTACCCTCGGGCTCTTTAATCTGAGTGGTTTCCCTAGTCTGACTTAATATACCGTGCGACACTCATGCGCCAAATGTTATTATAAACTGATGAAGCTCATGCAAAGTAGAGGAAAAAACAAAAAAAAAAAAAAAAAAAGAGAATATAGAACACACATATACGATGTAAATTTTTTTGAATTAATAATAAAATTTACGTATGAAAAAAAAAAAAAGGTAATAAAATAATATATTTCAAATTCACTCACAATTTATTTGTAACAATTGAATAATAATATTATTATCATATTTTTTTATTATTTTTATTTTTTTTTTTACTTTTTTTTTTTACTTTTATTGCCAACCATTAAATACTTGGCCAGGATATTGTGGCATATATAGATATTTCTATGTAGAGTGGAATAATAAAAAAATAATTTATCCATGTCAAATGGCAGGAGGGAGAAAAAAAAAATATATATATATATATATTTATATAAACGATAATGAAATATTGATGCTATGAGCGTTTTATAAAAAAAAAAAAAAGTGCTATCTTGTTTCCATGTTTTATCGTTTGTATATTATCCAGTTACTCCCCTACCCCAGATAACACTGAAATATATGTATAGATGTGTAGATATTATATGATGCGATCGTTGAAATGCAAGCAAGCAATTTATTACCAGAACAAGTGTCGTTTGTGAACAAGTTACTGTACTGCATTGATTGAATCTCTTTATTTTTTCTTTTTTTTTATTATTAATATTCTTTCATCATATTTAACATTTATAATTTTACAGATAAAAATTAATAGAATCAATATATAAATACACCCAATAATAAATAATTTGTAATTAAAAATGTAAATTATTAAATAATTTTACTATTATACTTTAGATAAAATTCGTGATAATAGATATAGACAAAATAAATTCTTTTAACCCTTGTACTTGATTAAAGTGCAAAATTTTTTATTATTTAATTAAAATAAATGGATAAATAAATGTAGATATTATTATTTGTGTTTGTAGTGTTGTCAGGACGACAATTGTAATATCTGTCTTTATCATTTACTATCTTATTATTATATATTTTATATTCTTGTTTTTACTTCAATTAAGTGGGCCTAAAATTATATAAGAAGAAGATTGAAAATCTAATTGTACTTGGAAATAATTTTACTCTCAAAAAATTATATATATTATCAAAAATAAAATATAAATATAATTACTGATAGAATAGAGTAAAATACTTTTATAAAAAATCGTTTTATTTCTGTAACTTGTTTTATCATGTGCACGAGATCGTTCAACAATTTAAAACTCGTAAAACCAGCATCAAGTCCAAAGGATCACCACGACTTCTCTATGTCTTTCACATATTTTCTCTTATTTTTCCTGTACGCGTGCGCGTATGTCGAACATTGTGAACGACCTCGCCCTCATTATTTTTTCTCGTTTTTTTCTTCATCTTTCCCTTGGGACACCCTTGCCGATTAAGGGACATGCCAAACGTGCACAACGTAAAAAGGTTTAATCGGTATATAGATGATGACTAGATACTCGTCTATTTTTTTTTTTTCCTCATTATATATAATACCTTTGCTCATATACATCCACATATTTTATCTTCTATCGTTGTTCAAATATGATTTGCCTTGTATTCTATATACAATCCAACTCTTGGGAAAGTTTTGTTTTTTTTATTACATTACACACAGAACATAATTTTTATCATTTAATATAAATTAAATTATCAATGAGTAAAATATTTCTCTTACAATTTTCATCATCATCGTTTTTATTAACGAAAAAAACTTGAACATTAATTACTAGAAAAAAAAGTCATTGTCATTATTTTTATTTCTCAAAATGAGTATAGTTAAAGTTGTTGAATGAATTTAAAACGTGAGTGTTCTTTATATAATAAAGTTTTAGAATAGAATCATGAAATAAAAGAGAGCATTGGTAAAACAGATGGTGTGTGTACAGTTGGTATTAATGAAAGAGAACGACGTAAATACGTATAGTGAGTTAAAGTTAAAGCGAAATAATATTATTATTGTGTTGCTGAAGTAACTACGAACAAGTTGTTATGCTTGCTTGGTGTTTTGCATCTATATAATTCTCCGAGTCTCGTTGTTGTAGAAGAGATAATGAGCTGGGCGAGCTCACTGCCAGCTTGACGCCGCGCCTGGTGTCTCGTCCGTCCCGTTTTACTGTATTATTTACTGTATTCATTGTGTATTTTTGTGTGTGTGTGTGTGTGTGTGTGTGTGTGTGTGTGTGTGTAGCTGTATAAGTATATATGTGTTATATTGCTACCTTTTGCAAAGCCTTATTCACATTTCGCGCTTCACCGCGTTTATACTCATTGCAACGCTACACTTGAAAATGATGAGAGAGAAGCAGGAGGGAGAAACCGTACGGTGGTGCCACTGGAGCATCAAGGATACACACAGGCCTCTCATCACTGTCTGCCTCATGGCAATTCTACAATTGCCATGCCAAGGACTGGTTAAAATTTTGTGTATTGTTGTGATGGTACAATCAACATTGAATAGATTTGAATATGAAAATAATTGTATGGTCTTGAATATATATAACTATGAATGATGGTGGATAAAAATTGAATGAAAAATCACAAACATTGACTCGATTGATTTCATTGGATGCATATGGTTATTAAAATCTAATCGATTCATATACGATTCATTGTCCTATATATATATATATGTGTGTGCTGTGTATATATACGCATTGTCTGTTGATATTGAATCACAATCGAATGAAGATGAGTATTGATATTTTTTGCTCTGTATTATTGATGAAAAAAAAAAACTATTTAATCATCGACGATATTATTCCATATAAATTTTTATTCATCTATTGCATTTTTATCATTTAATTTCAATTTTTTTACTGATATCATATATTTTTTTTTTTTACTTGTCATTTTGTTCACGTTAGAAATGAATTATACAAGTGAGAAAATTCTAAATACGCAAGGTTGTGTGTGTGTGTATGTGTGGAACTTTTGAGATTCATTACGAGCTCATTGAATCAATGCTATTTCACACTATAAACGTGTATTTTCACATGTATATTTGCAGTATATATCAATGTATATATTATATTTTGACCTTAATCCGAGGACGTGTATGTATCTTTGAAGGAAGTAATGTAGCAGTGTGCGTTCACGCGTTGCTTTCGTTCATGATTGATGATGGTAGACACACCACATTGTGTCATGTATTACATGTTAGTTTTAAATCAAAAAATATATTATGTCGAAAGAGTGATGTTGAGATGATTCAAGTGAATACACACTTGAATATTTCCATATTCATTATTTCTAAATACTTTAATTTTTATTTTATTTATTTGCAATATTTCAACTTTTACTCTTATTTTTTTTATCACAGTTGAATAATTAATAAAATTACATGGATAATCTTGTATAATAGAATTAATCTTTATCGAAGGGACACACTTTTTATACAGTATAAGCAAATATATTTACGAGTGATAAATATTAGAAGGTGAAATTTTATCGAGTGGGTTTCAAGTTGTTTGTAATATCTTCGTGTATATATATTCATCCATTCTCTCTGATGTTGCAGTGTCTCAGTTAACCGTTAGTTACCTTTGTAGTTGTTGTTTCTATCTTTACTTTTCTTTAATATATATATATATATATATATGTGCTAGCTGTGGTTGCTGCGCCTCAACCAAGAGAATCAGTCACGACTTTATTCTCCCGAGGCTTCTCCTCGCATTATTATTATTCATTTATTTATTTATTTATTTATTTATTTTTTTTTTTTCGTTCATATAAGCTGGGCAAGTAAACGAATAAGAGAGGTAGACATCTATCTTTGGTGTTCATATACCTTTCTCTTCTCTTTACTATATTCATACTACCACTACTACTACTACTATTACTACTACTACTACTGCTACTACTATGTTAAACATAATCGTTCTTTCGACATTTACCACTGAGTGAAACGAAGCGAATGAGAATAATGAAAATTCACGAGGTACAAGAAACAAAACTTGTGGTACCTCTCTCTTTTTATTATTATTTTTGTTTTTTTCTTTTTTTTTTTTCCTGTTTTCTGATGGTGTTTTTCTACCTCTCAAATTCCAATCACGTTTTCAAAGTATAGGCTCTCTTCTTCCGCCAAGTGTTTGAAGGTGAAACGTGTGCACATCTTTGTGACATCTCGACTATCTAATATTTACACTATTTTTTGTTTTTTTTTTTTTTTTTTTTATCTCGTTATTTTAATAATCGTTATATTGTTTTATCAATATTTAAATATTTATAATGTTCACAATGAATTTTAATTATATTGAATATATCATGATATTTTATAATCACTGATGAGAATGTAACTATAAAATATATTTAATTTTTTTTTTTATATGGAAAGTTTTAGAATGTAAATTTATGTATTATTGAATTAACTGGTACCATACGCATTACGATTGAAATATTAAAATTCATGGATAGAAAGGAGAAAACGACAGTGCGACAAACGACAAACGAGACTGCATGAAAAAAAAAAAATAATAATAATAAATAAATAAATGAAATAAATGAAATAAAATAAACAAATAAATAAAATAATATAAAATGAGACAGTAAAATACATATAGATGTTTTAAGCGAGAGTTGGAATTGTATATGGAGAAGGAGGTGAAGCCTGTCGCTTGGCGTGTTGCGTTGGTGGAGGGCAAACTAGTCACTCCTAGGCGATGCTTGTGAGCACGCCAGTTAATCGTTCCAGCAGTTAATACCAAACGCTTTTACAAACAAGTTTTTTTTTTGTTTTTTGTTTTGTTGCAGAATTTATTTACAGTGAATTTATTTAATAAGTGTTATACAAACAAAATTTTATTGATAACTAACAGTCAAATCACACGGCTGCGGGTATGTGTAACTGTGTACTCCAGTGTGGCTCGACATATAACAATAAATATGATGGTTATAAGTGCATTAAAACAAGTTGCCAATGCTGCAACCAATGTTGTACACTCAGCTACCGGTTCTGCTCATGGTCACGTCACTTCCGGTATGTTGTATATATATATATTTGCCACACGTTTATCTTTCAATCCACAACCTGTCAGAAGCATTCGAGCGCCGATGAAATGTAGAAAGGAAAAGAAAAATATAAGAAACTATACTCAATTGCATACACACCCATACATCATAATGTTTTTTATTATTATTATTTTTTTTTTTTCTTCAATTTCCTTCCCTTACTAGTAAATTGATTACATTTTTAAGTATATATATTTTTTTTTTAAATTTATAAATTAATTAAATTATTTTTACACGTTTACTATTACTACAGTTTATTTTGAAAAAATTTTTTATTAACATTTTAATAACTGGTAAAATGTTTCAAGGTATTTTTTTTATTATTTTTAATTTTTTTTTATTTTTTATAAAATAAAACACAACCACTGTGAAATTAGTATATTCTTCAAGTACAACGCATATACAATTTATATTATCTCTATGAATAGTCCTCGTTCCGTTTTCGTGGCCATGATAAATATTTAATATCAGACAAAAGTTTCACCTTTACGTGAATATATTTTTTATATATATAAAATAATATAATTGAAGTTGAATATTTGTATATATTATTTTTAAATAATATTTTTTATTATCAATCATTATTTTTATAACTTTATTTTCTTTATTTTTATATATATATATAATTGTATTTAATAAATGTGTGATGTGTATGTATTTTTTGAGGTCTCAATATTTTCCTCTTTTTTTTATATATATATATATATTTAGTTACATTGAAAATATCGATCTCATTGTTATTTATTCGAGTTACAATAGTGCAAGAGATGCGATCAAGTTTCGTCAATTATTTATATTATCATCTAAAATATAAATGAATATTAATCATCACAGTGCAGTTGATATTGTGTTAGTTGATTATACTCACACGGGGCTTGTTTGCATATTTTATAATTTTTATCCTCATTCCTCCGGTTGTTGCATGCAACACGACAAAACAAAATATAATCGATTTTATATAAATCACATTGTTCACGTTAAATAGCGCGTTTGCGCGTCATGCCATCGTTATGTGTTGTCCAAGCAACAAAACTGATTCAACTGGGATAAATCCAATATCTCGTTGCATCTCTTTAGTCTCACTATCGACCTTTCATTGTACAAATATATATGAGTGTGTGTAGGTATAAATATTCTGTAGAAATGGTCATAGTGAATGGAACACTGTTCGCATCACGTTGCAATCATGAAATGTCACATGCTATTACGAAAGTTCACAGAAAGCAATGAAATTTCCAAAACTATTTTTATATATATACACGTATATTTATTTCGTTATCATCATGAGTTACAAATATATTTTTCTGATGATGCAATAACTTATGTTTGCATCATTATTATCATTTGGATTCTTTTTTTTTTTTCTTTTTTATTATGATACAATTAGAAAAAAAATTTTCAATTCTGAAATAATGCGCACAAGAGAAAGAGAAATAGAGAGTACAATGACTGAATAATCGTCTCTTCCGCGCTCTAATAACGAACCCGGTTCTAACATCGTACTAAATAATTATACCTTACTAATATATAAAGGTGAAGAAAAAAAAAAAAAAGTTAAATAATAATAATGATAAATAATAATAAAATGTATGTTGGAGTTTTACGAAGAGAACTCGACGGCACGCGCGCACGTATATACTCAACACACACATATATATATATATATATATATATATTACTATTATATATAGTATATATATCTTTTCAGAAAGCCAAGAACACTTATTTGGTACTCGTTAATCATTGAACGATACTACCAAAGAGCCAAAAGTATAGGCGAGACCCATCTCCTACACAAATTTCCTCTCTCTTTCTCTCTTGTATACTTGTACGGATGACAGGGATGAAATATCTTGCGTAAGCACCAATTTTGCAATCTTTTAGAAATGTAGATAGAGAGTATGATGACTTTCATGGGCAAAACCGCGAGAAACAGATAAGTGGAAGAATTAAATTTAGTTGAATTACTTTTGACATTTTATTGTGATGAAAATTCTGATGGTAATGTCAATTGTAATTGTATCGATATATTTAATTTATAATCAATAATTTTGTCAGATAAGATTTTTAAATTATATTAAATATTTTTTAATTAATTAATTTTTTTGTTTTTTTTTTTTTTTTGTAAAAAAACAAAAAAATTGTCTGTATTCCGAGGATATATAAATGTGTAAAATGCAACTAATTTTTTTGTTTTTTTTTGTGTTTATATATATTCTTGCTGAATGCAAGGTCTCGATTAGAATGTTGAACAATACACACCTGATAGCAATTGTCTTTTACCAACGCGACTTGGATTGTAATTTATATCGGTTACGCCTCAGTGACTTGAGACTCGCCTTGTGTCAGCGATATCGAATATATATATATATATATATATATGTATGTCTGCATGTGAAAACGGGTGTCTTCAAATGTGTATACGACGATAACGGTAAAACTCGGTGGTGGCAAGGTCGAGATAGTCGTCGAACTCGTCGTCTCTTCCTTCTCGTCGTTTTCGCCGTGGAAGTTAACAATATTTCTCTCGTTTCTTGCCTGGTTGCTTCACCACTTTTTTTTTTTTTTTTTCTTATTTAATACCGTTTGTTTCTTCGAAACGGTATATATTAAAGAGCATGTGTTTTAGGAAATTGTTGTACCTACTTTTTTTATTGATTATTTTTCATTTTCATAATTCTGAATGGATTACAATTAAATCTTTTTAATTTATACACAAGTCGTTTTATAGGAATTTTTCAAAGCGGAAAATTTCTACATTTACACTTAAATTAAAATTATCGAGTAACATCTTGAGTGATTTATTAAATTTGTAGCAAAACTCAGTAATAAATTTTCTTTGAGTAGAAGCAAAACACACGATGAATGATAAAAAAAAAAAAAAAAAAAAATTTTTTTTAATGTCTAATGGCAAGAGATACATTAGCTGTTTTCGCGTTTGTTGCAATCAGTGGCAATTTATAAACTAATCATTTACAAATTACCGTAATTAAAAATTCCCATAAAAATAAGGAAAGCGTAATATAATTTAAAAAATATATATATATACGTATTTTAACGCAATACAGTCATAAATTGTCTCCTATTTTCACGTATTCAATTGTGAAAGCAAACAATATGCACGTGGATAAATAATTTACAATGCGTATCTGAAAGTATTATTTGCGATGAAGCAAATAAAATAAATAAATTGAAAAAAAAAAAAAAATGAAAAAAAAGTGAGTCACTTTATTCATTGGATACCAACAGATTCACCGTAAATTTATTCAGTTTGTGGGTCCGTTGCACTTTTATGCCAATAATTCCACATCTCTCATTAATTTTGTACCCTTTCTATATCTTTTTCACTTCTCTTTGGACCATTGTCATTATTGTACAGTGGTCAATATTCATTACAAGGACTTTACATCTCCAATAGGCTAATCCTCTTTTTCCTTAGTGGCCGTTGGCTACTGATGATTCTCTCTTGGCGGATACGCGCGTCGTTGAATCGCTGTCTGTATAATCACTCAGACGATTATATCTGCGCCTGGATATTTGTTTTGAAAATTTTTCCACGTTTCAATAGAAGTTTCATAAATTTTATATGATGAAAAAACAGAGACTGAGATAAAAAGAGCTAACATCATCATCATCATCATCATTATCATCATTTTCATTTCTTGCTATTTGTATTTTATTTATTTATATATTTACTTATTTATTATTATTATTTTTTTCTTGTAGAATAATCTCTCTATACTTTTACCTATAATTATGAAGAAAGAAAAAATAATAATAATAAATAAATAAATGTGGACATGAAGAAAAGATTTAACTCAGCGTCTTGATTGTCAATGCGCTCTTGGCCCGTTTGAGAACTCAGATAATGAAAGTGGGAAGAGACTCAACCACCGAGTGTGACTATATATTATATGCCCGATCGATTCTTCTGGCTTGATGCCAACGACTTTGCCTATTATGAAATCTGTCAAGAAAAAGTGACTTGGCCTTCGTTGTTGGAGGACTGTACTGGTGTCTTTTTTAGTGCTACTTTTTTTTTTTTTTTGTTTATTATTGCTGAATGGATGAAGATGTGCCAGTCATATAAAAGACACAAAAAACAAAAAAAAAACAAAAAAACAAAAAATGAAAGAAAGTGAAAGTATACGTGAGCTGTCTATATAAACATTTTTACGATTTTTGTAATAGCAACTATTGACAGTTGGCCATAAGCTATTCGTCACTATTCTATATACATTTTGATTCATATGAAAAACTCAATGTTGTGTGTGGGCAACGGTAGATTCTTTACATGTTATACCATTTATGAAACATTGGATGATTTTTCATCTTATTATTACTTATTCTTTAACAAATTTTCACGTAAAATGAATATCCACATGTTTGTCAATAAATACATAGATAAGTACATGCATGGTTTTGTTTGTTTGTTTGTTTGTTTGTTTGTTTGAGATATTGAGTTTTCTGCTACGTTGAATATGTAAGAAGATTTTTGGATATAGGAGAAATCCCAGCAGATTTAAAAATGAAATAGGAATTTTCAGGAGCCCTCTTGAAAAACAAATGATAGCTAAAAAGCATTTTTCTGAGTACGTCTGTGTAGTTTATACGTTATAAACTTTTACATTTTTTTTTTTTTTTGTTTTCTCATTTCTCATAAAACAATATCAATGTATAGTGAGTACAAAAAATATATTGATACATGTGTGCTTGTGAGAAAAAGGTTTATAAAAATTTTCTAGGATATGGTATAAAGTTGTATCTGACTCAAATATTTTTACTATCTCTTTACAAGTGAGCTTGATATTCATTCGTTGAATTATTCAAAAATGGGTATGTCTATGGTACGAATGGAGAAAGTACTTCAGAGAAGTGAAACAGAAAAAGAAAAATAATAAGAAGAAGGGGATATAGAGTCTTATGTGAGTTGTGCCAAATTGTATTCTTTGAAATTCACATCAATACGCAATTATTCATCTGTATATATATTTACCGATAAAATATTCAATGAATTTCCTCTATAAATCAACAATTGCGAAAAGTAAAATAATTAGAGATATAAAAATATTATGTACAAAATGACGCGAAATAAAATAACAATTCATTAAATTAAAGGGTATTGAGTGTTATCATGTTTGGAAATATCAATAAAATTAGCTGTGCACAGTAGTAGTAGTAGTAGTAGTAGTAGCAGCAGCACTTATTCAATTGCTCTCAGTCATATGTAGAGCTCCAAATAGCGTCCCAATAATGACAAAGTGATCGAATTTTGCTGTTTGTTTGCAAATCGATCACTCTTCCACACTGGTCCATGATACCAGTAAATAACAGTATTTTTACTGTCTCTTTTCACAGCAATGTTGGCGGATATTCAACGAAACTTGTTCGATCGCACTATATACTCGGATTATCGGTACATGCCGTGCATACGTCAATTCTACACTCTACCCTACTCTTTTCTCTTTTGTATATGCTATCACTACACACCCTCACTCTGTCGTTGCATCACATTTATTCACATACTCTACGGAAATTCTCTTAAACTTGAACGTGCAATATTACTTGAATCACACACCTAATATTTCAAATTGATATCGTTTGAATTTCACTGGATTTCCCGATTTTGCAAATAGTACCACTTAATTCATTGCAAGTTTCATGCCTTTTTTCTTTCCTTCTCGCTTCATATTCTTCTTCATTCCCATTAGCTCTCATACTCGATCATTATTGCTTATTAATAATTGGAGATTGCAATGATGAACGTTTATAGAATTATCAATAATTTCAAAATTAAATTAATTCTGAAACAAACAAAAACAAAATTTATAATCTATTATGCAGCATTCGTTGATGCTACAGTGATTTTGCTTACCTTGATTCAAAGAAAATACTTTGCCGAAGTAACAATTATTTTTTATTTTTATCAATAAATTATAGAATTAAACAAAACAAAAAAATCACTGAATTGATCTTTTTCAATGCTTTTGTTCTTTGTAATAAGAACTTCAAGATATTTGAATCTTGCTCTAGGGTCTTTCTTTTACTTTTTCACGTTTATAATTGTTTTTTGGTGGGCTATATTAATCACAACTTATAGTATATCTACTGTCAACGAGACACTGCCTCACCTATTTGGTTTATCCAGTGTTTCGGATAGGTATGCCTCGAGCTTTTATTACCGCAGCTAAAAGCACCGCTTCTATTTTATTCTCGTGTTTCACCGATTATCCCTTTTACCATCGTTCCATCATATATTTTTCTTGCTTTCCCATTTGAAAAACTTTTCGATTTTTTACTGTTCAGTTTACTTCCACGCTCATGCCAATAGTCGAAACATCCAATTCACTAGGTTTTTAGAGCTTACTGGAAAAAACAAAAACAAAAACAAAAAAAAACGTTAGAATGAAAAAAAAAAAAATAAAAAAAAAATTTAATGAATATCTGAATATATAGTTACCTATATTTTTTCTTTATATAGGTGTTTTGGTATTTTACAATTCGTATACTCGGTCGTATTCCTTTGTATAATATAAACTTTGATGTTTCTCGATTATTTTGAGAGAAAAAAAAAACAAAAAAAAAAAGTATCAATTACCAATATAATGAAATGACGGATTTTAATCGATTTTTTAAAAATAAAATATATAAAACTTTTAATTAATTCACCGAGTGTATTTATATTGAATTGTAAAATGGATAATATGTTTATAAAATACTATGCAAATAGCTTTGAAAACACTGCGTATTGAAACTGTGCACATTGAACTGAAAATATTTAACAAATTGCATTTTCTAGTATCAAGTTGGTGGTGTATATTTTAAACACTTTCAACTATCATGAAACTTTGAGAATAAATATTTTTGCAAATGTTGCTTGTCCTTGGTATGTAGTAGATTAATGTATTTTACTGATTTTCTATCGCAACTATGAATCACCTGCAGTTAAAAGTTATTTTCTCTTATTACAAATTAAAGTATAATAATCGCAGCAATTATGGAAAAAAAAAAATAAGAATTAATGTACCAATAATAACTGTCGTGCATAAACATAAAAGTTATAAAATGAATAAAAATAAGTAATTAATGTTGCATTTGATGAGTAAATTCGTATGAATATACCATCATTATCATTATCATCATTATCATCATTATCATCATTATCATCATTATCATCATCATCATCATCATCATTTTCTATATTAAAAACGTGAAAAACCGTTCGGAGTTTATATTTCCTTATTTTTATTCCAAGACGTTTTTTTATCAAGCATTTTTCGACGAAGCGGAGGTTTGTAATTATAATGAAATCCAATAAAATATAAAATAAAAAGTGCCAACAAAAATTACTCAAGGACAGCTTTCAAATATATTTATAAACTATATGGTGTATGGTGCCAACATGACTTTCTTTTCTTTTTTTTTTTTTCGACTACCCTTATTTTTTTTCTTTATCCACACGTTAAGTTTTTCACAGGTGCATTTAAAAATTACACAGCTTTGCCAATTGCTTAATGATCTGAATCCACTTTTTGAACCGACGAAACTCTTTTTCTCTTGTACATAGATTTGAAATTTTTTCGTTGCACTATGTATACGTCTAATTGAGTATTTTTCTTCTTTTTTTTTTGTTTTTTTTTTTTTTTTTCGGAATTATTTCTGCTCTGCTTTTATACCTTTCAACTTTTTAATCTAAGTTTACATATACCTACCAACAAGTAAAAAATAAATGTGTATTGAATAAGAATGTTTATGATGAAATACAAAAGTCAATTGAATTACTTACACTTACTCAGCTGGATTTTATTTCAATTGAGGCAGTTTTGCAGTTAATTTTGGTGCATTGGCAAAAAATTTGATTGAACAAGATGTTTAATATTAAAGTTTAAGGATATACGATGCTAATGATGCCAATGTCAAGAAGGTTAATCCGCATGGTAATATAAGTTTTGAAATATTTGGATGTAATCCAGGAAGTGGACTCTTGACAAACAGCACTGGAAGTCTTTCACAGGCGTCATGAGTCCAAGTGCAACGTGACATTGCAATTTGTTTTCGTCTTATTCCAACCAAACTCTTTTATCAATTGTGATTTACGATTGAACAAAAGTCTTGGAATATTTTTTTGTCTAGTGTCACTTCCTCATCTTGAAATAAGGTCGACATGAATCACAATTCCAATCTTACACATGAGTGTGTGCGTGTGTGTGTGTGTGTCCAATACTTTGCCTTATTGTCGTCCAAAAACTTTACAATTTTATTTTTCATATTTTCAACTGTATACTATTTTATGGAATTTCCATATATTCACAAAGTCGGAATCCCCTGTGAACAATAATTACAATCAGCCAAGAGG
Source organism: Dinocampus coccinellae (assembly GCA_963920625.1). Lineage (NCBI taxonomy): Eukaryota > Metazoa > Arthropoda > Insecta > Hymenoptera > Braconidae > Dinocampus > Dinocampus coccinellae. The sequence goes on from OY987184.1 coordinate 17,033,752, forward strand.
AAAAGCAAAATGGAAGTGGATAGAAGAGAAAGAAAATAATATGTCACGAACTAGCTTTTACGACTGGATGAACTTCAACAATAAGACTTCACCCATCGCACGAAGTGCATGACGTTCGAAAGCTCAGCTGCAATAATGGTAGGGCACTTATATATATATATATAAATATAAATGTTACATCAATGCCAGTCTCGTTTTTATTTCTTGTTTTCACAATTCTTCGAAGATTCCGTGTATGCTTTTCTCTACTTTTTCTGTCTCCCACTTTACCTGTAAAGTTTGACGAGATGTGAAAAAAAAAATATATATATATATAACAATGGAATGAACAAATCGCACATCATCATAACGTTGAAAATAACGTGAAAACTGTATCCAACTTCACAAAATACATCGTTGTAATCTCTCTTCTACAAGCAATACAACATTTGATTGTGCGCACGTTCATCCTCATGAAGAACCTCATTTTCGTGGTTGTCCACACATTTACTTGGATTAATTTATCTTGGACAAGGAAATGCACTTTAACATAGTAGACAAAAGGCTTTTACCCGTGTGGTCAGTTGAATCATTTTCACCAGCGGGGAAAAAAAACCTTGTTCACATTATCTTCCACAATAAAAACAATAAAAAAGAAAAAAAAAAAAAAAAAAGTAGAGAAACATTCGATTATTTGTTTCCTATTATCAATGTTTAACATAAAATATTTGGATGAAATACATTCAATGTAATTAAATTACATGGCCCAATTACGTGGAAATCGACCTGTCGACTTTGGCTTTTAATTGGCACTACTGTATATATATATATATGAGTATGCGTGTGTCTGTGTATGCGTGAATGCATGAATGAAGTTACAAAATACATACAAGAAGGTTTTAGTGCCGCAAGAGGTATTGCTTGCTGTTGATTGGCCATTTCTGGAATCGATGCATGGTCGTGGTGGTGGTGGTGGTGGTGGTGATGGTAGAGGTGATGAAGGTGTGGACCAAACACAAGTTGGATATATATATACTGTGGTTGAGCCTCATGCCACCAGCCTTGTCCATTTTCCTATACGTCCCGTACCACCTTCTAGCCAACCCGTTGCAACCAATTACCCGTAATCCCACAAATATAGTATTCACAGCGGATCTTGATGGTCAGTAGTGATAACCCAACCGAAGGCAGGGGTTCACCAAGGTTTCTAACCTATAGGTGTTATACAGTTGAATCCAGACCAATTGCCTGTCCTTATCTCAACCAACGTCAAACCCAATATCTCAATGTATACGTATTTCCTTATGTCGATTACACTGTGACATTGTTCAATGTCACGTCTTGACATGAGAGAAACACTCAAGTAAAAAACATGATTAATGTGATTGAAATAAATTGAATGGATTGATAGTATCGCATAGATGAAATTATATATAAGTTTTTCATGTTCATTCATTGTCTGATGATTTATTGTATGGTAGTATTAGATGATTTATAAGACAATATGATAGTCATTGTGGATTTATGATGAAGTTGTAATCAAAGTTAAATGAAAGAAGTAAAATGATGGAATTGGCAAATTGGTTAGGTATGATGCAATGCATGTGTGCGACTTTTTATAAAGTCTTTTTAGCAAATATTCTGTAATTGGTCTAGTCGATGTCTCATGGAATGCATACAAGAGAGTGAACCAGACTATTATAAAATGCAATAGTGTGAAAGAGAAGAAGAGAAAAGGGAAAAAGATAGAAACGAGAGAGGGACCAAACGGCAGAGTAGCGGGTGGTTGAGGTCGCATTGATTTTGTCTAGACAGGGTGGAGACTAGCACACAACCGACGTCCCGTCGCTTCGCTCTCTTGCGCGCCGCCACCATCCGCTTTTGCTTCATCCGACGCCCGACGACACCGGTAGTTCAACATAGGATACGCCCGCACGCGCCTCGACAATTCCACATCAGTTTAAATTGTTGAATGTACCATGTTTCACTGTGTCTAATCATGTACTTAACATTGCTATTTTATGAAAAAATGATTCAATAATTGGAAAAATTTAACAGTTTGTGATGTAAGAGAAATTAATTTGGAACAACATTAAATGATACAGGAGTAGAAAAAAAAAAATATAGATGCAATGTAATTTGCGTGATGACAGGGGTGCATCGAAAATATCTTGAAAACAAACTCACCACAAAATGGACAGATTGAAAATTATTTAGTGATACTTGAGAGAGTAAGTTGAATATAATAAAATGTCCATGAAAGTATAAATCATTCACTGATATATGAATTACTGATTTTAAATGAAATATTGAATACATTTGTAATTTTAACTATAAACAAAATGATACATTCATTTTAATATAAATAATTAAGTATTTGTTATTTAATTAACTCTTTGGATTTATCAATAGAACGGAATTAAATTTAAAATTCATGAAAATTTTTTTTCTTCTATATCTGATTTTAAAAAAAACACACATTTTGATGAAAAATCGTTTTTGATAAATGCTCTAATAAAACAATCTCGTTTTCGTATCTCTTGCTCTTTTTTTCCATTTTACTTTTTTTATTTTTTTGTTGTGTTTTGTGTTTTTTTTTTTTTTTTTTCATCACATTTCCCTTTCCCTTTCCTTTTCCTTCTTCCTATTATGATTATCGACAATGCTGTTTATTTCTTGTAGACGATACGACAAAATCACAAACTCACCCGTTTTTTGAGCTGGGCGAAGCGCACGCTCATCTCTTCCGTCGCTTCCGTTATAGCTGCCGGCATTTTTCATTCGCTTCCTCTTTGGTATTCTCTTTTGCTTTTTTTTTTTTATCTTTATTTTAGTTCACTACTACTCTGTCTTGTTGGGTTGCCTACCGCCCATCATCACCACTATCGCTATCATTGTAAGCAAATTGGAAACGCTCTCTCAAAAGTTTTTCCTGTTATATATTACCTGAGTGAAATTGAGTCTGAAGAAATAAGCGCATGGCGTTATTCCATCAATTTCCACAATATTATCATATATATTTTTATGAAACAATTTATTATTGTTATTATTAATATTTTATATATAAACTTGAATCCAATTGATTAATGAAAAATATAATTTTTTTTTTTAATTTCATTTTTTTTTTTTTTTTTTTCCTCTCAATTTTTTATATATTTAATTTTCTTTTTCTACTTTATTGTTATAGGCACGCCCTCGACGCCAATAATGCCTGGCGGTGCCCCGGGAACGCCATCCTCAAAAGCTAAGGTAAACCTCCATCACCAATTTTCCTTCAACAACTGAATTTTCGCCTCAAGGGAGAGAAACTTGATATTACAATTTTCATATTATACAACCGTGCTTGCATTCAATTATTTTGGTTGTTATATAAAAGAGAACATTGATGATGAAGTTACTGTAGAAAATTAATCAAAAGCATAAATATATTTTTTATTAAAATTTTTTTTTTAATTTAATATAAATATTTATTTATATTACTTTATTATTTTTCATACTATAATACTATATATATTATATTGGTATAACAATGATAATATTGTGAAAATATCTTTCAGGAGAAATTGATGCTGAGGACAAAAGTGGTTGTAGCGCTTTATCCATTCCGGGCAATCGAGGGAGGTGACTTGTCATTGGAGAAGGTAAATAAGTGCCACCAGTTTCATAAAATGATAGCTTTGCGCTTGTAATCTAAGTATTTTGGGGAAGAAAGGAAGGGAAGGAAGGGTGGAGGAGGAGGAGGGGGTGTAACTCTCAAGAGAATGTTGGCATGAGTGTAAAAAATGAAACCAACAACACCAACTTCAATTGAGACGTTGAAGTAAACATTGTATACTGTGTATTAAAAAAAAAAAAAAAACTATGTCGCTTCATGGTAATTTTTAATTTTTTAGGGTGCAGAATACGAGGTACTTGACGACTCACAGGAGCACTGGTGGAAGGTCAAGGACGAGCACGGGTAAGAAAAAAATTTTAATTTTTATGAAAAATAAACACTATCCATAACTGGGAGTCTTATCTATGATATTTTTATTTCTATCTCTGTTTTTATTCGTATTCTCATTTATTGTTGAAATATATTTTATTTTTTTTTTAATTTTGTTTAAATAAAATATTTTTTTGATCTAGATCCATTGGATATATTCCAAGTAATTATGTTAAAGAAAAGGAATTATTGGGCCTTCAAAAATATGAGTAAGTCTTGTTTATAGTTCTCATTTTAACCTCAATAAAATTGAAATATATAGAAGAAAAACAAAGATCGATTGATCAATCAATCGTAATTTCTTTTTTTGTTTTTTTTTTTTCTTTTCATATATATTATGTGAAATCGACTTCAATATTTCAACTGATACAAAAGTACAATCTCTTAAAATTGACTTTCTTTGATGAACAGCTCTCCCTTTATTTCTCTTTTATTTTTATTATTTTTATGAAAACTCATATCTTTTTAATGTGGAGAAATGAACGAAATTACTGTACTGTATGTGTTTATATATATAATAAGCAATTTTTTATACTTCCTTACATATATATAATTATATATATATACATACATACATACATACATATGTATTAATGTTTGTATTGGCGTGTCTAATAGTAGTAGTTAGTAGTAGTAGTAGTAGTAGTAAGAGGATATTCAATAGCTTGATACAGAAAAATGGGGTGTAATCTCTCCGGAAATTGATTGCAGGTGGTATGTGGGAGATATGTCAAGACAACGGGCTGAATCTCTACTCAAGCAGGAGGACAAAGAGGGCTGCTTCGTCGTTCGCAATTCATCCACCAAGGGTCTCTACACACTCTCACTGTACACTAAAGTGTGAGTACATTCGCTACGTTTGCATTTTTTTTCTTTTTTTTTTTCTATTTATTCCAAAAAAGAATAAGGAGAAAAAAGAAGAAAAAAAAAAACTGGTCGACGTTAGTTTTTCAACGAACTTGGCGTTTATTACCGCGGCCGAGGAACTACGGATGCTGTGAAATATTTATCATGCTTTTACGAGAGTTGCCAGTGGCACATAAACATATATACACACACATACATACATATATATACATTGATATGATGATATGTGTATGCTAAAAAAGAATAAGAGAGCAGTCGTAGCATTACGTGTTTCAAACTCATCACTGGATTCCATTTTTATTATTCAATTGTTTATTTTTTTATATTTTTATCTCTGTTTTTTTATTATTTTTTTTTTTTTTTTTGTGTGTGCTTGGCCTTATTATTATTTTCATATTTATCTCTTCAATTTATGACTTTTCTGCGTATTCAGGCCCCATCCACACGTTAAACATTATCACATAAAACAAAATACGAGGGGTGAATTCTATCTATCGGAGAAACATTGTTGTGGCTCCATCCCAGATTTGGTGAATTATCATCGTCACAACAGCGGTGGTTTGGCCAGTCGATTGAAAACCAGTCCGTGTGATCGTCCAGTACCACCAACAGCTGGTTTGAGTCATGGTAAGTATTAATCATTAATTCATTTCTCAGTGAAACGAAAGAATTCTTCGTTAGATGATGGTCTTGATAATAATACTGCAATATTGAACATTAAAGATAAATGGGAGATTGATCCAGCGGAGCTTCATCTACTTGAAGAACTTGGCTCAGGACAATTTGGCGTTGTTCGTCGTGGAAAGTGGCGCGGATCTATTGACGTTGCCGTTAAAATGATGAAAGAAGGTACCATGTCTGAAGATGATTTTATTGAAGAGGCAAAAGTCATGACGTGAGTCACTTTTAATACAAAGAAAAAAAAATATATATATAAATTAATTTTTATATTTATATCATTAATATTTCTTATTGATTTACAATCAATAGAAAACTACAACATCAAAACCTAGTCCAACTCTACGGGGTTTGTAGCAAAGATCGACCCATTTACATAGTTACTGAGTATATGCGACACGGATCTCTCCTCAATTACCTTCGTCGACATGAAGCCTCGTTATCTGCTAATGTTGGCCTTCTATTGGACATGTGTATACAGGTAAATTTATGCACTCAATCATCCACACAATCGTCAATCCTCTTACAAACGGTGTTAATTACATTTAATTTATGTCATTAAATTATTTTTCAAAGGTTTGCAAAGGCATGGCGTATCTGGAGCGGCATAACTACATTCACAGAGATTTAGCCGCGCGTAACTGTCTCGTTGGCTCTGAGAATGTTGTAAAAGTAGCGGATTTTGGATTAGCAAGGTATGTCTTGGATGATCAATACACGAGCAGTGGTGGAACGAAATTTCCAATTAAATGGGCACCACCAGAAGTTCTAAATTACACGCGCTTCAGTTCAAAATCCGACGTATGGGCTTATGGTGTTTTGATGTGGGAAGTATTTACATGTGGTAAAATGCCATACGGTCGACTAAAGAATACTGAAGTTGTTGAACGAGTGCAGCGTGGAGTTATTCTTGAAAGGCCCAAGGCATGCTTCAAAGAAGTTTATGAGGTATAAAAAAAAAATATAAAAAAAAATTAGATAAAAATTTTTTCAACATTTAAATATATATAATGTAGATGCAATAACAAATGTATATATTTATTTTTAGGTAATGAGAAAATGTTGGGCACACTGTCCCGAAGTACGACCGTCATTTCGTGTATTGAAGGAACAGTTATTTATCGTTAATCAAGGTTTAATTAATGATTGACTCAACCTTTTACGGTGTCTGCGCCTCTCCTTGTCACCATCTAATCGCACAATCGATGCGCCAAAGTCACCGTCCCTCGGACGTTCACTCTCAATTGTACCGTCAATAAGTTCATCATATAATTCATCAACGCTTCCTGTACCGCGAAAAACACGTGCACCTGCTTCGCTACCGACATCCATTGATTTTCTCCATCTGTCATCGCCATCAACAACGTCAGGTAAATTAATAAAGAGGGATGAGAGTACTATGTCACCGAGCAGTACTGGCGCACAGCTCGCTAGTCAGCCGTCCTCGAGCAACAGTTCATCGAATGTATGCGAAATTTGTAGTATGTACGGACATCCGTGGATTGAAATCTGCAATGCAATACGCGCAACCAAGGGCAAATGATTTGTCCTCGATAATGCTCGAGGTTCTTTTTATAAAATATACAATTTTTCTATTCTGATTTTCAATTTTTTTTTTCTTCATATTATTTTCTCATCGAGGTTTGTTCTGGTTTTTTTTTTTTTTTTTTTTTTTTTCTTTTTCATCTTCACATTATCATTTTGTCACACGAGTTTTTCATGCAAGCTCTATCTCACCAAGTGCTACACGCACACACATACACACACAATTCATATTCACAAATACATCGCAAGCCAACATATCTCAAATAATTCCTCTTGTCATTATAATCATCAGACTCGTATCATTTATGAATTCATTTTGACTATCATTATTATGAGAGAGGTAGCATTTATCATCGCTTACTAATGCTACTGAGCAACGAAATAAATAAATACATAAATGAATAAATAAATATTAAATATATAATAATTGAGATTATATGTAACAATGAGGAAAATAAAAAATGAATGTATGTTAAGAGCAAATCGCGGTTAATAGCGTCCATTGAGTGAAAAGAAACAAAAGAATTTTTTTTTTTTTTTTCCAGTTTGTATCATACGCAAACACTTTGATACACTCAAGAAGAAAAAAATAATAATAATAATTATAATAAAATAATAATGAGAGTTGGTGCGCACGAAACGTGATGCGAACTACATTATAATTTTTATACATGAGAATTTACTTCATTAGGATATAAATATATAACTTGTGCAAATTATTGCGCGTTATCGAAAATCAAAATGACAAAATATTCTTCATATATATTTAATGGAATTTCATATACCATCACTCATACACGCATATACATACACGAGCACCTTTTACTATTTCAACAACAGAAATAAATAAAAAGCACAAAACTGTCAACAGTAAATCAAGTCATACCACATTCGCCTTGTGAGTAGATGCTCAGAAACAAACAAAAAAAACTCATTGTTCCTTGTGAAACATTTCAAAGCATAATTTACCAAATTACTGTAGAAAAAAAAAAAAAAAGACAAAAAGAAAAAAAAGATGCATTTTTTTTCAAAATGACATGCAATCATTTTGAATTAATAAATTTAAGTTTTTGCCTTATTGAAAGGTAACACAGTAAAATGATTGAATGCAAGACGACGCTTTCATAATATTGACGTGCAGACTGAGGTTGATTCACTCATCGCAAAGAGTCTTCTCATCCAGTCACGCGATGAAATAATATTTGTTATTATTATTATTATTATTATTATTATAATATATATTTTTTTTTTTCGACGATAATTATTATCACATATTTCACATTTTCTTAATTTAATTTACATCTTTTACTTTAATTGTTTTCAATCTTAAATAAATGATGATGATTTATTAAGTTTAATCACCATTTATAAAATATAGTGATAATAAAATGATTATTGTTTATATAATTCAATGCATTATATATGTGAAAATAGTGCATAAAATACTGAAATATTGGAGATTAGAAACGGAGTTGTTATCGTTTCAATTTTTTTTTTCTCTTCTTTTTTAAAGTATTCTAATAGATTTTATGAAATAATGTTTAATTAACTATTGAGATTAATTGTATTTCATTTGTTAGATATATGAGATGTTAGTAGGCTATTGAATTATTTATCTGCAAATATTCACAATACATTAAGAAAAAAAGAAAAAAAAAAAAAAAAGTATGCACGGAATGAGCGAACAATTTTTGCATTTTTTGCAATAGATAGATAAAATAAGATGATGATGCAAAGTTTGTAATACGGACCCTGTAAAGACAATATATACATGTATGCGAGTCCTTAACACATAAAACAAAAACGAAAAAAAGAAGAAAAGGAAAAAAAAAAAAAGATAAATAATGATGAAAAACTAGTCCTCACTAATATTAGGAGAAGTCATTGGGTATTACCGAGACTACTCCGTATTTCTTCCCCCTGCATATCTCTCTCGCGTATGTGTCTCGACGAATTATTGTAATCCAATAGTTATATATTATTATAATAATTACAGAAGTGTTATTTTCATGCATTTTCTAGACATCTAGATTTAATAGATTTTTGGCTGTACACGTATTGTAACGTACATTTATTATGTGATGATACAAATCGCAACATGATTTCTAGATGAAACCTAATAAAAGATAAGAATTCAATATATAATAATTTGAACAACTTACGAATGATGAAAACTTCTCAATCTTTATATTCAAAATAATTATTCATAAATTTTATTTCCTATATATCAGGAAATATTCACACCCCCAATTACTGTCTCTTCCTCATACAATTTACAATTTTCACTATCGTATATTTTTTATTGTACAATTATCGTGATTGTAAGCCACAAAAATTATTTTAATCAAGGAAGTAATTTCACAATTTGTACATTTAATGATGATATATTACGGTGCACTTTCATCAATATGAATTATGATTCTAATATTTTATTTATTATTATTATTATTATTTTTTTTTTTTCTTAAAATCCGGTATAAAAGTGTATTTTTATTTACTGTAAATATGTACGTACTGCCATGTTACTTTCATGTGATAAATAAAATGTGTGTCTAGCATAAATTTATAATTGTGTTGAGAGTGAATTTTAGTTGACTTCCACCAACGAAACTGTAAGTAAAATGACACAGTTCGCTTTATATTTCATGGCGCGAATGGACAATTTTTTAAATTTAGACATGCGTACGCATATTCACTATTTTAAAGATGCCTGCGCATGCGCCTTTTTATGGTGTCATTTTGAACTTTTTCTACTTTTCTAACCAAAAAAAAAATCGAATTATTACTGTCTTCTAAAAATTAGTTCGAATTATCGTCTAGCGCAATATTTTCATTCTATTATTTTAATTGATCGATTATTGTTATTTATAATGAATAAATGTGTAGTATGTGGAGGTCAAGAATTTTATTTAGATGCAGGATATTACTATTGTAACGAATGTCAGACCCAACATGAGGTAAAAACCATGAAAAATACAATTTATAATAATTCTCATACTGATTAATATTTTCTTATTGATTAGGAAAAAAGAGAGGAAGTCACGGAATTTCGCACAGATCCTCAAACTCGTCTCCGAAAAATCAGAATTCGCAAAGACCGATCCAGATCCGGAGCAGGTTCTTTAATTAATTTGATTAATCCCTAATTTTCTTAATGAAAATAATTTTCATTCTCCATATAGTCCTTAATACCTGCTGTATATATATTCACAGAACAAATTAGTGGATGGACCACATGGGAACAGTATAATTTTATTTTAATTGGTCTAGCTAACGAATTGATTGAACTGGGTGCATCTATGGATATTAAGATGACTCTGGTACAGTTGTGGGCTACATATTTAGGAAAATTAGAAGTTGCCTTCACATCAACAAGAACACAATGTGTACCTAAACTTAGTAGACGATATAATAAAAAGTAATTTTATCGAAATATTTATTAATTACTTGGAATAAATGAAAATAATTGGCTTCAACAGGGATGCTGCAATAATTTATGGTAGAATAGAACAAAAGAAGAAGAAAAAAAAGTCTAAAAGTGTTGGTAGTGGTACTAGTGCATCGTCAGGAATCTCTGGTTATACAAGTGGAGGCAGCTCCAGAGCAGAACTACAAAAGCACAAAGTAGATAAAATAATTTTTCGTAAGAATAATAATAAGTATTCAAATATATAAATATATTAAATCATATATTGTTCACAGAAAAAATTAATAACATCGGAATATAATAAATATATAAAATCTCAAAATAGTGAGTCTGATGCATTTAGTATGACGAATCAAAGTTTAACCAGTGTCACATCTGTTGGAAGTGATAATTCGAGAAAAAATGGTGAAAGGTACCTGATAAAATATGCATTTCTTTTTATTATTATCAATAATGAATAATCACATGATAATTTTTTTCTTTACATTATACAGACTCAAATTTAATAAGTATGCAAAACAAGAAACGAAAAAGGTTAAACTTTTAGCAAAAGCTATGCCTGTATTAAAAAGGAAACATTTTAGAGAAAAACATATCACATCATCGTATGCTGTTGGACCTCAAGTAATAAAGCCTTCGATTCTGTGGGGACTTCTTTGCTTAGCACTACGAATCAATGAAGATAAAATACATTTATCTGATATGCTACGGTATGTAATTGTATCCAAACTTTCATGGTCAAATATATTTAAATAATTGCAATGAATTTTTATCATTTCAGATTCGGTCGAGAAGGACATTTATCGTATTACAGACTGGAACATCTCCTCCCACCTGAAGTTTCTCTAAATAAAGCCGAGATTAGTAATTTGAATCCAACTGCGGATATAGGCCATAAAGGTTTGAGACAGACGGTTACACGCTTAGCAAAGTTTCTCGGTGTTCTACAATTACCTCATCCGAATCTATTATCTCTGTTGGAACGATATATCACTGAATTGAATTTACCCAGTGTGTTATAATTTTTATCAAACTATATGATTCTGTCTTTTATATCATTGTTATCAATTATCAATTATAGCAAGTGAAAATTTCAGATGGTATCCGTTTATATGTTGAAAGAATGATAGCACAATCACCACCAAATATGGAATTTAATCATCGCTCTGTATTATATCCAAATTATGAGGGTAGAGTCATGGCATTTATTATTGTCGCTATGAAAATTTTATTTGGCCTTGATGGAATAACTGAATATGAAATTAGTCGAGTAATTGACAGAATTAACACGTAAGTGCTCTACAAATCTGTCAATTATTTAAATCTTTTCGTATATAACCTTTAATTTATCAAATTGTGGCATATTAAGAATGTGAAAAAAAAAAAAAAAAAAAAAAAAATTGGTAAATTTAAAATAATACATGGCAAGGGCATGTTTGACTACTATAACTAAATCCCCATGCATTATTGTATGTGGTACGTTATCATCAGAAGATGATCCATGGCTAATGGAAAAAGTTTCAGCATGTATAAAATCCGCTTGTCGCGGTTATAAAAGATTATTAAACAAGGATACAGCAATTGATGCAATTGAAGATGCTTTGTGGTGGTTAGAAAATGATGAATTATTTAATTGTGGCTATGGATCTGTACCGAATTTTAATGATGAAGTGGAGATGGATGCTTGTATTATGAATGGATTAAAAATGGAGTGTGGATCAGTAGTGGCAATACGAGATACTGAACATCCAATAAAAATTGCTCGCCATTTAATGGAAAACTATCCAAATCAGATATTTTCAAACGAGCTTGCATTAAAATTACCAAAACTGAGCTCTGAAAATTGGCTTTCATTCGGAAATATGCTTGCTCCAATGACAACTAGTGATAAATACATGAGAAATAACAGAATCTGTATTATTTACAATTGAAATATTTTTATATATTAATATTAAATAAAACATAATTGATATTTATTAATGAAATACTGCAGTTGATTCAGGTGCTGGGTGTGTAGCTTGGGACGGTAAAATTATGGCAAGCGGAACAACAAGCGGTGGAAGATTGGGAAAAATTGTTGGTGGGATAAGTGCGGCCGGTCTTATGGGTTGTGGAATATTCGCAACTGAAACTTCGGCATGTGTTCTCGTTGGTCATGGTGAGACAATTATAAAGCTATCACTTGCCCGCAGTGTCGTTGAAGATTTATCAGAAAGTAAAACATGCCCTGGGGCAACACTAAAATATCATTTGGATGACATGCTGAAACAATATGATGCGGTTGGTGGTGGAATAGCATTGCAAGCAAACGGTTGCTTTGGCGTTTATTTTACGACAATGTTAATGCCATATGCAGTCGTTAAAAATAAATGGATTACATTTGGATGGAAAATTGATGACAGACGTTGTAAAAAATATTGCGAGTCTGATACAGAACACATGTGTTCTTGCCAATGATATATACATTCAGTAAATTGTATCTTTAATATACATGCAATTTTTCTTCTCATTTCTTATATACTATCGTTCTATTTAGTTTGACACATTGTCATCAGAATAATGATTTAAAAATTGTTAATTTTAGAGTTGCAGCGGAACTCGGTGAACTCGAATCAAGACTCTTCAGTTTTTGCGAATGGCAGCGATTTATCGAGTGTCGACGATGCATCTTTGTGAACGAGCACTTTCCAACGAAACTGAGACGCGACCCGCATTCCACCGGGACCAATCACCTCTATGTTAAATTTATACAATCAATACACTCGAAATATGAGGGTGGCGAGCCCGATATAGGAAACTTTTCGAATATAGTTCCACGTGATTTGGCAAATATGATGAAACAGAGTGTAGAACGATTAAGTGATAATATGCCGTTTACCAAAAATACTGTCACTTTTTTCCCTTCATTGACACCTCAACATGATTATCTTCAAAAATTACTTGAAGATCCTGATAAAAATCTGCCAAGTGTTTTACGACAAAATTTCTCCACAGCAAAAATTGGCTACACGCTCAAACCTGAATTGTAAGTAAAGGTTGAAAACATCTATATTAAAAGTATTATTAATTGAATGTAAAAATCATGTGAATGATGAATTTTCAGACTTGAACAATTGGCAGATCAATGCAACATAGAACTCCATGTTGTTAGTGCATCAGCACACTTTGTGGAAAAAATTGTTCAACCATTTGAGGCTACTGTGATGCCAAGCATTCGAAATCAAAGACGAACGAATAGCCATAACAATTCAACTCGAGTAATTGCGCCTAATTCTGAAAAATCAAATATCAACAAATCAGATGATCCATCCGAGTACTTGCATCGTAAATATCCAGGTACAATTGTTATTGATTCAAAAAAGCAGAGGCTCTATAATAAATCCAGAAATTTAAATAAAAATCACCAAAATAATAATTGCGACGATTTTGCATTTGACCAAATACTTCCAAACGGGCAAATAAAAATTTCAAAGAGCGATAATGAATTGGAAGAAGAAGAATCCACTTCCACGAATAGAGAAAAAGATTATGAATTAATGCTTTCCAATTTTGAGAGACAAACAATGCTAAATCCAATGGAAAATCCGTGGAGGAGATACAAACAGCCACTACATAGACTATATCGTAATGGGAAATTTGTTAAAGTAAGTGATGTAATTGAGGATTCTGATAAGGAGACTAGTGTACGATCACAAGTTCAGGATGAAATAATTCTGATTGACGATAATACACAAAGTGGTAAAAATGAAAATGATGATGATACAGATCCAATAATAATAAAAGATGTATCAGAATGTGAATCGGAGATGAACGACTCTGTCTCAGACGAAATATTAATATTGACTGAGAATGTAGACTTAAAACGGAGTTCAAATATTTCAAAAAATTCAACTACATCGGAACGCGAAACACTAGTAGTATTTCGACCATTTAAACAATTTTGGTTGCATCGATGTGTACATTTTTCTCACATAGGACCACATCATTTTCGCTTGCTCGAGCGTGATTTTCCAATAAATTTCCGTTGGCTATTGCACGAGTGTGCCCACATCGTTGAAATGAATCCTGAAGAGTTGTACGAACAAGTTTGCATGATTGAGAAATATTATGTAGACGTTTTATCACCAAAACATGACCTGGACCAGTGTAAAAAATATCGTACAACACAATATCGATCGGAACGATATTTGAAAACTCTAAAAAATAAGTGGAAACCTTATACATAATATTGACAAATAGTTTTTATATCTGAAATACATTTCATAAAATTATTCTTCTACGCATTGTTTATTAATTTTGCCTAAAGTCATTTATTATCATGATAATTCATTTCTTTTTTTTTTTTTTTTTTTTTTTTTTCATATATCACATACTTTTTCATTACCTTCTAATACCTAAATCATACATGCACATAAAAACCGAGATCACCGTCGCGCAAGCCTCAACTTCGAGTCATACAAGCAACTGTTGCGCTTACGTGCTTCAAGGGTGTGCTCGGTTGTCGTCGGGCACTCTCGGGTTTTACGTTTCGTCCCCCAGTGTGCTGTAGCCGCTTGCCTGGCATTTCATTCTGCCTGTGGTGCAGGCACAGCAGTGAGCTCAATTGTAATATCGCATCTACATACTGTTTTTCTTTAATTTTTTTGTTTGTTTGTTTGTTTGTTTTTTTTATTTTTTTTTATATGTAATTATTTCGTGATCCAGCCTTGTGATAATGATGAAGATAACAACAAAAATAAGATCCAAATTGTATTAATCATGATGATGATACAATTTCGGGTCATGTCAAAATGTACAATAACAAATTTTTTATATACGTAAATACATAATTGCTGTAATAATCTGGGCACTTTAATCAACTATAAAATATTTTCGATCAGAAAATATAAGTAAACATTGTGTTTTTTTTTTTTTTTCTTCCTGGTGCGTGATTGTCAATTGATTGATGATGAAATGAAAATCATCATCCCCTGAGACACATAGCAATTACAATTGACTGTGAAGGACAATTCACTAGTGCATCATCAGGATCTTCATTGTCACAATGCAATCCAATTATTATTTCAATTAATTTATTGTATCAGGACATTTTATTCTTCCACTCATCTGTCGCTACGTTCAACTGTAAATTGAAACTCCACCCTTTGGTTTCAACTGTGGTGAGTAACTGATAAGAAAATACTTCAATTATACATTTTAAAAAACAACGAAAACTGTTTATCCGTGTATTTGATTCTTTTGTTTTTTTTTTTTTTCCCTTTATATATATATTTTAGAACGTTTTTCATGTTGAAACGTATCAAAATTACACCGGCTTTCAAGTTGTGATACACACTCTTGAGGTCTCACATGCTGCCAGCGTGCGGTGATGTTTGTGCCCAGTCTCTCGTGTTCTCGTATTCCATCTGATATATCTGTATTCCACTTACTCTCGTTTTCGTTCAATAATACTGTCCTGTTCATCCTCACTCCAATATATATATATATATATATATATATATAGATAGATAAAGTGAAATAAAGATAAAATGAGAGATGGACACGGAGTGAAGAGGGGTATACACAAGGAGTGTTCTTCTCGCTGAATGCAGTATAACCTGTCGTTGCAGTTCAATGATTTCCCATCCTGTACGTCACCCCATTATCATTTTGTGACAAATAAATCACGACCAAAACGAAATATAAATAAATATAAATGTTGAACAATTATTTGGATCTTTTAAGAATGTAATATGCAAGAGTATCAGCTGATTTCATGTTGAAATATGTACAAGAAGTTACTCACGCTATTTTCAACTCGTTTTTCTTCGTATGAAACTCATCAACATTTTCTTCTTCTTCTTCTTCTTCTTCTTCTTTTTCGTTTTTTTTCGTCTTTTTATTTACGTCTGGTGCACGCGACGTTGATGAATGTCGCTCGGATTTCGTCGCAATGTTTGCGTTCCCTCTTATTCTCTTATAAAGATGAAACTCGACCGGTATGACTGCTTACTCCATTTCTCCGTTATTCATACAAGACAAAACCACCGTCGTCCATCTGATATGTACTCTCACACGAGTCATATTTTTTTTATTTTTTCAACGATGAAACAGATGTATATGAGAAACTATTGAATTGAAGTGAATCTATTGAATTCTTTCTCTTAATAAATGGTGGAAAAAAAAAAAAATAATAATAATAAATAAGTAAATAAATAAAAAATAAATAAAATAAAATAAAATTTCTCTGGTGGAAAATTTTCCTACTCTTTTGACACTTAACTCATGATTTATTTTAAATGATTTAGTAAAAGACCCTTTAACATCAATTTACCAGCGGGAGAAAGAACAATTAGTCTGAGGGTAGACTATGTAGGTGTGTCACAAAACTAAATGAGTAAAACCACTAGAGCCAACTCCTGCGTACATCGACGAGGGTGACATGGAAAAAGGGAATGAACGAAAATAAGTGGACAAAGTGCGGTCTTATATTAAAGGTGATATGTTTATATACAATTTTTTTTTTTTTCCAACATGATCAACTGTGTAATGTATGAATCGGATGTAATATCTAATTTTATATGTCCATGACTTACTCTTGTTGATTTCACTTGAAGTCATATTGATAGTTCGCCTTGATGAATGAACACGCCTGGCGCTAACACATTTATCTAAAAATAGAAATTGGCAGTTGAATGTAATCGTGGAATATTACAAATATTCCCAATACATGGATAAATATGAATATTCGTAAAAAAAAATAAATAAATAAATAAATAAATAAATAAATAGAGGAAATAATGAGGAAAAAAAATTGAAAAAATATAAATATAATAATGGCAGAGGTCATGGGTTGATTTTTTTCATATTCATGTATACATATGTATGCAGATGATGATATTCAGACCCACCCTACGCTTGCAATCAGTCTTGTAGCAACATACAGACAGTGTGTATTGTCATTCTAGCATATACGTGATTAGAATTGCCGTATCAATGAATATACTCAATCCCCTTTGTAGCCTAGCAAAGTTGATTATTTCCAGTAATAATATTTTTTTAATAAAAATACTTGGACTCCCACATGTTACATAATAATAGGCTATAACTTTAATCCAATATAGCATAAAGCACAATGAAAAGAAAAACAAAAAAAAAAAATACAAAAAATACAAAAAAGAGTCAAGAATAAAAAAATATATATATATATATAATATATTTAAATGAATCCTGTGAAATGCAATGTATCTCTGATAATGGTTTTTTATTAGGTAGTTTTTACACTTAACTAGAATTCAATTGAAGATCAAATCAGATAGCAATTACGTCTGGTATAAGTCTGCACGCAATATATTTTTAAGGTAACTACCGTTTGTGTGTATGTGTGTGCGTGTGTGGGTGAATATAGTAAAAATAACGGAATAGGGTAAATCGATGAATAAGAAAGAAAAAAAAAAAAAAAAAAAAAAAATTCCGTTAATCTTTGACAGTGGCACGCGCACGTTCATATACATGACCTAATTGCACATGATACGTGAACAATACACACATCAAAGTCAATTTGAGGCCCACAGTGAACACAAAATACATGGGCCATTGCGAAAATCATGCATACATTCACTCAAGAGGCCTTGAATAAAGAAGCCGTGTAAAATAAAATCAAGAATATTCAATATTTCGGGTAGCACTTGTGATTTCTATTACAAAATATATATATATTTGAATGATGAAAAATAAATTTGAGGCTAATTCGAGTGATTCAATGAATTAATGCATAAATGAAGATGTTGATGAGCATTCACCTTGACCAAATGTATCATTTTTAATGTATCTCTTGTATCAATATTTATTCATATTCAACATTATGATTGTGAATATGACGATGTTGGTACACAACAAATTTATATAGTGTGATACTGCAGTGTATATTAATCGTTTCCATTGTATCTCAATTCAAATGGTTTTGTCTGCTGACTACACACAAGACAACACATTCATATATTCATTTACCAGTTGATATATATATATATATATATATTTATTTACTGTATAATACTCAAAGTATATCAAGATATTGTGAGACAAAGAACTTTACAAAGTTCAATCACAAATATTATACGGATTCTTTTCATTGTAAATTCATAATTATCACTGTACAAGTATTGCAGACAAATGAATCCTATGTTTTTTTTTTATTCATAAAAGGATTTACTCACGATGTTTTTCATGTTTTTTTTTTTTTTTTTCGTCTTCTATGCATCATGTATTACGATAGTCTTTATTTATAACAACTCCAATGACTTGAAATTAAATTAAAGATCTCATTTTTATCTTGTACCGCGCATAATCCCGTCTTGTTTGATTCTCTTTAGTTGACATTCAATTTACAGTGGGCAACTGAAATTATAGCTCTGAAAAATGACAATCATTCAGTATTACAATTCCCTCCAATTAACAAGTCCAATAATCATAATTTCAATGAGACTCGTGCGCATTTCATTGTCATGTAAACTTTTGAAGCCATAAAAAAATCACGGGCGTATATAGGGATTCAACTGCAATGAAGACACGATGACCTACTACTTATACGATGCCATCTATATCGTTTTTTTTTTTTATTTTTTATTATTTCATCAACTTTGATGTGAGAAGAGGAAAAAAAAAAAAAATTAAAACTACGAAATCCTAATTGTATAATGACACATCATTCTTTCTCAAAAATAAAAAGACCTCGAGAGATAACGAATAGATGTAATTTTAATCTTTATTGTGAGAATATAAATGTATAATTTTGCTTTGTTATTATGTTCTAGTAGTGATTGAAGCAGCCTCGGAAGGTGGGAAAAGCCAAAGAGAAAAAAAACTTGCAAGGAAGTGAAAGACACTTATTATACATATATATATATTTTTTGTTTATATAACGTGAGAACAGTGAAAAAAAAAAAAAACAAACAAACGAAGAAAAACAAAAAATAAAGCACTAACACAATCTTCACGACGCGTCACGCGGGAGTGGTGGGTCTATGGGGGGCTCCGCCGCATCAGCGGACGACCCCCTGTTACAATTCGACTCATCACAGTATAAATTGTTGGGGAAAATCAACTGGTATCTTGGGACGCACCATTGGAATATCACCTACAACATCACCTGTATCAAACTCTGCAACAACAATTCTCGGAGCAAAACAAATGAAGAGTCCCTCTGGTATCATGAGGCAATCTAGCCTCACCAAACTCGGTTCTATGATTAATACCGCTGTTAATAAACGAGTTGGTAAGTTGAATATGTGACTGTTGGATAATTGAAATATATAAAGTGAAGAAAAAAAAAAGAAAAAAAAGAAATAATTTAAGTCATCGTAGTGGCATTTCACTGCTGCTGTTGACGTTACTGCTAATGCTGTTGCTTGGTGCACCGGGAACATCCTGAATAATTTTTATTAGCGCCGTGTACTCGCATGACGTTCAAATATGTTCAAACCGGATGATAGCTTGTCTTTCCGTCGCTTTTACACTATACACGAAATTCCGACCTTGGACTTAATTCTACATGGACGCGCGCGTGCGATGACGAGGATATGGGACGTGCGAGGGGTTATCGGTGGGTGGAAGGAATTCATAAACGCTAGATTACCGACTCTCATTACCATTGCGTATACTATTATCACTACATCACTATACGATTGTTCAGTATAAATGGTCCAATTTGTCTATTTTTAGTGTCTTCAAAATAATTATATATTATTCTATAGGCAAATTAATTCTCTATAAATAAATTGCGGATATCATTAAATTATATGTGTATGTACTCATATGGAGTTTAAAAAAAGTTGTCTTACATTATTTTTTATTATCATTACTTTTTTTTTTTTTTTTTTTTTTCTTTCATTTCACGCTTCAGCTGACCATGCACGATAATTTGCATTGTCGTCTTCATCCTCATGACGTCTAAATGACGTGGCCTGTAACACACAAAGCCAATATATTAGACATACATCAGAATCTTCGATAATTATTTGAGAATCATGAAATTTTCACCAGTCTCGTTATGTTAATGTCTATCATCACTGATAAATTTTTCACATAATGCTGATATTTAATATATAAAGTGCAAAACACATGACGATGTAAAAGCATAAATATGTTCACGTCACATAAGACGTTTTACAATTAACAATTTTTCCTCGCTTCAATCCACTACGAGGTAAATCCTCGAGAGTATAAATCACAAAAGTTCTCCTCTTATATTGACATATCGCTTTAGTTAATAGTTAACTAAACATTGTTGAAGAAATAAAAAATTAAATAAACGGTTTTTTTTCTTCACATTGGAATATGAACGTTGGAATCAATCAAAGTGGTATCGTATTACTCGGCTGTGGTAATCGCAGGCGGTAGACAACGTCGTGAATAAACATTAATTATGTAATATAATAACTTTACATAATCTAGTAGTCACACTTCGGGTAAATAATAGTTAAGGGATGAAGCCTAAAATGACAGTCGAAATCCCACGTGACATTCTATTTAATAAAGAGGATGAAGATGAAATCAAGAGTTGATACTATAAGTAAAATAATTTCTTATAGATGATTGAAAAAATATTATTCAGGTCATACTTACGTATTTAAATATCTCGAAGAATAAACAATCTATCTATCGTTATTTCTCATATAGTCCGTATACACTACGGTACATATTTTCTTTATTCCTCTTTCATCTGAAAGAGCAAGATTGTGTTGCAACAACATCTTGTTAATAATGAAGCAGAGAAGAGTTGATTAGCAAGCATCATCTAATACGCTCAACGGACTGCTTCCAATGTATACATACTCACTTATTGACTTCTCCTTTTTTGCATACATTCATTTTGTCAATCATTCATCATTTTCAGACGTACGACGTAGTTTACTGTTGGTGGAGATGAAAAACGAGGAATAATTATACTAAATTTAATACCAATTCACAGTGAAAAAATTTGTCCAAATTAGTGGAGATTATTTTAACGTGATATACACGTATGAGTACTCGAGATATTGTTACGTTTTTACACATACGTTTAGTTGTATCATTATATCACTCTAAGATGGATTTGAACAGTGGAGCTGCCTCACTGCCTATTTCCTCGAGATCTCGTTGGTCCAATAGTCGTTTTAGCCCACGACAACTGAGGGAACGTGGACCCCTTTTCTCCTCCCTCGAGGAATTGCGTGATAAGCTTAACGAGCTTTTGGGTAATTACAATGGACTGCGTGTTAATTTTGTGATGTGATTGTGACAAACGCTGATAACATAATACATACAAGTTAATTTTTATTATGTAAAATCACAGTGAATTTATAAGGTTAGATATTTTACTGTGTTTGGAAAGAATAGTGAATGAGAATTTAGTTCAGAGATATCGTATACAAACCAAGTGTGAATTGAAAGTGCTCGAAATTGGTTCGAGACAATTCTTAGTTATCCTCCGTAACATTATTACATTATTAGTGATAGAACGACACCCGTTCTTTCCTGCCATTGTATACTTGATTGTAGATCTGATTCTTATCTATTCCATTCCGCCTCATTATAATTGTACAGGTGTATTTTTGATCCATTGAAATAGAACGGCTATTCGTCTCTTCTTTTGCATTTCATTTATTATATAACAATTTTAAAAATATTAATACATTCAATAATAACTACAATGACGGTGGCACATTAATTTGAATCTATGCAAAAAATCGAATATTGGCGCCCAAGTAATACATCGTTCGTCAATTGTTTCATCGTGAATCTTCGTGTAAAATCGCAAATTGTCTTCGACAGTTTGAATATAATCTGTCAGGGGGCGAATGTTTTGCACACAATATCCGGCATGCGGCATCGCGCGCGCGCATTTCTATCTACCACGACCAATAGAAATGGGAGTATACACGATGAAATATAGAGGGCGCGCAAATAGGCGCGGCAGACGAACAAACATGGCGGGCCGCTGATATTCGTCAATTCGACGCATACAATTGCCCCTTACAAATACGACAACACGCGTTCTAGCATACAAATTGTGTCGTTTAGTTTGACGTCATTCGCGAAACGTCCGAGATTGAATTAATTCACATTGTCTATTGTCATTGCCGTTGACATACAAAGAGAGAGTTGACGGGAGTGTGAAACAGGGAGTTGTAGTGTAAGGTGAAAAAAATACAGTGACATTAGGGGAAGAAAGTAGTGATAGTGGTGGTATACATAATAGTGGCTTTTGATATGGTGGTTGGACACGCATGACCGTGAAATAGTTAAATCGCACCCAACACATGATTTTCATTATCATACCTGTAAAAATATGACACGCGTTATGATAATACACCTATATGCGTGTCCTCATTAAATTTTATATCATTACATAAAACGTTGGGTGTTCACAAATTCGTATTGCCGAATTCGCAACTTTTTGGTCTACGCAGTGAACTAAAGCAGTACAAAAACCAAACCGGTGCACAGGGTTTTACTGTTTTTTTTTTTTTTTTTTTTTTTTTTTCTCCCCTCCTACCGTAATCCAAATAAACCTTTCCCTTCATACAGTTACAGAAAAAATATATGAATAACATAATTAGAGAGAGAAAGAGAAAAAAATAAAGTACGAATATATTTTATTTAAAAATATATTTAAAAAAAAAAAAAAAAACATGGCCGGTAAGTAAATTCGCGGCATTTTTCAATACCTGTGTCAACTTAGAAAAAACAAAATAATTGGAACTAGTATCAAAAAGGCATCCTTTTTCTCCTTTATATACTCACTTCAATTCTCTGTCTCTCTCTCTCTCTCTCTGTCTGTCTCTCCTTTTAATAGAGATACTCCCACGTTGTCGCCGGTGACGGTACGAACGATACTTTGAAAGAAAGAAAAAAAAAAAAAAAAGAAAGAGAAAGAGAGCAGCAACCACCTTGCCCGCATATCTCGTGGTTGTAACGGGTGTGCGCAAAACCTTGGCCCAATTGACACAAAGGTTAACAGAAAATTTTCCACCAAATTTTTTTATTCGGCTAAAACGCCGAATTTTCTCATATTATCAATAAACATCGATTTATTTAATTCTTTTTAGTGTGTTTTTGTATATGTATGTATGTATGTGTGTATGTGTGTGTGTGTGTGTAGAGTCACTTATATAGCTCATACAAATATACACTCTCTTTCTCTTTCACATGATACTCCATTTTGCTCTTTGTCTCTCCTATCTCCCTCACACTACCTTTCTTTCTTACTGGCACAGTCTCCATCTGTTTCTCCTTCTTGTTTGACTCCCCTTCCGTTTCCCTCTAGTGAATCCTCCTCCTCCTACCCTTCATCATCACGCGTACGCGGGTGCAGATGTGTTCGTCGACTACGACTACTACGACGACGACGACGACGATAACGACGACGACAACGACGGTGGCGACGGCCTAATAACACACGATGGATTGCGGCGAAACTTCAAGTAGGCTTCAACATAACCCATGTTTTTAACCTTTTTTTTTTTGTTTTTTTGTTTATTTCTTAAACATAAAAATATTTTTTATTTTTTCATTTTGTTTTTGAGAACGCAAAGTTTGCCAGAGAGACGCTAATTTATTTGTCTATGCCATCCAATACACAGCGCCTTCGTTTTTCCATCAAAACTATTTCGGCGTGCAGTTTAACATTTTCGTTTTAATTTTTTTTTTTTTCTATATTATATTTTTATTGATGTGCTTACTATTATTTAATCATAAAAATTAATGCAAACTCGAATAACCGTGTGTGAATTGAATATTATGGTGAATATTCAAAGAAAAAAAAAAATTTATTTTTCTCATTCTAAATGATTTTTGACGCTTTAACACACGGTTAACCCTCAATTTCATGACCACGCGTCTCCCTGCGTTCTTGATCCCTATCCTATATCCACTAAATTTTCATAATTTTATTTTTTCATAAATATTTTCTCAATTACATACATAATTTTTTTAACTTTTTTTTTATCATTTTGTGTTGTGAGGTTAATTATCATACCATTATGTAATTGTAATATTGATATATTTAAAAGTGATAATTGTAAATGAATTTGTTGCAGGTAATGGTGACATACAATGGTGTTTCTCTCAAGTGAAAGGAACTCTAGAGGACGATGTTACCGATGGTAAAGCAGCAATTTTTTCTTTCCGTGTTTTTCTTTTTATTTCATCTGCAAGTGTATATTCAAGATATTCCACTGATATCTTATCATAGATGTTGTCTACCGAAATAATGCAAGTGGATTTACAAGTGTTGACTTTAGTATTAAATTCGGATCAAGTCTTGAAGAATTTGTGTCGTGAAATGTTAGATATAATAATATTCGTGCTGTAAATTTAAAATCATTGAAAATAATTAGATTGAAAAAAAAATATATATATATATATATATATATGAGTGAAAAGTATTTTTATTTTGCAGCTGATATTATCTCGTGTGTGGAATTTAATCACGATGGAGATCTACTCGCTACAGGAGACAAAGGCGGTCGGGTTGTTATATTCCAACGAGATCCAATTGTATGTATGAATTAATTAGAGTCATAATGTTATACAATGATGATTAATCTAATAATGAATTGCTGTTTCATTCTCTTGTTTTTTTTTTTTTTTTTTTTTCTCTTCTAATACAGAGTAAAAAGAGTATTCCACGAAGAGGAGAGTACAATGTGTATAGTACCTTTCAAAGTCATGAGCCGGAATTTGATTATCTCAAATCATTGGAAATCGAGGAAAAAATAAATAAAATAAGATGGTTAAAGCGAAAAAATCCAGCTCACTTTTTATTGTCAACCAACGACAAGACAATTAAACTATGGAAAGTGAGTGAACGTGACAAGAGAGTTGAGGGTTATAATACAAAAGAGGAAAGTGGAGCGATACGTGATCCTGCTTGTATTACTGCCTTGAGGGTACCCACAATTAAACCAATGGAGTTGATGGTGGAGGCATCACCAAGGAGAATATTTGCCAATGCACACACATACCATATAAACAGTATAAGTGTAAACAGCGATCAAGAGACATACCTCAGTGCCGATGATCTTAGAATTAATCTTTGGCATCTTGAAATCACCGATCAAAGTTTTAATATAGTAGATATTAAGCCAGCTAATATGGAGGAGCTTACCGAAGTTATAACAGCAGCGGAATTCCATCCTGTTGAGTGTAATTTATTGGTTTACAGTAGTAGCAAGGGAACAATAAGATTGTGTGACATGAGATCGGCAGCACTGTGCGATCGCCATAGTAAATTTTTTGAAGAACCAGAGGATCCAACAAATCGTAGCTTTTTCTCGGAAATTATTTCTAGTATAAGCGACGTCAAATTAAGCAATTCCGGCCGTTATATGATCAGCCGAGACTACCTCAATGTTAAAGTGTGGGATTTGCACATGGAAACAAAACCCATTGAGTGTTACCCGGTAAATTTATTTATCATCTTTATTTACTCATTTTTATTCATCAATTAAACTGTTACTTGATTCAATTAATTTTTTATTTAGGTTCACGAATATTTGCGATCAAAGTTATGTTCATTATATGAAAATGATTGCATCTTCGATAAATTCGAATGTTGCTGGAGCGGTAATGATTCTTCAATAATGACAGGATCATATAACAATTTCTTCCGGGTCTTTGATCGAACAACGAAACGTGATTTAACTCTAGAGGCAGCTCGCGATATAGCCAAGCCAAAAACACTTCTGAAACCGCGAAAGGTCTGTCATTCTTCTTTAAATATTCAAATGTATTGTTAAGTATTCATTTTTCTCCAACCATAAATATTATTTTATTCTATTTGATAGGTATGCACGGGCAACAAACGCAAGAAAGATGAAATTAGCGTTGATTGTTTAGATTTCAATAAAAAAATTTTACATACGGCATGGCATCCATCAGAAAATGTTGTTGCAGTTGCAGCCACGAACAATCTATTCCTATTCCAAGACAAGCTCTAGCACATTTGTGTGCAGGTGATTCATTTCAACATTTTATCATGAATTTTAATATTGTTGGTATTGCGGTATTCAATCAATGGTGAAATTAATTACATTATTTTTCTCTCTTTTTTTTTTTCGGATTTTTTTTTCAGATTATTCAACGCTATATACTGACGTGAGTGTGGTGCACGGCACTGATCGTTGAAGCCGTGAAGCTATGAATGTCCGGCTGCCTGTTCGCGAATGGACAAGGTCATCGCAATTGACTGAGTTAAATACGAGATGTGGAAAATTATGTGTACATCTCAATCCACTGAAGCGCGCGCACAGCTTGTACTAGGAATAATTACCACGGGCATATATTTTAAATACATATATGTGGATTAAATTGAGAAATATAAATCGAGAAACTGAAAACTGGAATAAGTAAAAATAAATTATACATAATTTTTATCGCGTTATTTTAACTTGTGCGACATAAAAAAGAATATGAGAATCAAAATGAAAAAAATAATAATAATAGCAAGCAAACAAACAAGCAAACGAAAACAACAATAATAATACACCGAAAATACTAGTGGGCACAATTAGATTTGATCGTGTACATACATGGCTCTAACATCAGTTATGATGTTCCGAATCTATAAAAAAAAATTTTAATTTTATTGAATTTTTTTTTTTTTTTTTCGCTTTTGTTCTTTCGAGGTGTACTCAAATATTAGCGAATCCGACCTGCGTTGCAAACTTGTAGCGATCGTGAAAAATTTATTTAATTCCTCCATTAAATGTATAATTTTTTGTTTTTTCCCCTTATCATTACTGATTTTTTTTTGGACAATATATGGCCATTGTCATTTATTTTTATATACTACATCCACGAGCATTTTGCACGGTTAATTCTGGCTTAGTCGAAGTATATCACCACATCTTAGGAATATAATACGTCGAGAATCGAAAAACTCGTACGTTTTTTTTAATATTACCACAAAAAAAAAATGAATAAAAAGAAATAACTTTTGCTGAATTTTGTTATTTGTAGAATAAAATTTCGAATTATTATCAGGCCTAAATCAATTTTTTTCTTTTGTTTTTATAATTATTTTATTTTTGCGAATGCCATGAATTCTTACATTATCCGAAATGAAATAGCTATTCAATTTGGTGTGTATGTATGTATGTATGTATGTGGTGCCCTTCTCGTCATACGCAAAATAAAATATATATATGTTTGTCTGTAAATAACATAAGCAGGCATGAGTACAGCAACAAATAACAAATAAAATGTCAAAGACAAAGGCGTAATTATAAAAAATTTTATAAGATAATTTTACTACCGAATTAAGAGTTTTCCCATATAATGTGCATTAGATACCGCTCCTAATGTTTCTATGAAAAACATCGATTGTGAATTCAGGTATTTTTTTGATTTTATGTCGTCTTTGGCGGTTAAAAGCGGATTTTTTTTTTTTTTATATATATATATAATATTAA
Organism: Dinocampus coccinellae; assembly: GCA_963920625.1. Lineage (NCBI taxonomy): Eukaryota > Metazoa > Arthropoda > Insecta > Hymenoptera > Braconidae > Dinocampus > Dinocampus coccinellae. Next base: position 17,061,665 of record OY987184.1, read on the forward strand.
TTTCAGAAGAATAATTGGATTCTTATAGCACGTGACTTCATAACAATTGAAAATAAAAAGAGAAATACGTAATAGTAATGTAACAGAAAAAATACCAGAGAGAAAGAATATAATTGTGTCATCACAAATTGCCCGTTATATGCGTGAACTATAATTTTTTATCATAAACAACAATATATATTCGAATTAATGAAACAATCATTATCATCTGTATTTTTTCCTAACTTTTTTTTTTTATTATTATTTTCATATTTTTTGGTGAGATAAGTGCGCACGATCTCGGTATTATTTCATCCCAACAATTGTAATCAAGTGTAGTTACACGTGAATTGTGAGTGTAAATGAATTGATATATTTATGATGAAAGTTAGAAAACTAAATGCAAATATTTTTCATGGCTATCAGCGAAAAATTGGATATAAAATGAAATAAAATTCGCTCAAGATATTGATAAGTGACGGGTAAGTTCACACAGTTAGGTTGACGTACTCTCTAATTGTTTTCTTATACAATTACTTTATTAATATGAGTTGATTAATGCTCAATAGTGTGTACCTATTATTCATTTCTACCGGGAGCAAGAGAATATATGAAACCGAATATGGATAAAAAAAAAAATATGTGAATACAGCATCAATATTGTTCCAAAACGGGGTCAAGTTCCAATTTAACTTCGATATCGTTTTCAATCAACTCAATGTGAACACCAGCAGAACTTCATTATTTCATATATTTGGCTTTACTGAGCCTGCACCATTGTGATACATAAACAAAACAACAAATAATGCATATTATTATAAATTAATGTTATATGTTAGATTAAATAGATTCTAGCAGTATTTTTTCTTAATAAAATCATCAAACATCTAAAAAAAAAAAACATACGTAAACACATATATATACATACATACACACACATACACGTATATGTTTCATTACGCCGTGAATTAATAAATTATGTTATAAAAGTTTAGATAAAAAGAAAATAGAAAATTATATTCATAACGTGGTATTGTAATAAGCATTCGATAATAAAACAACAACAAATTGGTTGTAGTAATGGAAAACGCAGAAGCATAATTAAAAAGACATTAATTTGTACAAGGCTTTGTAATAAAATATGATGATGGAACGTAATCATATAAAGCAATTGGTGTTTTTCGTTTATTTGGTTTCATATGAAAAATTTTATCGAACAAACAAGTTTGGGATGGGCAAAAATATTACTTGATGTGGGACTGTTTGTCAATCAACTTGATTATTATCCTAATTGAATCGTGCGATGTACAATGTACGACCAAATGATGGTCTGATCTCTAATGTATGATATATTATTGATGGTAACAAGCCTTATTTTATATACAGCTAGCGTAATATTTAAAAAAATTTTAATTATTAGCGCTTTTTTTTTTTTTTTTTAAATAACCGCTTCACCCTGTACTTCTCTAACTGCTCTTTGATGTAAATTAATTTTATGTGAACAAAATGAATGAATAATTCAATTTATAGTCAGATCAGATTAGTGCCAATTTGTGAAAAAAAAATTATTCTCGATAACACAGAAAAAAAAAAAAATACACTAACATTTTTTACAATTGTATTCCATATTCTTTGAGAGTTTAATTTGTCCATATCGAAAATGCTACATTGTTTTTCTTTCATTTACACATGAAACAATGCCGTATTAATGAAATAAAGATGAAAATATTATTTCATTTTTCACAGTCCTACAAATAATACCAAGAAGAACATCGTGACTAATACACTAATAATAAGAGGTATATAAATTTAAATTAAAAAAAAAAAACAAAAAAAGAATGCGATAAAAAACTTACATTGTAATGTTATAGGCTTTTGTATGATAATTTTATTCCCTTGGTAGTTTCGTTTTTTTTTTTTCTTTTTTTTTTTCATATATGATTATATTGGCTACGTGACAATAGAAGAGACACGTGCCTTGAATAGAACCAAGAAAAATTCACGGCAAGAATTTTATTGTCTGAAAGTTCAATGTCATATAATGTCGAATTTATTCGTCACTGACTTATCTGCACAACCCAACAATAAGTAAAAAATTTTATAACACACATGTACATTTGAAATTTCATAATTCGCGCGCTAAAGCTATTGCAAGTGCGTGCGCAATTCTATTAATGAACTTTTTTTTACTCTTTTGATAGTATATGTGCAATATGTATATGCAATAAACGTAACGCCCATGAGGTTAGAATAAAGTCTATTGTGAAGAAGAGGCTTTGGTGTCAAACAAAAGAAATATTTCCAGTTATAAACAATCTTATTGTACAGTATAGTTGTATGAAATGGCGGGTCATGATTATTTGGATGACCCGAAAAATCCATTTTTTTCATTAGAGGATGACGTAGATGATGAGACATTTTTGAGAAGTGCACCACAACGGCCAAACGTCACCAACAATAATTCTTACTTGAACTTTGATGATAATATCAATAGACAGCATCAGCAACTTATTGAACGAAAAAAAGCCATTGAAGAGAGAACAATTAAATCTTCAGAAAGATCAATATCGTTGTTACGAGACTCCGAGCAGATTGGAGCAGCAACTGCTGAGGTTAGTAATTTATTTTATGTGTTCGGTAATAATAATGTGAAAAGATAGTTTTGATCTTTGACCTGAGCGACTAATATAAATTTTGTATAGGAATTAATCAGACAAAGAGAACAACTTGAAAGAACTGAGAAGAGATTGGACGATATCAATAGCACATTAAGATTCAGTCAAAAACATATTCAAGGAATTAAAAGTGTTTTTGGAAGTTTAAAGAATTATCTGAGTGGAAAGTCCATTGATGCTCCAACACCTACTGCAACTGGTGCAACTAGTGGTACATTGCCAGACATTGAAACATCAGGATCAAGTCGAACAATGTTGAGTACTAGTTTGGAACAATCCAGAACAAATGCAGCAGCCAATCATCCATCATTGCGACGACAAGAACTTTTTGATGATGAAGAAAATAATCAAAAATACGATTCCCCAAATACAAATGTATCCAAAATTTTAGAAATGAATTTAGATGAAATGAGTGGGTCCTTGGCGAGGTTGCGTGGATTGGCAATTGGTTTGTCAGAGGAAATTGATTCTCAAAACGATTTAATTGAAAATGTGATGGACAAAACAGATAAAGCAGATATTATGTTAGAAAGACAAAACAAAGATATGAGGCATTTGTTGAAGAAATAAAAAAAAAGTTTTAAATGCAAGTATTGCGTGGGTAGATACATATCCTGTTTCATTTTTTTTTCTTTTTTTTTTTTTGTCTATTGAATAGCACAATATTTGAACTGGGATAAGTAATATAATAGAAAGAAAAAGTGGACTAATATACTGCGTCCCATAGATTGAAAACGAATTATTTAATATATAATACCATTGAGCAATGTTAAACAAAAAAAATTGTTTCATTCTGTATATTTTGCGTTATCATCTTTTTTTTGTTTTGTTTATAAATACAATTTATTTCTGCTCATGTGCAATGATAAGAAAAATCATGGATATTATTTATCTAATACGTATTGACAACATATAAATACTTTAATCTTAATATTATTTTTAAACGATATTAGAAATTTTCCGTAAAAATATTCGTGACAAGCTCATTAAACTGCCGATTTCATAATTAAATTAAATAAGATCTGTAACAAATTATTGGCCAATAAAAATAAGTTTGTCAGGGTTTTGGATGAATGAATTAGTTAATCGTTTGTCTCAATTGCCTATATTACAAGCATTATTTGAACTCTTTATGCAAATTCTGATATTGATTTAACTTATAATTCATTGGGATATACTTTCACCATGTTGATATTATCATTAATATTAAATATACATCGCAAAATCATAACTTCATAAATCTAATCTAATATTTTTATTTTCACATTAGTTTTGAGTAGTAATAGTTGATAATTTCATTTTTTTTTTAAGTAATTCCACAAGTGTAATTATAATTATTTGTCGATTGATCAATATAGAATCGAATGTTCAACATCATTAGGAATTGAAGTAGCTTCAAAAGCTAAACGTTCAACTTCTCGTTGAGCTGCAATCGCTTCGTGCTCTCGAGCAATTTTATTGAACAGCTCAAAATGCTTTTGTTTTGCCCTGAGAACACTTGAGGATTCCTTCAGTAGAATAAAAAAACCAATAATATTAAGTATAAATATATTTATGTGTATGATAAATTTTTATCATTACCTTGGGCAGACCATCTACACTTTGAGGATTAGAATTGGCATAAGCAATTTCTTGATAAAGTTGATAATGTTTTTCTTTTTCTAATTTAACAGCATCTGTGTCTTGGGGTGTAACCTGAATATCTTCAAAATTTTTTAGTATTGGGTGAAATCCATTTTTATCTGCTGTATAATCCACTGTCCTAATTTTAAATTTGGGATCAATGTAAGAGTAAGTGCCTGAAATAAGGAGTATTATACATATTTTATTATCCCTTCAAATAAGTTCCTGAAAAAAAAAAAAAAACAATTTCAATACCGTGAACTGTGCCAGAGCCATCACCAGATTCAGATTGGAATCGATCGATATTGCCAGGAAATCGTCCGGCTTTATAATGAAAACTGTATGGCACTGGTGGTAATGGAATTGTAGTAGTTTCCACATTATAACTGGAGACCAAGTGAGAAACGTCACCGAAACATTCACGACTCACAAATAAAATTAAACCAAGCACAAGAATAGGATACGACATTTTGGAATTTTTCGAATTAATTTACACATATGCGTATATCAACTTCACCTTTACACGTCACTGTAGTATACTGAGGAAATATTTTCCAGTGAAAGTCAGATATTAGACAGACATCAAGTGACCTTGCTTGTATAACTAAAGCAACTTTCTCAACAATCGCTTAATAATTACTTTAATTCAATAATAATAAAAAAATAATTTGATTATTTCTAGTTGTTGGGACCGCTTTGACAATTCACAATATTTGTGGGCAATTTGATGCCCAATTATATAATTAATAATATTAAATAAAAAAATTAATTCGATGTGATGTCACGTTAATAGTTTGGAACGTGACATAATAAAAAGTTAAATGTGACCATGATTGTTACAGAATATTTACGTAATAATTCAATAACTCACATCCTCGGTAGAAGATTGACGTAAGGAAATGATAATTTATATAAATGAAATAATCAAATATTTTCTTCTTAATTATCTATTTTTTCCATTTTTTTTTTTTTCAAATTATTATAATCAATATTTATGTGGGATTATTTATAATTATTAATCAATATCGAGTTTTTTGAAACTTCCTTCAACACCAAAGATATCACTGACGGTCTTGCCTTTACCAGGTCGTAGAGATTCATTTACTCGTCCAGTGGATTCTTCCTCAATAAACCAGTCGCGATGAGCCTCCAGAAATTTAATATTTTTCTCGTGAAGTTCTAACAATGGACCGGCTTTACCACCTGACTCATTAGGTAAAATATCTATTGGAATGTACTTGGCTAAAGTTGCTTCGGTTGTGTGAACATGAAGCTGTAAATATATTCAATGTAAGTAAAGATATTTTTGTTGTCATTAAAAAATTATTAATACTCACAAGTTCCATGAGTTCTTTTTTCATAAATGGTTTCATCATTCCCAATATAATTTCCATCACTGGTATTGAATTCATAAAATGAAGACCCTTTAAACGAACAGGAAGACCCTCCTGAAGATAATAGAGGAATTTCTTGATACCCAGAGGGCTGAGACGACCAGTATGACCAAAACAAAGGCCTGTCAAGTCAAGAAGAATAATATGGCCCTTCATAGTGCCTTCTGTTGTCATCCAAAGATCACAAACCATGTTCCAAAATTTCATAGCGTCATTATAGACATATGCTGATGGATCAGTGTTAAGTAAACGGCCGTAAATTATTTTGTATCCTTCTGGAGTTTCAGCTTTAAGTGGCATGTAAGCGCTAGTGATAAAAGTAAAAAAAAATATTATCTCACTGATTGACATAATAATTAATACAATACTCACGCAGTTTGAAATATTGAACGTAGATCTTTAGATCCAATTGGATCACGATTTGCAAAAAATTCCGGTACATGAGTTCGTACTGTATAAAACGTGTCGATTGTATTTTTCGTTGGTTCAACATGATAATAATTGCTATGCAGAAAACGTGCGAGTACATTGTCAGGGATTTTTGGTAAGTGCGGCTGTTTCGCACACCAATCTTTCAACATCTGAATATCAGAATCCTTCAACTCTGGATTTCGTTTTTTTTCAATTTCATATGAAACATCTTGCACTAATGCCATGATTCTACAATAGTAATTGTATAATATTTTTCACATTAATTTATAAATTCACAAAAATTTTATAAATAAAAAATGTTTCAGTGAATTATTACCAGATTATTATATTCAACAAGTGATGATATTATTCTTGACAACCTATTTCGATGACTGCCAACGCAGGAATGAAGAGAACAAGGTAAATTAATTTTGAATTAGGAGGGTGTAAGTGGAAACTTGTCACGCATGTATTTCATAAAGTTAGCGTGACAATGCTATAAGTATGACTTAACAAGAATCGATATATAATTAATGTTCACTATTATTGAAACAATAACATATAATTGTGACATTGGTGTTACAACAAAAAATCTATTTTTATCAGATAATGATATTATCAAAAGCCTTATAATACCCAAAATTCAATGCTTCATATGTATTTGATACTTTTGTATGATTATATTGATAAATCTTATTTTAATTGTTACAGAATATAATGTGTCATGAGAATTGATCCAGTAATTATTAGATAATTACATACGATTATCCATATCTACAAATGATTATTATTTATTATTTATGAAATCAACCAATAATTATTAAGCGTTACAGGCTTGAAAATAATGAACCAACGTGACAAATACTTTGTCTATAATTAATAATACAACCAATAGGAATTCATAATTTTTTTCTATTTCTCAAGAGTCGAATTTTTACGTAACAATTTTTTTTTATTATATTCCGTCTTGCACTGTTATTTGAAGATCTCAAAATTATTATTGGATATTTATCACGATGGACACGTTGTTTTCTTCTGCGTCTTACTGGTGGGATTTTTCCACTTGATAAATAACTGCTTGAACTTGATGTGCGATTTAACCTTGAAATACTACGATATTCATGATTTCTGTGGGCTATACTGTGTCTTCTTTTGTGTTTAAACATTATCGATCGTGAATCAGAACTACTGAGTTCATCTTCTGCCCAAAATTGCTGATCAGTATCATCACAATAAAATTTTCGTAATGGAATCTGTAAGATTCAATTATAAAAAAATATTGATATGAAATATTTTTTATATAATTGATATCATACTTACAGCTTCACCGATAATGCTGAGGGAATTTTTTTTTTTACATATATTCAATGATGATCTGAAATAATTCGAGCTAGTATAACCTTCTTCATCATCGGAACTCTGAAATGCACTCATGCAATCACCACGATCGAGACCCATTTCGTAAATATCGAATAAAAAAATTACTATTTACTTTTTTATATTTGAAAAAAAAAAAAAAAATTTTTTTTTCTAGTACAACATTAAACTTGTAAATTTATTTATTAATTGAATTGACGGCCCTACAGCCCGGTCGCCATCGAGAAAAAAAAAAAAAAAAAAAAAGAGAAAAGAAATTTAAAACAAAAAAAGTGAAATGATATAAAAATTTTGCAAGACAAAAATCAATTTTAATATCGCTATTATATTATTAATTATATTTTGTACAATATAAAAGTATTAAGTTATGTAATTAAATTTTAATGTAATAATAATTGAATCAGTCATTTTCTGATTTTCTACGTTTTTTCATGCGTGGACTTTCTGTGTCATGAGGAGACGGTGTGATGTGACTTCGTTTTCTTTTTACCGTACTACTCTCACTCGTTTCACTACTGCTACTTGCAGCTGTCCTCGTCTCACGTCTGAATGGTCCTTCACCCGTTACCTCCACAAGAATCTATGATAAAATAAGATAAATTGAATAACATTTTCGTGACAATCGTACGTTAATTAAAAATTATATTTAATAATATACCTGCATATGTTGAAGGCATTCTTCTTGCATTGACACTGCCATTTGATAGACAAACGTATCGTGTTTATTATACATTATTGCATTTTGAAACATAAGCATGACATCACGTTGGAAATGCATCGTTGATCTGATTGTTCCATTGTCAATATTTTTCTTAATAGTTGACAAGTCCATAGGACGAAATATTACTGAATGATAACCTGGAGCATGATCCTCCGTAATTGGTCGAAGAAAAACTGAGGCATATTTATGAGTAGCCAAACGATTATATACGAGCATTACTGCTTTTTTCCATGCTCGATAATCTGCACCTTCCCCACTACTTTCAGTTTCTGGTTCACTATCTATAGCAACATTTTGTTTCTTTGAATAAGTCTTCATAGCACGACCAGCACTGAGTTTTGTTAATGAAGATTCTTCATCCTCTATTTCAACATCGTCTGTGGTGCTTGTTGTTGGTTCTTCCTTTTTAATTTCCATCACTTCCTCCTCCTTTTTCTTCTTGGATCCATCATCTTTTACATTTTTATCTACCTTGCCCAATTTTTCTGTTTTGTCCATCTTCTCTGTTTTTGTTTCTTTTGTTTCTTTTATTTCTTTCACCTCTTTTACTTCTTTCACTTCTTTCACTTCTTTTACTTCTTTCACTTCTTTCACTTCTTTTACTTCTTTTACTTCTTTCATTTCTTTTACTTCTTCCATTTCTTTTAATTCTTTTATTTCTTTCATTTCTTCTACTTCATTCATTTCTTCTTCTTTCGATATTTCTTTGATTTCAATTTCGTCGTTTAATTCCTCGTTTTCTTCAAATGAGTTTGACTCATTTGCTTTCTTTACATCCCGAGTTTCTTTGACTTCCTTCACATCTTTTATCTCAATCGACTCTTCTGACTCGGTTTCTTCAACTTTTATCTCCTCAATTACATTTGGTTTCTCCTCAAATAATTCATCTTTCACAATCATATTTTCTACTTTTGTTTCAGCTCCCTCAATTTCATCTACAACTTCAGGTTTTGGCGTTGCAACATCTTCAATTTTTTGATCAGACATTTCCTCAGATTCTATTAATTCTGTCGATGTAGATATTGACATTGGCTCCTCAATCTTACTATCTGTTTTCTCTATTGTTGAACATTCTTCGGGTTTTACACTCTCCTCCTTCTCCATAGTCTGTAACACTTCTGGTGATTTCACAGATTTTCCATCTTCATCAGGAAGATCCTCATTTTTCTCTGGTACTTTCATACTCTGAGAAATTTCCTCCTTCAATTCTTGACTGTGAGAAGAATCTATAGACTGTTTAGGAATTGTTTCTTCTTCTTTTGGTGACTTAACTGATTGTGCGATATCCTTGACTACTAGCTCTTCGGATTTTGCCTCGATTGATTCAACAGCAGGCGACTCTTCTTTCATTTCAGCAACACTTTCTAATTTTTCCCGCACAACCGATTCTTCTTCTTCTAATTTCACTGGAACTTCCTGATTTTTTTCTTCTGGTTCATCCAGTTGTAGTGGAATTTTTTTCGGCTCTTTGTTTTCTACAGGAATTTCTTGTGGCTCTTGCTTTTCAACTTCTTCTTGGAAAATTTCAACGCTAACTTTATTCTCAGAATTTGCATCTTTTTCTTCAATCTTAATTGTCTCTCTAATAGATTCTTTATTTTCAGTAGTTTTTAGTTTTTCTTCCTTCATTTTCTCATCATTTTCCGGAACACTGATATTTTCCTCAGTTTCCATTGCTGCACTCTCTTCAATAATTTCTTTTTCTTCTATTTTGACTGGCAGTATTTCATCAAGTTTGTTTTCTCTTAGTACATTGTGTTCAGAAATTGTTTGCACAATGACTTTGGAGTCTTTCGATTCAATTGCTGTACCGATAATTTCCGCAATATTCGATGTACTTTGATCAATTTCTTCAATTGCTATTTGACTTTCAGGTGAACTAGAAAGCGATACAGATTCATTGACATTATGGGATTGAGGCCGTTCTTGAACCTGCTCAGGTTTTTCAACTGATGTTGGCAATGCTTCTACCACTGGTGGAGTAGTAGCGGTAGTTGTTTGAGGATTTCCCGTTATTTCTTCCTTTATTAATTCTTCAATATCTCCAATAATTTCATTTATTTCATCTTTATCAATAACATCAGTTATTTTATCTTTACCAATAACGTCATCAATATGGTCGATAATTTGTACCATGCTTTCAGTATCAGAAACCTCTGATGTCACACTAACAACTGATGGCCGTATAGTAGGACTATTTTGCAGTATTTGTTTATTTGATGATAACCTAGATGATGTGGTGATTACATCGGAAGTGGGAGTTTGATTAGAAGTAGTTTGTAGAGTTGATAAATTTCCTCTAGGCAAATTGGCTGGTAGAGCCAATAACATTGACAATGTGGGAGCACCCACTGATGGCCTTTCTGCTGTTGTTGATGACATTGTGGATGTGACAAGTTGATGAAGTTGAGAAGACATTCGTGGCGATGGTTGAGCTGTATGAATTTTGGTATTTGAACCTAGAAGACTTGCAATTGTGGGTGAAGTAACTTGAGCTATTGATGGAGTATTTTGAATTTGCGTTGTTGGACTGGGAGACGTAAGAAGGCTTGTGAGTAATGCAGCTTGTCCACTGCGATTCTTTTTCTCATCGTCAGAAGGATTTGTCGAGTCAGAGATTATTTGAGTTTCACTGTTACCCTCTGAAATCTTTTTAGGTGCTGTTGATGGTGTCGGTTGCAGTGATGGAGCATCAAACTTTTGTTGACGTTTTGCAAGCCAAGCACTATGTGCACGTGCTTTTTGTTCTTGTTCACGCTCTTCTTGTTCTATAGCAATCCACATTTTCTGTAATTTTTCATCTGTAACCGTACTAGATTTTAAGAGATTAACCTCGACTTTTAATTGTTGATATTCATCTCGTTGAAAAGCTAAAATTTGCCCGAGTTCGGCGATTCGTTCCTGGCGCAAACGTCTAACTATGGATTCACTTGTTGTTTCACCACTTTCTCGCTTTTTTCGTTTCGGTGTATCGGCATTTTCCAGAAGAATAGCATACTGTATAGCACACGATTTTTGCGAGAACCAATCAGGCGGTCGTAGAGCTTCTTTTTCTGCAAAAGGTTTCAGCGATCTTGATACACTCATCCAATTCTGATCTCCAGATTTTAAAACACTTGATGCAAGACACAATTGTTCCCTGGTACTCCATGTATCACAGGATTCTCGTTTTATTTTCAATCCTATAAAGGAAAAACAAAAAAAAATAATAAATTATTATTACAGTAATATTGATATATATTTATGTATTGATTTATTTAAATTGGAGATTCTTGGTCAGAGAAATTAACCTCAATATATAACAAAATAATATTGTATTGAAATAAAACACAAGATTATATATAGTATATACTACTTACTGTCTTGTACTGATGCCATTATTAGATTAAATAAATTATGACCTATTATATACCGAGTGATCAATTGAACTACAATTATTGTATAATTTTGAGTGACACAAACGGAATAATATTTTTGCTGAAATCCAAACAAACATATATAATAATAATTTGACCGTGAATGATTGTAGAGGCGCTTGGGTTCATTCAACAGTGGCCATTGTAGCAGGGATTGTTTTTATTGGTTGAATCCATGGAAATTAGAGTCTCTATAGAGTACCAATGAATTCACATCAAAATTAATATAAATTTCGTACATAGATGGCCAGTACATATTTATCATCTGTCGGTGTTATTTATATAAAAATTTGTTATAAGTTATTATATTTTCATATCATTTTTCAAATAAATATGGCTGCTTGTATGATTAAAATGTGTTTGAAAAAACGGTAATTATTTATAATACATAAAAAGTACGGTAGTAATATTATCGATTTCAGAATGATATTATAAAATATTTTAATTAATATTCATTTACTATAAAATATTCATTGTGGACAATAAATATTCATATAAAATTGTACATAACCTGTATTTGTAATTGGAATATAACTTGAAATTATAAAATTGTTTGTTAATGCATTTATTTTATTCAAAGATAAATAAAAATAAAAAAATGAATAAGGATAAAAATTTCATTTTGTAAAGTTTCTACATTAGATTATAATAATATAATTGTTTTAGATCACCTTTACGAATTCTAAATGAAATTATTCAAATTGAACTGATTGGCAATCAAAAACAAAATACATATACAAAAATATGTGTCAAGTGCAATTGGTTCCATACTACTCCTATTTTTTTTCGAAAAAAAAATAAAGAACAAAAGAAGGTAATATATTAATCGTCAACATGGAAAGATAAATAAAATTTATGTACATATATTAATTCTAAAAGAATTCTCAGGACCTGATTAATAATCTAAATAAGAGTAATAAACAACTTGTAATTAATATATGGAAAAATATGACCGTACAAGAATTATCTGAACAATCGGGCCGATCAGTTAGCGATGTTTTACAAGCTATTTCGTATGCAGATAATAGTGTATATACTAAACACACTATAATTGATAATCGTCAAGTTATATATGAGGCTGTAAGACGATTAGGAGCCAAATATGAACTCATTTCAAATCCTCATCATAATGTTGAAATTGCCACATCGAATCATGATATTATGAAAAGGTAAATAAAATTTTATATTTTCTTTATATGAAAAAATTAATTTTTGATTATTAAAATTTTCAGACCGCCTCCAGATCCATCAATAACAGTAAAACGTCATCCAGTTGTAACCATAATGGGACATGTTGATCATGGTAAAACTACATTACTTGATTCTTTGCGACATACGTCTGTAGTTGAGTCAGAAAGTGGTGGAATAACTCAGCATATAGGAGCATTTAATGGTATCGTATTTTATTCTTCATTATATCCAATGATTTATACAAACGTTTCAAGATCTTTCATTTTACAGTCACATTAGATAGCGGAGAAAAAATTACATTTCTCGATACACCTGGTCATGCGGCATTTAGTGCAATGCGTTCACGTGGTGCAAATGCAACAGACATTGTTATTCTTGTCGTTGCTGCTGATGATGGTGTGATGGAGCAAACTATTCAGAGTATAAAAATGGCCAAGGATGCAAATGTTCCAATAATCGTAGCGATAAATAAGATTGATAAACCTGAAGCTAATATTGTGAGTTTTGATTCGCAGTGAATCATAATGATTAAATGATAGGTACAATTATATTTAATATTTTTTTAAGGAAAGAACACAAAAAATGTTGGCTGAGCATGGAGTTTATATTGAAAGTCTTGGTGGTGAAGTTCCGAGTGTAAATATTTCAGCGTTGAAGGGATTAAATTTCACTGAATTAATAGAGACAATTGTAGCACAAGCAGAAATAATGAATCTAAGAGGTGATCCAAAAGGTCTAGTTGAAGGTGTTGTGCTTGAAGTAACAACTGAAATTAGTCGTGGAAAACTCGCTACTGCACTTATTCAACGTGGTACATTACGAAAGGGGTCTATCATCAGTGAGTACAAAAAATTATATTTTATATTCTTAAACTACACAATAATTCAATTAATTTTTCTATTGTTTGTAGTTAGTGGCTTGGCATGGGGTAAAGTACGAGCGATGTTTGATCATGCAGGCAATCCAGTTTCTGAAGCCAAATTATCTGAGGCTGTACAAATAATTGGATGGCGTGAATTGCCATTAGTTGGTGATGATATTTTAGAAATAGAAAATGAACAAAAAGTAAATTCTGTTTTGCGTTACAGAGAAATGCAACAATCAAAAATTAAAAACGCTGACGCATTTAAATTTATACAAAAAAAACAAGAGGAACATAATCAGTTATATAAAAAGGCATTGCATGATCGCAGAGCGATGGGTAAACTTTACGGTAAAACAATTGATAAATCTATGGACGAAGAAATGAGACAGAAAGAGATTGAGGCTGAAAAAAAGCCAAGAGTTAATACAGTGATCAAAGCTGATGTACTTGGATCTATGGAAGCAATTTTAGATATTTTTGATACTTATGGAGATGAAAATCGTTGTCGACTCGATGTTGTTCATTATGGGATTGGACCAGTAACTGAAAAAGACGTTGAATTAGCTAAAGCTTTCAATGGTAAACTTGGATAATATATACTTTTTTTTCGATTAATCAATAATCCTATTAATTTTATGATTTTGTTTTTTTTTTTCTTTTTCCACAGCAATTATATATACTTTTCATACCAGTGTTCCAAAGCCAGTCGAAATTGCTGCGAAAAAATTAGGCGTCCCAATTCATCCTTTCAAAGTTATTTATAAATTAGTAGATGACATTAAAGTACAAATTGTCAAGCAATTACCACCTGATCAGGTGGAAGACAAAATAGGTATGAATTCCGAATACATTTAGGACAATTAATAAATTCATCTTATATCAATTCATTATTATTATTTTTCTGTTTTTAAGGTGAAGCAAATGTACAGCAGTATTTTCAAATAAATGAAAAAAATAAAAAAGTAAGCGTCGCAGGATGTCGTTGCACTTATGGAACTTTAAAGAAAAATAATTTGTTTAGAATCATTCGAAATGGTGACGTTATTTATGACGGTAATTGGATTATTGGATTTTTATTTATAAGAATTAAAATTTTTTTTTGCCTTATAATTAAATGAATATTAAATTTTATTTGTATTAATGATAGGAAAATTGGTGTCAATGAAGCATTTCAAAGAGGAGGTGAACAGTGTTAAAAAAGAATCGGAGTGTGGCTTACGATTTGAGGATCCAAGTATTGTTGTTCAACCTGGTGATACAGTTGTTTGCTATGAAATACGTGAAGTACCGCCAAAAATTAATTGGGATGTAGGATTTTAAGAGAATGATATATTTCTTGATAGTTATTTTATGAAGGAGAAGATTGGGAAAAAATGAAAATTCATACATTATGTGACTTTTAAGTACAAATTTATTTATTATCGCTGGATAATCCAGACTATTTTTTTTTCCCCCCCTCTCCCTCGCATATACCTTTATCACGGAGTGCGAATGCGATCAGGTGGCAGACTCCCGCGGTCTACTTTTTTTTTTATCATTCATTTAAAAATTGAATTGATATATCGCAAACACGGGTGAAAAGTTGATGGACGGTTCGATGAATCGGTGTAGCGATTGACTACTTCTTTTCGTTAATCGAATGAAGTTTAACGTCAAATACTAAACACAAAGTTATATTTAGCTAATAAAGAATAAAACAAATACACAAGTATTATTACTATCGAATTACTGCACGTTATTCAAAATTCCCCGTGTAGTTGTGCATAATTAAATGCATTATAAGTTTAGGACCGCAAAAGTATCAAATCCATTCAGGGAAAAAAAAAAAATTAATAATTTTATGGCTATTCAGTCTATCGCGATTGTTTTTGATTTTTTTTTTTTTTTTTTTTTTCTTTTAATCGCAGCAATCAAATATTTCATTATGATGAAACCTAATGAAAGATCGAATGTACCCCCCCCCCCCCCCCTATCAATCAGATGCTGTGAGAAACTTTTTCCTTCATTCATTTTTTTAGTTTTTTTTTTGTTTTTTTATTTCCATAATAAATGACACAACGGGGAATCCCGAATTATAGTAATCATTAAGAAGCATATGTTTCACGAAAACGACGTTGAAGATGATGATAAGCAGTGAGAACACCGCGTTTTTTCTTTTGCAAACGACATATAACCGGCTCTTGAGATGGAATGATAATTTTCGTATCCAACGCCTCAACATCAACGTCTTCATCTGGTTGAACGAAAAATCCAATTGAATGACGGCCTCGACTACAATGTTCAGGAACAACAACTCGATGTTTCAACGATGGTATTTGATTGTTAGTCCATTTTCCCAAACAATCGCCAGTATGAATGAGAATTGCACCTGGAAGATGTCCAACACGTTCCCAACGCTCACTGTGTGGTTTTTGAATTTCCAAACCGCTATCGCAATCCTGGAAAATTATCCAAATAATATTTTAAATAACTTATAATAATTTAATTAAATTTTTATATTAATTATTTGAATTTTCAATCAAAATCTATATGGATAATACTTATTTAAATAACTGCTTGCGTTATTAATGTTTTTCATCGTGAAAAATTGATTTTCCAATGGTTAAAAATAAATTTTACAGATACACAAGATTGAAATATATTTACAAAAACATAAGTGTATTTTTTATATTAATTATATTTTATAAAAAATGAAAATTTATTATTAATATAATAATTAATTTTACCTGTACAAGCAGTGTGAATGTTCCACTGTCACAACTTGGGGCATAACGCATTGCTCCCGATTCCGTTACCACCGATGGTGGATAATAAATCATTCGAAATGACGATTCGTTGCCGACGTCAAGTAAACTTGCGTGTTTTTTTAGAAAAAAGTCAGACGGTTGTCCCAAACCCAAAGCGAGTGCCTACGTATACATGATTGTATGAAAATTTTTTTTTTTCTTATGTGATTTGGGGAAAATAAAAAAAATTATAGATTTCGTCAATTTATATGACATACGGTGAGTAACATCGCTGATAGTTGTTTGAAATCACGTGAAAGTTCATCCACTGCAGCACGGAAATTTGGTACATCATCATCTGGCAATGCCGTATCATTTCCAGAAACAATATACTCGTGTCTTGTTTCTGTTTCTTCCAATGTGTATCTAAAAAAATTAATTATTGCAACCATTTAATTATTTATTTTTAAAAATAATAATCAATTTTATATACGATTATTATAAATATTTTAAAAACTCACGGTTCTGTTTCGGGTTTGATGTAACCATGGCCAGAAGGTGATACGCATTCAAACTTGGCACGAGATTCTTTTGGTAATTCGCAAAACGTATTGAGAGCACGATAAACCGCTTTCATCTGTAACAAAAATTTCAAATATTATTATTATTATTATTATTTTGGAAATTAAATTTTATATGATTCAGCTGAATCCAAGACAATTTGAAATATACGAGTGGGATTATATGACTATTTGTTTTATTCAACACTGCATTCATTACACATATCGATTTTCATTCCCATGAATTCCATATAAAATTCAACTGACTCTGAAATACACGATGCATCTGAGCAAACAATCATCGCTTATTTTTCATTTTTATTTAGTCGATAAAATGTTCCAACGTCAGACACTTTTATTCGGTTAACACGAAAAATCGTTTAGAAAATATAAAAAATTTTACTACTATTACTGTGTATTGAAATAATATTTTTATAAATATAAATAAAAATCATTTATCCAATTATTCTGATTATAATAAAAAAATAAAATATATTATTTCTGTGAATGATGAATTGATTTATTCTTTATTTCAATTTTTTTTATTTGTTTTTTAATGTATTTGTATGAATAAAATATAATCAAAAGTAGGATTAATCGTAATATCATGTAGATATAATTATCCACAGATAAGACCAATACTGATTAATCTTGATTATTAATTTCTTGTCATTGTGTATATAAAATTTTTTCTTTTTTCTTTTTTTGTATGTTTGCATTTTACGTGTGTGTTTATAAGCCAACATTAATATTATTTTTTTTTCTCAATAAATTTATGAATTTTTTTTCATTTAATAAAATTTTTTTTTGCCAATAATACGCAAATGTTTTTTCATCTTATCTGATGTATTGACACGTTTAGATTGTCATTACACGTTATAATAAACGATCAGAGAAAATATTTATATCGTCATTCCCATCTACTAAACACATATAATTTTTACAAAATATTTTTACAATAAAAAAAAATAAATAAATAAATAAAATAAAACAAATTCATTCTCATTCTGTATCAGTGTTGTTTATAAAAAGTATCATTACGATTGAGCGCGTCATGACACGTACAAATATTTTTGGTTATGTTCGTATAAACTACTCGTGTTTTGTTTTCAATTGTGTATTAATACAATTCATGAATTTCCATCTACATCAAAAATAATATTAAAATTATTGTGTAAGTATAAATCATTGATGAAACAATAGATTGGAAAATTATAAAATATGTTAAAATTATCTCATACCAAATTTATCAATTAAATACAACATTTAATATCAATTTAAATTGTTAATATTTCTTTCACTATTGAAGTAACAATATTAATTATAAAAACAAAATTTTCTTCTTATCAAAAGCTGAACAATTGTTAGATTATATTTTTTTCAACAGAATATAATTAACAAAATGAAATAACGAGATGCACTTAAAATTTTTCAATAATCAAATTAACCCATCTGTAAAACCCATTATTAACTATCACTAATGAATTTACAGGCTTTACAATAATGAGAAAAAGAAAAAATTTTCATATATATCATCATAATTATCAATCAAATTATTTGATAAATGGATAAAGTTAACGATAAGATATAGATGCAGAAAGAAAGAGAGAGCGAAAGAAAAATGTTCATTATCAATAATTATTTGATAATTATCTCAAAGTTTATGGAATGTCTCGAAAGTTATGATATAATCACATACGATAACTTTTATATGACAATGTGATGGCAAGGTTATCGTACGCAACACTGAAAATGTTATATATCTCGAGAAGCCCTTGAAAGAAGAATGAAAAAAAAAAGAGAAAAAAAAATATACTCAACACCATCAAAGACACACAGAGTTCGAAGACTCCAATATCACATATCCATATACTTTTTTTTTTGTTTTTTTACGTTTTCAATCTTATTCTTCATACCATAAATTATCATGTGTTTTCTACACACTGTAATAGAATTTACCTTGTAGTCTGGGATACCATGATTGACGAGAAGTGCTAATCCCTTTTCTGAGAGTGCTCGCAGCAACTTGGTAGCGACCTGTTTTACCACTCCCTTCTGCGGACATTGTTCAGTGCCTGAAATGGTAAAAGGAAATTAATTCAAATTTTTTTATATATGATTAAATTGTTTTTATTTAAGACATTTGAAATAGAAATAACTCGTAATTTACTAATATATTTTAAGAAACAAAAATAAAGATGAAGAAGAAGGAGAATTGAAAAAGTTAATGAAGATATTGATATTATCATGAATTCCATTGAATGATAAACGTGTATAATTTGTATTTTTGTGATAAAATTAATGAAATATTGTTTTAAATACACAATTATAAACTTATAATAGAATACGTAATTTATATTATTGGCGCCAATAAGATTTTTATGTATATAAATAAATATTTGATTAATAAATACTGTATAAATCGTGATAGTCTACATATCTATGGATGCTGACACATTTATATCATTGATATTAATTTACGAAATAATACAAATAAAAAATAATAATAATAAATAAATAATGGAACAATACATGAAATTTTCTAAAATTTATAATAAAATATTTAAGAAATATACTTGACAAATTTAATATAATGAAGAATTATTATCATTTTTTTTTTATTTTTTTTTTTTATTTAATCTCATTAATATAAATTAATACCGAAGTACACACACGCGCGTATATATATATATATATATATATAAATACAAACATGTATATCAAGACAATCGTACATATTTCACATTCAACAACAATAATATATATATATATATATATACTCATTGACGTCACTGCATGTACGTATCAAATTTTTATTTTTTACAATGAAAAATAAAAAAAAAAGAAAAGACAAGGGGGAAAAAAGCAATTTAAATACGTTCACAAATCAAATATCAATTCTTCTATTTACATTTTATTATATTTTCTAAAAATCTCATTACTATTTTCTTTTGTTTTTCTTTTTATGCTTTTTTTTTTTTTTTTTTTTTTTTTTTTCTCAATTCTGTTTAATCATGAAACTGCACCAACGAATTTCCTCGTGTATATTATTATGCATAAAACATTTAATTGAGTCATTGAAATTTTGGTACGCGTGAAATTTACCGTTGAAAAAATTATCGTGAAATGATTTTTATTTAAAAATTAGTAATTAAACAAATTTGTAATTAATAATATCAGATATAACGAGACAGGAAATCATCTATATATTGAAAAAAATAATAATAATAATAATAATAATAATAATAATAAATGAAGAGACAAGAAAAATCCTCGAAAGTGAATTTTTAATCACAGAGAATTTTGGCCTTGTGGATAACCTTAGGGTTTTGGCCCCGAGAATACATAAGATACACAATAATATTATATATATACATAATCAAAAAATCGTATTAGACTTTGCATACAAAGACAATGCGTTGCCATGACATATTGATGACTCATTTTATATTGGAATGAAAATTTATCAGTGATATAAATTTTCACAGGTGTATAAAACACTTTTATACCTTTATTTATTCATTTATTTCTCTTTACAATGTTACTCTGTGAAAATGATTATTCATCAATATTTATAACAATAAAAATAATAAATAAATAAATAAAAATAAAATTTCTATAAAAATTATCACATCGAAATTTTAACCTTCACAGTTAAATTTATTCAAACTTGAAAATTTTAAATTGAAAGTTCATCTTATATACCACTTAAAACACACACAAACACACACACACATATATCTGTATTTGTTGAAATTTAACATAAATAAAATTAAATTGATAGCACAAGATTTTATTCAGATAGTTGTAACGTTAAATTTCAAATATTGCACACATATATTTGCATGGCATGTAATTTGTTTTTTTTTTTTTTGTGAGTACACATTAACACACAAAAAAAATTAGATGAGAAAAAAAAAAAAATTAATTGTTGTTTATCTGATTCAACAATTGTCATATCATAACGTATTTATTAATTCTCCATACACACATACACATTCATCTATAAATATAAAAATTGTCAGACTTTGTTTGACTCTCGATTTCTTTACGTGGAAAAAACGAGAAAAGAGAGAAAAAAAAAGAAAAAAAAAAAATTATTTAAAATCATTAATAAATTTATCAATTAATTGTTTATTTTCCAAGAATAAAGAAAAGAAAAAAAAAAACAAAAAGATAAAAATAAGAGAAAGAAAAATAAATAAATAAATAAAAGAATCATCAGGATTTATATAGTGAAACGGGAAGGAAGACAAAATGATAGAATTTTTGTTGAAGGAAAATTTTCATTGGCATACATAAAATGCAATATACATCAATAATACCGGAAGTTGGGTTTATCGTATTTTGCATGACGCACAATTTTGTAGGTGGGGCAACATGATTAAATCCACACATATAATATTTAATGTTAAACTAACTGGAATTAACTTTGAAATAAACGTGTATTTTATCGTGATATATAAATAAGATTTTTTTTTTTCTTTCGTCCTGTTGTTTGTTTTATTATTATTATTATTATTATTATTATTATTATTATTATTATTATTCAACTGTATATGAGACGTACCCGTGTTTAACTTGAATATAAAAGTGTATATATAATGAGATTTTGTTTATTTCAATTATATTTCTCAAGTGTATAACCGGCTGTTTAATAACGGACTAACCACGACCACGACCACTGCGATGTTGGTGATTGCGCCCAGGGTAAACGCGATCAACGACCGCATATAAATTAAACCCACGATATGTAATAAAAGGATTGACACGTATAAACATAAATGTTCATGTGTTGTTAAAAGAAAAAAAAAAAAAAAAGTTAAATGAATAAAACACAGAATTAATAAACAAGTAACTAAAGTTGATTGTAAAGTTCATCCAACCATGAGAAAAATATTCTAAGAATATTTCATTAATGTGTAAATTATTTTTCTTCTATTCTCATTATTTATTTTTCACTGTTTTTTTTTTTTCTTGTACTGAGTTTTGTTTATAAGAAAATTGTCGTGATGTAAAAGATGATGACGAAAACACCAATACAAATGTATATATATATGACTAATATTTATCTATGAATAAATACATATATATAATGCGTAGTTTTATTAAAGAATATAGAATTATGAGTGTATATCTACGATTTGAGCTACCTTATCATTGTAAATAGAGAAAAAGGGAGGAAGAAAGAGAAAAAAAAATTCCTTTATATGTATATATCAGTAAAAATAAAATACAAACGGGTGAAAAAATTAATTTTACCACTTAATTATAAAAATAATATGACAAATGAGAATATTATAATTATTAAAAAGATATAACTTTTATTATTCATTTATTTATTTATTAACTTTTTTTTTATAGTTTTTATTATTATTCGTAGAATTTACAATTTTTCTTCTCACTTCTTTTGCACAAGTATAACCGACACTTTCACGTTTTGTCGCATAAATAATTGAATGGGAGTTAGAAAGTTGACAACGACAACGATTAACACACGACTATGTGACGATGAAGGAGGTTGTACTGGAGATAAGACATTTCACATTCATATATAACTACACACCCCTCCGGGACATTTTCTTTTTATTGAATGTCACGAAGTAACATTCACTCAGATTGATTGCAACATATTTATGTTTTTCTATTTTCTATATATATTTTTTTGTTTTTTTTCTCAATTTTTATATTCATATGTATACAGCTACGCATGTGATACAAGATACTTATTTCATTTGTTTACATATAAAATTCACATAATGATTGATAGTAACGCGGTATTAATTATCATTTTATACATTCAATTTTATTTTGATTTGTTTACCATTATTTTCTCCTATTTTTTATCAATCGTTGAATAATATTTTTTTCAAGTATATAACGAAATATTGTATTAAATTTACTATAAATATCATACGCACAATGACCCACATAAAAATTGTCGAATAAGAGAATAGATATATATACATTTAACAATCTCGATATTTGGTTGAAGTAGGTCGAACCGTCCAAAAATGAATCAAATTAAGAACTGAAAAAAATAAATAAATAAATGATCAACGATTGAAAAAATTTCTTTATATAAAGTAAAATTTTTCATGTATTTTAAAGAATATTAGTCATTGTTTCTGTAAATATAATCAATAATTGGTAATAATTTTTTTTTTATTTTTGTCTTTTTTTTTTTTTATCAATTGTTTCAAGTGTCTCAGTTTACTCAATTAAACAGAGACACATATCTAAAAATGAAATTATTAAATTAATTAAAAATTTTCTGTACGATAAATCATGCTAGATTTTTATTTTCGAAATAATTACACAAAATATTATTTTACGTGTGATTATTTATACAAGATAGGTCAAGCTGTTATTCTTTGAAATTATACAATTGAACAATCAAATTCGTATATTTTTCATCCCCTACTCCATCATTTACAACGACTTTGTTGATTAATACCACAAAAATTGTACGATAATTAAATTTTTTTAAATTTCAAATCGAAATAAAAAGGGCGGCCAAGTTTGATGACCTAACCTCAAAACTATGTAACGTAAGAAATCGTCATTCTTTTTTTTTTCTCTTTTGTTTGTTTCATTTGATAAAAAAGAATTATTATATTTTATTCATTTATCAACAATAGGTTGCATTATTGTCGTTCTCATCATCATAAACATCATTATTATACTCATTGACCTCGAAATATGAATAACACATCTAATGTTTATACATATGTATATGATTATATATATCATATCATAATTAAATGTATACGAAGAAATCATAACGTACTGACCGTGACGTTCGTGAATGTCCGGTAATACCAATCAAGACAACGCCATATATAAAATATATATATATATATATATAATGTATATGAAATAATTAAAATAATTTTCGATATTTAATTTGTGTACACTCAATGAGAAATACAAGACACAAAAAAAAATATAATAATAATAATAATAAATAAATAAATAAAAATAGAAAAGAAATTGAATGTATAAAATGATGTAATTCAATCTTGAATTTAATTCATCATAATATAAACAATTGAAATTATATTTATACATACACACACATATATCACAATTCATGAGTAGTTAACATTACAACAACGACGATAATAATAATAATAATATAGATGAAATTATCAATTAATAGAAACATAATATAATATAAATTATGCATTTATATTATATTATCATTTTCATATAAATAATAAATAAAATTAATATAGCAATATTGATAATTTAATTACACGAAATTGATCATAAATATCATCAAGTAATAAATAGAATCGTGTATACAAAGAAAATGTGTAACATAAAGTTTTACAAATACATTTATACTATTTTTCTGAGGGGAAAAAAAAAAAAAAAAAAAAAACAAATCGCCTCTCAAATTGTCTTAGACCAATAATAAACGATTTTCTAACTTTCGCCTCGTCCCTGAAAGCTGTCGCACACTCATCGAGGATAAATATTTGCACGCATTTTTATATTCTACACACACACACACACACACAAAAAAAAAAATTTATTTTTAAATCTACAAATAATTAATATCAATTAAACAATATAAAATATCACGTGTACAAATCGATACTTTCAATTAAAATAGCAACGGAAAAAATAAAAAAAAATAAAAAATTATGTTACGTCGATAATCGCATAACCAAAGTAATAACACCAGGTATATAAATTACCGCAGGCTATTACATACCATTTAAAAAAATTCTAGTTGATGCCTTCGCGTATAGTGAAAAAAAAAAAAAAAAAAAAAAAAAAAAAAATCACAAAGTAAAATAACAATAAAATTGCAACTGATACACATGTGCACCACACGCGGCGATCAGCTGATCACTTCATTATTATTGAACGTTGTTTTTTTTTTCTCTTCAAACTACACGTGTATTCTATACGTTCCAGGGTCACATTACCCACACAAAACTAAATGATCTCTCTCTCTCTCTCTCTTTTACTGTGAATCATTATTCGCATGTACTGTTGTCATGACATAAGTCTGTCAATAAAAGTCAAATGTGCAGGAAACAAAAATAATAATAATAATGATAATAATAATAAATAAATAAATAAGTAACCGTACAATAATAAATAATAAAAAAAGATGAGAGACAATAAAATATCCGATATATTATTTTCCTGTCCAATGATATTATTTTTGTACAACAATCAAGATACAATGGCGATTAAATCAACTTAATGAAGGAAAAAATAGAAAAAAAAAAAAAATACCCCCAAATAATAATAAATAATAAATAATAGATAAATAATAGAATAAAAGAAAAAAATATTATTGTTGAAAAATAAAATAATTTTATACCACATTAATTCTTCTTAGTCACCAGAACAAAAATTGATGAATAAATGAACAATTAAATAGTTGAATAAACAATAAATAAAATATATATGAATGAAAAATAGACAGAACATTTTTGAATAATAAGATAGATCAAATAGAAAGAAAAGAAAAAATAATAAGAAAAAATTCCACAATAAACCATTTGCACTGATACCATATTACACAGAGATCATGAGACGTTGTCAATGTGTATGTGTGTGCGTGTGCGCGAGGGTGAAGGTTAATTCTTTATAGACATCAGACATTCACCAAAAAAAAAAAAAAAAAAAAAAAAGTCCTTGTTGACCAAGGTCACCGTTTACATTATGATGAATTCCTAAAGAAGACAATCACAATTAATGGACGACGCTATGTCATGTGACATTAATATCGTAATACAAAAGAAAATAAAAGAAAAAATTATATATTATTACTATTATAAATATTTTTTAGCTTTATATTGAGAAATAATAGATACAACGGATGATATTTGTCATTCAAAAAGAAAAAAAAAAAAAAAACGAAAATAAAATATGATAATATAGATATAAATGGAAGTATAACGAAAACGAATGGAAATGATACATGGATCATCGACTTGAACGTGAAAAATCCAATTTATAATACATTCAACAGACACACAAGTATAAAAACGAGGCCAACAAACGTGTATTATTAATATTATTCATTTTTGAAATATAACTATATATATATTTTATAAATTATAAATGCATATGTAATTATATATTTTTTAGATTGATCATTTATATATTTGCAATACAACATTCGTCAGCATCAGGGACAAATTTATTACCCAATACATAAAACAAAGTAAGAGGGACAGAAAAAAAAAAAAAAAAAGAAAAAAAAAAACATTGGCACTATGGCATTTATAAAGACATAACGCAATGCTTGATGCCACCGTTAGGAATTCTAAAAATATATATTTGTGTGTGTGTGTGTGTGTGTGTGTGTTCGTGTGTAGGGGTAATTTATATAATTGAATCATTACAAATTGATTGATTAAAATTTGATCCAACATATATTTTATAATATATAAATCAATTTTATTTATATATCGCACATGTATTACCAATGAAAAACAATTTCTATGTAAAACACATGTAAATTGTGTCACGAATCGTTTATTGAAAAAATAAAAAAAATAAAAGATTAATAATAATAAAGTCAAATAAATGTTTCTATATAAAATGCGTGTATATATAAATGTTTCTATATTACGATTCAATAAATTATTATTAGAAAAAAAAAAAAAAAATATATATATATATATATATATTACTATATTATATCATTAATTGTCATCAATTATTCCACGTGAACTAAATATTAAATTTTATCTTTTGATATATTTATTTATTTTTCCAAAAAATATTTCAAATTGCTATTAATAATAAAAAATTTTGTGGTACTTGAAAAGAAAAAATAATAATAATAAAAAAAAAAAAATAAAAAAAAAATAAATATCGAAATAAAAAATAGTCAACAATAATTGAGGAAAAATTAATTCCAATATCAATATATATACACATTTTTTTATTTCTCGAAATTAAAACTGAAAAAAAAAAAAAAAAAAAAAAAGGACTTGTAAAAATTTACAGGGTCACATAAACATAACATGTGCCTTCCCATAACAATAACAATAACAATAACAATAACAATAATAATAATAATAATAATAATAATAATAATAATAATAGGCATCACTGTACACAAGTTTGTCGCTAAACTAAAAACGACTGCGCGCATTTCACGTTCTGGTTGATCGTTGGACGTTTGCCCATATGTTCTAAGTATATACGTTTATTATATATACATATATATATATATATGAACTCGTATAAAAGACAGACGAAATGATATTGGGGTTTTTTTAACTATCTATATAGAAGTGTCGAGTCGTCAGAGAGACAGACAGGCGGCAAGAAACGCATTCATATTTGTATTTGTGATATAAAATCTAGACACACATTTAAAATCATCACTAATACATATCCATAATTTACCTCACTACCTACACAAATCTTTTTTTTTTTTTTTTTTTTTTTTTTGTCGTCTCGACAACGCTATTTCATTTAATAATATCATACTGTATATAAATGCCGACAATTTTTCAATCACAATTCAAGACAAGTGATATACGCAAAATTTTTGGCACAATTTAACACTTTAAATATTTACAATTGTAATTATTATATCTATATAACAATTGACATTATATCTAATACACAATATAATTGTTACGTATTTATAATAATTAAATTAATAAACAATAAAAATAATTAATTACATGATTAATATCATAATAAAAATAATTTATAAATTATTATTATTACTTTTTTTTTTTTTCTCCTACTTTTTCTTCTTCTTCTTATTCTTTTGTAATATATAAAAACATCTTGGAATTTTTTTTTTTTTTCTCTTTTTATGATTGACGATGATATTTATTGAATAAATTTTAAAGACAAAATATTAAATATATAATTCAAAAAATAGTCACTCATCGTATCATGCACCCACTCATGGCCTACATGCAAAGACTAGAGAGAGAGAGAGGAAAAAAAAAAAAAAAAAAGTATTTGTCGTAATAATAACATGAGAAACCATGAGTCATATGTTAAAGTGCACATACACTATGATAGATACAATATAAGATTTTTAATATTGAAATAATAATAGTGATATTCTAACTCTATTATTAACATTAAAATGTGTATTATAAATATTAATGAGTTATGAAGGTTCTTGATAAATGAATAAAACCAACGCCATTGGTGCCCTCATATTAACACAAATTCGGACACGAGTCACTTGAAATTACTTCTCGTATTTACTCTACTGAAAGTAAAGATGTGTCTGTATTTTGTGACGTATCTTACGTTGCTTAGCAACGATTCAATACAACTGTGTAATGTTGCGTCCCTTCGTTTAAAACTGTCGGCCCTTTTTTTTTTTTTCCTTCTTTTTATATTATAAGTATACTTATACATATATTGTTGTCTTCTATTTTTTCGGTTAAACCTTATGCTCTGTGATCATTATACTGTGAATCATACAATGAATTGTATTGTCGGTCTGTCATGTACCCGACCGTTATCAAAAAATTTTTTTCTACATTATACATGTCTGTTATATATTAAAATTGCAATTGTATATAAAAATGTCGTACGTGTATATATAAATATGTGTGTCTCTTACAAATGTATATATGTGGAATTGATAAAAATTCCTTTTTACTGTGCTACGTTCTCTTTCTCTCGACTACCACGAATACGTACGATGATTCACGAAGTGAATTTGCCAGTTATATATACATATATATATTTATATATAATTTGCTGTTTAATTTATATATTTTTTGCTTCCTTACAATGAAAAGAAGAGTAAAAGAGTATATACTTAACTGTATTTCAATTTTAACATATCATTTTTTATATTTTTGTATGTACATAACCTATAAAATTTTTTGCTTATGTATAAATAACACGTGAAAATAAGAGTAAAAATTATATATATTTCATAAAAACGAAAAAAAAAAAACTACAATCTTAATATATAATTTTTTATATTTCTCTGTTTTCATAACCTATAGAATATTTTGTTAATCAATGTATATCACGTAAAAAGTACACATAAAAAATCACGTATTACATAAAAAAATACAAAAAAAAAAAAATAAATAAAAATATCAAATCTCAATCATTAATAGCCATAAATTCAATATAATTGAATATTAAAATAAATGTAAATCGATTATATCTGACGAATTATAAATCAATGTATAATCAATATATCGTCTATTTTTTCTTTCTTTATTATTTATTTTCAACTCTATATTTTCTCTTTCTTATCCATCTTTTTTTTTTTTTTTTTTTTTTTTTTTTTTTTTTTTTTTATAATTGTCATTATAGACAACACCTCATCGCCTTAAACTCTCTCTCTCTTTTTCTCTATCATACATAAATGTGTGTACGTGTATAACGGACTTTCATGCAACGGTAAGCTCAGTAATCAAATTGCCTCGAGTGTTTTTGATTTTATATTCAAAGTCAACATTACCATACCAACACTACAGTCATACACTTCTATCTTATTAGGATTAGGAATGAGGATTAACAAATGAATTCTTAATAACATGAGATACTGTCGATTGTATATCAATCACTTCCAATACAATAATAAACAAAACGAAAAAAAAAACAAAAAAAAACGAAAAAAAATTTTGGTTAATGATGATTTGAGTACTAAAAATGACTCTACATTATTATATTAAATGTAATTAATTGAATGGAAAATGGGCACACGATTGTTTAATAATAATTTAAAATTAATATAAATCATTTTTATGACAGTTATATATATTTATATTGAAATAAACTTACCCATGTGAGCAAGATCAATGATTGGTATCTCGCATTTACTGACGAGCGTATCGCAGCTTTTGTTTAATATCATTGGTGAACAGACATAACTCATTGTGATATCGTTTTAAGTAAAAATTCACACGATTGGATGAAATTATAAAATTGAATATGATTTTGGTTGTTGGTCTATCTGAATGTCTTTCGGTGGATCTTCGGTTAGCTGCCGTAGGTCGATGGCTTCACTCTGCAAGTTCTTCAACGTCCTCTCCCTCCTTCTCTCTCTCTCTCTCGCTCTCGTTTCTCTGAACTTCTCTCAACACAATCTCTTTTTCCCCCTGCTCTGTGAACTACCTCGCTCTGGTTGGTCGCTTGCCACGGTCCTTCTATTTTTTTACCTCTCCGTAGCTTCTCTTTTTATTTCCTTTGGCTGTATATTTCTTTCACTTCTTATTTTGTCGTCTACTTTTGCTACTGTTGCTGCTTGTTCTTCTTCTCTTTCTCGATGAAATAATAAGGAACAAATAACCTTTAATTTTAACAACAAACTCGTAGAACCAATAAACAAAAAATACTTCACAAAACTGTGACTAGAATATCCAAGAAAATATCATAACTCAACACTTTTTTTTTTTTTTTTTTTTTTTTTCTTCACAATCGACACATTAGAATATTTTGAGAACTCACGTTCACCGAATACCGAAAAATTATACGAATACAGGTGAAAATAAAAATTAATGTGGAAATAGATAACGAATTATAGGTTATCTGTGATGTACGGCGTCCCTAACGGTAGCCGTAATATTCAAGTTTATTGTGAGGTTGAAAATGTGGCAGGTGAACGTGTACCTTACTATGAACTATTGAGCACATGCTATAATAATCAACTCGGCGAACGAATAAGAACTGATTGTATTTGACTGTGTAAGACGCTTACAAACTGCCAATGCCGGGCGCGCCGCGACGGAATTTCACGATAATACAACGAATATACACGAAGTCAATCACGAATTATTACGAATATTAACGATGGTAGCCGAGTAAATTGTGAATATTCCGGCGCTATTGTCGGTTTCTGTTATAAATTTAAAAGAAAAAATTTTCAATTATAATTAATTTTGAAAAGTAATTGAATATATAGTGAAATAAATTATATTGAAAGTGTTTCAAAGAAAAATATAAATATCATGGAGAATTATTAATGAACGATTTAAAATCAAATTTTACGGTTTTTATATATGATTTATTGCAAAAATGGCGGGAGCACAAGTTTCACGATGAAATACATAAAAAGGGTTATGAAATCTAATGACATTAATTCATGCATATTACAAAGTGCAAAATATATGATTAATTAAAAAATGACGTAAGTTAATCAATATATCTACAATATTGACAATAATATAAGTAATTCAATGTAAAAATTAATAATGTAAACGTTTGAAGATCTAAAACGTTTTTTCCTTTACAGTGTAAAACAACTTACTGACATCTGTCTTATATCTAACGTTGAATATTCGATACATTCAAACCGAAGATCGGATACGATATCTGTACTGACGTCGTTAAAATCATCATCATCATCATCACCATCTTACGATCCCCACCACTCTATGATCTTCTATCACCCACAACCTTTATAACTTCTCCTCCTACCAAAGTAATAATATCGCTCACCTCTAATCACATCTCATTCTCACAATGCTACTGTGCAATTACATATATATTTTGCAATTGTCGTTATCGTATGTATCGTGTATTGAAAAAAATTAATGGAATATTACGAGCCAATGGAGGTACAATAGATCTCGTGATTGTACATATATATATATATATGTCGATGTCGAAATCGATTTATTGTTCATTAGATTTATTTATTGTTTTGACATAAAGTATTATGCGAACAAATAAACAACTGAGAAATTGTATATATCAATTAATTTTGAAAAATATGAACGGCAACTGATTATTACTATTATTTTTTCTTTCTTTTTAAAATCCAAATGAGGTTAAGATTTTTATTTCACATTATATAAAAATTACAATACATATGTGTGGGTGTATGTGTTATCTGTGTAGGTGTGTGTGTGTGTGTGCATATGAAAACTTAAACTTAAACTTTCTCTAGTTGCTGAATACGATATAATCTTCAAGGAGATTCGACTCCTGCGAGGTGCTCTCATTTTTCTTACTTCAAGTCATCAACAGGTTTTTTAGACTTAACTGTTGATCGCTTTTGTGGCACGCAATGTTCCAAGTGGAAACTCGATTTTATTCGAGATTCTGAGGACACATCCAAGGACGATTCTCTACTATGATGTCTGGTTTCGCTCTGACAATGTCTGGGTCGTTTCAAACAAACTTGAATTATTTTCGACCTCTTTCGTCTTAATCGTTGTATTTTACTTGATGGGCAATAATTCTCTACCTTGCCACATTCACTGAAATAAATAAGTACTTATACATGAATGAGCATTTATAATTCAATTTTCATTGAACTATTTATTTAAAAAAAAAAAAATTGTTCACCTGAGAAGGAATGAATTTTGAGAAGTTTCAATAGCGCATCTCAACATTTCTGTTGAACTACTCTTTATCAACATCTACAAATTCAATTATTACTATTATTTCAATGTATATATGAAATACGTTATATAATGAAAACGAGATTGTTTGAAAATATACCCGGATAATGAGAATAGCAAGAAATATCTGTGTGATAATCAAAATTATTCCCATTGTGTAAGCAACAATTACTATTTTCAAAATAATATAACTGAGAATACTAGAACATCCACGATTATTTATTGTACTAATATCTTTTTTTGTGATTTCAGTGTGAATACAAATTCCATGATTTTTTATTCGGCAACAACTGAATGGTACACTGTAATCTTTAATATCAATATTTTCATCGTATTCACGTGAATTTTTTTCATCCTAAATATAAATTGAAGTATAAATATTAATATTGAATAATTTTAATAATTTAAATAATATAATTAAATATTTAAATAATTAAATTGTGAAAACATACTTGCCAATTTACGCAAAACCAATCATAATAATTTGTATGTCCACAGCACTCTAAATTAAATTGAATTTGATCAATATTTGATTTTTCATATTCATCAGTGCTATAATATTGCATTGAATTATTAAATACACTTGCAATAGTTTGCTCCCTTATACTGACATTGTAGCCGATTGACAATAGAGTAAATACATTCATAATCACACAAACAATTAGGAAAATTGGTAAACATTTTAGTAGTTGTTTGGTAATTGAACTCCACTCTTGTGTTTTAAGACTGTATAAACAAAAATATGTCAGAAGAAGAATAAGAAAATTTTATGGAGATATTTAATAAATGTTTTTATGCATAATCAATATTTACTTGTGTAAAGTATAAACAACTCCAAGAGCACTGAAGAATCCTAAAAAAATATCGAGAATACTGAGGACAACTGGTTGAAATCCTCCTACAATTTGTATTACAGTCCATTGGATAAATAATTCAAATAAAATAACGAGGAGCCTTTTAATCTCAAAAGCAACGAGAGTTGTTGCAACGCCATGGCTAATTTTTAAATTCCAATCACAGTCAGTAAATCGATAACTTTTATCAATATCATTGTGTTTTCGTTCGATGTTGCTTTTACATTTTACATTCGACATACGATTAATAATTTATGATGATTGTGATGATGATTATCTGGTTATTTAGTCTTGGAAAATTATACAACGTCACTGTTGTCTTCATTTTGATACAATCACCAGCGGAAATGAAAATGAAAAGAAAAAAATAAAACATACTATTGCTTTAATAACACTACAATTAGTCAACGTTTTGCACGAGTAATTAAGGTCTTTGATATATAAATGGAACGTTGTGGACATGTGGTTATTTCATGCAATACAAGTTGATCATTAAATAACAATGGGATGATTGAGTCAATTGTGTTTATTGAAGACAATTAAAACAGGAAGATGGGAAAATGAAATTTAAAAAAAAAATTATTATCAAGGTGAGGTAAAAAATTTTCGAGAGTTGAATTGTTGGAGATTGGGGTAAGAAGACAAGGTCAATGGAAAGTGTAGTAAGTGGAGCATGAGGTCAAAAATAACTGAGCCAGTAACTGAGAGACTGCAAAATTTGTTGAAAAATAATTGTTATGTAGTGTGAAATCCTTTCTCAAATACATTCGTATATTTGATCTCAAATATAAATATATAATTTAATATAAATTTAATAAAATTTTGTTTCAGTTAATATATAAATACATTTTTAATTGCTAAATAATTTAGCTATTCAAATGTACATAAACTTTTCCATAATCAATTTGAAGACGACATGGAATTTTTTGTTCGAAGAATTTTTTTTTTTCTAGGATTCCCTACAATGACATATTAATCAATTTCATTACATCATATAATTATATTGTGATATTAATGGAAATGGCGTCAGAGTCAATATATATAATAATGAAAGAATATCTATGACTTCTTTTAAGTATTATTTAATTGTGATATTTACTCACCAAAATTTATTCCAAATAAATTTATGCCTGTCTCCAACTTTATTTGTGCTCGTATTAATTAATAAAAAGACAGCATGTGACGTGATGTAATTGAAATGTCAAAGGTAACTGCTGTCATTCCTTTTTTTTTTTTGTTTTCTTTTTTTTTTTTACTACACAACTTATTGTCAATCTAAACATGAGTCTTATAACAATATAAATTACATTTGTTATTGAAAAATTCTTTTTTTATGCAATATATATATATATAAATTTTACATTTATCCATATAAATATTGTAAATTATTTTATATACATGATTAATTTAATATTTGTGATTTTTCATTTAAATTACTGTGAGTAAATATATTGTAGTAAGAATTTTTTTTACCAAAAACATAATAAGCTAAAAATGGAAAATTTTCAGTGAGATAAATACCAATTTTCATTTGATGATTGAAATAAATTCTAAATATACTTGACCACCAATAATGAGTTTGTAAAAGATATTTATGAACGAATATCTGGAGATATAATAAAAATTTACTCGCTATTGATAATGATTTAACATTAATATTCAATGAATGATTATTATTAGGTGTACATAAAATTATTAAATGTTTTGTAAATGCTTTGAATGCTTCAGTATTTATAAATGGATTTATCGGCCAGAGTCCCTCCAACAAAACATCACTCATTTCTTTAAAATCATCATTTTTTTCGGCAAGACGTGGCACAAACACTCCCTCCAAAAGTCTTTCACAAAGTGCTTTGCTCTCCTCAATACTCCCATTGCACAGATTGAATCTAAAAAAAATAATAATACAAAGTAAGTAATTATCTATTGAAAAATAATAATTTTTTTTTTGTTTTTTTTTTATTAATAATAAACATTATAAATATTATAAACCTCTCCTCTGTTCCCAGTATATGAGCGATAACACGCCAAAAATGAAGGAGACCATCAATTTCATTGTCGGTTGCATTTACTCCTAAATCTTTTTTACACAAAAGTGTAAATCCCATAAAGCCAAATTGTGTCAAAGCCATATCTAATTGAGATATCCGACCAATTCCAGCTTCAGCACTGCGTCGTGATGCTATACAATGTTTTCTTTGAACATTTTTCAAGGACACAAAGAATCTGAAAGTATAATAATTCTTATAATTTATATACCATTGAAGTTATTTTAGTCAACTTTTTATTTATCTTTTTGTTGATTGCTCAGAGTCAATGGATCACAAATGATATGAATCAATTTAAATTATGATGGATGTATAAATATATATATATATATTTATGTACATTCAGAGCAATGCGGCAATAGAAGACGAAGCTAAAAACGTATTGATAATATTTATTCAGTCTTCATTTGTTTTTTTGTTTTTTTTTCTTTCATGAGGTGAGAATAAATGGATATAATGTGATATTTTTTTATGTGCCAATTGAAATGCCAAAAGTATAAACGAAAATTTTGTTTTTTTTTTCCTTCTTTTATTTCTTCTGATGTCAATAAACTATACATTGAGAAGAGAATCTCATCGTGTTTTTATAATATAATAAAATACAATATTATTTTTCAGATTATTCTAAAAACAATTGGCATTGAAAATCTATTATTCATGGGTTATTATATAAAGTGATATTATACACAAGTACTCACTCAATATCTTGATCTGGTGAATTTTTATACCAGATACAAGTGTGAAGAATAGTTGAGGCATATCGACGAAATGCTGCACATGGTGTACCGCTTTTTTTCGTGAATTTTAAAATATTAAGAATTGATGGAATTGATAGAAGCAAAAGTAATCCACAGAGTTTAGCAATCATCATTGAAAAAATATTATTTTTAAAGACATTTTGACCAATTTGAAATTTTACTGGATCATAGTACTCTGGTAGTGTCATCGTGGATTCTTTAGAGTCGACAAACACATTGGGACCGTCCTTAAGAAGAATTTGAACGCGCCGTTCAATCTCATCACAATCTACAAATAAAATTTATCATTTCACATTAAAATATATTTATTGTAACAACAACAATAACAACAATAAAAATATATATATATTTTTTGTGAGTAAATAGATAAAAATGAAACGAATTTGAAGATGTTGGTGTGTTGTTGTAAATATAATTTTTTTAATACAAGATAAAATTGAAATTTGATAAAGTTATATCCAACAATCTTGGTATTCAACGATGAACATTCACGTCTACATCTGTGTTATATTACGAGTTTTGAATATCCAAATAAGCAGCTTGTCACTACGTGTGCTTTCTTTAGTATAGAATAATGATGATGGATCCCGGTGCAACAAACATTTACACGATGGTTACATCGAGTTGTCAATACGTGTATTGAATTTTTAATTATATTTCACAGATTATTTTTCCAACCATTGTATCCAATTGTAATCTCTACATATACACACTCATCTATTTATTGTTTTTTATTTCATCAAATATCATTTCAATTGTTTTTCTTTATTGCAATTGCAATTTTATAATGAAATATACAACTAAATAGTGAATACATTTGAGTGTGAAAAAAAAAAAAAATACATGAAAGTAAGTCGAGGTCGTACAGTTTCTATACGTGCACTTTCATTAGACAACTGACTGATGTTTTATAACTCATGTGCAAATAAATATGTATACATTGAAGTTGAAAAGAAAAAAAAAAAAAAAAAAAAAAGGTAAATATAAATATATTAATAAAAATTCTTACCTGTATCTTTCATTTTTTGTTTTTCTTCTCAGGAATATTGTAAATTGGATTTTTTTTTTTTTGCACCAAAGTTTTAATATATTCAATGTCTGTGCAAGAATTATATAAAAATTTTGTTCTTGATTATATTTTATTTACGATACAGATATAATTGTGTAAAAATTCTCACTACCCATAGGAATATCTGATATGATTTGATCATCGCGAATGTTTGCACTGAGTATATAAGAGGATGTCGTTTAGCTGTGACTAAACGTAATATCGAAAAATTAATGATGAATTATTGGTGATGATGACGGGAGCACAAATTATTTTGTAAAAATTCAAGTCTCTTCTTCTTGAGTTTTGCAAACTCATAAGAGCAAAGAGGCAATTCGATTGGGCGGTAAGTATTTTCTCTTCGTTTCTCATTACTTGTGGCCAGGCAGGGTGGAAGGACGACCAATGCAATATGTTTGCCAGCCACATCTCCGGAGAAAGGTGGCATTTTTGCCGTTCCCTTCCTTCAACTCCTTCAACTCTACCAGTACAACTGGAAATCGTGTGGGTAATTGATCCAGTCTCTCACTGTTTTGTATCACTACTAATTCGCATGAAATTTATACACAGTATTTTTTTGTTCTTTGCTACTATACAAATTATAATATATAAAAATAAAATACCAGTAGAACATTTGTCATTTAACTTTCCGGATGAAAATAACACTCACAAATAACACGTAAAAAATAAAAAGCAATAAGTGTCAATCTAATAGATGGAATAATTATAAAATTTTACTCAGTCATCATAACTAAATATAATTTCTTACCTTTTTAATCTTGTGAATTTTTGTAGCAGTCAAATTGTAAATTAAATTTATCAATCCGAGTCTTACATGATTTTAGCAAACTTTCTTCACAATTTAAAATCATCATCAGAAATAATTGATCACTGTATACAAAATATATATTTATATATATTTAGCATTGAAAAATTTGATCGAGAAAAAACAAAAAAAAATTAATCAAACCGATGACATTTATCAAGTGTTGTTAAAGCAAGAATGAGAAAACGATTGTTGTGTTACTTGGCGACGATGGCGAAAGTCAAGTTGAGGGAAAGCTTTTACATTTCTATTTGCCGAGCGATGTACAACATTGACATGGTCGTTGGTTCCGGTCATACTCAACGATCTATGAACAAACATGTAGGATAGAATTTAATATAATATAATACATAGTGTACATAGCATAGACAAATGGATGTTTGCTCAAGCCCGGAAGTGAAAAGTGCGTAAATAACGTATAAAAATTATATTTTTATACATTTCAAAAGTAAAATCCTAAAAAAAATTGCCATCAAAGATGAATACAATATTCGTATTATCCTCTCTGAAATATCAATATTAAAATATGTAATGTATTTTTTATAAATAAAAAATATACACCACACATAAATGATACGTAATATCATATCATAAAAATAATTAACTGTTAAATTTTTTAAATGCCTAAATTAAAAGTCATTCGAATTTTGCGGAGTTAAAGATAAATTGACTGTAACATTCCCCTTGCCTTGTCTAGAATATCGTCCCTCATCTATCAAAGCAGTTTACCTTTTCTTCAAAAGATTGGGCTTCTCATCGAATTTGTAGTAGTCGCAAAATAAATATATATATATATATATATGTATAAATTTCATATATTCACGCAATGCACGTCTAGCACAGGTGAAAGTGAACAGAGAACGTAAGAATATATATATAAAAA
Organism: Dinocampus coccinellae; assembly: GCA_963920625.1. NCBI lineage: Eukaryota > Metazoa > Arthropoda > Insecta > Hymenoptera > Braconidae > Dinocampus > Dinocampus coccinellae. The sequence continues at coordinate 17,100,349 of OY987184.1, forward strand.
TACATATTTATATTCGCGAATTTGATAATTGATTGAATTGAAATTATAATATACATAACATAATTTTATTATTACAATTGGATAATCAATTATAATCCATAAAAACTAACTGGATCAATTTTTTGAAATTGATAAACAGAAACAAACAAAAAAATTAAAAAAATTTGAAAAAAAAAGTATAATAATAAAATAACAGTAATAACATTAAGAAAGAAAAAATGTTTAATGTTAATTATTGATTACTCAAATGCGTATGATGGAACACAATATTTATAGTTGAAATATTTATATATTTTAGATAATATATCACTTATAATTATTGTATTGTAAAATAATATGAATACTGCATAAAAATATAATTATATGTGATTGATTTTGTATTATTTATATGAGACATTTGTTTGGCAAGGATAAATTGAGTCACGTTGCAAACAACTCATTTTTATAATTATTTAATTTTATTATACATGTATAATATTGACGATCGAACGAAAAAAAAAAAAAACAAATAAACTATATGTATGTATATGTGTGTGTTTGAAAAATTCGTAATATTTCAATGTTTTTTATTTCATTTTTATTCAATTTATGATACGATATTGTTTTATAAAAAGGAAATTAATCTATCTTTTTAATATCGCTAAAAATTGATATTCTTACCTCACATTTTTTTCATATTATTTTTAATTATTTATTATATCATTATTATAATTATTTTCAATATATAAAGATACTTTATCGATGAATTCTATGTAACATTGAGACTTTGTTTTTTTTTTTAAATTATTTCAGAAAGATACTTAGTAAGATTCGAATTATTATCTATTGACACATGCGAGCATTGGTGTGTAAGTTAACAGATCTCTGGCAGTTGATTTTCATCCCCTTATTAATAATATATAATATATATTGAATTTTATCTGTCGGAACAATTACTTTTAAAGATGAAGTTATAAATGAATATAATTGAATGTATTGTTCCATACATGAGAGGAATACGTACAAAATTATCCTCTTGAAAGCACCTATTATCATACGTGTCCATTGATATTTGCGTTTTAGAATATTTTATAAGCAATAATTTATAATTTACACTTTTTTTTTTTTGTTTTATTTTATTTTATATTCAATATTAATCAACGCAGTTTGGAAAAATTTACTGCTGTATTTTTTTTAGATTATTTTAAAAAAAGTACAAAATAGTATTAAAATGTTTGTAATTTCTTATACAGCAAGTCAATATTTAATCTTGGTAATTTTACTCATCCAACATTTTTCATTTGCAAAGTCGAATACTAAATGTATATAATATCGCCTCGATTCATTCTTTATCTACATGCTTTTGAGAAGTTTTTTTTCCACTTATATCAAGAAAAAAATCTCTATACACTCTAATGAATCCCTCTAGTTTTTATTTTTTTCACAGCCCAGCTCTCATACTATCACGATTCACTGATTATTAAATGTATATATATATATGTTTAAAATACATTTTAAAATGCTAATCAAAATGAATTTTCCCTACTAAAATCATTAAATATAATTATGGAAGAACATCGTAGAGTCGAGAAAGAAAAAAAAAAAAAAAAACAAAACAAAAAAAAACCATCGAATTATCAGTGACATTTAATCAATTGGCTGTTCCACTCTGTATGCGCGCGTGTATGTTTCTATTCTCTTTTATATTTCATCTCAATTGTTACTCGTTAATAAAAACTATTTATTTACATTGTGTAAGAATTGTTTATCGACTAAGAAAATACAATTTTACGTATTGTTTTTGTTTCTTGTTATGACTTTGTCTAAAAATTCATTGATTTCACTTGGATCCGTACACTCTTTTATTGACAATTGTGCAATTTCATTCGTCACTTGTTCTTGTGATGATTCAGGTTTTCGCAATATTGTATACACTTGATCGAAAACACTGTCATTTTTTTTATCGGTATTTTTAGCTAGCCCATTTACTTGTCCATTAGATTCATTAATTACCATTTCCGATGTACTTAAATTTATTTTTTGGATTTTTTGCGTATTATCCGCAGTGCCTTCCGAACGTTCATTATATTCTACTTGTTGGTTATTAAAATATTCATTATTTTCTATTTCAGAAATCGAATTATTCAATTCATCACTTTCCAATTGATCTTGCACCACAATTTTTTTATTAAATTCATGATTCTGTAGACTTTCACTGTCAAACGGTGCACTGTTTTTCATTGTTTTACTACTGTCATTGCATGAACTATTTCTCTTGAGAACCATAATTTTTCTTTTGCCGTGTTTTTTAAAACTCCTATCGAGTTCAAATGCATTGTACGTATTCGATGATTGCTGTGGTAAAATGGAACAAGATTCTGGACAAACTGCGATTAATTCACTGGTCGTTTCTAAACTGAGTTTTCCTGGCTCATCTACACTAGTTTCAAGTTTTACTATTCCATCAGATTCAATTAAAATTTGTCCTTTCGGTTCATCCTCATCTAAATCAGTTACCTGCACCACTTTTTTCTCCATTCTAATGCCACGTGAATTATATTCAGATATTTGTAATTTATCAGCCGACACTATAGAGGAATCTCTTTGTAATACTTTAACTGGACTTTTGGACTTGCTTGCTGAATTCTCTTTGAGAACAGGTGAATTAGCACAATTAGAATGCATTGTAGAATTAATTGGACGTTTATTCGTTGAATTTTTCGTTGATGCATTTGTTTGAGATGTAAATATCAAATCCATATGAGCGTTTCCTTGTATTTTATAGAATGCATCATTTTCATGTTTTTGTCTACGTCGAACTGGCGGTGCATGAGCAAGTTGTAACTGTGGCTGCTGCGGTTGTTGCATTCTCTGCATTTTCACAAGAACATTATTTTCAAGTGCATGCATAGCAAAGTAAGGAATTTGCGGTCCATGATTCATTACTGGTGGTATACCAGCATTCGCCATATTTGGGCATCCTAAATATTCATTAGGATGACAATTGGCGGTCGGATAAGGCGACCCCATCGGTCGTGGCAAATGATATTGATGATCATACGCACGATCTCGTAGATTAACATTGTTTTGGTTTGCTGGTAGACGCGGTTGATAAATACGATCACTTTGTGAATTATTCATTATTTGATTTCGACGAGCGTATGTAAGATCATAACTGTCGCATTTTTCAATCGATCCACGATTTGGTATTGAATAATTGTATTGATACTGTGGGGGCTGCTGTTGCTGATGTTGCGTTTGTAATTGCTGCAATTGATGCTGATGTTGCTGTGGTGGTGGTTGTCGATATTGCTGTGGATATTGTTGATGAAGAAGTTTTTGTTGTTGCTGTTGCTGTTGTTGTTGTTGTTGTTGTTGTTGTTGATTTTGTGATGGATCAGGATACGGTGGATATTGAGGCACGGGTCTCATGACGTCTTCTGACACAGATATATCTTGTACTTTTGCTCTGTCATTCTGTACTATTGTCCATATTTCTTTTAGCTCACCAGTTATATCACGATCATCAAGAATTTTATATTTTCTCTTGAATACCACACCTTCATTCATTGTCTCAATAAAATCAAGCAGAAGTTCAATCAATGATGATTGTTCCTGTAATAATTATTATAAATTATACAAAATACAATTTACCCATGATATTTACTTTTTATTCCAATTTAATATAAATATTATTTCGTTTTACATTGGGATCTCCAGCATTTTTTCCTTTTTGCTTAAGTATTTCAGGATTTGCCATGACAAAAAATACAAGTGAATTTCGATTTTCTGTCCTCGGTGGATTTATTTTCATACCACCATAAAGAGACAATCCATCAGGGGGACAAGTGGCCATTTCAATTTTATCCCATGATAAAACATTAATATAGCACGCATGCCATGATTCCTATAAATAAATAATATTTAACATAGACATTATTACTAATATTATATGTAATTGAATCAATATAATTAATAAAAACACACATTATTACCTTCAAATAATCTTGAATGCACATGTGTGGCTGAGGAGGATTTTTGAAAAATCTAGCTCCCATACGCTTACTACGTGTCACAGACCCTTCCGTCATGCTTTCACTTTTGTTTCTTTTTTTTTTTTTTTCAGCATTAACAAGTATAATATTTACTTTTTAATATAATAACATTATAATAAAAAAAAAATCAATATATAATATTGTAGGCAACAATAAACATTACAATTTTCTTTTCATATGTACATTCACAAACGATAAAATATATACTGTGATAAAATGTTATATTGTTTAGAGAGATAAGATGTAAAACAAATGACGAGCTATTTTAAAATATAGATTCGCTATTATTTTTAAATGCATATGTATTATTATAGAAATAAAGTTATAAACAGAAATAAATGTATATTAATGTTGAATGTAATATTTGGAATGTTGTTGCCTTTTGTTAACGCGCACGATCAACATAACCACAAATCACTCGAAAATAATCTTTGGAGTGACTGTATGTGGAATAACGAGTGATATGACCCGCTCATCTATCAATGATCATCTAACACAAATTTGAAATATATATATCTATACGCATATATATATAAATATATATATATATATTTTTTTTTTCGTCAAACTCACCCTTTACAATGCGACAATCATGCAAAACGAATCAAACGAACGCGGACCCGACAAGACGCATTATCGGCGAGCCAAGATGAAAAAAAAAAAAAAAATAACATCTTAGAACATGTCTGGATCCTTTTGTTTATTATTTTTTGGAGGGGATTCCAGAGATAATATCGGAAGCCACAAGCTATTGCATACTCACATATATGTATATAAATATCGCGAAAAAGCGCCTCAATAATACGCTGTCGGTAAAGTTGTTCTCATGTGGTAAGATTATCAAAGAAATTTTTTTTTCAAAGAACTCAAATTTCAATTTTATTCAAATGCCATACGAAAGTATACTTACTATATAGTGCTTTGTTTAATTGTTTGAATTCTTCCTTTGATTTTTTTTTTTTTTTTTTACACAAGCACCTAAATATAGCAGCATAAAATTATTTTATCTGTTCTAATATCAATAATAAGAACCAAAAAAAAAAATTAGAATACAATCCATAAAAACATATCTTTGAATATGAAAATTAGTATATGCATTTTAATTTTGTTTTTTGTGTTTTGTTTTTGTTTTTGTTTTTTTTTTTTTTTTTTTTGTACTCACTGCTACATTACACACATTGTGGGAATCCTCTAAGCATAATTAGCCAAGGAAATTTCACAATCGTATGGTGGGAGACCAGTTGACCCTGGCTTTAACTCTTGAATCTTATTGAGATGACGACAGTAAAATATTGTGTCAGTTGAGTTTTACATCTTCAACTGATTAGTATATGAGTACGATACAAATTTAAAAGGATTCTGGATAGTCCTGCGAGCATTTTTTCAACAATGAATAGTAAAACGTCAAGAATACAAGTTCTCATTCAATGTTATATATTATGTGTGCTGTCATTTAGTTCTAATGCTCGTAAGTTTAATATTTAAATGCTTATGTGTGTATAATAAGAACAAATTATTTGAATACTTTTCATACATATGTCCATATGAAAAATTTTTTCATTCATATTATGTGACATAATTGCAATTGAATGATTATGAATTTTTCCATTTTATGTGTATAGAAAGCTGGCAAGACAATGACAACTGTATTACTCCAAATAATGAGTCTGGCCTATGTATTAATATTCGTCAGTGTCCATCATTAATTCAAATTCTTGTGAATCGACCCATGACACCCGAAGCTGTTCAATTCCTTAGGAATTCTCAATGTGGTTTCGATGGAAATGACCCAAAAGTTTGTTGTAAAATTTCAAATAATCAAACACCGTCAATAACAACAACAAGTACTACTACTAATAATCCAATTCAAACAAATCCTCTTGAGAGAAATATAAATTCACGAAATGCTTTACTTCCAAATGATTGTGGTCGTGATTTATCTTTGAGAATTGTTGGCGGTGAACGTGCTGGTATTGATGAATTTCCATGGATGGCTCTGTTGGAATATCAAAAACGTAAATAGTTTGATATATTATTATAAATTGTATATAGATTTCATAATCTAAATAAACAGTGTTTTTATTTTGTAAATATATAAATATATGAATTCAATAGTTTTAGAATAATTTTTTTGATTTACAGCTAATGGACGTACAACAGCTTGCGGTGGTGTTTTGATAAGTAAACGTTATGTTTTAACAGCAGCCCATTGCATTAAAGGCAAAGATCTACCGAAATCATGGCGTCTTATTGGAGTACGCTTAGGAGAATATGACACATCTACAGAAACAGATTGCATTTCCGATGGTGATGACTCACAAATTTGTGCTCCAACCCCGCTATCCGTTGGCGTCGAAGAACAAATCGCTCATGATAATTATCGTCCGACATCTAGAGATCAATCAAATGATATTGCTTTACTTCGATTGTCACAAAACATCACATTTACTGATTATATCAAGCCCATCTGTTTACCTAATAATGATGACATTGCCCAAAAACTTTGGGTCGCTGGTTGGGGTAAAACTGAAAGTCGTAGCGAGTCTAATATTAAATTGAAACTCGCATTATTATTGGCTGATCGTAATCAGTGTCAAATGAAATACAGTACTGCCGCGGTAAATCTTGGAACGGGACAAATTTGTGCTGGAGGTCAACGTGGAAAGGATTCATGTAGGGGTGATTCTGGTGGTCCACTTATGTCAGTTGACCGAGCATCTGATGGCACAGGAAGATGGACTGCAATTGGTGTTGTATCATTTGGTCCATCGCCGTGTGGTATGCAAGGATGGCCAGGAGTTTATACTAAAGTTGCTGGCTACACGGAATGGATTCAAAAAAATATAAGAGCCTAATTAGTTTGATAATTATGACACTATGAAAAATATATCATAATTTTCAAGTGAAATGTCATTAAATTACAATTATATTTTCATCATGCTACATGTCATTACGAATATCATCTTGATAAATCTATAACGATAATATTTGCATTTAATGTTACATATAATGTAATAATCATAAACGATTATATTTATCGGTTCATTAACTCAAATATTTAAAATAAAATTTGATTTGTACAAAAATGTTATATTTGTATTTTTTGAAATATATGGTGAGTCTGTACATTGAATATGTGCTCTATATTATGAACTTGATGAAACGTGTGTTTTATTATCTTATCAAATATAAAGAAGTCACTGGGGTCATTGTTATTCTCCATTTGATTGCACATTTAGGTCGTACTTGAAAAACAAATCAGATCAAAATCAAGTTTATGCGCAATGTTGAATGATCCAATTATATAATATTTCTTAATTATATATACATATACACATATAGAGAGTTATAATATATTCATTGCCTGGTGAAGATATAAAATTAGTGTGTGATGAAAAACTTCTCCTTGGGGTATTTCCAATAGCACACACATACACAAACACAAAACATATATTCATGTATTAAATTACTACTTACTGAGAAGTTAAAAACAATCATTTCAATATAATGAATGTAAAAGTTAATTTATACGGAAATTTATAAATTATCCAAGGTTATATTTCAGATGGCAGCAGAGTATCTGTAACGAAACAATCATATTTGTGATCATCCGTGTAATAAACTACAAATTAATAGTGATAGTTGATAATGGCGCGAGGAGATTGGACTTGACAAAGAGACGGGACGCATTATTTGACATACTGTAAAACTGGTTTTTTCTTTAATTTTACGCGTTGTAATTATTACGCATGTTGTAACCCACAACATTTCAATCAAATTCATAAACAAAGTTACCGAGTTTTTATGTGTATATGTTGCAAGTAGTTATAAATACATAATACACGCGTTCAAGTGTTGATCCGTTAGAATACACTACAAAATTAAAAAAAATATAACAAAATTATAAAAATTTGTCATAAAAAAAAGAAAAAAAATATATATCCACGGTGATTATTTGGAAAATGAATAAGGTAATATTTTTAATATCATATAATAATTAATTATACAATTTATATTTTATTATGTGATTATTTTAATGCCAACCTGCAAGTTTCATATTTTTATTATTTTTTTTTTTTTTTAGTCATAATGGAATGCAGTAATATGAAGTTTTTAATAATATTTATTTGTTTATTCTTCTTCAATGTCAAATCACGTAAGTAAATAAATCATTATTCATATATTTTATATTATTTTCCAATAGGTATAAACAATTATTATTAAAATCATTTTTGGGAATAATAAATATGTCATCCAATGTTTTGTAACACATTATATTATATTATACGATGGATAAAAAATATTTTATCATATCCATCAATATTACTTTACTGTTTAAATTGTGACCATGAATTCACTTGAACTACTGGGTCATGAACATCTTTAACGAGTATATATCTTATAATTATTAATATACATAAAGAGAAAAATAATATGATTCTCCGATTAAATCAAATACATAATAAATTAGATTTTTGAAAAAAAAAAAAAGAAATAGATTTATATATATATATATATATATATATACATACATATATTTTTTTTTCATACAGAAGATAGTTGTACTACTGTGAATAATCAAAATCTTCCATGTATCATGATCAACGAGTGCCCATCACTCATGAATATCCTTAAAGGACCCAGACCCATTCCAGAATCTAATTTGGCTACACTTCGATCATACCATTGTGGATTCGATGATAAAAAACTTCAAATACCAAAAGTTTGTTGCCCTCAATCTCCTCAAGATAATGCAGCAGCAGCAACAGCAACAACAGATAAAATTCCAATTATGAGCTCAGCTACAATTGAAGTAACGCCAAATCCCCCAGACGTGACAAATAATCCGAACTTGAGATTATTGAATCATGATATTTGTGGTCCCGTTACCGAACCAAAAATATTTGGTGGTAATAAAACTGGGGTATTGGATTTCCCATGGATGGCATTGATTGCCTATGATGTAAAAGGCACAAAAGAATTCCGATGTGGAGGTTCAGTAATCAATAAACGATATATTTTAACGGCTGCACATTGTGTCACAAGTCTTGCAACAGGTAAAAATTAACACATAAATAATTATTTATAAAATAATTTCGATAATTATTTTATTTTTAGATATCGTTATCAGTGGCGTACGCGTTGGTGAACATGATTATAGCACTGAACGTGACTGTGATACTGATGAGGATGGCCTAGAAATTGTTTGTGCCGAAAGATATCAAGACTTTGGTATTGAGTCATACCAATTTCATTCCGATTTCTCAAAAGTAGATTTACAAAATGACATTGCATTAATTAGAGTTGATGCAGATATTGATTTTCGTCCAATAAATGTCAAGCCAATTTGTCTGCCGATTGGGACTGCAGTGACACTTCGCCAACGTAAATTAACGGTAACTGGATGGGGTGCAACTGAGTCAAATCCAAGCAATAGTCACGTATTGCTTCGGGTAAATTTATCACCAGTTACAACTGAAAAATGCACCAAAGTTTATATGCGAAATAAACCTATTTGGTACAAACAAATATGTGCCGGTGGTCAAAATGGAAAAGATTCGTGTATTGGTGACAGTGGTGGACCTCTACAGGCCCCAGCAATTTACTATAATAATCCACGATTTGTTCAATACGGTATTGTGAGCTATGGAACAAGAAATTGTGGTACTGAAGGATATCCAGGTGTTTATACTAGAGTCTCATACTATGTAGATTGGATTTTAAATCATATGAAGGATTAAAATAATTATTACTTAATTTTTAATCCTTCTCATATTTGATTAATAATACTTGGAGACTGGATTTACAATTCTACGCCATATAAAAATACTTCAAAATAATTATTTTTATATTTACAATGGCAATATTATACGTGATATGAATGATTTATTGTTTATTTGTGATTATAAAATGTTGTGATTCAAGTGTAAGTTTATCTGATATAAAAACATTATTTATTTGCTTTCTGTCGAGCAATTATATTTTAAATTTTTCATATTACTAGTATTGCACATTGTGGTAGCATTGACGTGTTTATCACTGCTGCTGCTGCTGCTGCTGCTACCACTACTCGTAGATCTGTTATTCTTCTCTTTATTCTCATTGTCATTATCTTCAATTAACTCGGCTGTCTCGTTGATGGAAACGCGTAACGATCCACGTTCACTTTTTTTCCTGGTCACAATGCACTCATCTAATTGATTGGTAAAACATTGCGATTTTCCTGAACATACTGATGATTTTACTGAATCACCAGGTGAAATACGTGTTGCTGAAGTTAATGAGCCCGACTCAGTTTGTGATATAATACAATCGCGATTAATTTCTGAATCAGGTGTACTTGAATACTCCAATTTTGACTTTCGCTTCTTCTTTTTTCGACTGGAATGACACGCTCTCGACTGCAATTGACGCATCGCCTGGAAAGTCTGGAGATCGTTTTCCATCTTAACCAGTTGAGTAATAAATTAGTAAATTAAAATTAAAAATATTTACATAGTAGCGATTCATTCTCAATTTGTTTTTCAGTTTATTGAATCAAGATAATTGACTCCCACCTGCGAATGGCGCTCGAATAAAGTGGGAATCCGAGTGACACGATCCAACATCATCTCCATCTCTAAACGATGACGTTCCGCTTGTTCTCTTGCTTCGTCTCTTCGTAAACTTGCACGATAATCCAAGTCTCTTGCCAACTCTTTTCTAAATTATATATCACCAATTGATTCGTATTATATTTAAAAGTGATTTAAATATTTTCCATTATACCTTGCAGTGTGTCTGAGTGCTCTCCATGCTGGTTTACGACTTGTCAATGATTCTCTCATTTTTATTGCGTATTCTCGGGATTTTTCTTCCATCTTCTCTCGAATTTCTCTCTCCAATTTATCACTATTAATTTTAATTCACATTAAAATCCCATATGTTCATGAATAATTACAATTACAAAATATTAATTTGTACTGACCGTGATGCTTGACATCGGAGAATAGCAGCCAAATTATTTCCACGACCAGATATATCTGTCATGACAGATCGAGATCTTTCTGATATAAGTGGTGTAATACTACACATTCTCGATGATTCTTCGGTTCGTCGAGATTCATCATTTGAACAATTGCGGGTTCTAGGAATACCTGATGATTTAATTCGTTCACGTCGTGCCATTGATGGCGGTAGTGATGATGCTTTTAGTAATTCTGCCGCGCGAATTTTCTTCTCTACCTGTCTAAAATATTCATCCTCTAACATTCGATCATAAATATCGGTGCCGAAAAGATTTTTCGGTACTGGTTTAGCTTTAAATCTCGACATCGATCGTTTGGTGAAATTTCGAGTACATAATTCTGGACTGGAACGACTCATAGCTCTTCCCGCACGACGATCACATTCCAATTTAAACGGTTTCACTTGAGACATTAAACTCCAAGCTGATTCTTCACGAATTATTCGACTCCTATATAAAAATCGAAAAATCTATCGATTATGAGAAGTAAAATTTTAAACAATTAAGGACCGATTGATATTTCACCTTTCCTCTTTAGCAGCTAACAGTTTGTCATACAATGGAATTCTTGATGTTAAAGGAATTGGTCGCACTCGTCGTTTTTTTGTCGGTCCACCTTTATTGTTTTCCCGCCATATTTCTGATGCCTCAGCTTCCGTTTGAGACATGTATTTTTCAGTTTCATCTCTACAATTATCCAGTAAATTATAAATCACTACCTATTATAATTTATAAATATATTTTATTTCATTACAACCTGAGGGCAAATGAGAATGGCTTTGGTAGAGTTGGTTGCCATCGTTTGGGACTATTTGGTGGTAAACTTCTTGTTTCTACACTATCTGAATCACTGTCAGCACTTTCAGTGCTTTTCGATTCACTCCAAGTACTCCAGCTTTTACCCATTGAACATATTTCCCTATTACGCAATGTCTTCAAAGTTTTGTCATCGTCTTTACCTCTAAAATACATATATTTATAATACAAAAAAAAAAATATTAGTTTACAAGAAAATATTCATTATATTTTGCATCTCACCGGTAAGTTAATAAATCTTGATCTTCAGCCAAGCCAGCAAATGTCCCTGATGAATAAAGCAATGGACTGCCGGTTCGTGAATCCTCAAAACTACATTTTTTCCCAAGTAATTTCAATTCTTGATTAGTCTCATTCCATCTATTGGATTTATCAGTAATTGTTGGAGTAGACGATGGAAAAATTGTCAACTTATCCTCCTGACCAACGAGACTTTGTTCATTTTTCTCATCTTCATCCAAACAATTTTTCAAATTTTTCAACAAAATTCTTTGCTTCCTCTTCAAATAATCCAACTTTTGTTTAAACTGTTCGTTCGATAAATGATGTATTTCACCGTAATCCGGTATACTATCAATAAAATCGAGAAAACTATCTACATTACTGTCATCCGAATTACCAATATAACGATTTGAATCTGGATTAATTGGCGATGTTGGGACAAAATTGATACGACGATTTTTGATGACATTAGTATTGCTCTTATGAACTCTTTGAATTCTTGGACGTTCATATGAAGGTGTTGGTTGTCGTGTATAAGGATCCACCGGTACTTTTACGCAAGAATGAACAAAAGACGATCCACGATGTTCGCTCATTGTTGTCTTCTCTACTTCTATGCCCTTTATTCTTTGATTTCAAGTATTATCCGTAGTACAGTTGACGGTACTTTGAATGCCTTACGGATCGATTCACGCGTCGTAAATATGAATGTATATATATACATCACCATGGTGATCTTAAATGGCTATGAGGAATATCATAGTAAATCAAATATTAGGCGTTGATGTTCAGGATCGTCTTATGAACTCAGGGTCATTTATTCATCTTACCTTTTTCATTTGTGATGGAAAAATGAAATCTCTATAAGAAGAAAAACATTGTGGAATTCACAATATCAGTTCAAAATATTTAAGAAATTATCTAGATAACAACATCATTATATATGATTATGTTTTATTGTATACTCCGTGTATTAATACTGTGTATCAGGGCCAACTTTTCATTTTATTACACTCCTGTTGAATTACCTGATTTAACGATCGTCTTGTTTACTAGAAGTCATGATAAAGTCTTTATCTCCAAGAATTATAGGCACGTGATTGGTTTATATTATTAATAAATCGATGAATTCCCGTACAATGAACAGAATCAGTGTCAGATGGTTTGTTGAATTCAAATGAGTATAATATATGAATGCGCAACACGCTAAAAATACAAAATGGCGTTTATAGGTAAAACATTAACATGTTCACGTGTATTATTTACATCGTATTGTCTACGATCCTGTGTAACACTACCAAATCAAACAATTCTCATACGAAATCATCATTGTACAAAAGAGGATGACAATAGAAATCATGATATTATCATTGCTGGTGGTGGAATGGTTGGAACAACCTTGGCAGTTGCTTTAGGTTAAGTTTAAAAGTAAAAATATAAATATAAATTAGCTCCTACATTTACATTATTTAATTTTGAAATATTGTTCAATTGTTTTATATTGATGATTTATTACATATTGCAGCTAATAATCGGGCTCTTGAATCAAAAAATATTTTATTACTTGAAGGAGGTAAAAAACATGAATATAAGCAACAAGAAAAATATTCTAATCGAGTAGTTGCTTTAAATCGACAAACACAAATATTATTGTCGAGTATTGGAGCATGGAAGCATATTGAAGAAGTTCGTTGTGCGCCCGTTCGTAAGATGCAGGTATATATTATAGTCTTCCATTGTTTAATTATAAATAATTTACATGAAAGTACAGTTAGTTTTTTTTTTTTTTTATAGATCTGGGATGCTTGTTCTGATGCCATGATTACATTCAATGAAAACAATTTATCAGAAGAAATTGCATACATTGTGGAAAATGATTTGCTTCTTCATGCAGTGAATAAGCAATTGAGTGAGAAATCTTCAGTTCGCATCATTTACAATGCAAAAGTCAACGATATTGCACTACCAACAGTATGCGGTGGTAATACATCAATTAAACTTGAAAGTGGAGAGGAATTCAAAACAAAATTATTGGTAAGAAAAAAAAATAAAATAAAATGAAATAAAATTTCGTAATATTCATTGTCAAAAAATTTTTATTTATTATATAAAATAATTTTATAAAATATTGTCATAATTGATTTTGTAATTCAATATCTCTAGCAATATTTTCAACTCTAGTGGTCAATGTATCAAGACGTGTGCTGATATTGTTAGAATAGCGCTTTAATTCTGTAATTAAATCATTCAGTTGTTGTTTATTAGCATCACTGATTGAAGTCACACTGTATAGTCTGCTCAATTTGTTATCTTCTATGTCCATAGTGTTATTACTTCTTGATATTAGATGATTTGTTTGACGCGTACGAGATTTTCTCTCAGCAACTAATCGATACACAGATTTAATTAAATCTTTAGGTAAACGATTTTCTCTGGGATCATTTGGCCTAATATGAAGGGCACAATGATAAGGTGGATGGAGAAGGAGTGCACCCTTTCGACACGGTTTTACTAAGCGCTGCGGACAATGATCAAGAAATTTGGAAAAAAGCATACTCTCCAAGTGCGCTACGAGTTCAGCACGTCGTACAAGCCTGTCTAATCCCGCACAGCGACGAAGTTCCTGAATATCCGATACAGCCAAACCCACCATGAGATTTGTTAAAATTACCGTTACCAGTACGACAAATGCAAGTAACATGAGATGTGCCGTACCTGGATATTGTAATTTTGCAGTGCTATCAAAAAAAACATCTTCGAATTCTAATTCTCCCGACATCATAATAATTGTTTTCAACAAACCCACCATAGGATTTTTAAAGGATTTGTAATTATTATGCAAAACACTAAATCCAAGTGCAAATCCAATGATTAAACACACGTAAGCGCCAAGAAATTTAAAAAAATTCATTGAAACCTGTGTAAACATTTGAATGTAAAGTCCAAACATGGGAAATCGTCCGACAATCATCATAAGCTCAACCCAAACAAGAAGAACTCCAAGAGCAGCGGCATGATGGGGCCAACTGCCAGTAGGATGTATTAAAATAGCGCCAGATGCAACAATTACACCCCACTGCAACCAATTTTCCCATCTCTTTACATATGTACATATTCCGTGTAACAATTGATATATTTCTTTACCCGCCATTATCAACGTGAAAACGACCATTGGCCAAAATAATATCGAAACAATTTCTTGACTATCATACAAAAAACCTACAGCAACATATGTGGAAAATATTACTACAAATATTGAGTAAAATATCAAACTGAAGAGAAAAAATTTTCGTATTCTTAACCATTTCAAGTATAAAAAACTCTCACAAAGTGGATGCTTGAGAATGTGACCTTGACCAACATCAACTAAACACAACATCAAATCAGTTTCACCACGACCACCGGGAACGAGTGGTCGAAAATCTAATCGTAATTCACAATCAACATCACCCAATTCATGATCATGCAACGATATTGCTTGATCCATCCGCGAAATAAATCGTGGAATAACATCAGGAGTACGACGAATGATAAAACTGAGCGCCGATATTCCACCCTTTGTTCTTGCCGTGACATCAGCACCTTTGGCTAATAAAAGCATCACCACGGTTGAACATTCATTGAGGGCTGCAATATGTAATGGAGTATATCCAAATTTATCTGCTTTATTCACGTGTGATCCAGCCTATTATCATGAAAAATTTCTCATTATACACAATGAAACAAACAAAAAAATGGATATTAATCAGAAAATTTACCTGTATTAAAATTCGTACAGATTCATTCCCACGAAGACTTTTTGCCACTGCCGTGTGTAATGGCGTTCTACCACCGTCGTCCTCGGCATTTACATTTGCCCCAGCGGCAATCAATATTTCTAAAGTCTCCGTAGATTGGGCCAATGCCGCCAGATGCATTGGAGTTTGTCCTCGTGAATTTCTCGCATCACTCGGTGCTCCAGCTTGAACTAAAAGATTCGTACATTCCGGACTGCCTTCCTCAGCAGCTAAATGTAGTGGAGTTGAACGCGCAGTACCAAATTGAACGCGTACATCAGAGCCATGATTCAAGAGCAGCGATACATTTTTTGCCGATCCCAAACTCGCAGCAACATGCAGAGGGGTTTCAGTATAAACCTGTGGATTATTTGGACTAGCACCAGCCTTTAAGAGTGCCTCAACGCAATCAGAAGCATCACTCAATACTGCATAATATAATGGTGTATGACCAGGTAAACCTGCATCAATATTGGCACCAGATTTTAATAAACATTTTACTGAAGAAACATCACCAACTGCTGCTGCACAATGAAGTGCTGTGTATTGTTTATTGAAATCCCACTCATTAGAATTCGCGTCGTGTTTCAAGAGTTCCTCTACTATTTTTGCACAGCCTGCATATGCTGCTAAATGTAATGGAGTTCTAGAAGATCAAAAAAAAAAAAAAATTGATGACATATTAATAAGAAGTAACATATTGAGAATACAAAAGAAGATGAATCATTCAAACCTGCCATCACTATCGCGCACAAATATATTTGTACCACGTTCAATAAGAATTTTTACTAATTCATATTCACCCAACCAACAAGCAACCAACAAAGAAGTTTCTGGCCACTTGGCTAGTATCAAAGATGGTGAAGAAGTCGCGGCATCCTCATTTTGTGCAGCCACTGATAATTTCCTCATATATCTTAAATACTTTTTTTTATTATTATCTGTAGTTACAGATAAATTAATTCATATATATATTCAATTATTATCTTACCCATTTGCAAATTCAGAAATTATTATTGTCGGCACTTTCGATATTTCTACTGTATCAAATTTTTTCAAATCATCGATAATCCGCATCCGTAAATCAGTATTAATTGACGATAAAAGTGTTATAGCTGCTTCACCTGCAGGAAGATTGGATAGTGCAAGAATCACATCTTCAGAATCCCATGGCTGTTGTTGTGATGTTAATCGTTGTTTATTGCACACTTGATCTAGACAACCACCTTCAGATGATATACTACCACTTTCAACATCATCAATCCACATTTCATGGCCTTCCCGCTAATGAAATTGAAATAAATATCAATAGCCGTATTTTAAAATATAAATACATATATCTGTAGAAACAATCACCTCGTAACTGCTTGTCAATGATGCCATTGGAATAGATTCCCCTGGCTTGGAGTCTTGACGTCTAGCACGACGACTCGACAACTTGTCTGTTGGTTTTGGACGTCGTGGCGTTAACATTATCACAAATAATATTCCCCTTCTTTTGCTTTTTTTTTTTTTTTTAACAAGATATTTAGTAACAACCGGAAATAAGGAATTAGTGATTTTCATTAGATCGCGGCCATGATTATTATGAATTCTTTATTTATTACTGAGAGTAACATTGTGTATTGGGAAACTCTCATTCTCTTCGTAAATCTTTTTGGTAAATCCCGCGCTTCTTCTGGCAACACATGTAACCCAACGTTTATAAAATGATATTCTCAATTTATAATTAGATCACACTGATACATTCCAACATCGTCCATGGGATTCATTTGAGAAGAGCTTCTTTAATTTTTTTTTTTTTCTTTCTTTTATTTTTCTTGATTTTATTCTCACAACGTTACGATAGGCTTTTTGTACTTGACTGCCGGAAAGTGGGCCAACCGCATTCTACACTTATGCAGAATCTCCCCTCTCATTAGATAAAAACGTCCTCGCAGGAAGTGGTGAGAGTGCTACGAAAGATTATTGCAAATCATTATTTCATCTTTGACGCACGATTTGGTAAAATTCATTACTACCATTTATGTAAACACGCGTGTGTATATATTTTCTTGTATTTTTAGATTAATGATTCAATCACTGTTATATTATCTAGTAATAGATACCATTGACGCTTGATATAGCAATTTATTTGTTATTTTACCGTGTCAATTTATCATGCTAAACTTAAAATATATTTATTGTATTATGTCAATATAGTATTTATTTACATTTTCTCTCTTCACAAATTATATTCACATTATTTTATCCATAACTACTAAAAATTTTCTTCTTTAAAGATAATTTTAATATTATTTATACAATGGTATAAATTTTTGTTTTTTTTTGCATTTCAGATTGGAGCTGACGGTGTGAATTCTCGAGTTCGTCAGTCAATGAATGTTCAATATGTCAAGTGGGACTACGGTCAAATGGGAATTGTAGCAACCGTGAAACTATCAGAGGTAAATATATATATATATTTTTTTTTTTCGTGTATATTTTCATACGTTTTAATCGTATTTTATTACAGCCCACAGAAAATATTGCAGCATGGCAAAGATTTTTACCAACTGGTCCCGTAGCTTTATTGCCCGTAAATATCCTACAAATTTATTTATTTATTCTTGGACACAGTATAAATAATTTATTTAAATTATTAATATTTAATTATTCCATAGCTTACGAATTGTCTGAGTTCTCTTGTGTGGTCTGTCACAACCAAAGAAGCAAAACATCTGTTAAAAATTTCTGAAGAAGAATTTGTCGATGCATTGAATGATGCATTGTGGAAAATTTATCCGAAAAATGGAATCGTCGAAAGTGGTATGACTGCACTTCAACAATTGCTCGAACAATTCTCATTGCAAACTGGTGTTGCTAGACAACTCCAACCATCAATTTCAAATATTGTGGAAGGATCTCGTGCAGCTTTTCCATTGGGATTTGGTCACTCCACGTCTTACGTTGCCAAAGGAGTTGCTTTAATTGGGTAATGAAATGTTTTAAATTAATTGAATAAATGAAAATTTCTTTTGAATAAATTTTACTTTCTCATTATTATTTTCTTTATCAGCGATGCAGCTCACAGAGTTCATCCATTGGCTGGACAAGGTGTAAACCTTGGATTTGGAGATATTATTTGCTTAGTAAAAGTTTTGGAAAAAGCTGTAAGAAATGGATCGATTATAGGTGACACTATGTATTTGACTGAATATGAAACTTTAAGACAGAGACACAATGTACCAACAATGTTAGCAATTGACGCATTGCATCGATTGTATAAAGGAACAGCTGCACCTATTGTATTAGCCCGAAGTTTGGGATTACAATTTGTAAACGCTATGGAGCCGTTGAAGGTAAGAAAATAATTGGATCTTATGAATTTATTTTATTTTAATTGAATTGAAATATGATCGTTTTACAGAAAATCATAATGGATCACGCAGTGGATTCTACATTAATTCGATGATTGATAAAAATAAGGGTATTATTGTGTAATTTTTTTTTTTTCAGTATCACATATAAGTCATCATAATTCAAATTATTTAATTACACACGTAATAAAAAAAGAATTGTATAATATTGAAATATTATAATGATAAAAAAAATTATTTATAAATTTTTATATAGACTAAATGAATATTTACCTCACCTGCTACGAACATAATATTCATTTACATAAATTTTTTTTTCAAAATCAGCATTTTTCACTGACATATAATCGGCATATAATGCACAATTGAAATCAATGTCATGCGAGTGACATCGTGAATTTTCCAAATGAATTTTTTTCATAGAAGAATAATATCTATGAATAATCTAGAAAAAATTTTTTCATACTGTGTCGAAACCGAGCCCTTATTATTCTAGTAAATATATAATATTTTGATTTATAAATATATAAGTATAAAATAGTAATGAACATTTTTTTTTTCTTTTTTTTTTTTTTTTTTTTTTTTCGTGTGTAACAAATAGGTTATGAACGAGTTTAAAAATATTTGTAAGAACACGATATTTATGACAATTCATACTAGATAATAAATTGGTATCAATCAGTCTGAGATTCAAAATTGTTATAAGATTAATTTTTTTATCACGCTACGAGTCATCACAGTGAAATTTTTGAGGTTAGTATCAATAATCCTGTAACAGCTGTTAATATAAGTATTGGTATTCATTCTTATAAATAATGTATTCAAAAAAATTATTTATTTTTCAGAATCTGTTCGGAAATTCAAATTTTTTTGAATTCAATTCTAACCTAATAATCAAATAATATTAATTGATTGTATATTACAAGAGAATAAAAATGTTAAGAACAAGACGATTCTTAAAATATGCTACTGTGGGAGTTGTTGGTATTGGAACTTGGGCATCCTGGCGATCAAATGCATACGATATCGGATCAATTGGTATCGTCCGTTTGAGTAGAGCTGCCGTAGCAGTATTTATAATTGGTTGTCGTTATAAAGAAGCCTTATACAGCGGTAAAACTACAAGAGGATCACCAGAATATGCACAAGTTAAATCGGAAACACACACATTTGGTGCAAAAAAACTATTAGAACTTTGTTGCGCAAATAAAGGAGTTTACATAAAAATTGGCCAACATATAGGTGCTTTAGACTATTTACTTCCAACTGAATATGTAACGACAATGCGAGTACTTCACAGTTCAGCACCACAATCATCATTTAGTGATGTTCTTACTGTGCTGAAAGAAGACTTAAAAAAAGATCCTTACGAAATATTCGAAACAATTGATCCTCAACCACTTGGTGCTGCAAGTTTAGCACAAGTTCATAAAGCAACAATGAAAGATGGTAGAACAGTTGCAATCAAAGTTCAACACAGAGCTGTAAAATCAAATTCAAGTGTTGACATTCAAACAATGGCTACATTAGTAAAAATAACATCATGGATATTCCCTGAATTTAAATTTGATTGGATTGTAGATGAAACAAAAAAAAATATTCCACGTGAATTAAATTTTAAAAGTGAGGGTGAAAATGCTGAAAAAGTTAAGCGTTTATTTTCCAATTATAAATGGCTAAAAGTTCCTGATATATTGTGGGAATATTCAACACCACGTGTATTAACCATGGAATTTGTTGAAGGAGGACAGATCAACGATCTAAAATACATTCAAGATAATCATATTAATTCATACGAAGTTAGTAGTAAACTGGGTCGACTCTACAGTCAAATGATATTTATAACAGGTTTTGTACATTCAGATCCTCATCCTGGCAATATACTCGTTCGCAAAACAAAAAAAAATGAAACTGAAATAATCCTACTTGATCATGGACTTTATGCTGAATTAAAAAATGAGTTTAGATGGTCCTATTCGAAATTATGGATGTCAATACTTGATCGTGATAAAGACGGTATGAGAAAATACTGCGCTGAACTTGGTGTTGAAGATCTCTATGGATTATTGGCATGTATGGTGTCGGGTAGAACGTGGGACACAATAATGGCAGGTGTTGACAGAACAAAATATACAAACAATGAAAAAGATTTATTTCAACAAGAAGTACCAAACTTATTGCCAAAAATTAGTGAAGTACTTGAAAGAGTTGACAGACAAATGTTACTTATTTTAAAAACAAATGATTTAGTTAGAAGCATTGAACATACGTTGAAAACATCAACAAGAATGTCAGCATTCATGGAAATGTCTAGGTGCTGCGTACAATCAATTTACGGCGAACAATTTCGACATTGCAATAGCAAATGGTGTCAATGGATTGTATCAATGAATGAACAGTGGAGTCTTTTTAAATTATCACTTTACTATACGTACTTGGGATTTATAAACTTTAATTTAAATGAAAGTATCAATTCATTATTAACCAATAAATATTACTCATTCTAATGTACATGATTATTTAGGAAACTTTATATAATTGTATTTGTAAATAACTTTGACGTTGCTCGGGTAGGATTTTCTTTTTTCTTTTATTTTAGTCAATATATATATGATTACTATTAATCATGAATTAATAATTATACAATGTGTACTGTGTCATATTTAATATAGTCATTGAATACATGCAATATATTTTATAATGTGTTCAGAATATCAATTTATTTTTTAAATCCTCACCAAATACTAAAATATTTTCCAACAGTCGTGTATACAATATTGTTAAATATGTTTAAATTATCACGTGAATAAATTGAAATTGTTTTCGAGTTATAGCAAATTTTTTTTATTTGTATTATAAAATGTCAAAATAAATGTTTGTATTGAAAGTTATGACTCATGTTCCGAAAGAGGACATAAAACGAATATGTGATGGGAAATCCTAATTAAAGGTAATAAAAATTCAAAGGTTCAACGTAGCGTCATTAATGGAAAAATTTCAATAATTTCAGCGGTATAATTATAAAATAATTATGAAATATATAATATATACATTCAAAAAAAAATTATCAACATACACGAATTGCGTGATATTTATTTTGAATAACATTATCAAAAAATTCAATTTACGTAATGCGTTTCAATCAATAATATAGATATATACATATATATCATTTGTTCTTCAATGACATTTAGTACGTAGATTCAATTTATATTAACACATGTGAATCAGCAAATGATTTCAACATAATTCAATTCTATATTTAAATTTATCTTTTGGAATACTCTAGAAAAATTCATTCATTTCATGTTTTAAGGTTATGTCGTCGAAGAAATATACAGTAATAAAAGACTATTGTTGCTATTTTTACAATTGTAATTTGTACAAATTTTCAAGCCGTCTTCAACGACAGTAATCCTGGGAAAAAAAAAATAATAATAATAATAATAAGTAAAAGAAAGAAAATAGTATATGTGGTAGAGGAGAAATCCCCCGTGTGTGACGTATTGTAAAATAAATGAGATCTTCTTTGAACAATGTTGCCATATCATACTCTCTA
This sequence comes from Dinocampus coccinellae, assembly GCA_963920625.1. Classification (NCBI taxonomy): domain Eukaryota; kingdom Metazoa; phylum Arthropoda; class Insecta; order Hymenoptera; family Braconidae; genus Dinocampus; species Dinocampus coccinellae. Next base: position 17,123,121 of record OY987184.1, read on the forward strand.
TAAATATTATAAATTCTTTGTTATGTTATTTCATGAAAAAGACTATTGCCTTTTTATTTCTTATAATTTATATATGGTTTATGTGATATAAATAAATAAAATTATTGCAAGTAATTTCCATTTGATAATTTTGAAGATGAAAAAAAAAAATTTTCATTATATTCTGAAAAATAAAACGAGAATAAATATAAATAAGAAATATTTTTATCACATATTGAAATAATAATATTCAACAACATTTACATCTACATATAATTTAAATATGATGAATTTTAAATATGAAAATTTTAGATATAAAACTCATGATATAAAATTAGGCCAAGTATAATTTCTAAAATGTAATTTTAGTAAAACGAATGTAGTGTGTATACTATATCTATACGTATCCATTGTATTATTTTATTTTTGGATGTATAATTATACAGAGTAAACGGTTGAAATTATTGATGGCATTGGAAACATCTGGCAACATTGGAAACTACAACTGCTGCAGAGGAGTGGTATGACGCTTCAGGAAATATGACAAATAACTCGAGGTGGGGGTTGACCGTAGAACATCACATACGCCATAAAATAGTTGATGATAATTTTCAATTACTCATTAAAATTCTATTTATTTTTTCAAAAAATTATATGACTAAATTATCCATATGATATTGAATTTTATTAATATATTTTTTATAATAAAAATGGAATGATAATCGTATATAATACGTTACAGTGTGGGACTACTTTATATTGATCGAGCGGAGGAATATCGTATTACAGTGACCCTGGGGTTTATATATTCCCACTCCGTCGACAGTGGCGTCATTCCGAAGCTGACGCTCGAATTGTGTAGACTGTATCTCGCTCGGAGTATCATTCTCAAAAGTAATTGATTGGTAATTGAGGAGTGAGAACAATCAATTTGGTTATTTTCAATCCTACACATCGAGGAACACGAGCTTGCTACAGGTTGGTTTCAATCTTCTGCTTATAATCATAGAAAATTTAGTGCAATATTCGTCAAGAATAGAATTAATTGCCATTGGCAAAGACATTTATAGTGAAAGGTGATAACTAGAACATAATTATACGTGTGAGCCCAATATTTGAATGAGTTATATTCAATAATGGGAACTACAATCAGACAACGCAACGTTGATATTGATCAACGAAGTAATACTGAGCAATTATTCAAATGGATTACTCAGGTACGCACCAAAAAAATTAAATTTTTGCGTAATCGTCGACGAAATATTCGTGTTGAGGCTGTACTTGCACACGCTTTATCTCATGCTGAACAAGAGCTCCGCAATAAACAAATATCCCGTATAAATAAGTGGCAAGAATTGAAAAAACAAATGGCGGACGTAAAAGGAAGTGATAAAGCTACGACGGAGTCGGTGATTCAAGATGGCTGCCAACCGGATGCTACCACGGAGTCAAATAACGATTGGTCGGAAAACTTACCAGAACTGAGTAGTTTAGATTCATTTATGTTACAATTAAATGAAATCAAAGCACCAGTATGTCGATGAGATGAGATGGAAAAACCGATTGGGCCAAACAAGTGGTCTTGGAAAATGAATAATTGACGACGAGATTTGAAAAATCTCTGAAACAAAAAAAAAATGAGTGGGAGGGAGAGAAAGAAAAACCCTCAACTGTATAATGTAAATAATATGGTGATAAAGATATGGGAACTATATCAAGCTCTTTATTCTGGATGGTGACTAATCATCGTATATTCGTCATCAAGCAATAGTCTCATCGATATTACAATGTGCAGCACAACAATTAAATAGGATCATTGGCGTGTACAAATCTACGTCCAATATCTTTGGTGTATATCTGGCTGTTTTTTACTTGCAGTCTCACCGTTTTGAGATGGCTTTGGAATGGGCAGAGGGAGATCCTCCATATTCCGGGGACTACAGGGAGAACCATGGGAACCATTGAGACCTCAATACACAGTGTGTTCGTCAAGCCAATAAACATCAAGTTGGTTTGTAAATCGTATCGAAACCAAAGTTTTTTTGTTGTTTTTGTTGTTGTTTTTTTTTTTAAATCAAATTGTGTAAATAATTTCTTCTTAGATATACATTACAAGACAAAAAATAGATCAAATTTAAAATTAAATAGGAAAATTTTGGATGAAAATTTATTAATTATATTAAAAATAATTTTTTTTTATTCAGAAAAGTGATACATATATAAATTCAAATTATGTAGGAAAAAACACAGTAAGAGATATTGACAGATGCGTGTCCAATAATATTGAATCACTTGTAAATAAGGTATTGTTTTATAGATGGATGGAAGAATATGAAGGAGGTACAAGGTTATTCATAGAATAAACAAATAAATATTAAATTTAAAAAAATAAACTATTGAGTAATCAAATGATTTATTGATGCATGATGGAAATAATACATTCATTTTACTATTAATTCCATAAATCCTTTTCAGTATAGCACTCATCCTCGAATTCGTATTGTCATTGAAAGAGGCGAGAAAAAGAATGAGAGAAAAAAAAAGGGAGAAGTTGGTTGCTCCGAGTATCAGTCCGGACTGTCGGCTGTCGTCGTGCGGCCTCACTCAACTTCTATCTGTAAAAAAAAAAAAGAAAACGAACATGATAAAGCAAAATTATTATTGGTGAGAGTATTCCATTGGGCATAATGTTCATGGAAACGAGGGAAGGGGGCGGGATTGGAATATGTTGTTTTTAGAAGTCCACATCTGAGGTGGCGCAGCCCGGCTGAATAATCGAGATTGATGAAGAGAAAAATACTGCACAAACCACACCCACAACTTTCGCATTCTCCACACCAATGTATTCATTCGCGATACGTCTATCATCATCACACCCGTCAACGCATCATGGGCTATGGGGAATATTAAATTATCTCAGTTGTGGTGAGCTCTCATGCCTTATACAAAAAATCTTGGAAAAAAACCTATTTTCCCAGGTCACACAGCACATAACAAGAAATAGATCGGGTACCAGCTCAGTATTTGATAAGGTTCACGCGTGTTCACGACCTTGAGGGACTCATAATCTTCGTCATCACATGCACCTCGTCTAATCAACTTTCACCAATATGGTATTTCGAGCAATTTAATTTAATGGCTAAATAAAGTATTCAGGTATACTTAACGTTAAAATCAAATCAGAAGATTAAAAAAAATCTGCATGATTAATTTTGATAAATGAAAGTAGAATAACATAAATATCATTTATCAATACAGCGTTATAGAATGAATATTTTAAATTAAATTGTAATTTATTATGTATAATATACGCACATGCAATTTTTTTTCGTACATGTGACAAATGGGACTGGTTTATGGACGAGTCCGACGACTCTCGAAATAACGATATTTTCGCAGATTCAAGCAGGACAATGTTTAGTCAAACACTGTTGGTGGTAGACAAACGAGCCTTGACGGACAATGACAAAAAATAGCAGATTGGAAATAAATGAAGAGAAATGTGTCAAGTTAAGTGAGAATAATTCAATATTAAAAGGTACAAAATATAGCGATAATTATATATACATCAGGAAGAAAAAAAAAAATTCTGTGGAGTAATCATAGGAAAGTAGAAAATTGTTAATTTTTTATTTGGATATATGAGGAAAAATGAAGAGGGGGTGGGGGTAAAATCATAAGAAACAGTTATTTTTACTTCAGAGAAAATTGAGATAATACACTGATGGGAGAAAAAGAAAAAAAAATTGATAATGGCGCACACCTACATCACAGCAATTTCCATTTGAAGAAGACGAATCCCAAGATACAATCGTTGACATGTAAGATCAAACAATATAATTTTTGAGGACAACATATTATGTATGTATGCGTGTGTGTGTGTGTGTGATTTTGAGCTACAGGAATCCTGCCTCATATACAAACAAATTATGGAAATAGCAAATGGAAGAAAGCCGCGAACGAGTCAATTGAGACCAGCTGCACTTGAGTTAAAATCAGGTATTCATATTCCCTCCATTCATCAGTAGATTTCGGGTAGGGGCGCTGGGGTTTTTTTTTTCAAGCAGGAGCAGCTGCATCCGAGTTGAATTGCTGCAATTTATCCAGACCATTGAGCAGAAAGCATCAACTGGTGGCCATAGTCTTAATTCTCCCTGAAAAAGAAGCACGTGAGAGATACATTATTTGTGTATAACTGCTATATATATTAAGAAAACACTTGGTCGAAATAAGATGGGTGGGGAAATCGCACAATCAATACTTTTGAGCTTCAGGAAATAGCTGATGAATAAAGTGTGGAAGGTTCGTGGCCGGTGGATGAAATTATCGAGCTGGAAATGAGCGGAAACGGCCCTGGCGAGAGATAATACAGAAAAAAATTGAAGGTAAAGAGTTTCAATCAATGTTATGCAAACTCTGCCTCTCTATTTATAAAAATTTTTTCTTCATCGGGCGATGGCCGTGTATTTTTCTGTGTACGTGTGTATGAACGAATGTAGGGGCGGAGTTTTTTTTTTTTTTTTGAGTCACAGGAAATACCAAGATGGAGAGCCAAGGCATTTTGAAATATTGAAAATGATGTCCAAGAATTTATCGTGAGACTGGCGGTTTTATGGTCGCGACGATGATGTTGATGTTGATGATTCTATCTGAGAGCACAAATCTATTTCTCCAAGCACCTTGAAAACGCAAGTTATTGCTGTTTATATTGTTTTATTTCATACATATTTCCAACACAATTACATATGCTCGTTTTGGACGAGAGAACACGCGTAGTATCGCGACGGGAAATATTTTTTTTCTCTCTTCCTCTCTCTCTTTACAATACAGCATAAAAAAATAACATAACCTAAAAACCAAATTGAGTATGTATAATAATTAATAATACAGTTGGAATCTTAAATATATCAAAGTAAAAGTACTACATGTAATTTGAAAATTATGATAAACTGTTGTGAGAGAGAGAAAATAGGCGATAACAAAAAAAAATAGCAGCCTCTATCGTCTTGGAAAATCGTCCGACAATTCCAGGTAATTCAAGTATTAATGTATAAAAAAAAATACTTTTTTCATACATATAATTCGGTAATATTTTTTTTTTTTTTCTTCAGCTATGAATTTATTATAATGAAAGAAATTGCATTCAAGAGTAAACTTGTCTCGTATTTTCACAATTCTCTTACTTTTGTTTATTTAATATGTGCCATTGCTATGAGGGGCTGTGCTTGAAATTTTTTAAACAAAAAAAGTACATGTCTTGACCGAATGGCTTTTTATATTAGCAACAAAAAATATATATATATGGCAGGAGCAGTACTGAGTAAAATGGATTTAGCAACGCAAAATAATGGGGTTTGATTTTTAACAGAAGAAAAAGAACGGAAAGTAATGGAGTTTGCATTTATATGGAGTATTATATCAATGTGTGTGAATTACTGTTTGTTTCACTGGAAAATTACATCTATTCATCTGCAAGAAAATAATATATTTTTCACCAGTGTCTCTACATCACACAATCATTGATGGCTAGTGAATTTTACATTGATGAATACAATGGATTTAATACGTTATGCGTGAGGAATGTTTTTTTTTTTCTTTTTTGGTGCAATTCAATTTGTTTTACAACAAAATTTATGTAGAATTTTGTAAGCAAGTTTGATCAGTTTATTCTTTCTCTTTGTGTTATTTTAACTACATAACTTATATATGTTTGATGTATCTCTCTCACATACACACAGAGCAGTAGGCACAACTAATTATTTTTGTTTTATAGATTGTGTAGTGCGGTCATAATTAATTGTGTGCAAGTCAATCAAGTTTTATTATCAAAAATGTATTTTAATTTTTTTTGTTTTTTTTTTTTCACTATTCAATTATTCAACAATTAATTTTACAACGTACTAAAATTATTTTTGTTGCTGATTGATATAAGCTAATTTAATGTTGTGATATATGAGTAATTATACACATCTGTAGTGAGCTGTGAAAAGGAATGCAACGTAAATGAAAATTATACTTATTGAAGAAACTTTAACTAACTACATGAATAGAAGAGAAAGTTTTGAGAAAAAAAGCGAAAGCGTGAGAATGGTGTATTGTATTTATAGGAGTGGCTTATCCGATGCTAAATCTTATATCGGTGAGTTTATTTACACATGTTAGAGATTTTGTGATTTATTGTTATTTTTTTTTTTGGTTTTTTTTATTGTTTTATTATTAACTTTATTATCTTAGTGGCCAGTTAACCATACAAACATTATTTATCGTAATTATTGTACATAACATGAATTATTTCAATGTTTTTTGTTATTCGAAATTGTACATTTGACGGTATATGATGACACCACCATATGATTGATATTTTGTACACGCGTCACGCTTAAATAAATTATAATATCTTGTTGGGGTGAATGGGTAAAAACAAAAAAAAAAGATAATGGGGTAGGGAAAAAAAATATATTAAACATATTATTGCATTGTGGGTGGGTTTAACTAATTGTTTCTTTCTGTTGCAAATTCCATAGTAATTTCCAGACTCTACCATATTCCTAATGTGAATTAATTTCGAAACTTACGTATTTTTGCCTTGATATATAATAATGATGATGATGACGATGCATTAATTATCAATTGTTTGGATGAAAACAAAAAAATTCATCACGTATACATTGGGAAAATTGCACAACATTGCATTATTGAATTCGCTGATGTATTTCCTTTATATTTCTGAGAGGATGGTATAATATTTGAGGCATGGCATATTCATAATTTTGGCTGCTACTTTTATAATTATCACGCAGTTTATTCTTATACTGTTTCAAATCTTATGATTGGGATCATCATAAAAAAGAAATATTCATCCGCTTGAAGAAAATTAACGACACGGCACAACCGCAAAACTAGATAATTTGAGTTCTATTGATATAATTTTTTTTCTTATCTTCTAAGTATTGATTATATAATTTAAAATTGGTAGAACATCAAAGGTATGAATTCAATTAATTATTTCATATGATAATTACTATTATGGAATTCTGCACAGTGAGATTTGCTAGCAATTAATGTGACTTATTCGATGATCGAATTGGCTTTAATTTGGCTATGAAAATATTGAGAAAAAAAAAGAAGAGACGAGTACGTATTTAATGAATGCATTCTATAATAATACAAAGATTAATATGCAACAATCGAAGATTATAGAACGTAATTGATGAATTGTAGCATATTGAAATATTTACTATGTGAAGTAACAACATGAATTTGGTAATTCATTAGTGATGCATTTCTAAGCAAGAGGAATATATTTTTATTGACACGTAATTTTAGTAGAAAATAACCGTATCACGCAATTGGAAGAATTTTTAATGTTGAGTTTTGCCTATGATCGAATTATTTTGAATTCAATTTATGTAATGAGAGTTGGATATGTCGTTTATCCCTGGTATGTTCCGTTAACCAAGTGTTTTTAGAATTACATCTCAATGGAATGATCAATAGAAGCCTGTAATAATGAGGGTCTACCACCATCACCACTACTACCACTATCACTACAACTACAACAACCACAACCACTACCACAACCACTACTACTTCACTGATGATTTTTTTTTTCAACTTGACTGATGACTGAGCCTGAAAAAAGTTTGATGTGTGAGACTACTTAATTTTTGGCGAGTATGCGATACCCCAGTCACCTACGGTGTTTTGTCTCATGTTAGTGGAGACAAATTTCATCTATCCTAGCATCGCTTTGAGCTTAGAAACGTCTGGAATCATTTAAACTCCTTCCACTAGGCACTGTAAAGAATTAGATATTCTCTTCATATGGAACACACCTCATCATGACGAGTATTTTGACTGTCCTGTGACTCGTCCAGTATTCAGATATATCTCTCTTTCCCTTGAATCTTTGATATTACTGACAAATTGTGGCGATTCTCATCTTGCAAATGACATTTGGAGATGATGGTTTTTTTTTTTCACCTTCTTTTGGATTTAATTGCGGCAATTGTATGCAGAGTTCCAGCAAAAATGCATTCCTTCGTATTTTTAAAAGGTGTGTTGAGCTTCAATGAATTATTCACATTATAGAGCGATTGCGTTCTATATTATTCATTCTTGGTATTCTTTATTTGATTCGCAGATTTTTTTGTTTAAATTGACCTTGGTTTGGAAAATGCTCATTTCATCTTTCACGAGGCCGAATAGGAAAGATCATCGTATGATACTTGATTTTTTTTTTATTCTCTTTGTAGATATCCAAGATGAATATCCTGAATTATTCCTTGATCCCATTGATAAAAATGATGGAAAAAAAAAAAATAAATAAATAAAAAATAGAAAGAAGAAAAAATAAAAATAAATGAATAAAAATAAATGAATAAATAATGAAAAAAAATAATGATAATGAAAATAAATTAAAAAGAAAAAAAAAATGAAAAAATGAAATGAAAAAAAATGAAATATTTGAAAAAAACGTATAAAACAAAATGTATAAATGTAAAAAAAAATAATTTTGAAAAAATGTTGAAAGAAATGGAAAAAATGAAAAAAAAAAATAGATGGGTTTTTGGGGGGTTTTCAGGACTGGCGTAGAAGAGGACCCAGAACGTGGGATTTGGTGGATGTGACCATGCAGACGTCGTGGGATGGAATAGGATGGAGATGAAGAGGACATCAATGAAGAGGATCGCGTTGGAGGATGAACATCGGGGACTCTACTCTGATGCACTATCATTGAAGGAGAATTGGTTATATCAATATGAATTAGTAATGAAAATTTCACTGTCACTGTCGCATTATTACAATCGAAAAGCTAAATGTGAAGATATATATTATATAAGAAAAAAAAATTTTCGTCATGAACTTATTTAAATTTTAAATAAGTTTGTGAGATAACCATAAAATGATATTGATATTACAAAAATAATAGCAAAAACATAACATTGAATCGATAATAACCTCGATGGCGCCATGAGAACTCATCTTGGGCTTGACTGCAGCGCGGGATTTTCATCGGACAGCAGCGAGGGACTTGGATCTTTTTGACTGCAGCGTGGGATTTTCATCAGACAGCGGCGAGGGACTTGGACTTTTTGACTGCAGCGTGGGATTTTCATCAGACAGCGGCGAGGGACTTGGATCTTTTTGACTGCAGCGCGGGATTTTCATCAAACAACGTGGATTTTATACTCTTCGATGCAAAATATGATTTTCATGACATAGAACATCGACTTTAATTTTTTTTAATTTCACTAATACATGCATAAGACAAAATTAATGATTTAGATTATTGCTCTTTGATCAGTATTAATAAATACGCACAATATTAATTTCAATATTCTATAACACTAATCACTTTACCTGTTTTATAATTACAACCGAAATATTAACAGTCAAATAAATAATAGTAAAATAAACGTCGTATACTTATCCATAATATACATTTTGTATTTTCATGATCTACTGTTAATAAATTCAAATTAATTTTAAAATATTTATCATTTTCATATAATTCCTAAAAGTGTGATTTTTTACGAAAATATTTAGCTGTAATTTTATCGTATGAGATGAAAGAAATAATATTTCAGTTGAAAAAAAAAATTGCATCTTATTTCAAAAACATTCTATACACTATTTACAACTTATAAAATTATTTTTTTCTAAGCAATTTTGCTTCTTTGGCTTCATCCAATAATCTTCTCTGTTCAGCTACTAATATTTCTTGTTCTTTCAAAAATTCTGCATATTCTTCTGAATCCAAATCACGAACTATTTGAATTCCACATGTTCTCGCCGTACCAACCAGCATTTGAGTAAGTTTTTCATGAGTTAACAAAATATTTGGAGGATCTGCCATTTTAATTTTGGCTATTTCATACAAGTGTTTTAGTGATATTTTACCAACAACCCCCTGAGCTAGAATAAAAAAATTTTCATCATAATTTAACATTTGAAGTAAAACTTCTTTACACAAACAATATTCTCATATATACATACATGAATTCATAGCTCCTTTTTTAATTCCTGCTGCCTGTTTCATAAAATATGTAGCTGGTGGTGTATGTATTGTAAGATCATAAGTTCTATCTGAATAAACTTTAACTCTACATGGCAATGGTATTCCTTCTTTAATATGCGCTGTTTTTTCATTAAAATCCTTAACAAACTGAGCAATATTTATATTTCTCTAAAAATAATCACAGAAAATTCATTTCAAATTATTTAAGAAAACGAATATTAATAATTGAATAATAAATATGACATCTAACCTGTCCAAGTTGTGATCCAAGTGGGGGACTGGGTGATGCCAATCCCGCAGGAATATTTGTTCGCAATTTAGAACTGTGATCCACTTTCTCCATCAATTTTTTTGCTGATTTCATACGCGCAGCTGTCTTCGACATTTTTACGAAAATTTCTTATTTTCTATTCTAATAATCAACAATCATGAAAAATATAACCTCAAGCGGCTCTACAATTAATCCATATGAATGAGAAAAAAAAAAGCACCTAGTGGTCGTAACTAGAACTTTCGACGAAATTTATTCAGCCAATAAAACAGATGTAACATTCCAAATAAAAATTATTTATTATTTTATATCCATGAATATTATGAATAATAGTAATAAAATGATGTTAACTATGTTATTTATCAAAATTTATCTGACTCCAAGTATTCCATATTGTATAATTATTTTATGCAATGTTGTAATTTGATCTCCCTCAACACATATACTATTTTATGTATTCACGTACAATAAATTTTATTTTTAATTGTCAATACATTAGAAAAATTGTTATTTATCACAATTACAGTATAATTTCATCAATGATTTTTGTATGAATTTTTTTTCCTATCAATTCCCAAAGTATTCAAAATTATGGATTTTTATTTTCACAATTTGAATATTTCCTCACAATTAAAAGTAATAAAATCACAAAAATTAACAATAAAAAAAGAAAAAGGAAAAAATTGATTGTTGAAAAACAATAATTCCAATATTTATGTTGATAATAATACACTATAGACCTATATGAAATCTTAAAGGTCATTTCATCCATGATAGATAAGTGTAATACAATATAGTACATGAATTAAATACATTAAGGATATATTTTGGTCAGTATCACCATAGTAACATCACCATCACAAAAGGGTTTTTCGCAGTTTTTCCATTTCATATTTCAACAATCAGTTCTAATAGTGCAATTAAATAGAAATAATTTCAATTACGTTACATCCGGAATTCGACAAATAAGAAAAATGGCTAATGATGAGAGTAGTTGGGTGTTTGATTCATTGGTGGGCTTTCTTCAAGGTCCAGTGTGGTCTGCACCCCTATTAACATTCATCGAAGAAAGATCTTTGAGTATAAACAAAAATTAATTTATCTATCCAATATTTTTAACTTATACACGAAAAAAATTGTCCAAATTTTTTGTTATAGTTTTCGAAAATGACACAGAAGACAGTGCAGAATATCGAGAGACGTATCAGGAATATAAAAATTTAGTTGATTTACTTCTTGGTTGCTATATGGAAGATATGGGAATTTCACCTGAACAATTTGAGCATGCATGTACCGTTAATAAAAACACAAAAATGCCAGTTAAATTTCAACAGGTATATCACTCTATTTATCACTAAATCCCAAATTTTTTGAACTTAATTCTGAATATTTTTCTAGAGTCTGTTTGAGCAAATCTGGGCAGCCAATGAATATCAAATATTTAAACGTATGATGATACAAAAGAATTTAGAACTTCAGTTGCAAGCACTCAATATGATTGAACAAAAATTCGGATTACCAGCATCATTGACCTGTTGTAGTAGTTCAGATAGTTTGCCAGATGATGAACTTGTCATGGAAGAATTGATCCAGTAAGAATATTTTTTGAATTTTGTTTACTTGACAATGATAATTATCAGTTTAAATAAAAAAAATTAAAAAAAGAAAGTATTAATAATAATTGCAAATGTAGTAAACATATTCAGGAAGATGTTGAAGAAATTGCTGGTGATACTGAGGCGGATCTTGAAAAAGAGCATGATCATCTCGCTAATCAATATCAAAATGAACGAGAGGCTCTGGAAAAGGCTTTGCGAGCTTCAGTGGAATCATTAAAAAATTTAGAAACTTTACCTGAAGAAATTCATGGAGATAGCGATGATAATATTGGAAAATATTTCACAGAGAAGAAAATTCCATTACCAAAAATTATGAAAAAACATGCACCATCAGTTCCTCCCATACTGACAGAATCAAAAGAATCCGATAAGAAAAATGTAATTCAATTTATTTATGTGCTTTAACAATGATTATAGAATATATTTCTCTATTTTATTTAGAAAACGGACTTGGAAAATCGAATAGATATGAAAAAGAGGGAGGATTATTTAAAAGCGCGTCGTGATAAATTGGTGGCATTGAAAAAAGAGGCGCGTAGTCAACGATTACAAATGGCAAAAGAACGACCAGGTTCTGCGAGAAGTGTCGCAGAGGCTACGATGAATGGTAAACAAGACTTGGAAAATCCTCAAGTGAACGATTCATCAATTCTTCAAGTTCGTAGAGCTCTTGCTGCTCGACTTAAAGCAGAAGTTGTTGGCCAATAACTTTTTTTTTTTTCTCTTGATTCAAAATAAACAAAATATCAACTGCTAATGATTTTTCATACAAATATTGAGGTCATCAAGTTTTTCGAAGATCAACGATGATCGTCAATTTTTCTAAATTTAAATTTATTTAATTAAATATTCATCGCACTTCTACAACACACATTTATCCATATAACACGCATTCATATCACTCTATTATTCATCATTGCCAATTTTATTTCGAGTATTTGAGATTCATAGTGGGGAAATTAAAATTTGTTTCGTGTTATTTTTTAATCGTTAAAAAATACGATCACAAACCTAAATTATCCAGTGTAATAGATTAAATTTTTCATTCATTTTAGTTCCAAATTTTGATACAAGAATTTTTTTTATTTTTATGATTTTGATAAAAATAAAATACGAATTTAATTTTTCTTTTTTTTTTTCTTTTCCATTTTTATGGTTCTTAGCCACTGTAGCTCACTCAATGATTTATTTATTAACTTTTTTTTCTTTTTCTTTTTCGTTATTCATTTCTTCATACTATATATATGTATATATATATATATATATATATATATATATACGTCATGTTGATGTGAGGTCACATATATTCTGTTGTTATTTTTCATATTTTTTTGCTTTGTTTCATTTATAAAAATGTATGTTCATATTCATTGGTGAAAAAACCAAAAAAAAAAAAAATCAAAACAAAACAAAATAAGAACAAAAAACAAAGAAAAATACATAAGGATAATCCTTTTTTGTTGGTTGTTTTTTTTTGTTATATATATATAATATATTATGATGTAAAAACAAGTGATAGTGGAAATATATGACATTGTACACTGCACGCAATTTTGTGGGCGTTATTATTATTATTTCCGTTTGAACATTCATATCAATATCGATGGAACGTTTGTAAAATTTAGTGATTACTGTATCCAACGTTCACCCCATAAAATATTCCAAATCTCTGCTGTTGAATTTAAAATGCAATTATTATTCAATTGAACGAAAATATTTTTGTATTATATTTCTTTTTTCATTTTTTTTTTTTTTTTTCAACTGTATGATATATTTATTTTTACAAAATAAAAAAAAAAAAAAAACTTGTTTATGCAATAAATCTTTTTTTCTTTCTTTTCTTTATTTTTCCGGAAAATTGTATATCTATGTTAGAATTATTTACAAAAATAAAACTTCTCTGTTGATATTTCCTAAATTACTTGTATTTTGTTTTTCATTAGAATTGTAGGAATTTTTTTGTTTTTTTTTTTTTTCATATATGCCCAACAAATATTTACTGCCATTCGAATTTTATTGTATTTTTTTTTGTTTGTTTTCATATTTTTTTTTTCTCTGTACACATTATGTACTTTCAATTATAATTAACTTTTTTTTTTTATTTTTCACCTCAGAGTAGAGGGAATTAAAAAAAAACCAAAGAAAAAAAAAAAAGGAGATCAACAACAGGATTTGAATCATATTTAGCACGATGATACATGAAATACACTATCTCAAACTATTATTTTCCATCGAATTATTTTTTCTCTTACTCATCTATCATTTTCATAGATAAAATTTGATTTGTTCATGATTTTTGTTCAATTTATTTACTTACATTGTTTCTGCTTAAATTTCAATAACGCAGCAGCAATATATTTATTAGTTTTCTTTTTATTAGATTAAAACACATCCATTGTGGAATTATCATCTCTCACACATATCTGAGTGTAACTAACTTAATCTCAATCATATATTGTTAGCCTTTGTATACACGCATTATTATAAAATTTGGGTTTCATAAATGGGTGTGTTTATATGTATTCCATATGTACATACTTGGGCATCCAAGTTTAATTTAATTCAATTAAATTTTTTGTTTTTTTTTTTTGTTTTTTTCATATTGTATAATGAATAATTTTATATTTTTGTTTTGTTTTGTTTTTTTTCTCATTGTCAGCATTTAAGCACATCCAATATTAACTACCATGATTCGTGATGTGACAAGTAAAACAGTATCTTATGTGATTAATAAATCAGTTAAAAAATCCTGTACACTAACTTACATATATCTTGTCTGTTCTGAAATAGTATTTGTTGTTTTTAGAAAATTTTTAGCTCAAATCAATATAATTGCGTATAGAATTGGCTTGGTCTTTAGTTAATAAAAAAAAAAAAAGAAAAAATTAAAAAAAAAAAAAATTAAACACAAAATTGTCGATATTAATCTTATCACAATATTTCTGTCGCACACACAAGTTACTTTGAGGTTACGTCGTCAGAACTAAATATTATAATAATAAACAATAATAAAGAACAAAAAATAAAAATTAATTATTAACCAAAATTTCGTAGTTTACGAAATTTTAAAAGTAATCAAGTGATATTTCAATCTCTCAAATATAATTATGAGACAATAAGTAGTTTTTAATTTAAGAAAAGAAAAAAATATATGATACGATTCCATTTATAATATGGAGTATTGCATTATCACGAATAAACCCAAATGTACTTCAAACAAATATCGAAGAATTCATTTATGGGTTATTTTATCTTCGATAGTATGACGATATTTGTATAGTAATAGTGTTACTCTCAAATATAGAACAAACAAAAAAAAAAAAAAAAAAAAACAAAAACAAAAAAAAACCAAGCATGACGTTACTTTCAACGTGTGAGGGTATTTTAAATCATTGAAATAAACTACGGTTTTTACTCTCTTTATCCAACATAAATCGGACAATTAGAATGTAAATTCTTAATTACCTTATTGAGAAAGTTCATAGTTATTTTTTTGTTTTACAAATCCATACATTTATTTCACGTCAGCCTGTATATTTCTCAATGTGCTCACTCATTTTTAATATCGCTTTATATATATTTTTTCATTTATTTCAATACGTGCCTGTTGTGTATATGTGTAAATGTGTATTCCCAAATATCCCTCGTCGATTTCTATTTTGTCTTCTCTTGCATGGCTGCTTTACTAAGATTTTTTTTTTTTTTTTTTGTTTATTTTTTCCCCCTTTTTCTTATTAGTCTGTAAACTGTACAATATTTAGCACACATAGGCGTGTAAAACGTCCATCACGCACTACAGTTAAAAAATATAAATTATTCCCCAATGAACGCGCGCAAAAACTTTCTTTATCTTATTCGTTTTTTCATCGTTACATATTTTCAAGTTTCTGAATTTTGATCCATCTTATTATATATATCAATGGATCAAAACAACATCGGATTAACTTGATTTAATCTTAATGGGGGGTATAACAGCAATGCCGATTGATAAACGTAACACTCTTGCTGCTGTACCACAATAATTATTCATCTACTATGAAAGCCGTTGTCTCTTGGGTATTGGACTCAATTCTGAATCGTCATCTTCTTCATCGGAATCACCTTCATAATCAACCAGGCCCTAAATAGAATTATTATATCATATTCAACCTGTATTATTTGTAAATAATTGATAAAGGAAAAAAAAAAAAAAAAAAAAAACAACCCCGGCAAACAACAAAATTTGATTGTATTTGTATTGAAAAGATCAACTTTACCTTTTTAAAAACCGTTGTTCCAGCCTTTTCAGCGCCATCGGTGGATCCAGCAACTATCCCCGTCGAAATAGATGATTCGTTCCCCGTTGTTGGACTACTATTGACTTGTGATTGTTGTGTTGATGTTGTATTATTGGCAGTATTATTATTCAATACCGTTTGTTGTTGTTGACTTTTTGAATCAGCTGGAATTGGATTCGGTTCAGAATTTGGACTTGGTGGTTGTTTTTTTGCTGAAGCTGGCGGTACAAGATCAGCTGCAGCAGCTGGTACAACTGCTTCACCTTCATCGAAATCCTCCTCTTCATTGAACCACATTTCCTCATCCTCGTCCAATTGCCGTTGATCCCGACGATATCTACTACTTCGCAGTATTGATGGTACACTATAGAAATATTAGAAATAAAACATGTTATTCGAAATATTTGATTCTATTAAATGTAAATATATTTTATATATTTGTATTATTATTCGTTTTTCCCACTAATATTGAGATACCTCTCAAGAGTAGCTCGATCACGATCCTTGAGCTTATCTTGATGCTGTTCGTACCTCAATTTTAATGCCTTAAATGTCTGAACGTAGTCAATTGCTTCCAATTCTTTCGAGAAATTTTCAACAACATGTGAGCACAATGATTTAATATCCTCCTAAAATATAAAAATTAAATAAATATAATTATAATAAATAAGTGTAGAAAGAAAAAGAAAAAAAAAAAATTAAAAAAAAAAAAGAGAAGGAATATTAATTTTTGGATAAATAGAAATTACCAGTTTGATAAATTCGAACATTTCGAGTATCGCTGAATCAAGAAGATTATATCTACCATTATTTCTCACAAATGCATCAAACACAGGTGCAAATAAATTTCCCTTAATAATATATCTGTTATAAAATTCATCTTTGAGTGCTATAATTTTTCTCATAAACCTCAATGCACACAGTACTAAAAATGTGTGTGTAGATTTCATAAGAATTAATATTCGTCTCAATAAATCCTTATTTAAAATGCAATTTTTCATTTGATACATATGATGTTCAACACAAAATGACAAGAGCTCAAGTATTAAACCCAATAGTTGTACTGTTCTGTAATCTTCACGTGCTGGTTTATCACCAATTGTATTAGCCAATAATGGTTCAATCAATGTGATAATGCTGTTTTTGTAGAAATAATTGAGGAAATCAGTCTTCTCAGATTTATTGACGGAAGCCATCATATTTTCCGGATCAAGTAATAAACGTAAAACACCAGCTAATTGTACAGCTCCACCTAATTCCGGATCATTATCACCAACAAGTTGTGTTACAATAACATTGATCAACATTTGATCTTGTTCAGTATTATTGATTTGTTGTAATGTATAATCTCTTACGACACTCGGTGAAAATTCAATGATATATGTCAAAATATCTATACTCGCGGTCTTTGTTTGAGCATCACTTATAGCTAGTGTTATTTCAAGTGCTGGCAAAATACCGAGCGCCGTTAAAGTTCGGTAAAATGTTTCTTTGCCCGATGGCTGAAGATTTTGTGAAAAATTACAATATTCCTTTAGAAATAATACCAGGTCACGTCGTTTATTGACAGATGTCGCTTCACTTGTTAATTGCCGAAACAATTCTGTCAAAAATCTCTCGTCCTCTTGTACCAAACCCACTATGTCGACTTTATTAAAAAATATAAAACTACTCAATGTACTGAGCATATTATCTTCAAATACACTTGGTGTTGGTAATACAACATCTTGTATATATTGGACACGATAGGTTTGATGTATTTTCCTTAATAATTCGGAATTTGTTATTGGAATCACTTGTTTGAATCTTGCTAACTGACGAAGATACTCCCTATGCCGTTTTGGCTGAGGTAATGAAGGTTCATATTCCAAACAGCCAACAACATCAAAAATAATATCTTCATGGAACATTACTGTGAATAATGCACTTTTGTTAAGTAGGAAAATATTTTTGAATATATCATATAAATGATGGAGACCCTCAATATTTTCTAAATCCTCACATGTACGAAATAAATTTAAAAGTTTCTTGATATAACCTTCTGATTCTAATACCAATGCTAATTTTTCTTTTCTCACTGGCATTGACAAACAATTTCCAATCAATTCATTTATATCCTCAAGACGACTCAATTCACATGGTGGTAATTCAATTGGTGGTATTGAATCTGACATATCATCAAAACGTTCATCCTCCGATTCTTCAACGATATCTTGTGTTATTTCAACTGACGGATCTTTTCCTTGAACTTGACATATTTTTTCCCATATCTCATCACAACCAGCTTTCTCTTGAAAACTCAATGCCAAATCGAAATTGTCCCCCTCTGACCAGACAATAAGCGTATCCTGAAAAATAGTTAAACAAACAAAAAAAAAATACAATTTTCATGTATTTACATTTATTATTTCGTAATTTTTATATAACACACGCACACGCACACACACATATATATAACAATAAAATTATTTTGTTATTATTTAGTTCAAACCTGTTGCTTTTGATATGCTGTGTCAGGTTGAATTTTACTCTCCAATAATATGGATCCATCATTCTCAGCTCTTACCAACAATGAAATTCCCTTCAATCTGTCAACATATGAAGATGATACATGTCCAGTACCACGATCATCCCACTGTCTATCTGCATTTAAAGCATAAAGCTTCACTCTTCTCCTTGTATCAGTCATTTTTATTTATTTATTTATCTGTTATTATTTTTTTTTTTTCTTCGTTTCACACGTATACAAGTCACACTCAAAGCTTTGTCTTTATTATGGCTGCCAAATTGGCATCCCTTTAACCTCAATTATATTCACACACCGATTTTCCAATATAATATCAAAATTCTGCTATTCCCTTTTGGAATGGCGTGAGGGAAAAAAAAAATATATATATATATATGTGTATATATATATATATATATATGTATATGTGTATTTTTTTCCGTGATATTATATTTATTACACTTATATAGATTTAATAAATTATGTATATCGATCGCGGTTGATTTTAATTTTATAATTAACAGATTGATTTTTCATAAAATCCAATACTTCTTTTTCTTTCTTCTCTTCTCATTCATATAAATATATATTGCTGGTACAATAAGCATACTCAAAATGCAACAACATTGTTTATATTTTCATACATTCATGCACGCATACATACATATATATATATATATATACATATATTTGTTTTTTTTTTGTTTTTGTTTCAGTTATTATTAACTATTATTTAATTTTCTGTTCATGAAAAAAAAAAAAAAAAAAAAAAAAAACAAGACAAAAAAAAACACAAATTTTTTTTCTTTTTTCAACAAACAAAAAAAAAAGAAGAAAAAAAAATTCACTGCTATTCTGTCTCTGTGAATATTATGTGAATGGCATTGTTACTGAATTCATATACAAAGTAGAATATTTTGTCACGACATTCAACGTGATTCAATATTATCATTGAGTCTTGTATATCACAGTCACCTAATGGCACTGATAATAATTTTTCTCAACTGTTCACAACCGTTGCATTCGCGAAAAGATATAAGTACACTTGACGTTGCCAGGTTGTTTCAATACGGAGTGGTGAATGTTTAAAAGCTTGTCTTTTGCACGATATTGAAATATAACGGTACTGATTTTAAAGAACAGCCGGCAATTATAACCAATCATGCATACATACTTTTGTTAAATCACCAAGAAAAAATTGTATGCAAAATGATGTAATACAATATTTTGGATTTTGTTTTTTTTTTCTCTTTTTCACTCTATCTCGCTCTCTCTTTGTTTACAATAATTGTGGTATGTTTATGCAGTCTCGTTGCATAAGCCCGCTTCACGTACGATGTATGATGATGCCTCCACTCTCATTCCAAGTGAAAAACGTTCGGCGGGCGCGGGAAATAACGATAGTAATAGTAGATTATATTATATATTGTTACTATTGATATTCGGCACTTTGTAATAATAAATTCACGTAGCGACAGACTCCGAAATATAACGATGATGAAAGATAGATATACACGAGCATTCAGTAATAACCCCACTGAAAATGTTATACCCTTGCGCACCGCTGTGTATAATTAAGAGAGCGGTCACACTGCACGCGAATAAAATATGTCTTTACACCCACACACGTCGTATATAATTGATTTGCAATTGACAATTCTATTTTTCCAAAGTTGTAGGAAATATATGATAGTCAAGCATCGTCGGTATTGCCTACCCTGCTCTCGATATTATTCTAAAATTGACGTAGACACTTAATAGCCACAACACCACATTCCGCCATGTTAGATCACAACAACGCGCCACGGGGTCCACGGGGCCCGCCTCAGGGATGCACCCGCGTAATTTAAATTCATCATAGCCGCCATTACGTAAAAATATTTATTTTCAGTGATTATCAATTGTTATAATTCCAAAACATTCATCACAATATGCAATTCTCATATCACATTCCAATATTATCTACTTTTATTCATAAATATTTATTTTATGGGGGTAAAATATTGACGAAAAACTAATTATCTTTCGACCGATCAATAGATTCAGAGGGTCGACTAATAAAATCCCTTTCTGGGTATATCTTAGTTTTTTTTTTTTTTTTTTTTTTTTTCTTTCTATAAATCTCATTGTAGTAATTCAAAAGTAAGAACATTCATCTGTTATCCATATATTCATATTTATTTCTAGAAGAATTTATATGATCAAAAGTGCAAAGGTTCATTACACAAAATTATCTTTGTTAAAACATTCGAGCGCATATATGATTCAATATAATTTTGATATCCCAAATTATATATGAGGCGTGCGTGCGTGGTCAATGCGCAAGGCCATACCTTTTTGCGTCAATATATATCTATATCTGTGTAGTGACTGTACATACATAATATATATAAATATATCCATCATACACAATGAAATAGGCTATAATTATGGTAGATAACACAAACTGTACAGTATACTATTTGTAGTAACATATTATATATATATATATATATATGTGTGTGTAGTAAAATTTATACATGTAATTTATACTGCAAACGAAATGAATATATGTTTCTATTTTCTTTTTATAATTATCGCCAAAAAATAAAATACTTAATTTTTATTTTATTAAGATAGTTAGTAATTGTGAATATTCATTTGTCAGTCGATGCAGACTTAGTTACATAAGTTGTCGATAGGATTGCATAAATTATATATAATCTATAGTGTTTCAATAGATATCACGTGTATGTGTTCCTAACCAAAAAAAAAAAAAAATTATATATGTATATATATATATTTGTTTGAAAACGTTTTATATTGAAGTAGAATGGAAAATACAGAAATTGTTGGATTTGAAAATCCAACTGATGTAAATAGTGATGAAGATGGAGAATTTACTAGTAAAAAAAAGTCCTCAAAAAAGACCGGTGGATTTCAAAGTATGGGGCTAAGTTTTCCTGTATACAATGGTATTATGAAAAGAGGTTATAAACTTCCAACTCCTATTCAAAGAAAAGTAAGCAAAATTATGTTTGAAACTTGTCATATTACTGCATCATGTCCACTCATAATATTGACATAGATAAATTCAATCAATTTTTTCCCCAGACAATTCCATTAGTATTGGAGGGTAGAGATGTGGTTGCCATGGCCAGAACTGGTAGTGGTAAAACTGCATGTTTTCTGATACCCATGTTTGAAAAATTAAAAGCAAGGCAAGCTAAAACTGGTTCTAGAGCATTAATTCTCTCACCAACAAGAGAATTAGCAATACAAACATTAAAATTCATTAAAGAATTGGGAAAATATACTGGTTTAAAAGCCGCAGCAATATTGGGTGGTGATAGCATGGACAATCAATTTGAAATTATGCATGGAAATCCAGATATACTTGTTGCAACACCGGGTCGATTGCTTCACATTTGTGTAGAAATGGATCTTACATTGAGTAATGTTGAATACGTTGTCTATGATGAGGCAGATAGGTCAGTATCTATTTGAAGTTTTAATAATTTATTTTGTTCTTGAATATTGTTTAGATACTTACATGTACATTATTTCCTCAGATTATTTGAAATGGGTTGGGGTGAACAAATTCATGAGATAACGAATCGTTTACCTGAGTCACGGCAAACATTATTATTCTCGGCAACATTACCAAAGGTTCTTGTAGAATTTGCAAAAGCAGGATTGAGTGATCCAGTTCTTATTCGTCTTGATGTTGAAAGTAAATTGCCAAATGAACTAACACTGTCATTTATTACGTGCCGACCTGAAGAAAAATTGGCGGTTCTTCTTTGTTTATTGAAATACATCATAAAAGAGGATTCACAGACAGTTGTATTTGCCGCTACAATGCATCATGTAGAATATATCCACATGGTATGTATAATTGAAATAAATAATTAAATTAATTGTTGTAAAATTAATTGAATGTTATTTTCAGATTTTAGATCACGCAAATATTACCAATACTTTTATATATTCAAATTTAGATGCCACTGCCCGTAAAATAAATGCAGCAAAATTTCAAAATAAAAATGCAAAAGTTCTAGTTGTGACGGATGTAGCAGCGCGTGGTATTGATATTCCACATTTAGATAATGTCATAAATTTCAATTTTCCAGCTAAAAGTAAACTATTCGTTCACAGAGTTGGTAAGTAATTTGAACGTAAATGTTATATTCCAATATTTCACGGAAAATAAAATGCCATTAATTAATTGTATTAAATTGATTTTTGTTTTATTTTGTTTTATTTTCAAGGACGTTGTGCTCGTGCTGGACGTACTGGAACTGCATACAACATTGTATCTGCCGACGAGTATCCATATTTATTGGATTTACATCTGTTTCTTGGCATGCCTTTGAATATAGTACCACCTGCTGGAGCTAATAAAAATATCAAAGGTGCTATTGGCAAATTGCCCCCATCTATGATAGAACAAGAACTCGGTGATTTAATAGGCTGGCACGATACTAATGTAGATCTTGTAAGTTTATAATATTCACTATTAAATTTATTATTAACTCGTTCAAATTTAATTATATATAATTTTATTTTTAATTTTTGAACAGTGTAATATGCAAAATGTTTGTAAAAATGCATATCAAAAATATATACAATCAAGGCCAGGTGCGTCATCTGAAAGTGTAAAAAGAATTAAAGAAATGGATATATCTAATGCGGGCGTTGCCCCAGAATATTCGGATGCTGCACCAAAAACCATAGATTTATTGAGTCAAATGAAAAATTATCGACCACCAGGCGTAAGTTTTCATTTCATTGGATTTCAATGAATCACTAGAATAATTTTTTAATACATGTATTTTTATTTAATTACAGACTATATTTGAAATTGGTATGAAACCATCGTCGATTGATTATAAAGTGATGAAAGTAAAACGTGCACTTCATAAAGATACAATAACAAATTTCAAACAGAAAGAAAACGAACGAAAAATAAATACAAACGCTATAAATAATAAAGAAGTAGGACAAAAATTAGCTACAAGCAGTACAGCTGATATTGATGATACATTTAGCGAAGTCATTACACCGAAAAAAAGAAAATTAGATGATTTGTATAGAAAATCAAAGAAAAAACAACGTATGAATGTACGTGATGATGAATTTTATATTCCTTATTCAGCAACAGATAAACTCACTGAAGATGGGTACGTAATTTTTTTCATTTCTTTTTCAATTGTAATGGCCCAACCACCTGTTGAAATAACAATTGATGATATGAAATATACATTTGATTTACATTTTTCAGACTTGCTGTAAATAATTTCACAACAGATGCCGAGCGTGAACAAATGGATTTAACTGCAGATAATGAGGATTCAAGGCGAAAACAAACGCAAATGAAAAAGTGGGATAGAAAAAAGAAAAAAATGATTACCGTGAATAATGTAAATTATAATTTTGATGTTGTTTTTTTTTTGTTTACCATATTATAATTATTATTGTTAAATACTAATTATGGAATTACTTGTTAAAATAGGAGGGAAAAAATCGAAAAATTCGTACGGAATCTGGTGCATGGATACCGGCAACGTATAAATCAGATCGTTATACACAATGGAAAGAAAAGTCGAAGGTTGCAGCGAGAGATAACGACAGTGGTGACGATGAGCCAGTGGAATGTAAAAAATGTAAGTTGAAAAATAATTCATCATTTAATTTAAGAATTATTTTATATTTAAACATATTATAATGGAATTTGTCCACTTTATTCGTCACACACATTTCATTGAATTATATACTTACACATCCAACATTGTGGTTGGACAAAAGCCGAGAGTGATTGCAACGATTCACTACCAGACGCATCATAGATTAATTGAGTAATATAATACGTGATAAAAATGCGAGTATGTGAACAGTGAAATGAATTTTATTTTTACTCGGATGCTTAACAATTCTGTGTTATAAATTAACACAAGTCGAGGTTCAATTTTGTCGCGAGCGTTTTAGAAGCAGGAAACAGGTCATTGATCTATCTCTAACATTTGAGGTTAATTCATTTGATCATGGACTTTTGTTAACGCAATTGCAAATGTATAAAATATTCGCAATAAGGAAACAATCAGCAGTAATATTACTAATGACACAATGACACATTGAATACACTTGTTATTTGGTAAAAGATTATTCAGAAGTTGAAAATCATCAATGTTATTCACATATTTAACTTAAACAAATGTTAATACACGTAATAAATTATTTTCGAGTAAGTCGAGCTTTATCGGTTGAATTTGACGTTTTTATATTTTTTATAATTTTTTTTTTGCTTTTTCATATCATTAGTGATTATTTATACAGAGTACTTATTCTTCAATATATCAAGCAAATACCACTTAATACCATTACCGGCATTAAAATTATAATGTCACCATTGATCGTTTAGTGCATAAATTTACGACACCCTGTCATAATAGACATTTTCCTTGCAAATGAAAAAAAAAAAAAAAGAAAGAAAGTAATAAAATAATATCAATTAAAAAGAAAAAAAAAATAATATTTTTTGAACAAAGATTGACATTGTATACCCATATGAAGCTTTAGAATTCACTGCTGGCATAATTCGTTTCACACACTTTTTACCGCTTTGTTTATTCATTTATATTTGAGTTATATATCCGGTGTATGAATCGCCATTTTATACAATATGATATATTAATATAATAAATTTTATTAGTTCAATAATAATTAATACATAAAAATCTTTGTATATAATTTTTCTATATATTCGTGTGGGAATAATTTTCATTTGTATAAATGTGTCCTCGACCGAAATAGATGAGATGTGAGACCCGACTCTGTAATATTGTTTCTTCAATGACTAATAGAACGAGAGTTTAAATTTTAATATGAAAATTGTTGAGAAAAAGAGAAAAATATTTTGTGATTGAGAATAAAACCTCGATGGTTTAATTAAAAAACAATCGTGACACAAATTATTGATGAAATTCATAAAATTACAAGGATTATAAAATAACACACGTGTGTTTTTTGTATATATAATTATTGAGGAAATATATAGCGTCAACATGATAAAACTTGAAATAGCAGAAGAGTGGATGGGTCCTTTATATTCGTTGAACTCGCGTCAATATAAATATTTCCGGAGGGAGTCCAGGGCCACCACCACTTGCCGGAAACTCTCGTCTCTCGTTATCAATACCAATTTTTTTTTTTCTTATATCTATATACCATACGTATATATTTTTATATTTTTTTACTCTTCATTCCATTGACTTTTTGATTTATTTCATATGCGTTATATGCTCGTTTTTTTTTTTTTTTTAGTCAAAACAACGCCAAACACTCAATGGGGACGTCACAATCAAAAAATGAAGGATAAATTGAAGATGGAGTTGAAAAATCCAGAGCAAATTTTGAAACAACGTAAAATAATGGAGAAAAAAAGAAATAGAAATGGACGAAAAGGAAAAGGAAAGGGAAAAGGTCGTAAGAGCAACAACAAAAAACGATAAATATTAAATTTCTCAGGTTTTTTCATTGTTATAATATTTTATATTTTCTTAAAATTTTTATTTTATAAAAATAACATATGTGAATGATTTATATCTGTATACATTAATAAGTAAAAATAAATTCAAAGACTGTAGAAAATATAAAAATATATAATTTACTGTTATTACATAGCAGAAGAAAAAATTTGAATAAACAAAAATGTTTTTATATCACCAGATAATTAGGAAATTAATACAATCTACACAATAAATTACAGTTGAAAAATAAATCGTGTGTAATCGTCATATTATCAGCAGAAAGAAGAGACGATTAACATTGCATGTCATGAAAAAAAAAATAACAATAACAATAACAATAACAATTCTCTGGCTTTAAAATGATTATTAATAGAAATTTATCATTACAACTCAACACATGCTCAAATTTATGTATACATATATTTTATCAAGTCCCATTCAATGAAATCAAAGAGACGTTTTGTTAAAGGAAAAAAAAAAAAAAAGGCGATTGCATCCAAATTCCATATAATGACTGATTATTCTATTATATAAACAGGCACAATAGAGTTTTTTAATTAATTTCAATATAAATATATTATTTTTGGAATTTAACACGAGCAGTCTATTAGTGGATTAAGTTGATTTTTTCATTAAATTGTCATCAATGAGTCAATCCTCTTTATATCAATTTTATTTATAGATTACATTTTTTTTTTTTTGTTTTTTTTTCATTTAAATTTATCATTCATTCAATTATGAACTAATTTTATGTTTTCCTCGACAATATTCATAAATGAAAAATATCTAGAAGTGCAGTTGTAACAATCGTGCATAAGCTCTTATTATTTTTTTTTTTCTTCTTTTTTCATTCTTTAAGTCCACCTTGAATAAGACGAGAAAGGTTATGTAATATCAAAGGATTCAATACAACAACGTTTGAAACCGTGCACCGTCTGGTACGGTGGCGTACACAAATATATGTGTGTGTGTATTGATGCATAAAATACAATATATGTATATTGATACGAAAGCAATTGTGATCCTGACACGTGTGTACATGTACCTGTGACATAATTTATTTCAAATATAAAACAATTGTTTTATTTCAAAAATATTAGTGCCAATATTATTTTTATCTAATGAATAATTCACATTGACAATCATCAAATAATATTGAATAAAATAATTTATTATTGTTATTTTATTTATATAAAAATACATATACATAGTTGAGATGGGCAATCCAAACATTGCGGTCTCTTTGATAGACCACACAACGATCACGTAAAGAAGAAAATCAACCACGTGTAAAGCTCACTTTCGCAAACATCATTATTTTCACAATTTTTATGTACTATATACACACACACACACACACACATATATATACATACTATATATATATATATACAGAAATATTTGCTTTCTTATTCTCGACCGTGCGTGTACGTATATGTACAATATACATATGCAATTATGACAAACTTCAAATGCATTTTGTTCTCAATTCTTTTTTTCTTTCATTATTACCATGTAAAATGAAACTATATCCAATACAATAGTGTTCCTATATAAATCATATATATATAAATATATAATTTATTAATTTTGTTTATATACATAGAAGACATTGAATACCAATGACGTGTTATAAATATAAATATTTTGACATTTAATCAGTTGAGATGCAAATCAAAAATATATATATCGAAGGTTAGATTAAATAGTTGGAATTGCTGATGTATATGCGGGTTTTTAATATTGGTAACAGATAAATTTTCACAAGCCTTGTGAGGTCATATGATTAATAAAATCTGGCATAGCAAGGTCTTATAATTCACAAATAAACACTCGAATACGATGGTGCTTGTATTAAATTTTGATTTGATAATATCAAGGTCTTTATCATCACTTCCTACCTTTTTTGTTCTTTTTTTTTTTTTTTTCCATTATATCCTCTCATCTCACTGACGTCATCGACCCAGACCCACGTATATTTATAACAAACACATATGTTTTAATGTCGGGAATTATCTGAGAAATTCTCATCATAATTAAGTAGAACTAAACTTTCAATGTGTCTCCGTGAGAAATTTAATTCAATTGTATTATGTACTTTTGATCGAAATTTGTGATGGGTGGAAACTTAACGCGATTAACTGAGAGCCGGAAGGCACGTTGTACATAAATATTGTATATATATATATATATATATATTCGAGGGGAAATATAAGTGAAATTACGAATGGAGTTGTGTGCGTGTGTACAGAATTGAATGTCAATTTTGTAAAGAATATCATCGTTAGAAAATTTTTTTTTATATTGATTAAAAATTATTTTTGAAGTAAAACAATACAAATTATAAATTTAATTTATATAATAAGTAATAATTATAATTATTTTTCATTTTTTTTTTTCTTCTTTTTCTTGATATTATTGGATTTGAGTAAAATCAGTATAAAATTGAGTATATTTGTATATAATTTATAAAGTTTGATAAATCAATGATTCGCTGTTGCACACTGTATAAAAGGAGTGAAAGGACTACGTCGCAACATGATGCAATGTTTCATTCGCTCTCCCTTTATTTTTTCCCCTCTTTTTTTTTTTTATATACATATACGAATACTAGAAACTAATTCACTTTCGGCACATTAATCATTGTATACTGATTACCAAAACAAATCCAACTTTGTATTCAATAATTTTATTTTGATTATACAAAACACCAACACGTCATCAATCCATAGTTGATGCGTGACACCCGTGCACGCTCACGCGTTTTTTTTTTTCAAAAACTGATTCATCAATATATATATGTAGAAACAGAGAGTACACCTTTATAAAAATTAGTCAATCTCAATGATTATCATTGGATTATTACTTTCCATTATATTTTGTTTTTCTATGAATTGTAATTAATATCTCAGTTTCTTTTTCTTTATATATTTTCTATGTTTATATATATATATATATATATATGTGCATCCTGGAACTAATGACATATAATTTATATTAGTCTCTGTAAATAAAGAGTTATTACATTGTATTTAACAAACTTCCTTACTTATTCACAGGATCACTTGGCCAACCATAAATCCCTTTAAAAAAAATAAAAATTCTTTTTTATTTGTCCTTGAACAGCCCTAAGTTTTATACGCTGATGATGATATGTATTCGTGTATTTCTGTTCATCAGACTAGAACGAAAATTCATTGGTATTTACACTTCCGTCCACCATCCTGTACATGTCCAACTAACAGATGTTTAAATTATTGGAGAACCTTCAACCTTTATATTACATATACCACATGAATTGCGTGCCATCAAGTTGTTTCTTATTTTGCATGTTGACTAAAAGAAACATGTACCTATTGCACAGGCAAGTGATGAATTCCAATGGTATAGAATTAAAAAAATAACATTATTGAGTAGAATTAAAAAAGAAATTATACAATTTTTATAATTATAATTTATTTCAATGTGTAAATTTTTAATATACTGTTGTAAAATTATCCGTTCAAAATTATTAAATTTTTTATGTGTCATAATTTTTTTGAGGTTATACTTCACGGATTAATTGGCTTCAATTACATATGTTGCAGACCTATAAACCAGTCGTACTTTATAAATATGTATAATCCTTTTAATTATCATATTTTTATTTTTTTTATTTTTTCCTAATTTTTCGATAAAAATTGTTGAGAATACTAAGTTGAATGAACTTTATATGTGAGGGAAAAGTAACACACGTTTCTGCGACAAATCTATAAATGATTATTTTTATTAAACTAAAATTTACATATATCTAAATAATTATAAATTCAAATTAAGAACGAATGTCTAAGAGGAATCTATTTAAATAAAATCACATGTATAAATACAAAATTATAAATATTGATTTATCACAAATTGTTTTTTCGATAAATCCAATTGAATTTAAAATATTTCAAGTGATAATAAAATTTCAAATAAAAATACAAAATCAATATCAATTGATTTTTTTTTTATTTATTCATAGAAATATTTTAGCTTTGCTATTTTTTCTCTCATCCTTTTTATCATCATACAATAATCTATATTTGTTTTTTTTTATTTCACATGCAAAAATAAACATATGCACATATATCCTTATTTTTTTTTTTTTTCTCATTATTCGAGGCCGTTCGATTTGATCGTGCTTTATATTGATTCCAAAGAGTATATAAATTGTGGTTATCCGTTATGGAGCACGTGGCGTAACAAATGGCCTCGCGAGGAATGCGAGGGTCGAGAGCGAGAGATGTTGTACCAACCTAGGAATACCATCAATACAACCACTCTCCTGTTGTTGACCAACTATGATCTTGTATACGATAGTGATCATAGCCAAATTGCAGCAGAAAAAAAAAAAAACAAAAACAAAAAAAAAAACTAAATAAAAAAAAAAAAAAATTACAGGACACAGGTAATACAAGTTTTCTTGCAACTTGAGAGAACAAACAAGAAAAAATCATTAAAGAATTGCCAGACCAAGACCCAATAGCTGTAGGTGTTGGTTCATAAGCTCAAGTTATCCAATAACTGAGAAAAATTAAAATAAATAAATAAATAAATAAATATAATAACATAAAATAAAAAGCGTAGAGTTTATTCTAACGGTGTATATATTATCTATCAATTAATTTTGCAATTTTAATTGTCTTTAAAATAAATCCAAGGATGATTAAAAAAAAAAAAATTATTTATTGACTATATAAATTTATATACGGGAAAACTCAGTATGAATTCCATGTATGTATATATATATTAAAATATATAAATATTCATGAATAAAATTATTTATTACAATTAAAAATACGCAATGATAAGGGTAAAAAAATATATATATATATATACTTTTATACGTTCGACATTTTCTCACGGAGATGAGAATAAAAAATTGCAACGTGTCGTTTTTACGTTTAAAGATCTTCTCGATTAGTATGATATATATATATAAATCTATTTATATATTTAACTCTACGGCAAGATCGAAGAGACTGATTTTCTTTGTTAACGATAATATTTATAAAGGAATTCACACGGAATTCTTTGCTCAACAAGCGTAACGTACGTTGAATATTAATATAATTGGCATTGCGAGTTCCTTTTTTTTTTATTTTGTTTCAGTTTCGTTGTACTTAAAAAAATATATTGCAAAACATACACACACATACATACGTATATATAGAAAAACACATACATACTGTATGCAAAATAAATTGTTATATGTTAAATAATATTTTTAATTGAATTAAATGACAACGTGTGTAATATATTCAATTTTTGAAAAGTAAAAGTGAATGGTACATAACCTCAATTTTTCGATATTCATTTTATATTATGATGTAAAAACAAAGAAGAAGAAGAAAAAAAAATGACTTTCAAATATCAAATGATGACTAATTCATTTAGGCAAAAGTTCGTGATATTGAGGGCGCACCCACAAAACTAATTGGCCTTGAACTGATGGATCAAGGTGTAAAAGGGTGGAACACACGAGGCACATTCTATAACCAATTTTCGTTTTTTTTTTTTTTTTTTTTTTTTTTTTTTCTTTATCAATATATATTCAATTCTCCTTCTAATTATATGTATATATTATAATCATATTCATTTATTAATATCAACGATGATTTTTATTTTTGCCATTATAAATTGTAAATGTGCATATGAAAAAAAGGAGCAATGCACTTTGGACAGATGTGTACATTCACTGCTTTATGAATTTTTGTGAGGTCTTTTAGCACAAATATGAATTGAATGTGAATGTCACATGTGTGCACGTGCGCATTTGAGATGAACGAACGTATATAAGTGTAGATCCAGTGAAATATCATTCTCTTACCAGAAAACGACATGCCACAGCTGTCAGCGAAGCTGGTAAAGACAAGCCCAGCCCATTTGTTGGGGAGATGTTATTTCTTTTTTATCTCGCTCTCTCTCTCTCTCTCTACTTCTGCTTTTTTTTTTATCCTCATCACCATTACCATCATCATCAACATCATCTTGTTTTTCATTTTTAACGAAGAAAAATTCCAAAGTGATGATATAAATTTTTATTGTACAATAAATTTAAGCAAATTTATATTACAAACTAAATGATTATAAGCAAAAAAAAAATAAAAAATAAAAAATTAATTAATCGTAATATTCAATTTATCTATCACAATAAAATAAATTCATAATCATTTATCATTGGATATTTATCGTGCACTTGAACTTTACATAAAAAATGAAAATCTAAACCAAAACCATCCAATTGCTCATCGTCCCAAATTAGCCCACATGTAAATATATCCACCAACCAAGCAATAATACATATGTATATGTATTCAAGAGACAAAAAAAAAAAAAAAAAAAAAAAAAAAAAGGGTTGAGTTGCCAAAATATATACAACTCAACGCCTACACCAGTGACAAAAGAATAAAGTAAATAAATAAAATAAATAAAATAAATAAAATAATAAAAATACAATAAATATATCAATTAATCAAATCAATACGTTAGTGTAACTATAAAAAATAAAAATAATATCAATTAAATTTAATGATAAAAATTTATAATATTATTGTTTTTTTCTTTTTTTGTTCTTGATATATAAATATTCTCTATTATCCTGTACATTTATATTTATAATAGTCGCGTAGAATTCCACACGACGTCGTAACATTATGACAATATATCACATAATTTTAATGAAACTGAAATAGACTTCATATGGAAATAATATATAAAACTATAATAGTGTATTTTGCATTTGAGTTTGAATGTGTGTGTGTGTATGTGTAAACTATACACGCGGGTTGTCGACCTCGTTAGTAACACTCGCAAAGTGACTCCCGCGACTATATTACATCTCATGCATATATGTAATATACTCATGTATATCCAGTTAATATACATTATTCGTTTATATTTCTAAATATATTTTAACTACGTGATATATATGAATATTTAAAATATTTTCATAAATTTATACAAACACTTGCAACATAACTAATTAATCAAATGTACAAAATGCGTGTGACATTATTGAAGATTATTATGATAAAAAAAATATATATATACACATTATACAAACACAAAATGTGAAAGAATTTTTGGCAATCTCAAGAGAGTGATATATTCAGCAATTGTGTGTCAAAATGAAAAAAAAAAAAGGGACAAACAAACAAACAACAGACAACAGTGATAAAATAGGTCAAATTGTGAAAATTAATATCTTGTAGATATTAAATAGAAATCGGATATAAATTCATTTATAAAATTGAATTTTTAATAATTCGTAAAAGTATTTGAAACGTGTCTGGTAACTTTATATAAACTGTGTCAATGATCTATATATTATAAATAAAAATATTCCATCATTAAAATCGTATAGCAGAATAATGTGCAGTGTATAATCATTTAGCAGGTGTGTCTTTTGATGTATACAGGATTGAAGCTGTTCATGTGATCATCAAAGGGCTCATGTGTATATGCACCTGCGTCTCGCTTATTCTTTATTATTATTTTATTTACGACAAGTCACGATGCAACAATTGAACAATTTGAAAAATAAATAAATAGAAAGATATAAATTATATAGAAATAAATAAACATGAAAAATATATAAAAGTGTGTATGTATCATAGTAGTAAAGAAAAATATGACGAAAAGACATGGAATTATGCCAAGATAATATATTATATATATATACACACACACTCAAAACGTCAACCACTTGCTCATAGCTCAGTGATTATTACGATGACGAGATAACCGACAAAATTAGTTTGCATTATATACATTGAACAGTCACGTTTACTCGATATATAATTTTATTATTTTTATCGTCTCACATACTTATTGCACATCATAAGTGATTATTAATAATAATATTAGAAAAAAATATCAAATACTTTTGATCCACTGCAATTATTTACAGGATTATATTTGATAATTCATTGTTTCGATAATTGAATGAATATATTTATCAGACCGTGGTTTAACTTATCACTGATTAATTTGATTGTCGAGGTCATAATTATGAATAATAATAAATAGTAACAAATTGGAATAAGTTGTCTTTATCGATTTGTGTCATTCGATTTCTAGACTAAACGTGTCAAGTGTTAAAACTATTCATTCACAAATATCTTTTATCACTCTTTTTTTTTTTTTTTTCAGTACAGAGTTTTTTTTTTTGGTTTGTTTTCCTTTTTCTTTTTCTACCATAGCTTGAGGCTTTGAGTACATTGGAATAAACGACACTCAGTTATATATGAAGACATACGTGTATATGAATGTAGTGAGAAAAGTTTCGAGAGGATTTTAGACGAACAACAGAAAATCTTACGTCGTTACATCATGATTTAATTAAAAAAATCCTCTTCTGATTTTTTTTTTTTTTTTTTTCAAAAAATAATATTTTATTTGTTACATCATGTAATTCAAATTCAAAATATTTTTATAAATAAATTCACGTTGAATTCATGAATATGTCAACAATACATGATATTAACTGGTCAATTTTATGGCCACTTAATTATATTCAATATGAAATTTTGTTTCTTCTCTTTTCTTTTTTCTTTTTTTTTTTTTTTTGAAATAACATTTATATAATAATAAGTTTGGTATTGATATAATGTTAAATTATTTTATTGAATTAGTTTAGAATAAAAATGTAAATAGATAATAAATATCTGATAATTATTTGGTCACTTTTTTCACCATGTAAAGTGATAATGCCTGAATTTTCATTTTTTTTATCATTCTCTCATTTTTTTTTTTTTTTTTTTTCTCATAATGTGTATAGATACAACATGTCATGTTGATTTGAAAGTGTCAATGAATGACTCACAGTATAAAATCGAACGGGACATCTGATTATATTATCAACAAATCACGCTCTTGTCATTTCCTTGTTGATTACCTCGCCAAGTAAATGTCACAAACACACAGTAACTTGGTATATAAACATCATGTGCTACATATTTATATATATATAATAATAAAATAAAATTTGAACTGAAAAATAATTCAAGATTCAAAAATTCATGGTATAAAACTAAAAGTCATTTGATATAAAGAATTTATATACATACGTGCATTAGGATTTTTAGTGTTTCTATTAGTAAATTGTTGAACTTGTGTGTGATATAGGTGAAGATCATCGATTATCATTCTCTCACTTAATTTTCAATGATTCATCAAGTTATTTTTAAGAATTTTTTCATTTATAAATATATAAAACCAGACTACTGAACAGACATAAAATAGCAATAATAAATTAAATCATTCACAATGGCCAATATATACATATATATATATTTATTTATTTATTTATTATTTTTTTAAATATTTATTCTATCATTATCATTCATATCGTTATCATATAAAAAATAAAACTGTCATGTTCGTGTTATTTTCATTGAATGAGAGAAACATCAATCAACTCTTTTGCTAGAGTCCCACTGCTCTCTTAATTCTCCATTAATGTTTTTTTTAGAAAATCAAAAACTGGGTTACATAAACGAGACAGCTATACATATTACTACTATATATTATATACAATCTCTTGTATATGTGTTTCAGTCCCGGTCAACTCTTGACTCATCGTTGTGTTGGCGAAAGAAAGCGCCGGTAAAATGAGGGTGCGCAAACTCCATATACTTTTCTATATTTCTTCTTTTTTTTTTTTTATTTCATATTTTACTACTCTCTTTTCACTTTAATCTTTATATGCAGTCACACAGCATCCGTTCTTCATGTGCTTGAATAAACACACTACACACACACACATATGTAGAAATATATTATTATATGTATAAAATAACTGATGGCAAGTCATGTAATATTTTTTTGAATTTTTTTTTTTTTTTCTCTCTGAGTAGATATGAAATTATTTATAGTTATTTACATAGTGCAACATCGCAATATCTCAGGTATATATCAATATTCCTTCTTTTTTTTTTTTATTACTAATAATTTTTTTACTTTCAATAAATCATTTTTGAACAGTTCATGAACTCTAAATTAAATTTTATTCTATTTTTTTTGTTTTTTGTTTTGTTTTTTTTTTTTTTTACCTTTCTATTCTCGTAGTGATACCATTGAATTTCACCAGTTAGTTATTGATATCCCTGACATGTTGATGTTACTTTGCGTGCATTCATGCATATGTAAATGTGCACAAGTTTCATATTTCACGACAATACAAACTGTATATATGGGAAATTCAATAGGTTTGTGACAACTGCGTGATAATTCCGTGTCACTAACGATTTTGATCCTTCATACATTGCAATTGACGTACATAGTTGAATACTATAAAGAGAATATTTATATTCATTAAAAAAATTTTGAATCATTTTAATGATATATAAAAAAATAAATAAATAAATAAATAAATAATGTTAATACAAAAAATTTATGTACACGCAATAAAATATAACAGAGAATTTTAGTGTGGAATTTTTGAGTGTACAGAAAAAAAAAAGAGAAAAAATGAGAGAAAGAGATGGAGTTAGGAGAAGAAAAGAATAAATAGCGAAATAACAGTTCATTAACATCTCAGGACACATGAGATTTTTGCGGTTCATTCTGTCTGTGCCTTTAGTGAAAGCAAATTCTTTGAGCGTGCTAAAACTGGGCGTACATGAATACCTACATATTTATATACATATATACATTGTGGCCATAAACAAAAAAAATAAAGTAAAAATTTATATATTTTTATTTATACTTATATATATATATATATTTATGTAAAGGAAAAAATTGATGTTTGCTGAGAAAAAAAAATCGTTTTTTTGTTTTGTTTTAAACAAAAATAAATTTTGTGGTATCGTAATTATCTATATGGATATTATACAAAATTTATTATTAAACAAAAAAAGAAAAAAAAAAAAAAACGTAATGAAGAAAATTCTGAGAAGAAGAAAAAGCCACGATAAATTATCATTTACAATTTATAATTGACATATCAATAATAATGAAATAAAAAATTATTATAAAAAAAATATCTGTAATCTTTATCGATAAATGTATTCCGGAATTTTAAATTTGATAAAAATAAGTGCACTGTAGCATTCACAGACAGATATATAAATTTACATGTAAATGCAACCAATCAACCTAATCGATATAGAATAAAAAAGCAAACAAAATAAATTAACGGAAACGAGTGCCACTCTTTTTCTCTCTATATATATATATATATATATATATACCTGTATAAAGTGAATGGCACAAAAAAGAGGAACTGTTTAAGGAGTAATCACCGGTTGATGATTCTTTCGTGCTCATGGTCATTCATCACTTTCCTCTGATGCTATACAACTCTGTGTTGTGCCTCTTACCCCCTTTTCAACCCCGAGCTTTGTCATATATTTCTTCCGATTGTTGGGTTAACGTACGATAAAAGTCATTCAGGACTTTTTTTTTTCTCCTCTATTTCTTTCACTTCTGCACTAATTTCACTCATAATTTCATCGCCCTTTCATATGCTGATATATAATAATAATAATAATAATAATAATAATATATTCAAAAAAAGGGAATTGACCAAGAGTGCGACAACAATGAAGGTGAGGAAGTGATACATTAAGTGTGCGTGTCACCAGCAAATTATCTTAAATAAGAGGTATAAATATTTTAATTTTTTTTTTTTTTTCCATTATTTGGTATTACTATAATTTTTTTGGTTAGGCCTTTGAGCTTTTTTAGAAAATCGACGAAATTCTTGAAAATTCGTCTCGCCATCGGTTAAAATCGCCAAAGAAAATGAAACAATTGATTTGGATGATTCATCTACAAAATATAATAAATATATATATATATATATAAAATTTTTTATGTGATTAATCAGATAATGCTTCACAAACCTATATATAGTAGGACACTCTCTCTGTTATGGTTCATTGTCTCACATGAATCAATGGGAGTTTCCGTTGTTATTTTACTAATTAATATATTTGTAATTCGCTCCGTTAATTTATGGAATTCACTCAACCAACAATTGTCAATTTACTAAACAGAAAAAAATTAATACTCAGTGGATGGAGTACAATAATTTAATTTGTTGAGATGAATTAAATTTGAGTATCAAATATTACTTACTATTCTTCATCACAGTAGTGATGATTTCATTGATAGTACGTGAAATATCTATAAAAAAATGAAATATAGAGAAAAATGAGACATAATGAAAACCCCGATCATTCAGAAATATAATCTAAAATCTTATCTTTACTCTTCATCATGTATTCCTATCTATATACCATTAGGTTAAGTAGCTGCGCAACTAAATGAGGTTATGTGCACCACATAAAAAAAAAACAAAAAAAAAACGGGACAACCACGGACATATCAAATGTGTACTGTTTTTTTCTACACTTGTACAGAATAAATCGATAATATAAATATATTTTTTTTTTTCCTTTAATTTTTTATATAATTTTTCACTATTTAAACTCTACAGTATTATAAAAGCATTGGCATATTATTATTATTTAATACATCATGATTCATATCTCATCAATCTATAAATTATTAAAAGACACTCATAATTCATTGGTCTCCAATCGTTAAAATATCAATTTATTCACTTTCTTTACACTTAATATTTTTTTCTTCCTCTTATTTCACATACTGATACAATCCCATTTCTTTTCTCTATGTATATTACAAACACTAAACACGTAATCCTATTGTCATATACTGCCATTTACAACTCCACATTAAAAAAAAAAAAAAAGAATAAATTGATATATACAAACTTCCATTTATTCTCATTAAGCTCTTATATACTTTCACCATTTTTCTTTCTCACATATACATTAAATTATAATTTACTTCTATTCATTAATTCAATTCTCTCACATATCAAATAATCAATCATTTAATAAAATTATTATTTCATTAATAAAAAATTTATTTTTCAAAAATCTATACATATATATATAAATAAATTTATATTATACATTTTATATTTAAATATTCATATAAAATATACGGTAATTTTTTTTTTGTTTTTTTTTGTTTTTCTTCAACATTGAAAATTTATTTCATCCAATATAATCTAATTTTCTCTTTTTATTAAACAACAACAATAACATTGACGTGTACATATATATATACATATATATATATTGTATAAATGTATTCTATATATTTACTCATGTGCGGGAGCGATCGTTATATATGAAGGTACATACGGGCGATGTAAACTTCGATGAAGAGGGGAATGAGTAGAGAATGAAAAATAAGCCAATCATTCGTCAAGGGACATTGAACACACAAGACACACACACACACATATATATACACGTTCGCACATACAGAACACACAAGCGACAAAGTGTATATAATATGTGTGAGAAATAATACGAGAACATTATTCACAGTGTCTGAAATACCCAATATATATATATAGTAGTATCCCGTGGGATCGGTTTTTCAATGCTTTGCACACGCGATTTATATTTGCATTGTGTGTGACAGGAAGAAGAACAATTAAGATTGACACCAGACAAAAAAAATTTGACAATATAAATAAAATAAATATATAATAAATCCAATTGATAACTCAATTATTCATAGAATAATTCAGTACGATAAATAACTTGAAAAAAAAAAAAAATAAATAAATAATTAAGAATTAAATAATAATAATAATAATTATTATTATTATTATATTATTACAGGTGAATTGATGTATTTACTGTTTTTCAATGACGATAATACCGAAAAAATAAATTCGACCGTTACACACTCGTTCAAGATAATATTCGTGGAGGTGTGAGAAGGGATTGGGTGAGGGGGCACAGACGGAGGAGAAAACACTTGATGTAACCCGTTAGTTTGATGTTACACTTGTATACTGTATAAAGAACAACGTGCAGTCGTGTATGCTGAACACGATATCATTCCAATTGCAAACAATATATATATATATATATTTCCGGTTTTGTTGTTGTTGTTGTTGTTGTTGATGTTTTCTTTTCTTTTTTTTTTTATATATATATTTTGCATCTTGCCACTCAAGTTTGTATTATATATATATATACACACATGTGATTCTATTTATAATAATATTCTCCGGATGTAAATGCCAATCGTCTGTTTTTAAACTGAATTGACCCTATAAACCCACGCGTATGCGTTTGCATGTGTGTACAATTATATTTTCAATTATATTCACACATTTTACTATTCAAAACGTTGTGATTATTTATCTATTGAATATATTTGATTCATCAAAATAAACAAAATAAAAAATAAATAATAAACACAAAATAATTTTTTAATAATTAACTCATATTCAACATGACAATAGATATAAAAATATATATAAATTAAATAAAATAATGAATTAAATTATGTAGATAATTATTTTATTAGTGTAAATTATCAGAAATATTTACAAAGGTCAGGGTTAATGACAGTACACATTCCATCTGGCTAGTTCATCGTCCTTACTATATACGACGTATTTTTTTTTTTTTTTTTTTTTCTCTCATTGCTTCATCATCACTATTATTCATATGTATATAACATCGAGTGGAAATAAAGTTCAAAAGGCCGGAATTTCTCTTGGAGTAGGTCGAGGTGTATCTTTTCACTTGTCATAGATACATGAAACGAGACAGACGTGTACGTCAGACCAATTGACAATATATATATATGTGTGTACCTCTATTTCTTTTGTATTGCCAGAGAGAATTGTTTTCATCGTTCCGTTACAGTGCGAGTGTCTCGATGTTCTACGTTTAACTCAACTATGCGCGCGTTTTTTTTGTTTCATTGCACGTCTCATAAATGAATATCCTCATCGTTGTGAGTAGTGCATTATGTATACACACAGTATATTAAACCTCATGGAATTCTTCATAACCATATACAATAGCTCAAGTATATATTTATAAATAGTATTATATTATCATTGTATATAATCACGGAAGACATGAAAGTGTTGAACAATCGTGTATATACGACATTGCCGGCGTGGCTTCTGCACGTTCATGACGCCATTATAGTTTGTTGAATAATCCTCAGGATATCGATCGCGTCAGTTTGTCCCTCTTGTGTGTTGCAATACGTCAAGGACTTTTCCCAAATTCTATCTACATAATGTATATATATACTCAATTATTACATACAAGTGTGATTGAATAGCTGCGCACTTTATTTATTTTATTTATATTATTTTCTATTTATTTTTTGTTAATTTTTTTTATTCCACACTCGCAATATTTTAATCAAATATTTGTATATATCGAGGGATATAGAATTTTTCTTCTTCTCTCTCTCTCTCTCTCTCTCTCTCTCTGTTAAATAATTATATAAATATAAAAATGTATTATTTTATTTTCAATTGTAAAAGTATAAAAAAATTATTTAATAAATATTAAATATGGAGAGTAAAAAAATTATAATAAATTTATTGAAATTTTTTTATTTTTATATATTTTATAAATTCTTGATTATCAATTGATTATTCTGAATAATTCAATATTGATATATGTAAGAAAAAAAAAAAAGATAATAGAAGAAATATTATTATCATAATATATGTACTAACTACTGTTATTAAACAGTATTGAATGCACTTCTGGACAATTTCATAACTAAATTATCGTAGAATGCAGTACACACGCACACAAAAGTAATCTAAAATATTATACATATATATGTGGTTAATATTACAGCAGGAAATTAGTCCGATAAAATTCCGTGCATAAAATTCATCACAAATTGTGTATAATATACTTCATAATTCACATACGTAAATTTTACAAATAAATTTATGTATAAATGGTACAGTTGTAATAATAAAAATGTATAAAATCAATTTGTAATGGTGAGAGTGATTCGTATATAAACGTATTATAAAACAATATAAAAAATTTACATGTATTTAAGTATAAATTTATGTATTTTCTTATCAACTTATTATTATTCTTTTATTTATTTATTTATTTATTTTTTTTTTTTTTTCATATTAAATTTTATTTTTATACAAAAAAAAATTATATATTTATATTCAATATTATAATATATATATGTATAAATAAAAAATATGAATAAATATCATCCATCAATTGAACAAAGCTATTGGATTGTCTTAATAACCAAGTAGAAAGCGTATAAAATAGTAGGAAGAAAAATTATGTCTATAAATATATATCATGTTGTATTGAAATAATAAAACTGCGTAGTATAATAATACAAACTATATATTTATTTTCAAAAATATATATATATATATATATCATTGTACAATTAAATAGCATGAACGAATAAAAATAAAGTAGAATATCAATTTTTTTTTTTTTTTTCTCTCATCATACAATTTATTTTTGTTACGAAATAATTTTTATTAATAAAACAAAAAAAAAATAATAATAATAAATATAAAAAGTCAGATAAATATATTATATATAGTATACAGTTATATTTTTATGAAACCGAAAAAAAAAATGAAAAATAATAAAAGATTATAAAGCCTCAAATAAATTTACTTTATACTTATTTAAAAAAAAAAAAAAAAATTCCACATATTAATGTTTGTATATAATTTTGTTTCTATCAACGATAATTTGACATAACAAATAGTGTGAATTATGTGCATAGACGTTAAATCGTAAATACTGATGTAGATAATTGGAAATCTCTACGGTTTCATTTGTATATATATAGATAAAATATACATGAAGTAAAAGACCTTGAGTAATAGAAAAAAAAAAAAATAATAAAATAGGTTTAGGAAAAGTGGGGAAAGATAAGAAGCGCATGGATTCTTCACTCGTCAACACAAGTGGGTATAAGTTGTAAGTAAGTAGTGTATGAATGATCAAGAAAGATTGGGAGGGAAATTTACTAAGCCAACACACAGATGTGTTGGTTTTCCCCGGCGTGGCTGGGTGCAGCCGCACTTATGCTGCTATACGACCTTTTTCCCCTCTCCACTCAATAATACTACCCAGTCGAAGTGGTGCCAACAGTAAAAACCCCAATTATTTTGCTCTCCCCTCTTCTTTCCTAACCACACTCTTTTATCTCTATTTCTCTCACATTTCACCCCACTCAAATTCTTCATCAACGAATATTTTTATTTTTCTCAAACAGAAATAAAAAAATAAAAAATTTTAGTCAAAATTATGAAGTAATTTACATAAATATTCTCATTTGTCATAGAATAATTATGACAATAAAGATCACGCGATTGTGAAATAATAAAAGTATACGTACTATAGTTGATTTGCACATTTGTATCTTTGTTAAATTGTAATGAACGTCGCTACATTACATTGGCACGACAGTGCTGCCATTAATTATAATTTATTATTTATATCATCACACAATCATAATTATCTATGTAATTTACATTTACAAACTCAATCCTATAAACAATTTCACATTAAATATATATTAACAATAATAAAATGATACAATAAGAAAATATTAATTCAAATTTTGCAAAGGGGTGCAACGCCATTTTAACACGTACCTGACATAACCTATTTCTCGCTCTCTCATATCGTCATGTTCTTTTGCTCACTCACTTTCGGACTTTGATTCTTATTGAGTTGGCAAGCGTGTTTCTCGATCAAAGCAGTTTACAGACTGTGCAACAAACAGTCGACTCGAGACACGACAAGCAATAACTACAGGATTGTTTCTGTGTTGCGTTGGCAGAAAAAACAACGTATCCCAAAAACGCGGATATATCTGTCGTGTATAATTTCTTTTATCATTGTTATTATTATTATTATTATTATTATTAATAGTAGTAGTAGTGTAGTAATAGTACTTTTTTTTTTTCGTCTGTTTATTGTCGTGAGAAAACAAGTCTCGATGTCGTGGACCCCATTGAAGTTCGTCCACATAGTGATTTATTGTATCTAAACACACGCGGATTGTACGTCAGAGAGTGACGCTGTGAAAAATACGAACTTCACGTAGGGGGAGTATCCCCGGACGAGTTCGAATATCGTTGAAATCGAATTGACTTAAGCCAAGTGTTCGGTGTTTGTGTGTGTG
This sequence comes from Dinocampus coccinellae, assembly GCA_963920625.1. Classification (NCBI taxonomy): domain Eukaryota; kingdom Metazoa; phylum Arthropoda; class Insecta; order Hymenoptera; family Braconidae; genus Dinocampus; species Dinocampus coccinellae. Next base: position 17,167,335 of record OY987184.1, read on the forward strand.
TGTGTGTGTGTATGAAAGAGAGAAAGAGAGAGTGTGTATATATAATATTTCTGTGTACACACTTGTGATTTTATCTTTATTTCTATGATATTTTTATTATTTCATGTACAATTTTTCGTGTTGGTTTTCCAAGGAAAATAGTGACAGACATGAAAAAAAAAAATGTTTATAGTGTAGCAAAAAAATTTTTTTCTAAATTATCCGACACATACACACTCTCGCATATATATATTTAATATAAAGTATAAAAATTAATGTGCGATATTTATTACTGTTTTTTTTTGTTTCCCTTGGCATAGTTGTGTGTGTGTGTGTGTGTATGTGTGTATATTGTATTATCGTAACTTAACAAATAAAATGGTATAATAGTGTAATACGTACACACAATACAATCTATTCGTCATTATATTTATATGGATATTGTGTTGTTTATACGTTGTGTGCATTTAAACTCATTAATATATTCTTGCTTGGGTGAACAAGATAAAAAGACGAGAAAAAGAAAATTAATATAATATAAAACAAGTGTATATATATATATATATATGTGTGTGTGTGTATGTGTGAGAGTTTGTGACATACACACGAGATCAAAGTGATACAACCTCACATCTTTTTTTTTTATTTTTTTTTCTTGGGATTAAACTGCAGCAATTGTTTCAAATAATATTTCATGTGTTTCTGATAAACCAAAAAAAAAAAAAAAAAACAAACGAAATAGAAAGAAAAGAGTCGAAGAAGAAAAAAAAAAGACAAAACAATCAAAACTCGACGATCAACGATAATCAAACGGAGTTGCTGTGGTAAGTCGAATGTGTTTCATATATTTTTCTGCTTTTTTTTTTTTTTTCACATCGAAAATTTCATGCAATAATTTTCTATATCTCGTATACCATTCAAAGTAGAGGGAAGACGATCCGAGATCGATTTTGCATATACGGGGAGTTAGCGAGGGCGGGCTGTGGCAATCCGATTGTCAACACACTAGTGTCGGTGTTCTGTTACTATATATATATATGTGTGTGTATGTGTATGTGTATGTGTATGTTTTCTCGTTTCCCCCTACACTATCGTACCCGGCACACCCATCGGCCCAAGGAGGACGCGCACACGAAAGAGCGAATCGACTTCGAACCAGAACCAGAAGTTTTTTTTTATTTATTTTATTTTATTTTTTCCCTCACTACCCTTTTATTTCTTTTTTTTTTTTTTTTTTTTTTTTTCTTTCATTTCTCTTCCGGGGTAGACGTTTTAATACCCATACATATATACATATATATATATTTTTGATATTATTGATGATAGATATTAGGTAATGATTTTAAAAAGCACTTATAAAATTCCACGGGTATTTACATTGCAAGTTAATTTTTATATGTGTATAATATATACTGAAAAAAAAAAAAAAAAAAAAAAAAAAAAGATTATATATAATGAGAGAGACAGGGAATACGTTGTATAGCCTAGATTCCATTCAATGTTCTCTTCAACTATCATTTCTCTCTTTCCCTTCCTCTTCCGCCCTCCTTTTTTTTTTGTTTATTTTCATTATATATATATATTTCTATTTTTCTCTCGTACTTTATGACTTTCACACTGCGTTTATACTTTGTAGAGCATTAATTTCATTTTTTATTATTATTATTTTTGATATTTGCATTTTATATACATTTTTTTGTTTACTCTATGTTAATAATTTAATTGTATTCAATGTATTTATTCCCCCCTCTCTCTCTCTCTCTCTCTCTCTCTTTCTAAATATATATTTGTATATAAAAATGTTGCAATATAAATTATTATTTATTAATTTTTTTTTTTTTTTTAAATGTGAAATTTTATTTTTTATTTCATTGCATGTGTACGTATGCGTATATTTTTGTGTATAATTCATGAAGAAAGTTATGATTAATTAATTAATAAATAAATTTGAAATGATTTATTTATTTATTTATTATTTTTTTTTTTTTTGAATAGTTTTTTTGAACGCGTTTATATACGTGAAAGTTTTCATGTGCCACGTAAATGCATGTACGGATTTATATGTATGTGTGTGTAATATTTGTTTAACAGTCGCTGTATAACAAAATTCTCTCACGCAATATCGTTACGACTATTTTGATTTTATTTTTGAACGTGCCATTATTTGCTTGGTAATATATATGTATATATATATATATATATATGTAAAGTACATATATTTCTACTTATATATAATAGAGTAACCACACAATTTGAATATACGCGTTGTGCTCACGTCAATATTTTTTTTTTTTTTTGATACGCTGCCATCTCATACTTTTCTTTATATTTACGAATGCCATTAGTGCCAATGACTTCCGCAATTATATGTGACACTTTTTTTGTTTGTTTGTTTGCTTTTTTTTTTTTTTTTTTTTTTTTTTCATCCTCTTATTGTTTATTTGATCCTTAATTTTAGTGCCATAACAATCATTATCCACAGTCCAATTTTTTATTTATTACTATTATTATTATTTTTTTTCATTTTTCATCTCTTTGCAATGTCAATTCTATTGATTTGATATCATCCAAAGACATTTAATCCTATTATTTATCGTCATTTTATTCTTATCCATGTAATCTCATCGATAAAACGTTAAGCGAAAATTAAAAAAAAAACAATAATAATAATGATAATAATAATAATATCCCACACAGTTGGATTATTTATTTTTTTACTATTGTTGTTTATTTTTTACGGTTATTCAACTCACAAATAATTTGACTAAACGAATTTTTATATTTGATTATTTTTATTTTTTATTTTTGGCTTGAAAAAATTGAAGGATTTATTTCAATATATTCACTCAAATTATTAAATAATAATTCCAATCGTTTGAATAAACACAAACGTAAATATATTGAAATTAAGCACGTTTTGTTGCGTTTTGTTTTTTATTATTTTTTTTTATTTCAAACGATTTGAAATAAAAAGAAGAAGAAGAAGAAGAAGAAGAGAAGAAACAAAAAAAAAAAAAAAGAATAAAAATATCAGTGAGAATTTATCATTCATACAAAAAAAATTTCTGTGATGATTATGAAGGATAAAGTGAAAAAAATGAAAATTAAAAAACAAAAAAAAAAAATTCTTTTTCTAGAATAAAATTTGATTAATTTTTAATTATTTGTATTGAATGAATTTTTTTTATTTCAATGTTAAATGTTGTTGGTAAAAATTATTGTATAGGTAAATTGCCGTCATGAGCCGCAGATGACTGTTAGCTGAGCTATTGTTGCTCGTTCATCTTTAATATGAGCGAAGTTGTAGCTGTGGCAGTGCCTAATGGTGGGAAAAATCACCAGGATTGTGTGGCACATATTAAACGACAGAAATCATCATCATTATCTTCATCACCAACATCATTATCACCATCATCATCATCATCATCATCATCAAGTTCCAATGTTCCTCTTGTTCATGGCAGGCCAAATCCACCAATCAACGTACGCAACAGACTGACAACTCATCAACGAAATCATAGCTTGGATTTTAGGTACATTGCAAACATTATTTTTTATTTTATATTTTTTCATTATTTTTTTTTTTACATTAATTTCAAACAAGAAAAAAAAAAATAATATATTTATTTATTTAATTTTATATCATTCAATTGCGTGTAATTTATTATCAAATTTATCTTTTTTTTTTTTTATCGTACATATATTAATAATAATAATAATAATAATAATAATAATAATAATAATAATAAAGAAATATAAATATTTTTTTTATTACCTCACAAATTTTTACAAATGATTGTGTACGATAAACTTAATAATGAACAAAAATTGTGAAATTCTTTATAACTCTTAAATAATAATAATAATAATAATGATAATAATAATGAATAAATAAATAAATAAATGAATAGATATAAAAAAAAAAAAAAAAAAAACTTGATAAATCACAATTATAAAATATATAATGTGAATAAATATAATTAATATTATAAAACAATATGCGCAGTTGGTATATTAGTTGAGTTTAAATATTATCGGTTAACTGTAAATATAAGTCTTCATCTGTTTAATTATCAAAATTCAATTACCCATTTCCGAGATTATATATCGTTTATCTGAATATTATGATGAAACGGTTATAACGATGAATACTAATATCAAGTAAATTGACATACATTAATTCCTCACCTATGTATATACATTGAATTTTTGTTTTTTTTTCATATTAAACATTATATAGTTATATATATATGTATATAAGAACATACAAATGTCAATTTCTGTTAACTGAACAGGAACGTATATTAGTAAAAATGCTATCACAAACGTTATTTTTACAATAAAAATAATAAATATACCGTTGATAATGAAAAATTGTAAAATATTTTCCAGGTCGATGGGTATCCTACTTCCTCCGGTTCCACAGGCAACTGTTACAACACTCACGTTGCACCATAGAAATCGAAGTTTGGACTCTGCTCTACAACGTATACCAGAGGTGGACGTAACACCCAGCCCAGAATGTGAGACTGCACCTGATTTATCAATCAAAGTATCAACTCCATCAATTAAATCACGTAATCGTGAACGTGAAGATTTGGCGAGTCTTGGCTCTGATGATTCGGGAATATTGTGTGGATCTGATAGTGGTTCAAGCGACGCTGCCAATGCAACAACACGTGAATCAAGTGTAGATCATTTGCACAGTCGTGAAAGTTTAGATTCATCATTGTCACAAGCTGGTGATATAGATTGCGTTGATGCTGTTGACGTTGATGAGAGTGTTGTGTCAATATCACCTGTAAATATTGTTATAAATGATAATTTATCAAAAAATATGGATAAGTGTATTGACATTGATATTATTGTACCGGAAGTAAATAAAATAATAATTGACAATGGTGAGTGCATTTCAAATGAAAAGCCGTTACTGGTTAACGGCAGCAGTGATTGCTGTTTGTCCACGCGTGAACATCATCACTCAACAGCAGCACCCACAACCACAACCACGACAATGACAACGACGTCAACGATGACAACTGCTACTATTACTACTACTACCACCACTACCACTACTACTACTACTACTACCAATGATGAATGTACGGTAAAAACGTTACACGATGAGCAACCAACGGGCAACGGCATCAGTATTTATCAGAATGCTATGGAATTAGCGATGCAACGAGAACTTGCTGGCACTGCAATGACTCTGTGTTGTGGTGTTACACAACAGCAAGATTCAGATGATACGTCACAGAAACCATTTGAAATTAAGCGACAAGAATCACAACCAAAGCCAAGTGAAGGCTGTTTACTCAGGTTATTTGAAAGCCAAATTTTCGATATGTCCATGGCTATTTCATATTTATTCAATTCAAAAGAACCTGGAGTACAAAGCTATCTCGGTAAGAATATGTACAATGTCTCTTTTTTTTTGATATTATATTTTTTTTTTTTTTTTTTTTATCAAGAATTCACTCACTTCATATATATAAATTTTAATTTTTCAGGCAATAAGTTATTTAGCTTTCCAGACAGCGATGTGGATTTCTATTTACCACAACTGGTGTTAATGTATATACAATTGCACGATGTCACGGAAGTTCTCTATCCGTATCTTGTTCATAGGTAGGCTAATACTCATTTTTTTCACTTTTAACTATAATGTTTTATTAGATATAATGAGAATTATATGTAACGTGATACTAATTATTCAATTTTGAATTAATAATATAATATAATTTTTTTGTTTTTGTCTATATTCACGTGCATAGGTGTAGGTATGCAGCTGATTTTTCACTGAAGTGTGCATGGTTATTGGATGCGTACAGCTCCGACGCTCATTTGCCATCGAAAAAAAAGTCTCACGGGACCAAGCTCAAAAATCTTATTTTATCAGATGAATTGAGGTTTTTATAATTCGTATATTATCAAATAAACAATTTCTATGAATATTCAAGAAATATCAATGATAATTTTATTTATTTATTTATTTATTTATTTATTATTTTTTTTTATGATAGAAAAACGAGGCAAAAGTGCAGTGATGTCGTGAAAAAACATAAAATTATGGGGACTCAAGTTCCAGCGCCACTGCCTTTGCCCCTAGCTCAAATGGTGACATCGCCCGTTAAGAAAACTCACCAAAGATCCCAGTCTGATGCTACAGGACTATTTCAATCATTGCGTCGCAGCCATTCCGGTATAAATATAAAATTTATAAAGTAAATTATTGAATTATTTTATAATTAAATATAATATAATATATATGTTTATTTAGGTTTAGTAAATAAAATAAGCCTTGGGGACCTGAGTTCTGGTCGAGCCTTTGATAATGGATGTACCTGTTTTGATTCCTGCCAAGGCGTGGTCAATGACTTACGAGGACAAAAGACTGATTGCGTCTGTAATGTAAGAGAAACAATAATTTAAATATAATACCAATTATCCAATTTAAATTGTGTATATTTTTTCATAATTTGGACAATAAAATGTATAGGCAGATTTAATTATATATTTCGTAATTTTCTATAATTTTTTTTTGTTTTTTTCTTTTCTTTAATTTGTTAATAAGGCTCCTCGACTCGCACCCGAGCTCGAGTTCATTCGAGCACTGATATCAATTGGTAAATTGCTCGGTACTATTCCTACAAAGGAAAGTAAAACTGTTCAACTAGTGGCAGAATTGAATACACTCAATTTGAATCTCCCAGCGAGGGTATGGCTTCCTTTGCATAGTACAATACCACATCATATCGTGAGAGTGCCACCGCAATATGCAGCAGTTCTCAATAGTAAAGATAAGGTATTGAAAATAAATGATTTTTAGTGAAAGTTTGGTATTATATAAATTATTATAATTAATAATGATATTATTTATTAATATATTTTATTGTTTTGTTTTGTTATAAAATCAGGCACCGTATATTATTTATGTCGAAGTATTGGAAGTTGAGGATCTTTACACCTCACCTGTACCAACAAAAATAATGGGCAGTTCTCTTCGGCACACAAAGTCCGAGGAAAATCTAACGGGCGGGGAACAATCAAATACACCTGAAATATCTTCCAGTGCAGTAGCACAAAATACAAATGGAATGAATAGTGTAAATAATATACGACAAACACCAATAAGAAATGCACTATCTAGGCCTGGTGAAAATGCATTTAATTATTTGGATGATGATCCCGCTGACTGTTGGAGCCAGGAAGACGATGAAATTACACAACAGGTAATTTTTGACTTTTAAAAATTTACATATTTAGTGTATCAAAGATTGAAAAAAAAAAAAAAATATATATTAAATATTTTATATGTGTTTTGTTATACAGTATTTACAACTTCGAAAGCCAAGAGACAGGGATACAATATCGCAATTGAGTCAGGAGTCGTCAGATAGTCGTGAGCCAATATTCATGCCGGGTGATATTAAAAGACGATTAAGTGAATTAGCGGCAACACCACACGCAACATTTAATCATGATCCGGAAGATCCCTCTGCAGCGGTATTAAAAGAACCTTGGGATTTGAAACAACGTCGGATCAGAGCATCGAGTCCTTATGGCCATTTAGCGTCATGGAGATTATTAGCTGCGATAGTTAAATGTGGCGACGATTTACGTCAAGAGCTTCTTGCTTCACAGCTTTTATCAATGTTGCAAAAAATATGGCAAGAAGAACGGGTACCACTTTGGGTGCGACCATACAAAATTTTATGTTTATCAAATGACAGTGGACTTATTGAACCTATTCTCAATACTGTATCGTTACACCAGGTCAAAAAACATTGTCAATTAACGTTACTACAATATTTTGAACGTGAATTTGGTCCAATGAATTCTCATAGTTTTGTCAGGAGTCAAAAAAATTTCGTTCAAAGTTGTGCAGCATATTGTCTCGTTAGTTATTTGATACAAGTGAAAGATCGACACAATGGAAATATTTTATTACACAGTGATGGACACTTAATTCATATTGATTTTGGTTTTATTTTATCAACGTCACCAAGAAATTTGGGATTTGAAACGAGTCCATTCAAATTGACACCAGAATTTGTTGAAGTGATGGGGGGTAGTCAATCAAAAATGTTTCAAGAATTCAAGAGTCTTATACTGCAGGGTCTTGTTGCAGCTCGAAAACACATGGACAAAGTTGTTAATCTTGTGGAAATAATGCTGTCAGGTTTGTAATTATCTCTTAAAAAAATTATATTGTTCAATATAATAATTATTATAATGTGGGAGTATGGAAAATATTGATGTGACAGTTTTGTTGATTATATAATTGATTCAAAATACAATTGTTTTTATGTAGGTTCACAATTGCCGTGTTTTAAAATTGGAGGCGCAGCAACAGTGCAAGGACTCAAGAATAGATTTCACCTGACATTGACAGAAGATCAATTGCGTCAGCACGTTGAAGACCTTGTTGAAGGCAGCATTCATTCATGGTCGACAAAATTGTACGATCGATATCAGTACTTTGCTAATGGCACTTTATAATAATTCCAAGCATAAATATTGGATTTTTTTCTCTTTGTTGACCCGAATTGAATTTAAAAATTGGTAAATTATTCAGTCATATAAAAAGTATGATTGTTTTACAATTTAAATTGGCCTCTTATGCATATTTGTGACATAGACACATTGCATTCCCCAAACACAAAATAATCAAATGAAAATTAACAGTGTATATTGCAAGATTTGCTTTTTTTTTTCTCTTTTCCTCTAATTCAATAATTAAAAATGTATTTAGTAATTTGTTGAGTATCTATTCGACTTAAATGTCTTTAAATATCGGTTGACAAACATTGAAATACAATGACATCTTGAGTGGAAGTGTTAAATTGAAAACGAAAAAATTGATATATATGTATTATATTTCATTTTTATTTGATTGACGTGTAACAAATTGATATTATTATTATGCCTCAAAAAAAAAAATAATAATAATAAATATAATGCATATTAGTTATTAACCGGGTGCAGACTTTTATTGATATCGGACTGAAAATCGAACTATTAGATTATTGTAGTTCAAGAACAAAAAAACAAAAAAAAAACAGAATAATTTGTCGATGGTGCCTTATTTGTAGGGAAACGTTAAAGGCGATTGTGTCAAATACATTGAAGTAAATGTGCCGTTCTTGTATCAAAAAAATAAATAAATTGGAGAAAAATAAAGAAAATAAACGCAAAACCGCGAGCATGTCAAAGCAAAGATAATCTATAAGTTGTACATAGAATAAAAAAAAAAAAGTACATTTAAAATTATACGCCGGTAAAACCCATGGCGATTTATCTTTTTTTCTTAGCAATAAATAACGCAAAAAAAAATTGAAACAATTACGAAAATGTGTGTTGATGAATCAGTAATTCAATTGAACAAATTTAGAATTGACTTTGAGTGATTGTGTGAGCTATGTGTGACTGCATCCAATATATATATACACAAATGTTGAGAAAAATACTCAATTAAAATATTAAAATATTTCCTACTTTATATATATATATATATATATTAATTGCAACAATCTACATAATAGTTATATCAAATGAACGACAGTGAATTCTTTGAATTGGAGAATTTACAATTGAAAGTTTTTACATGTTCTTATTGAATAGTTTTGAATCGTTAATAATGCAGATGAATATCTTAGCTAAAAGAAAAAAATAAAATAAAATAAAAAAAATATCTGACGATTATTTAATAAAAAAAGAAAAATTTCACGGTTATATATGTTCTATTTATAAGCAATTAAATTATGGTAAAGAATTATTGTACATACATAAATCTCAAGCATTAAAAAAAAAAAGAAAAAAGAAAAACAAACAAACAAAATATTATTTAAGAATAACTGAATGTATGAAGCAAAATCAAATTCTTATAGAGGATAAGCAATTCTCCATAAATATTTATAATTTATAACCTTCAAATATTATTTGTTCTTTTTTTTTTTCTTGAGTCTTTTTTATAAATTTTATCTCTACGTAATCTATATATATATATATATTTCATTAATTTGCAACACATTCTGGCAGGCTATATTGCAACTAATTGTGTTGGAATTTCATTTTATTTAAGTTATGTAAAAAAAAAAAAAAAAAGCACATGCATTATTGCATTCATGAGAATTAAAACACATGAATATAACTATTAATTATCAAAGCTTAACTTTATAAATTGTCAGTATAAATATTGTTACTGTTTTTTTTCTCAATTGATAAATTTCCACTTATAAATTCAAATAATTTTTTTTTTTTCATGATTTTTCTTCAACATCCAACAAACACTCTCTATCTATCTATCTCAATTCGATCCATTAATATTGAAATACAATTGGTAAATATGTTTATTTTCTCTTATTTACATGAAAATTTATTCGATATATTGACATATTACTTTGTTATACTGTTCAACTTCCGTTTTATAATTTAAAAGATTAAGTTTCTTCAATGAAATATGTATACGACTGTTTCACCAAGCAGACAGTTGAAAAAAGAAAAACAAAAAAAAAATTTTTTTTTTTGAGCTTATCAAGAAATTTATTGAAATAAAATGTATGCATTTTGTCCTTGAAATGAAAATTATGTAATAATTATTTATTTCCTTCCTCGAAGTTTATAAGTACAAAAAAATAAATTAATAAATAATTAATGTATTGCAATTTCATTTATTTAATTATAAAAAAATTACTTATTCGATTCTGATACACCAATAGTATAATCAAACAACTGCGGATTAACAAAGCTACCATCTTTATCGATCAGAAAATAAAATTTATGGTCCTTTACTTTTACTGGTATGTAAGTCGATAGTTCTTGTCTGCTTTTTTTCAAATTAACCTGCAACATTGTTGAAAAACGAAAAAAAAAAAAAAAAGATTAGTTATTTATTACATTAGTATGTTATTATTATTATTATTTTTGTTATTTGTATTTCATTCATGATCTTACATTCTGTACAGGCACGATCAACTGCCTGGTTCCTTTTATTGGATGATAAGTTACAAGTGTAACGTTTTGACCACCTTTATTTAATATAATGTATTTGAAGCTTCGCACTGTGAATGCCCACCAGGAAAATATAGTCACCGCAACTGAAATATGATTTATGTATTAAGAAAAAAGAATGAATTATATATGTATATATATGTATATATTTTTTTTCTTTTTCAATCATATATAGATCCACATTACCTACTATTAATGGTAATACCATTGTTAGTAATAATAGCATATTGTCTTGAAAATATTCAGTGATTGAGTTATATTTATCCTTATTTGGAAGCTGTGAATATATTGCCCAACTAGCAAAAAGTAATATTACCGTTTGAATACTGCAGAATATTCCTAATTTCATTGTATAAGTGAGATTCATATTTTTCCATAGTAATACATTGTTGGATACATTAGTATCAATATTTTTAAATGTTTCTTGATGTTTTTGTCGGAGTTGAGTAATAAATGAATTAAATCGAATTTGAAATGTCGGCAAATTTAGTTTTCCAGTAAAAACAGTATTTCTAAAATCAAATATAAAATAAATTTTCTAATATTGTTTATTAATTCATCTAAAAATATTGATAAATACCTCGGTTGCCACAGTGGAGATTTAAGGGTTTGAAATGACCTTATATTAGATGTAAAATGTGTAAGACGACATGTATTTAATTTTATTTTAGAAAATATTGTGATTAAATTTGACATTTTTTTAAAATTTTTTAAATAGTTATTTAGTTATAATTATGAACTTAAAATTGATGTTGAGAGGTTAGATTTTAGCTGAAAATAAATTTCAACATAACTAAATTAATAATATCCAAAATATTATTTACATATTATTGAAAATCATTCAATTATAAAAAAAAAATGTTTAATATAATGAATACAATTATATTGAAAGAAATTAACTTATATACTGTTATAATATTGTTCAATATAAATCAGAGGATAAATTTGTGATTACATAAAATTATATCTGAAAACTCGCCGGTAGAAGATGGCGTTTGCTGCGCATACCGCGATTTATATCATAAATTTCATAAACAAAATATACATAGAAAAAAAGTTAACAAAATTGTATATATTATTGTTTATCAATATTTTTCATTAATTTAATTAACTCTTTCCTATCGTTGGATATTAATTCATAAAATTTCATGAAAAAACGTTCAGCTGATCGTTCTAAAAATAATTTTCGTCTTTGAACAGCTTCAAATTTTTCATTTGCTTCAATTATTTCATTTTCGATTGATTGTGCATTTAAAGTTGACTGCCGTAAATGTTTTACATCATCCTCTAATTTTTTAATTAAATCACGTAATGTTGCTTCTTCCTTTTTTGTGCGTAATTTTAAATTCTTTATATAAAGACGTTTTTCATCAATCTTTGAGAGCCATTCATTAGCCTCTTGATCCATCATTTTATATTTCTCTTGCAACGATTCCAATTCATTTGTATAAACATCAATCATTGATTTACAATTGTTCATTTGTTTAATCATTGTTTCTTTTAAATTCATCATTGCTTCGGTTTTTTCATTTAAACGAATCATAATATTACAATCAGCCAACGATGATTCAGGCATTTTCAATTGATCATTATCTTGTGCTATATTAATAACTATATCGGCATTATATGCTAAAATAGCTTTTCTTAAATTTTCAATAACATGAACAAATTTAATATCTAATGTCCATGCTTCTCTCTGTATTTCTTCCAAATGATCATCAAATTGTTTCATATAACTTTGTATTTCTGAACATTTTTTTAATATTTTATCGCGCTCCTCTACATTCATTGGCTGTTGCTCAATAAATAAATTCAACTCTTTGTGTTGATTCAAATGTTCTAGTCTTTCCTTTTCTAAAAGAATTGTTTCACTCTCTAATTTTTGTATTTCTAATTCTCCTGTATTTATAAATTGTTCTAGATCACTCTCTTGCGCTATAAGACGATTTTCTTCGTCCACCAATCCCTGCAATTCGGCATTCAATTCATCAGATTCATGATCAATTTCATTCTCATATTTAATTAGATCCTCATGTTTTTTTTTCACCTCCTCCAAATCGGATTCAGCAATATCAATATCTTCCTTATGAATTTCACAAACATTGGCAATATTTTTAATGTGTTCCTCAATCAATTTAGCCTCTTCATCCACTTTACCATCATTCCACGCCTGATACAAATTTAACATTATTTTAAATTCATTACGATTTATAACTTCGCCATCACCTGCGTCAGTAAATGGTAAAGTTTGCAATTGAAATCGATCAGTAGCAAGATCTTTAACTTCACAAATTTCAACAAGCCAACTTAACCAGGCCAAAACATGATGCCATGAGTGCATTGTATTTGCAGTTTTTAACCAAGATTTTGCCATTGTACCGGGATAATGAAGTTTTTTTGCAATTTTCGGCAATTCTTCCATATAATTATTTATCGTAAAATCATGCTTTATATCTAAAAGTTTTAATAAAAAATCTGATGCAGTAACAAAAATTTTCAATGATACTGGCTTCAAACTCCCACTCGAATTTAAAATTGATAATTGATTTGTTTCGCGAAAAAAATTATCAATTCTATTGAGCATTTTTGTCTGATAACTCTTGTCACTCAATGGTCTAGTATCTTTTTTTTGACCGGTATTTGTACCAAGTCCACTGGCTCTTTCAGCTGATGGTGATCTTCCTCTATATCCACTTGGCAAATCTGGATGTATTTTACTTGTGCTTGGTCGTGATGTTACTGGTGTTGTTAAAAGATGATGAACTCCACTGTGTGATGTTTTTCCTATAACTTTATTTACAAATAAACTAATTAATAAATATTATATATGGATTATATTTATATTGAAGTAAGTGAATAATTAATTTTAAACATAATACCTGGTATTTTTAAACTTGATTTTCGTATATTTGATGCCCGTTCTGATGATGCACTCCTTATTCTAGGTCGTGGTATTTGGGAGCCTTCACCTCCTGATAGTCTTCTTGTTCTCACAAGATTTGATGGTCTTTGTTCAGAACGAGCAGACGTGTAATTTTTGTCATCACGATCTATTGTTGAGAATCGCATTGGATTCATAGATGATTTACATCCCAATGATGATTTTTGCATGTTTACCTATCAAGCATTTATTACACGATTTGCATAAAATAATATTTATATCAAAGTCCAAGTATGAGGAACGAATGTATCACAAATATATCCGTAATCACTGTGAGCAACAGTTCATAATAGGACTGTTATTAACTGCTAATGTTTCAAATCAAACGGTAGAACTACGTTTATATAAATTATTGTGATGGAATCATAGATGTTATACCGGTACTGATGCGTGAATATCAACGGTTGGTATAGAAAGGAAATTTACAATATGGCGTTTACAGAATGATGCCACAGTGATCCAATATATTTTATTGATAATAAATCAAAAATCTCGTCAGATATATAAATTATTATGCAATTATATTTATCATTTTTTTTTTATTTATTTAAAAATAATGGTGTCATATGTTTGTAATGATGCTCCAGAAATCGAAATTAAAGGATTCATTAATTTTTCGTCAATTTAAAAATTTCGTTAGTTTCAATTGTTACCGTAAAATATTAATAACGAGGGCGTTTCTATCGAACTATACATGATTTTCTTCCGAAAATAGATAAAACTTGATCATTTTCTTTTTAATGTGGCCACATCTTTAGATTTTACGGCAAAAGTCAGAACCAAAATAATTTAAAAATTGACAAAAATATCAAAAATTCCTAGTTTTAAATTTCTGAAGCAATCATGATTAACTAATGAACAAAATCATGTTAAATAAATTTGCATCATAATTTGATATATTTGACTAAGTCGTACGCATATGCACAATCATTAAACAATTTTTTTTAAATTATTATTAATTATATAACCTGACCTTTTGTTTATTTCAGCTTAACAACCAATTATCAGCGTTCTAAATTTGAGCAAAAGAACTCGTGGGTTTTTTTGTTTTTTTTTTTTCTTTTTTTTTTTACAAATAATATCTATCGCTGAGTAATTAACCAATTAATCATTGATAGCTTTAATAATATGCAATTTTTTTTTTCTCTATAAATTACCTTGGATGAGGTGCTATCTTTTTGAAGCCTCATAATTTTACGTTTCATGGAAATTCATATCCGGAATAATGTTTTTGGAGATCGCCGCAATAATTTTCCAACCTTTCTTACAAAATAAATATATTTTTTTGTTGGTAGTTGGAGCAATGCTGTTTTTTCAGAGTGCAATAAAAGATAAATATTGAAATTGTAATTATATTTTATACATCAGTTGAATTTTTAAATGTAAATTACTGCATGAAATGAACGAGAGGAAGGATTGTTTATTGAAATCTGCGGTTATGAAAGGCGCTAAAAGCGCTGTGGAGAAATTCTCAAGATTCGCCACACAAAATATTTCACCAGGACAAGAGGTTTAAATATATATTATTTATATTATAAATATTTAGTGAGACTATTAACTTAATTGAATATTGAATTAATCAATACAATAATTTTTTAGAAATCCATGACCAGTTCTCCCAATGGAATTGTAGTGTTTGATAATGATAGCACAACAATTGAAGTTACCGTGAAAACAAAAGGTAAAAAAGCATCACCATCGATGAAAAGTTCAAGTCCATTGATTGTAAAAAAAATTGAAGGAAAACGAAACTCTGAGGGTTCCGTGAATTCTCATCATAATAATTGGAGTAAAATTTTTCGCGAACAAAATCAATCAACATTGAGACAAACTATGCAACAATTAGTTGAAAAAACTCCTGTATCAAAATCATCGCCGAGTTTATTTGAAAATCGAGAAATTAGGAGATCTGTTGAATCACGAAAATCATCATCCAAACAGTATTCAATTAATGAAAGATCCAAAAAAGAAATACCATCGAGACAAACATCGTCTCAAAGAAAATCTCGCGATCATGGAAAATTTCCGCATAATGTAAATCCACCAGTAATGACACCATTCAATAGTCCGGAATCTATACTAGTAATGGATAAAGGCATACAGTGTGGTGGTATATTTGATAAATCAAATGACAGTTTTGGACAATTAAATCCTGTAAGAACATTGGGATTTTTAATGACAGAAATGGAAAATTTAATTAGCGATGAAACGGCCAGTAGAATTTTGACGCAAATGGAACAAGTATTGATGCGAATACCCATTGAACAAGGAAATCAACCAGATTTGGTGACCATTGCTTCAAAAGCGAAATTAGAAGCTACTACAGCAAAGTTAGCTGCTACTAGTAAAACAATTGGTGAATCATATAAAACTGTTCTTAAAGAAAATGTAATTTTACAACATAATATTGAAGAATTATCGTTACGTTTGAAACAATCGAAAGAACGACAAAGTGAAATGGAATATGAAATGAAACAAATGCGAATAGAATTAAATGATTTTATAAAATCTGACAGTGAAAATAAAATAATTATCAATGATCTCCGTGAAAAAACTAAACAAATAGATGAATTGAAAAAAATTATAGCTGATAAAAATATAGTGGAAAAAGAACTCATAGAAGTGCGTGAATTGTTGAAAGAAAAAGAATTAGAAGTACAATATTTACAAATAGAAAAAACAAAATTATCAATTATGTTATCATACAACAATTCACAATTCGTTGAACTTCGAAATTCAATAAAGTAAGTATCAATGAATAACACAATATATAAATAAATCATTATTTTTCTTATTTATTATTATTTTATATTTATTTATAGAAATTTGATGAATAATGTAACGGATCAATTGGCAAATTCAAAAAATATTCCGAATGACGATGAATTCAATCCAAACCCAAATTATCATTCAACAGTAATAGAAGAGAAGGTTGAATATCCATCACCCACTCGTACATCATCTAATAATTCAATTAGTCCATCATCATGGCGTGGTGTATCTGATTTATCACCATCAAGTGGCAATATTTCAGATAATAATCCAGAACGATTGCGAAGGCAATCTGGATCAAGACAACAATCGTCATGTACATCTGTTGTGCCCAATGATTCGAATGAAGAAAAATTTGATGAAAAAACCCATTTGGAATTCACAAGTGTTGTTGGTGATCAATCGGTCTATGCTTTGAATTCAGGAATAGAAAATAACATGGATGATTCAAAATTTACGGGTAATAAATAAATAAATATTTACTGTATGATATATTAAGTTAAATCATTTTTTTGAATATATAATTATATATAAATTTTTTTTGTTTTTTTCGTTGATATAGATTTACAAAGTGCTGATGAAGTTGACAATACAAGACAACAAACTTCTTCATCTGATACTGGAGTCAATAATAAAATGGAGTCGAATTCGCGTTCTTATGTGCGACGAAAAAATTCACAGACTCGATCACAATTGAATAAATTCAATGACAATCGTGATTTGCGATCACCAGATGATAAAACTTTGATAGCATCGGAACACATATCGTCTGCCAATTCAATGTATCAACAAATGAAGGGACAACTACATGAAATATTTGAAAATACAAAAATGAAAGGACGAATGCCAATAAATGTCCCAGATCCTCCACGTAATTTTCCTAATCCCGATTGGACTGACAGTTCATTACCAACCATGAGTGTCACCGAGTCAAATATATTATTATAAAAAAAAAAAAATTAAATAATTTATATAATTCAATGTGATTGAACTTATGACAATAGAAAGGACAAAAAAAAATTTATTTTATTGTATAATTAATACTAGATTTTTATAATTATTTTTTCACATATAATTTTTTTAATTTATTAGCATAAAAATGTTGGTAACAACTTGTATATAAAAACTATCGAGTATCAAACATTTAATAAGTGAATGAGGTACTACTAAATTAAAAATAAACAGATTTTTCACGGTAAACAAATTGGGTAATTTGTTAATCCTATGTGTTACGGCACATTAAACCAGTCTATTTAGTTACAAAAGCCATAATAAAATTAAAAAAAAAAAAAAAAAAATTCCGACTCGCATGCATAAAAGAAATTGACACCAGATATTTCACTGTGCAACATGTACATACATTGTCTGGAATCAGATTTGGTTTAGTTCAATTTGTTATGGAGAAAAGAAAAAAAAAAAGAAAAAAAAAAGCTGATGAATCCACATTGATTGTGTAATAAAATTTTTCAATTATAAATTATCATTTTCCATGTAATAAATGATATGAAAAGTGAATGAATTCAGTATCGGTGGCTACGTCGATCCGAATATGTAGCGGAATATTTACTGTAACGATCACTACCACCGTCATCGGGATATTTTTCCTCAGCCTTGTAATGTATTTCAGGCGCTGAGCCAACGTGTCCTTGCCAGTAACGTGTCCAATAAAAATCTTCAGGATTCATTTCATGTGGATGCTTGGCATTTTTGAATACATGAACGCAATAAATTAAACTGCCTATTAATGTTATGAATCCAAAAATAAGAAAGACTATGCCCAAAATCCTAAATAAAAATAAATAAAAACAACAATAACAACAACAAATTGAATTAAATATGTACGTGTAAATAAAATAAATTAATAAAACAATGATATCATTATCATATTTACCATACGATAAGTGGTTGAAAAAATTGTATAACTATAACGAATCCAAGTGTGACAAGAATAAGACCCAAATTAATAAGTAACATAAGACAACACATTCCTTTTGTATTAGGACAAAAGGGATTTGGTGTTGTCATTGTTTCTATAATAATTCCACCGTGGCGTGAGGTCCTTGTTTTTACTGTTGAACCACCAGATCGTGCCGATCCACAACTATAATTACTTGGTGCTCTATCATCTATTCGCGAGCTTGATACTGGACTGTGTCGCGATCCTCGACTGCAACAATACAAACAAACAAAATAATATCAATAGACAAAAAAAAATTCCGATAATATATATTTATTTATACAGAGAATTACCTAAGATCTGACGTGGCTCGATAACCACCATTGGTAACAAAAATTGGTACATTAGTTTCTGATCCATTATTCAATGGATTTTGCCGATGACCATTAGGCGGTGAATCACGTGATAAATCTGAACCACGTCCATTTCGAAAAATATGCAATCTCTTGTCATTCTCACGATCCTGAGTCGACCTGCGACTCTTTCGTGGAGGCACAATGACTTTAATCTAATAATAAAAAAACATAAAAAAACAAATAAATAAAAATTATTCTCATACAAATGTAGATTTAAATTATAAATATATACATAGAGATTTACAAGTCAATGTAAATCCTATGAAGATTAAATAAAATAGAAAAGAAAAATATGATGATTACCACAGAGTTGGGCTTGTGGGCGATGGCATATTCTGATGAAGTTCTCAGTGAGGTGGTAGCGTGATGACTTTCCTCACCGTCAGTTGAATAGGCACGATGACCATCGCTATTGTGCACCAGGTATCCATTGTTATTATTATTTATACTGTTATTGTTGTTGTGACGCATCATTTAAAGAATAAATTATGCGTGTATTTATTTTTACTTTTTTTTTTTTTTTTTTTTTCTTTTTTTTTTCTTAGCCCTTTTCATCCGCACGATTAATGACAACTGAATTGCACACGGGTCCAATTTGGACCAAACCTGTGGGCATCCACAACATATATATATATATATATATATATCTATATATTATATATATTTATCCGTTGTTTATTCAAGATGGGGACACAAGTGTGGGCGCAAGGTCAAGGGAGACACGCCTGCGTGAAACCTCGTTCTCGATCGCAATAAAGTAACCGTCCACGAGTGTACAAATGAGAAGAAGCAGAGAAGTTTAGGTGCAAATTGCATGGTCGCCTGTTGCACCGTCATAATGGATTATTCTGCTATAGTAAATATATATATATATGAAATTTTTTTTTTTTTTATAACGCGTAATTTTGCGGTGCGTTCACCAGGTGCCGAGCACGAGAGAGACCGCTAACAAAACCGGCCCACACAAACTCGTCTTGCAATCAACCTACCACCTATATAAATACAACTGCTTTTATAGCTTCTATACATATATACTTAGTGAATATACTTTCTCTCTATGGTTGAGTCATCCTCGAAAGTCAAAATGCGTTCGGCGACTCGTCGCCCGGAACACAAACGAGCCGTAAAATAATTGGCCACCAGCGCGTCAACGGCGCGTGTTACGCCGAAGGAAAAGAAAACAATATTTATCTATATACCCATTATGTATACAAACACACATATATATATATATATATTCAACGATGTGTATTTGAGTTTGTCCTCACAATTGACGTATTGCGTAGTATGGGCGTATTAATAATGCAGAACACACACAATTGCAGTAATTCTATTTTTTTTTTATTCTTCTCTCTATTTATTTATTTATTTATTTATTTATTATTATTACTAATTTGTTGTTTTTTTTTTGTTTAACTAAGTGAACGTGCTCTTATTTCGGGTCAAGGACGTGGAAAATAAATGCGAATCGGAATTCCAAGTCGATGCTGCGCCGGTCTCATCGGTATTTTATATTCTTTCTCTATTTCTCATTCTCTTTTTCACTCATTCTATCTTTTTACTTCTCTTGTTCTTACTCTTTCGTTCTAGTCTCGAGGTTTATATACATATATATGTATATATACACACAAGAGAGCTCAATGCCTGAAATACTGCGGGTTCGCGCTTCAGAACCGGAAATGATAAAAAATCGTTTGACTATATATCTACGAAGTGAAATGTACATTTTTTTTTTTTTATAGTTATTATTATTATTTATATATTTTATATTTTTATTTAGATATTTATTGACTCGATTGCACACCTGAATAGATATAAAAATGTATATATATGTGTATGTGTATGTGTATGTGTGTGTGTGTGTGTGTATAAATTTCCAATTTCAGATCAATTTACAATTTACAGTATGAAAAATCGAGAGAAACGTAATATCCAAAAATAGTCGTGTGACTACACAACATTTGTCCATATTGAGTTGTCATGACTGTACTTGAGAATTTTTAATACAAACTCATGAATAATATTTCATGTTGAAGAAAAAGTATATTAATCATTTTTATATATTGCGCAAATTTGATATAAATATTTAGACAAAATAAAATATAACATTAGTCGGATAAATTTAAAGATTATTGGAGTGGGAATATAAAATTAAAATCCAAATATATATATACATATAAATATTTCTCAAGTCTTTGGATTTCTTTTTTCTTACATAACAACATAATTAAGCGCGCGCGAGAGAGAGAGAGAGAGAGAAACACGAAAGAGAGTAAATATGTACATATAAGTGTACATGTTTGTATTTTTTTTTTGTTTTTTTGGTTTTTTTTTTTTTTTTTTTCATTTCATTTATAATTTCTCACGAGTCTTTTCATTGTGTGTTTACCCAAGAATAAAGTAATAAAAATTGAAGTAAAATATTATATTCACACTGACAAATATAATATAAACAGAATCATAAAAAAGAAGAAAAAAAAAATCCAACTGGTACAAACGGGTACGAGAGTATATAGAGATTATTTTAGCACCACATATAATATTAATGAAATAAAAGAATAAAAATATTTTTTTATACTTTATCCCAAATATTTTTCAAATAAATCAAATATAATTTTTTTCAATTGTAATAAAAAGAATAATAATTATAATTCGAAACAAAAGATAAACACGTCACACGGAACATTTGATAAATATATAAATATATATAAATATATACATATATATAAACATAAATACACAGGTAGAAAACACAGAGAACGTACGTTTTTAAAGCGTCGTCAGTGTTGACAATTGAATATAATAAATGTTGATAGTCACCATCGCGTGTATAATTAATGTATGAAATCACACAATACAAGTGAAATTATATTATTATCGGTGCGTATTGCACACGAAATAAAATAGAAGAGAAAAAAAATCCGTTTTTGACATGGACACGTTAGTTATATGATGAATAAATAAAGACGCGAGTGTCTTACCGTCGCGGAATATGCTCGCATACTAGCGACCACCTCCTAACAACATTTTCATTGTGGGGAAAGGTGCCCATGAGACATATATACGCGTCTTCCACCTTACGGGTTAGCCACAACCTGTAGCAACTGTGGCTCAACGAATTCAACTTCTTTTATCTTTGTCTCTTTCTCTCTGCTTCTTTATCTGATCCCTGCGAAAAAGTAGAGTCTCGAGGAGGTGGTGTAGGAAGAGAGAGAGAGAGAGAGATGGAGGGGGTGGGGAAAGGGGGAATAGTCTTAATTCACACTCGTCGTAATACCTTTGTATTCGGTACAGAATGTAAGACTCGCCGTTCACACTGTTATCTTTCTTTCTCTTTCTCGTTAGTAAACTGCGCGTGCGCCGTTTTTCATATCGGCCATTTTGTCTAAACGCAGTAGATCCGTCAGTGAGCGCGCAGTGGACAGGAACTCATGAAGGAAAATATTTTTTCTTTTTTTTTTTTTTTTTTTTTTTTTTTCATAGTACGTGGCGAGAAACTCATTTAATTAACTGATGCGTTGATATTGGCATGTAGTTATTAATACAGATACTAAAATTATATTATGAGTTATTACTAATTATATTTATCTGGTTTTATGGATTTTTTTTTTAAATTTTTAATGTTTGAAAATGAAATAAAAAATTATAATAAAACATATAGGATATTAATTCAATGAATTATTTATTATTGTACTGAAACAATATCGAGTGATAGAGGAATAAAACAAGAAAAAATAAAAAGATATTCATACAATGTGAATTTAGTTGAAATAATTTTAGAATGAGAACTCGCAAATTGATAATAATCAATGATATAATTTTCAATAATAAATAACAATTTCAAAGTATCGTATAAATTACAATAAATTAAAAACTGTCAAGAATTATTGTATTAAATGAGTACAGATGATATTGGAGGTTTAATATAGATTTTTTTTTTTTCTACATGATAATAATATAATCTCGGCATTAAACATTAAAACAGTACGATGAATAAAAAAAAGCCGCGTGCAACAGTCAGAAGATTATAAAACTAAAAGATAAACAATGATTAACTTACAATCAAATAAATTTTAATTTTAATTTATGTTTACGCCTTGAATTGATCATATTCTCACGCGCAAACAATAATAAATGTTAATGACAAAAAAAAGGAAAGAGAAAAATTAGAGAAAATGATAAATAAAACTGTGCAATGCCCCAACAATTATGCATCGCCAGATTTATAAAATTTTGCATAAAATGCGTTAGTTTAAATTCCATATGAAAAAAAAAAATAATAGTAATAAAATGAACGAATCAATCTTAATGTAATAATTAAACAAAAAGAAAATAATTTTCAACATATACAACGTTATTAAGGATTAATTAATTAAACCTTTAGCTTTGAATAAATCACGCATAAGCCCCTTTAAATAGCCAATTTCACGCTTTAATTCTTTAACATCATCGCGAAGTTTATCATTATGATTCATTAATTCTTGCTCCTCGCCAATAATCTCAGTAATTTCTTGTTTTTTCTTTTGACGATAGCGTGTTGCGGCATTTTTATTTTGTTCTTTTTTACGAACTTTTTTATCTTCAACTGATGGACGTGAATAGGGTTTATGGCGATTCTTTGTAAGTCTCTGATTGCGTTTACTATAATTATTGTTATTTCTATTGCGATCGGGGCTACTGCTACGGCTGCTGCTTTTGTGATGGCGGGTAGATATTTCGATAGACCAATCGGGATCATCTACAGAGTCCTCGGATGATACACAACTGGCACTGGAGCTGGTTACAGGACTGGATGGTGACAAATCTTCAGCACAAGAACGAACATATTCATCAACTGCTGCCAATTCACTGGCAACATCACCAGCTAATGGCAACAATGAAACATTCTCAGCATTCCATTCGCCACATATTTGCCCAAGATATGAATCTGATTTGGCAACAGACTCATTTACTTCATCAACAT
Organism: Dinocampus coccinellae; assembly: GCA_963920625.1. Classification (NCBI taxonomy): domain Eukaryota; kingdom Metazoa; phylum Arthropoda; class Insecta; order Hymenoptera; family Braconidae; genus Dinocampus; species Dinocampus coccinellae. The sequence continues at coordinate 17,191,319 of OY987184.1, forward strand.
TAATAATTGGTTGTTGATATATCAATTCAATATTTTCAACAACCGGTTGTAGAGTCACTAGCAGTTGTGTATCAGGTGGCAATTGTTCGGTAATCGTGGCTGGTGGAGATTGCGGTGGTGTAAGAGTTGTTGAATTACTGCTTGATGGATAAAATTGATGACATGCTTCAACATCACCGAGAACTGTTTCAAACTCTTGAAGAAGTAATTGAGTTGTTGGTGGTTGCGGCTTAGCATTAATGTTGACTATTGGATATACGATGGGTTTATTTTGGCCGCAATCTGGCGATGGTAATTCATCAAATAATGATTCAACCTTCTCCTCCAGCCAATCGGACACGGGCTCTAAAATTTCAAACAAACAAATAATTAATGGCATTACACATAGTGGGGTTTTTTTAAAATATATATATATATTTTTTATGGTTTTAGATTATCACATTGTCATGTTCCCAAGAAAACCAAATGAATAAAATCGCCTCATAATTGTACCAATATACACGGGTGTGAAAAGCTGTTTCTTTGTCCTCTCCCCCTCTCTGCGTTTTATTAATAAGGAAATAATTCTCTTTGTGATGTCATACGACTAGTATATGTGCATTAACAATGAATAGGAGTGGCTGATTAAGAATAATCATTGTAAATCGATTGAAAAATTATGATAATCGTAATGTGTATAAATATGACATTCTCAAGTTTCTTGAGGAAAATAAATAAATGAAAATAAAAAAAAATAAAAAAACTTTATCAACTTTCAATATATATACTCATATGAATTAGTTTTTACGTAAATTGTGTAAAAATAATACATTAACTGATTATATGAGCTATGACATTTGAGTATATGATAAATATAAGTGAATAACTAATTCGAATATTGTTCATCGATAATATAATTTTATACTATATTACGTAATTATTCATTAGAATTATGCCGTTAAAACCTTCACAAAATAAATTAATGTCTCATATTGAAAATTGAATACTGTAGTAACAAATAAAAAATAAAAATTATTGACTGGATCACATAAAATTGTTTGTCTATACGACAAATATTAATTACTCTTAATGTAAATGAATTATTATTATTTTTTTTTTCAATATTTTTTCTTCTTTCATGGTAATGATTGAAAACTGTTTGTATAATTAATTATAAATACATATAAAAATGATTAATAACAAAGACAATGCCAACAATATCTAGGACAAATAAATATCGCGTGAAATTTTATATCAAAAATAAAATATATTAAATAATAATAAATTAAAATATATATTGAAAGACATTAAATTTCATCTATGTAGATAAATAAATTATTGAATTATCACGCCGGATCGCAACCCCGCAAATTGTGCAACTATTACCATTGCCATCATCATTGTCATACAATAAAATATCTATCACTCCAACCTATTTAATTAATTATCGTAAAATTGCTATATATATTTATGTATAAACAAAAAAATATATATATCAACATTATATGTATATATCGTGCAAGGACATATCGATAGTGTGAATCGAGCAACAATTAATTATTCAACGTTCCACAATCGCAGAAACATGTTCAATTTTTTTTTTCTTTTTTTTTTTTTTCAATCTTCCACCAGTCTACTCATAAATACAATTTATATATACATACATATATTTTGATTTTTTTTTAAAATTATTTTATTGCTATGGACACGGTAAAAGTGGGACTATTTAACCGGTTTTCACTCTGATATTGGGGATCAATTTTTTTTTTTTTTTTTTTTTCATCTGTTTACTTTCGCTCGGCACATTTCGATTGATTCATACACGTGTTTGAAAATAAAAAATTAATCGTTATACACAATTATATACGTGTCTTTCACTATTTATTATATTTAGACACAAATCATGTGTGTAACACCATAAGGGCAATATTTGCGTGTATATTTATTGATTTATTTATTAATTATTATTATTATTTATTTATTTTTTTTTTCTAGTATTGATATATCATTTCGACATTAATTGCAAATGTAGAAAAACCAGTCTTGGCTCACGGCTGCTTCATTGTCACGCTCGATTGCCGTCAACGTCAATAAAAATATCGAAAAATAATATAATAAATACATTATTTGTTACTTAAAATATAAATAATAAATTGATATACAGCAAGGTATTAGTATCAAAATAAAAAAATATAAGAAGATAATTTCATATATATATATATATATATATACGTATTTTCGTTTACAATGTGGATATTTTTAAAAATAGACAATAATAGAGGTCAAAGTTCAATGTTTCAAAGTGAAAAATAAAATAAATAAATAAAAAATATCGGATACTAATAGATGAATTGAAAGTAATTTTTTTTTTTTTTCAACTAACTTGAGAAATTAATATTGTTGCATGAGGTCAATGAGCTGTAGTTTTTACATTGCAAAGATGCGTCATATTTAGCGTGTGTATAAAGATTACAAACTCGTGAAAGTGATCGTGTCATGCAGTAAGTTGCGATTCATTATAGATTGATAATCAAATGTATGTACGTATGTATGTATGTGAGTGAGTGAGTGAGTGAACGCAATGAAGTTTAGTAAAAATAGATATATTTCTGACATTGAATTATTTGGATTCATACATTAAAATATTGGAATTAAATTATTCATATAAACACATGTGTGTATATAAATTTCTACATATTGTGTGAAGATGATGATGAAGAAGCATATATTTATATATATGTAAATAATAAAATTAAAAAAAAAAAAATTAATGAGGTCATATGGAAACGTACCGCCATACCACGCAGCAGCCATTATCGTATTGTTTTTTCCGTTTCAAATTCTGCACTAGATAGCGGCTTATATTAATATTATGAGTTAATTGAAAATAAAATAGTAATGTATTTATTCGTTGTTTCGTATAGGTTATCGTTGAGTCGGTGTAACGGCAGTGTGCAAGGTCAGCTGGATATGTATTTAAAAAAAAATAAAAAAAAAAAAATTCTATCGCACACTATGTAACAACGTTGAAAACAAATTAAATCAACGTCTTTTCACTAATTTCTGTGAGTTCACAATTATTTCGCGATTCCACGTGTAAAGATACGCGAACTGCATACTACTGTATAACATTAGTACACTCCAACATTTAGATGCGTGATCAGACACTCGTGTCACCTTCAATGATGCCAGTATAACAATTTTAAAGTTTACTTTCGATATATAAATTCAATCGATATATCATTAATTATAGATTTATTATTATTTTATTTTTTAAATTTGATAAAAATTGAATTACTGACAATATTTGATAACCCAATTAGTTTATGTTTTTGTTCTCGTTATTTTTATTTCAAATAATTTCAAGAATTGTGTCTTTTCTTCAATTATATTGTAGATCAAATAATTGAAATAAAAAAAAATAATAATAATAATAAACAAACAAACAATAACAATTTTGTTATTGATGTTGTTGAATTGAACCGCGTGTAAATAATGAAAAATATATCGTAACCGTGATATATATAAATATTGAATTGGTATTGTACGTATATCAATGATAGTGACGCGAGTGAAGAATGTTGTGCTATACTCAATAATGATTTCGATCGACTGACTTGGAGACAATGAGCCACAAAACTCATTTGATGAGAAACCGGCGGGACAGAAAAAGCAAAAAAGGAGGGGCATCCATATGGAATGAGTGTAAATTACATATCGCGCGTGGTCATGTGGATTGTGTGGCTGACCCGTACTATACACCAAACGACGGACTACCAACTCCTACTTATCTTTGGACTTTCCCTCCTTCATTTGACTTAACTTTTATATATCCCGTTTTGTTTCGTGTATCGTTGTTGCTGTTGACGTCGTTAATGTTGAACACGCGCGTGGTATCCCTCCCTCAATGCACCCATTACGTACGTCTCAACAAGCCCAACCTCTTTCAACTTGTTCTCTAGAGGTTAACCAGTTTGTCCCACTCTCTTTTTCCTTGTGTATGGAAATCGAGAAAAAAAAACGAAAAAAAAAACGACAAAAAAAAAATCATGGAGCCGCAACAGCTGAATATTCAGTAGCATCGAAGATATTTGCATTTATGTCAATTTTCCTATCTGATAATTTATACACAACAATGATGATGATAATAATAGTAATAAAGATAAAGATTCTATTTAGAATACTTTAAAATGAATAATCCGTATTTTTATTTTTTTTCTTCCTTCCTCGTAAAAATTTTTAATGGTGTAACTAGACTGGGTTTACTAAATTTCACAATAAAATAAAATTACTTTTCTTATCGAAAATAATTTTTCGTGAACGCTATTAAAAACTAATTAGTGTATAAATGTTAATGAATATTTTATGTGTTTCACTTTCACGATTTGGGAATACTGTCGATATTAATATCTATTTTAAAAAATAAAAAAGTACAATATATCAATTTGTTTGTTGAAAAAAAAAGAAAAAAAAAAAGAATACCTTCTTTAATCCATTCATCTAATTCTTCCAGAAGTTTAGTTGCGACTTGTGCACGCGCTGAATTATTCTCGTTGTAAAATTTCGGATGAAAATCATCATTCAGTAATGTCAAGGAATTATCATCAATGTAGATCCAATCATCTTCAGCTTCACCAATTGAATTTCCACTAGGGGAAAATGGCTCCGCCTTCCATATCAATCTCTTTGATGTTGACATTTTTTCTTGTGCGAGTCTCTATATCTATCAATGATATTCGAAAAACAGAAATTTGTGTCGTCGTAAAGACGTAACTCGAAATGAACGCCATTTTGGCTCTGAAAAATCAAAAAAAAAATTATATATTAATATTCGTCTCAATATCATAATCATAATTATAAAATTATTACTATGGATAATGAGAACATTAAAAATATCACTATGTAAAATCATCATTCGCCATACTCTGATCAATTAGTATTATTTTTTGATTTTTTTTTCAAGTGTGTCATCAATTGAGGCATATAAATAAATAATGCCCATATATTTGTAAGGAATTTTGAAATGATTAATTGTGTATATATAATGAATATAAAAAAAAGAAAACAAACAATATGTTTATGCAACAAATCAAGAGACGAAGATAACTGAAACAGTCATTGTACTTGTATTACACATTTGATAGTTGAAAAAAAATTAATGAACGCTGAAAAATACAATGCGTGTGTTTGATTAAACTTACAATGTAAATATTATCATATAAACAAAAATAAGATAACAACATATGGAGATACCTATGTATTATTATAGCAATATGTAATTAGCTAATTATAATAACAAAAATAATTTATATTGAAACAAATAGAATAAAATATACGTGATTCTTCAATGATTAATTATTGATATACTGATATTACCAATTGATGACTCCGTTATTTTTATTAAATAATTTACGTCACATTGCGAAATCTTTAGATTTATAGCAAAATGAAAAAATAATCTGAAACATTTTTAGTTATTTCAGTTTAAACATTATTCAGTTATGATTGATAGAATAAAACTATTGGCATTGAAATGCAATCGGCTAACAAGTTTATATTTCATTGAAAGAAACTCGTGATTGTGAGTCACAAAATGGCGTCAACGCCATCAGTAGGTCGCACATTTATAGCATGATGTGAACTCCGTATTGAACACCACAGAAAAAAAATTTGTGCGAACTTTTATATTTATTAATTGATAAATTTTAATACACATATTGATTACACTTACACCATGATTAATATTGTTGTATTGGCACAGTGGAGTGTGCAAGCCGGATTCCGACTAAATACTCATCTTCACGACTTGTAATTGACGAAATAAGGGTAAATATGACTTCTTTCTGATTTTCATGGAGGAAAAGTGAAGGATTTGGAGTGAACGTGGAGCCCAACTTCGATCGCGTCGGTCATGTGACTCTATTAATTCCCCCACTTTTTTAAAGTAGAAACGTTATTCGTCAAACACGAATTTACATAGAATCGTAACAATTGATTTCTGTCATATCAATATATCTGTTATATTCTATTGAATAAATTGAGACGATAAATATTAAATTAATTTTATATTTGATTGATTTTTCATTATAAAGGAATAAAAACACTGACATGAATTCATAAATACCTAACAAAAAAATTTTGAATAATTGATGGCGCTAATACGCGGTGGAAATCGAAACTTTTGTACATTTAAAATTTCGCGGTCCAATCTTGTTGTCCAATGGTTTAGGGTTATACATATATATATTGGAATTCTCGTAGATTTGTTATTCATAATGATATTCCTGAACTAGATTGAATTAATATTAGTTCATAAATATTCAATACAATCAATGTTAACATTGTTAATTTATCTTGATTACTTACACGTGAGTTGCCTCGTTGTTCAACTTGACCCTAATACCACAATCATTTATAAGTTTTCTATTTATTTTTTTTCTTCACCATTCGTATTTTAACTTTCAATCAATTTTTGATGTATTGGAAGCATTTTTTAAATAAAATCGGATTGTAAATTTCTTTTCTACCATCACTATTCTACAAACAAAATCACAGATGATTTTCAATGTGAAAAAAAAAAATATATATATATATATATATATATATGGATAATTTTATATATATTATGTTTCATTATAATTTCCTATTTTTCATAAGGATTAGGAGTTTACCAATTAATGTAAATAATAATAATGGAAATACAAATAAATTTACAATGCTCTTTTTATTATTTGCATGCTCATACGAATCATTATTTTCTAAATATGAATAAATATAACATAACCAATTAACTAAAGAGGTAGCATATATCAAATGTCACACTTTGTGCAAAATCATTTTAATATTCATGATCAATCGCAAACAGCTATGAATAATTTTTTATTTATTAATTATTTATTTATTTATTTCTTTTTTTTTTCATATATTCCTATATACGTTTTGTGTGTTTAACTAATTTATTTATGTTTATCGTATATTAATTTTTCTTCACGTATTATCTTTGCATATCATTTGTTGATCTACTATAATAATATTAAAATACAACTATTTATGTATATATATATAATCACGATGGAAATAGCTGTCCTTTACATATATATAAATATATATGTGCTTATGTATAAATCTATATATTTATGCTCTCATAATTAATTTGTCATTTTTTTCAATGGATATTGAACAATTTATAAATTTGTTTTCAATTTTTTTAGATAATTTAAGAAATCAACGTCTATATTATCGGGGATATTTAACAAAAATGAAAATATTTATAACACAACTGTTGATTATTTCTTTAAAATCATAATTTTGATGATTCGTATTTATATGTATTTTACAATGCACAGCGGGGATGGAATTACGATGTTTCATCAATAATTTTGGTTGAAAACAAATTTTTGTACAAGTGTACATCCACATATTTATATATTTATTCTTTATTCTCTTTTCATTTTGGAAACTGTGCACACATATGCGTTAAAATAGATACATGATTACAACGTTCGTTGTATCGAAAAATATATTTATATATAGATATATTATCATTAATTTTCTAGTATTGGAAAAAAAAAAAAAAAAAAAAAAAATGTCAAGAACGTCGTGTGTGTCTCAAAGAATCAAACACTCAATGAGAATTCTATTAACATATTATGATCAACTTTACTGCCTTTGTAACACGATGGTAAATACAATTTCTCGTATTATGAGTGACACTTTGTTGTGCAATATACAAGTTTACCTTAATATAACGCCTCATTAACTTGCATATTTACATTATCAACTTCTTTATGGATTTTCTGATTTGTTTATTTGCTTTGAAATCTCGAGACTACTCTCTATTCTATTGCCACGACGAATCTAAGATTAAACAGGAGCACATATTGAACGATTAAAAATAGGGGATAACTTATGTTTTATTATCATTTTCATACTTTTTATTATTATTTTTGGGAAAAAAAAAAAAAAAAAAAATCTATGTGAAGTATGATAAACATTTACAAGTGAGTATTTTCAACTTCTGACCAACGACTTGTCGTATTTGTACGTACTGTTATTCATCTTATTTTGTATATTAATTAATTAATTAATTTTTGTTTTTTTGTTTGAAGCGTATTATGAATGACACTGACTCGAAAAAGGGACGAGCTATTGCAATTGCATAATTACCGTAAATGATAAAATTTATGCACTAACGTAGCGCGATTATCACAGTTCAATAGAGAAAATCAACACATTGACTTTGAAGAACTAGACTTATAGGAAAAAAAAAAAAACAATAATAATAATAATAAAATCAATCTTGGGGAGAGACCCAAACATTATTTCTGTATTATTATTTAAACAGGAGAAAATATGAATATTATTAATTTACTCTCATCAAGTATTTTATAAAATCTTTTTTTTTTCTTCTTTAATAGATTTATATCTTTTTTCTTTTTTTCAAGTTTAGTTGACTTTGTATTTTATGGTAAATTAATATTTTAAAGCAGTAATGATGTGGGATTAGTGGATAGTTGATAGACATATAATAAATTACATAAAATTCGTCGTGACTTAACAGCCATGATTTTTCTAAACTTATTAGCATGAATAATTTCATAGATTTTTTAAAATATTTTCTATAATTATACCTGAACTGAATAATTGTGATTGTATGTAGTGGTATATTACTTTTGAACATCTTAAAATATTTCATGTAAAATCAAGTGAAATAATTATTTTTGTTTATGATAGAAAACAAATTTTTGTTTTTGTTTTTTTTGTTTTTTTTTTTTCTATTGTATTTCTTTTGTATTGTGAAATAATAAAAAAATATAATTCAACTCAATAAAGAAACGATATAAGGATAATCGCACTTATATTTTGGCCGAAACAATACAAAGGAAAAGAAAAATATATATAAAAGGAAAAAGAAAAAAAAAAAAACAGAATTGATTAATGGTATGAGCGCAAAAAATCTAGCATTGCACTGTTTTTTTCGAGACTTATCAACTGTAATTTTCCCCATGAATTTATAAAATATTTTCCAGAATACTTCTATTCATTCAAATGTAAAATTATATAATATGTCTATGTTACAAATACATTACACACGATCATTCCTTTGTTTGTATTTCCCATAATAATAATAACTAGATAATAAAGATCCCTGAATATATTCTCGTACGTTTCTCATGGCACAGTGCGTACGGTTTAGAGCGGTCACATAATAACCAGTAATTTTGTATATCCTTCATTCACATTTTTCTTTGTCAATCTCTTAAAGTCGATATCGTTACACTAAAACATTAGGCATCCAGGCCATTTATGTAACGACATCAAACAACAAGTAATGTATATAGCTTTTCAAGCATATTCCCATGATTTTTTTTTTTTTCTCTCTGAGCGTTCCATCGGTAACATTTAATTTTTTTTTTTTTTTTTTTTTCATTATTTGTAGAACGTTCCAGCCATTCTCAACTAACCAATTCATATTGACCTTAATATCTGGTATCACTCATGGGTCTCTTTGTACATTTCTACATTAACACACAATAGTTTCCGACTCTTCGTTTACTTTATTTAAAAAATGTTTAAAAACAAATAATCCAACAGCAATTCACTAGTTATTCATATAATTTTGATTGAATTGTGAGGGAATTATTTCACCATATGTATCATTTATTTATTTATTTTATTTTTTTGTTTTGTTCGTACCTGTAAATGGGGTACGTGATAAAACGAAATTAATTTCATCATTTATTCTATTGACACTGTAGCTGTTTTTATAGTACTCCAGATAATTGCATTTAACTTTAATAATTTGATTATCGCCTTCCCAACAAATTATGAATAGCAAAACAATAATAATTACTTTGTCAACGAATAACCCTTTTTTTTTTTGGTTTTTGTTTTTTGTTTTTTTTTTTAAATTTTTACATATACTTGAAATAATTATTGAAGAATCGGAACATGATCAAATACGAAATAATTTTTGTTCATATTTGAACATTTACATTTCTCTCACTAAATTCATTATTAATGACTGTACACATGGCATTTACATTATCCAAATTATATCTTCTCACTCTACTATTTTTTTATTTTTTTTTTATAATCTATTATTTTTTTATTTTAATTTTGTTTTGTTTCGTGTAATCATAACGATGGGAAAAACGTTAATATATATATATATATATATTTTTTTTTTTTTTTTCGTGTCAACGTTAGTTCATATTGATGGTTTTACTCTTATTTAACTCGTATATAAATAGCGCCGATCGTCCTTTGAATTAATAAATTTTATCTTGAATCGATCGATCGCTTTCGTTTCCTCATCGATAACCAGCTGCCTCTAACATCTCAACAAATAGTTTATTCATCGGCACTTTACCCGTTCTATAAACAGTTGACCAGAATTTTCTGACAACACCATCAGCCTGTCGTAAACTTGGTAACACCAAAAACATATTTTGTGTTGCACGCATTGCTTGACCCGGTCTCACTACTGATACCCAATCTGACAAGGCATTCAATATTGTATCACGAAAACGATACAATGCTTGTGGTTCATCGAGTCTTACATCGCTATTTGTCAGTATTAATGCCTTTAAAATAAAGAATTCTTCTCTGGACAAACCCAATTTTTGTACCCTATCAACAATTTGAATACACTGAAAAAGATAAAAAATAAATAAAAACATTTTAATTTACATTTGAAATTATATATATATATATATTTTTTTTTCTCTTTGGAAAACTCACGTGGGTGTAAAGATCAGTACAATGACACTCGCGAGCAAGCCGTTCATCCAATGTAAAATCTTGAGCAAACCTCAAACGACCAGTATTTGGCATACTCCTCCATGCTAAGCTGAATGTCAATATTTCCGCCCACGTACTTTGTAACAGTCGCATTTGATCATTTAATGCCAAATTACTGAACCCGGGTATTTGCTTTGCCCATCCTGAATATGAAAAAGATAAAAATTAATTTAATATATTTTCAATTTTAAATCTTGAAAGAAATAAATAAATTTACCAATAATGCCAACAAGCTCACGATCGTAAAGATCCGACAGTTGACCAAGTACTCGTTGATCATTATCAACTGCATGTGTAGTTACACTGAATACCTGCAGTGTGTCTGGCTCACACGCCACCAGCGCTTCAATCATTTTATTGTCTAAAATCACAAAAGAAAAAAAAAAAAAAAAAAAAAAATGAATAATATTATATAAACTATTTGTCACGAGAGTTTTTCAATGCTTGAAAAAATTTATAGAGATGACCATGAGGAGAGAGAGAGAGAAAAAAAAAAAAAAAAAAAGAGAAGTGATAAGAATAAAAATTTATTTTGTATAATTCAAAAAGTAAACGAATATTTTCTCATTATTATTAATATTATTATCAATTTTTGAATAAAATATTCAAAGAAATTATAACTACCTCACATATATCAATGAAAGCGCAGTGATATTCATGCAATGAATGGATTATTTGTTTTTTTTTTTTTTTTTTTTATTCGTTCATTTTTGCATAAAAGCTTCAACTTACTTGTCGTTTCTCCGGATCCCGATAATCCTACGCTTGCTTTGAACATCAAATAAAATAATAATGTATCATTGACACGCTTATCACAAATTCAAATGAAGAGAAGGAAGAAAAAAAAGAAAAAAATGTGAAAAAATTAATTATTTATTAATGTAAGTGGCAAAAAAAAAGAAAAAAAAAAAAGAAAAAAGATTGTGATTCTTTCTTGTTTGGTGATGTTTTGTTTTTTTTTCCCATTTTTATTAAACATTATTTCACACATAAAGGCCAAAAGCAAAGAATGATTTTTCATTATTAGCTGAAGAGAGAGAGAGAAAAAAAAAAAAAAAAAAAAAGATGGTAAAAAAGAAAAAAAGGTGCTAAATAAAAATATCATTACCTTCTGATGTGACTGTTTTAACGGGCAAATATGGATCTGTTGAACGTCGATATTTCTGTCTGCCACCACGTACACGATCAAGTCTAACACCCTCTTTTAACATTCCTTGTCTCAAGCATTTTTGAAATCTGCATGCCTGACATGCTTTCCTTCGTCTTTTATTTATTTCACACTCGCCATTAGCCGGACACGTATATTCAATATTACCTGTGAAATTGCTTGCTATTTTATCATAATATTCACGCTCTATTTGCCAAATAGCACAAGTCCAACAGGTAATTATCCATACACGTAATAATCTGATAATGAAAATTTCTTTAAATTGATAAAAATAAATACGAAGAGCAATTGGTGTGCTATTTGGCGGAATTTTAAATAAACATTCAATCATTGTATAAATTTAAATAATTAATTTTATACTCTGATGAAAATATAAATATACCCGACTTACCTTGTATTGTTCGTTTAAAAAATGCTTTACACGCTTCGCATGAAGCTACCCCATAGTGAAATCCACTTGCCACGTCACCACAGACTAAACAAAGACGTCGTGGTACCATGTCCTCTTCCTTTATGCCACCCTGAAACAAATACGGATATAATATATATGTAAAAAAAAATATCGACTTAACATATGCAACTATTCCCGTGAGCAGTGTAATATACTACTATTATTATCAGTTTATTATTAAATGTCGTTGAATTACTGTACTTTTACTTTACTACCACAATTACGTTGTTGTTGTTGCATGAATAATTTATGAAATATAAATCTTATTATATTAAATAACTTGTGTTTGTGTATTGTAAAATTAAAAATCAAAAACTGCACAAATATATATATATTATGTATTTCTATATTATTTTATTTATTTATTTAATTATTTTTTCTTTTCTATTTTTATTCAATTCACAATATTAACAAAAAATAATAATATAATAATTCATATGTTTGTATATTTATCTATTGATATTTAATTAATATAAAATTACAACTTAATATCACAATAAAATTTTCTTGACTTATCCTAAATACACACATTTAATTATTATCTAATAATTCGATGATAATTAGTGTGATATGAAATTCAAATGACATATAAACACATGATAATTTAAACAAAAAAAAGTGATTGAATTTTTTTTTTTTTCGTTTTCAATTAATAAAAAATATCAATGCAATACCTCGGGTGTTCCTAGAGGTTGTGTAGTTGATGAACAATGTTGCATTTCAGGACTACCAGGACTTGCACCACCACCACCACCACCACTACAACCTCCACCGCCACCACTACCATCACCACCACCATAATCTGGAATATCCATTTCACAAAGTACCTACATAATAAAAAAAAAAAAACAATTTTTTATTAAATATATTATTTTACTAGAAAATTTTGGTGCTGTAAATTATATTTTTACTACATTAAAAATAATCGTGTACACACACACACACACATACACAAATTAATACTCCTAAATAAAAATATTAAGTTTATAAATATTCGAGGTCAAGAGATTTATTTATTTATTATCATTATTAATATTTTTTTTTTTTTTTTCTCGTTTACCTCTTGATGTTGAATTGTTGTGCTTGGTGAACAGACTTGATGATAATTTTGCGTTGGTGTTGTAGGATTCTCAATTTCCTGCTTTATACTCGGTACTGTCCTATTATTGGGAATCATATTCTCCGTGGCACTGTCAGACATCATGCAGATCTGAAAAATATATAGAATACCAATATCAATAAAGCCATCTTTTATATTTATACAGTATGAAAATGAAAAAAAAAACAAAAAAAAAAAACAAAAAAAATTAATTAAATACTTTTTTTGTTTCTTTCTTTTTTTTTTTTTTTCACATATGTAAATTGCATTATGAAGTCATTTGTGTAGTCTATACATGAATGTGTTAAATTTAAAGAAAAAGAAGATGGAAAAGAAAAAAAAAAAATATATTTTTTTTGCCAAATGATTTAATATTTTTTTAATATTTTTTTTTTTTACCGGCGCCTATTTTTAAATTCGGTGCAAAATGAAACATTTTTAGAAACGACTACATACTGAGAATCTTCGCGTTTCCTCTTTTTTTATTTTTTTTTCTTCTTCTCAGTTATTTATTGTTATTATCATTATTACTTTTTTTTTCCTCGCATTGCTATTTCTCCTTCTTTCCTCAAATGCACACAATCAAGTTCTCTCCATATACATACACATACGCATTGAAATATTTCAAGTACCCAAAATCCATTGTAATTTTTTCCCAAGTCAATATAAACTTGGCGCGATGTTAAATCAAATTTTTAGAAATATAAAATCCACATTTCGTATGTGAACACACAAGAGAAGGAAAAAAAAAAAAAAAAAAAAAGGAAAGGAAAGAAGATAATGCAAGAAAGTAGAAGTGAGACAACAACAACCAACATCTAGTTGGCCTTGAACTCGACACACATGTGAGTTGTTAATCGCCAAATCATCAGCACAAGATTGAAGGTCAACCTGTCGTGTTATTGCCTGTATCATTAAAACAAATTGCCCACCACTGGCTTCTACAATTTTACCAAATTCATATTTACTTTATTGATGTTTTATTTTTTATTTTTTATTTTTTATTTATTTTTTTATTTTGTATTATCCACTCATCAAATTGCAATTTATCATATTTATTGCCATAATGCTGTTGTTTTTCATCCAACATTCAATTCAAAACTCTGTGGTCTCAACAAGAAAAGAAAAGAAAAAAAAAAACAAATTCTACAATAAAAAATTTTACGACAATTGTATTAATTTGTTTTGTTTGGTTTTGTTTTTTGATTTATTTATTCCCTTTCTCTACTGCTCCATCATCGCCAGTCTCATTTCAAAACAAACCGAGGAAAAAAAAAATTAATAATTTACGATTGGGGGTTGCGTAAAGGCTCTGGTCTCAGTATCTATTCACCCGCGGATAGATTTCACATGTTCATCGTGCAATTGTATTTGTGTTTGTGCCGAGGTCTTGCCAAGGTTAGAGCGGGGGCGACAGCATAGATTATACACACATATACATACATAGATATGTAGACATAAACATAGATATTATAGTACAAGATATAATTATATGGCTAAGGACATGAACGTCAAAATATTGAGAGATATTCGTCAGTCATATATATATATGTGTGTAAGGGTGATGAGAAAGTGAGAATTTAATGGCGGGTAAAAATGTTGAAGTAGACAAAATGAAAGATGTGTAATATAACGAAAACGCATGGCTTGAAATATTCTGTTTGGCCTTGAACTTGGCTTTTCTCAGAGAACACGCGCAACCGCCTGAATCGCGGTCTACGATGATAGCAAAGTAAAGGCCACGAATGAGTGAGTGTGTCGTGTTGTGTGTGTACGAGCGCGTGCGCGCACGCGCTCGTACACACGTCTCACACGATCACTGCAATTTTAGAATACGAGAGTCAACGGAAATGGCCGACATTGACGTAGGGCTACAGCAGTCGGTCGCGCGCTCATAGCCTTGAAATTTACCAACTGCAAACTCATTCGAATTTCCATCAAGCCAAGTCACATCGATTATTTATTTTATAAGAAAAAAAAAAAATAATAATAATAATAATAAATAAAATTAAACAAATTGATATTTGATAAATTAAGATGTTTAGTTACTTTTTATACTTACTGAGTATAATAATTTTTAATATATAATTTTTTTTTTTTTTTCTTGTGTAAATACATTTATCACGTATACGGTATCAAATTTATTTGCTATATATATATATATATATATATATATATAATGTGTCGATGATGTGTCGATAATGTAGGCAATAAAGTATTTATAGTTATTGAAAAATGAAATTTTTGCAATGGTGATTGGGATTTATTTATAATACACTCTCACATTTAAATCAACTGTTGCTCACAGTATAAATAGAATATTCTATCGTGTAATTTATCCTCAAAATAATTTTCTTCATACTATTTATATTATTTTATAATAAATTTTTTTTATCTTCTTTTACCATTTTCCACCACATTATTCTCTCATATCAACTATTGTATTATATAAAAAAAAAAAAAAAATATTAATTGCAATTTAACATACGAATAAATAATTGACTAAATTGAGTTTACCAGTATATATTAAAAAAAAAGAAAAACAAACAAACAAAACAAAACAAAATAAAACAGAAAAGACAAGAAAAAAAAAAAAAAAAAAAAAAAATGAAAAATAAAAAATTACTAGTTAAATTATCCGACCACTGTATCACTGTTGACAATAAAATATACATGAATAAAAATTAATATCATGAATATTTTGCTATAATATTGAGTGTATAATGCGATAATATTTCCAGACTATCATATCTCTAAATGAACATTCAATATCTCGTTTAACTTCCGGCGATGGTAATTATATTGGAAATTTTCAAGGCCAATAACTTGTCATGGATTACACATTTCCAAACTCATCGATTATATAATTACAAGATATAATAATAATAATAATAATAATAATAATAATAATAATACGAAAAAAGCATATTCACGTACACTTCAAACAAATAAGAAAAGAATGTAAATAAATAAATAAATGAATAAATAACAAAACAAAATGAAACAATATGAAATGGAGAAAAAAAAAAAAAAGAATAAATAAATGTGCAAAAACAAGATTTGAACAAAAAAAAATAATAATAAATAAATAAATAAATAAATAAATAAATGAATAAATAATATTGAGTAGTTGATGGTAAATAGGAGGAAATAATAAATACATACAGATTTAAAGAGACAAATTAAATTTTGTAATTTACACAAGACCATTCGCACACGCATACGCGTATTATTTATGATAGTCACAGATTTATAGCATCAGAAAAAAAAAGAAAAAAAAAAAAATTAATTTTTTAAACATGAAATTTTTGAATTATAAATAATATTAAATGTGAAAGTAAAAATTTTTTATTTTTTATTATTCATTATGTGTATGAAAAAGTTTTATCTTTTGAATGCTTAACCTTGCTCAATGATCTTATCAATAAATGACTTGTACATTATCCCGTTGCTAAGCAGCAACACATTTATATATATATGTAAGTATTATATACTACAAGGAAAATAAAAAAAATAATAATAACAAATATATATATATATATACATATATCTATATTTATTTTCATTGCCAAAAATCATCATTGAAATAAAGAATTATTATTTATTTTTTCCTGTTCAAACTTCATCAGAGCAAAATATAACAAAAATAACGAGAAAAGATGTAGTAGGAAAATATTGAATTATTTATTTTTTTTCGTTCTCAATGTACTGTTAATTGTATATTTGTTTTCGTGAAATTCATTTCTTTCAATTCAATAAAATTGATACACAACAATTATGTCTATTAATTATTAATTAATTGTGGAAAAAAAAAAAAAAAAAAAACAAAACAAAACAAAAAATAATTGTTACATCTACCCCTTACGATACCAGTATAATTATTATATTATTGATATTAAATTGAAAAACGAATAAGCCAAAACATGAAGACAACCAAACAAACACTGACCTAGAATTTATCATTATATACAATTTTTACACAGTCATTTTAATTTTTGTATTATTGTAAGCTCAATTTATTTTATTACATTTTAATTATGACCATGACCAATCCAACCCACTAGGGCGGTATTACTTTACTCTCTTACTCCGTCAATTTCAACCTTCAACTCTGTCTCTCTCCCTCTTCCAATATCCACAATCGCCCCACCAGTCGTTCGTCCCCCTCTGTACCGCCGATCTCATCGGAAAAAAAAAGTAAAAAAAGTAAAAAAAGTGCGTAGCTCGATCAATATATTTGGACCTTCTCCGATCACATATTTATGTGTACGTCACTCTTCTCCCACTTGATATCAATGAATTTTATCTTTCACAACGCAAAGCACAAATTTTTTTATTTTTTCATTGTTTTATTTTGTTTATTCCAATCATTAATATTCAAACTCTCTATCATCAGAGAGCAAATGAAATAGTAATAAATAAATAAATGAATAAATAAATAAAATCATCTGTACCATCATATTGCATAATTTTTTTTTTTTTTTTTTTTTTTTTTTCGTATTTTTTGTGAAAATTCAAGTGACTTTATTCTCATATTCATATATATATGTAAATACAAGGAAAGTCTGTGAGAATAAATAAACAGTGGAATTATGAACGTATCATAAATAATTTATTTTTCCAAGGTTATATTTCATTGACGAATTTTGTTATTTCATTTAATAATAGATATTGTTAAACGAAAAAAGAGAAAAAAAAAAAAACTTTTTTGTTTTTTTTTTTCATCCTTTTTACATGTTATTATTGCGAATATTTATAACGATTAATTTAATTATCTACACATATATTGATATCGCGTAATATGATTTTATTGAATATACAATATTATATAAAAATATGAATAAATTGTAAAGATGAATTTTATTTATTTAATCTATATAATAATAATAACAATAATAATAAATATTATTGCTACAATAATTATACAATTGTATAAATATGCATTATCAATGTCACGTAACTGTTTTAAGCACACACAAAAAAAAAGAAATTTAATCATATATATATATTTATATTTATTGCAAAATAATTAATGAAAAATAATTGAATAATATTTTTTCTTCATATTATTATTATTATTATTATTATTATTATAATTATTATTATTACCACTGTTTTTATTATATTGAATGAGAATGGATCATATATCCACAAGAGAATTTATTGTCGCAGGTCAGCATGAGATAATTAATATCAATGAAAAAAAAAAAAAAAAATTGGCCATTATATTTATTCGATATATTTCTATATCGAACTGCCTTCTTCACATCTATACAAAAAAAATATATATATATATATATATATATTTAAAGAATAATATTATTTAATTCAACGTAATATAGCAAGATGTAAATATATATAATTGTTGAGAATAAACAAAAAAAAAAAGAAGAAAAAATATATATATTGAAATATTTAATGTGTATAGGGATAATCGATATAGATTTAATTATAAATCCTATGAATAAACAAACAAAATAATAATAATAATAATAATAATAATAATAAATAATAATAATAATAATAATAAATAGTATAGAATGAAAATGAAAATATATAATGAGACGCGAATTATGCGAGTCTGAGATGGTAAAAGCGCTTGAAAAAAATACTCTCTGCCCGGTTACATAGTGTCCAAGGTTATGGCTGGCCCGGCTGTTGTGTGACGTCACCGACGTCTCGTGGCCTTAAACTTGACTCGGTCCGCGAATGCGCGCCCGTACAACGACGACGATGAAGACGGCGGCGAGATACCGTCGATCGCAATGATTACACACCCGTATCAACGCCATACCACTACTACTTCTACTACTACTATTTTTCACCCCTCTCTCTCTCTCTCTTTTTCTCTCTTTCTATCGACATACAAAAGACGATAAAACACAGTCACGTGAATTGTATTATCATAAAACAATTTTTCCCCGACAATTTCAACAATTTGTATGGGATACTATTGCCGTTCTCTTTTCAATCTACCATATATACATTATATTAAATAATTAAACATTATTATTATTATAATATATATATATATATATATATATATTTCTTTTCATGCTGACTTCGATTTGTATACATATATCTGTATATATTTATTTCGGTATACATTGCCAGTAGATCATAATAAAAATTATATTGATGGGCGTAAAAAAGTATTCAATAATTGACAAGGATATATATATATATACTTTTTCTCTTCTCTTTTCCTTCGTATCTTATTTTAGTTCGCACATTATTATTATTATTTATTTATTTATTTATTTATTTACGTCATTTTTAATGACAAATACGTCAAATGTCGGATTTATAAGATAATCATCGTGTGATAATACAAATTAACTTTGAGATATATATTTATCTCATATTTAATATCAATGATATCTTCAACAATTTATTGAAATCAATTTCATTATTATTATTATTATTATTATTATTATTACTATTACATTGAGATAAAAAGAAAAAAAAAAGAATAAATAGTAATAATTATTATTATTTATTGGTATATCTACTATTCATAAATAAAGAATAATTTTTATTTAACTAATGTGACTTGAAGTGACAAGTGCTGTCAAAAGAATATTGTAATATTGCATTAAATTAATAAATTCTATTGACAAGAAAAAAAGAGAAGAAAAAAAAAAAATAATAATAATAATAAATAATAATATAAAATAAAGCGTAAAATCTAAATGAAAATATCGAGGTCAAAGATTTTCATATAAATGTATTAAATTCTGAAGACGACGAAATTTTTTTTTTTTTTTTTTTTTTTCGTACTGATAAGTTGAAGTGTCACTTTAATAAATTGTATTCAGTCCACGGTTGTATAAATTCAATTTACTATTCTGTTATATATGTAACTCAATACTAACAATGATTATTATTTGATTGTTATTATACAAAGGAAATTATTATAAATTCATGTGTAAAATAAATTAAATTCAAATATATCGGTAAAATTCATGAATTTTTTATTAATTATAAAACGAATAAAAATTTATATGAACTACTGAGAATACTGTTATTTTATTATATTTATTTATATTCATTTGTTTTTTTTTTAATTTTTTTTTTTTTGGCAAATGAGCTCACCACCACGCACAATCTTTGATACCAACCGGCAACCTTCGTGTTGATTTATATTTTTTCTTTCGTGCATATTTTTTTTTTGCAATTTTTTTTTCTTCTTCTTCTTCTTCTTCTTCTTATTATTATTATATTCTTTTAACCGTGCGGTTGTGGAATTCATTGGAGGCAATTCTCCCAACTCAAATCAATCATCAACGACATGACGAATAAAGAAACAAAACAAAAAAAACAAAAAAAAAATCATCAATATTCTCATATTTATATTATTCATTTAAAAATCGCACACCTAAACACCCACAAACTCACACAAATAAAATAATATTCTTGCATAAAAGACAATATATATATATATATATATATATAAATATATACAAAATTGAAAAAAAGTGGCAAAATCTTCACAAATATACATGAAAAACACGACGTAAACAAAGCCACGAGGACACGTCTATGATAATACCACTTTTATAATATTTCAGTATCTGAATATTTTCATATCGACAATAAGGAAAATAAAAAATAATAATAAGTCAAGTATATATATATATATATATAACCAAGTCACAAAAGAATACAAAACACAGGCATATACATATACACATACACACACCAAAAATTATTACAATGGCATTGAAATTGACCAGATAAAAGATCACCTGGTCGACTGTATAATCCCGTGATGGTAAGGGAAAATAAGAAATCAAATTATACACATGATAAATAATAATAAATATCAAATGAAAGAAAAAAAATAAATATATTATTGATAATTATTCAATAATTCAATGTTATCATGTAACTGTGAATATTAAATAATATTTATTAATTAATATTTACTCATTTGAATATATAAATATATAAGAAGCGTGTGTACTTTGATATATATATAGAAATAAATACGATATCTAATATATAAGCGCAATGCAACAACATGTTTGGACCTACCACGTCGTAAATCCAGGCGTCCATGGCAGTGTTGTCATGCATTCCTGTTTAAACTCGTCTGATATTATATATATATTATTGCACAAATAAATACATATGATATGTAATTAATACGAATAAATATAATAAACACGTTTTAATTTATGTATAACAAATTTCACTCTATCACTATTTTATCGTATTGGCAATCGTGTAATTATATTATATAATTTTATTTCAATTTGTGATACATTAATTTTTAAACGAAAAAAAAAAAGAAAAAAAAAATATTGAAAATTTTGAATTGGGAAAAAAAAAAAAAAAAAAGGATGAAAAAGAGCACGTGAGAAAAAATTAGACAGTGAAACAATTTGAGTTACGATAGAATAGAAAATATACTTGGGATAGAGAAAGAAAATTTATTTATATATAAATACACACACACCACACACAAATACGCGCACGCGCGCACAAATAAACACGTGTATGTACATATGTATGTGAAAGTATATATAAAAACAAAAAAGTTATTGAATAAAGAAAAAAAAAAAAAAAAAAAAAAAAGTAAAATAGCGAGTGTGTGCCAATGATTGTATGGAGGGGGGGTGCACGCGCGTTTTTATAACGCGAAAGTTGGTGTTTACGGTTCAACAGATCGCGCGCGACTGGTGAGATCCTCGGTATATTCCCCGTGTTTAGCTGTGACACAACAGTACAACGTTTAAGGGAAGACTCAGTGAAAGAAAGAGAGTGTTATAAGGAGGAGAGAAAAAAAAAAAAAAAAAAAACAAAAAAACAAAAAAAAAGTATACGGCGGGAATTAAAAAGAGAGGGCGCCAAGAAATTCGCGATTTTGTGGGGGATAAATATACATATATATATATATATATATATATATAATAAAAATAAAAAAAAAATAAATAAAAACCGACCAACGAGTTCGGCTCTTTCGAGTGTTATCGAGACACCCCGAAATTTTATAACCTTACTCTACTCGAGGAGGAAGATAAACGAACGTTATTTGTCGTTCGATAACGATTTTTCCCCTCTCTTTCTTTCCCACACACATACACAAACCCACGCAGACACATACACAATCACCTACGTCTCACACCCTCTCACTGTCTGGTTTTTCTTTTTCATTAACTCATTTGGTTTTACGTCATTAACGTTCAATCACCTTCAATTTTTTTGTTTTTTTTTTTTGTTGTTGTTGTTGTTTTTTTTTTTTTCTTTTTCACTCCATAAATTTTTAATAGCATTCAAACTATTAATTTTCATCATTTATTATTTCTTTTTCTTTTTTATTCTTTTTTATTTGGCTCTGTGTAATTTTTAATATTAAACATTTTCATATTTATATACGATAAATAATAATAATAATAATAATAATAATAATAATAATAATAATAATAATTTCATAATAAATAATGTGAAGATATAAAATTAAGAAAAGAAAAAAAATTAATAAATTAAAAAATATTGATGATAAATAATATTCAATGATTGGAAATTGACCCTGAAAAACAAAAAAAAAAAATATATATATATATTTGTGATCTTGAAATCTCAAATGATTATCAACCAATGCAAAGAACATTATTATATATCATGCCATTATAAATTATAATTTATATACATATATATATATCTCATTTTTTGAATTTTTTTATTATTTTTTTTTTGTACATAATAAACTGATTAAATAATATAACAGCAATGATATATACATATACACATGTTTATATTTGATTAACGTCTGACGTTATATAAATAAGAATATAATAAAGTGATAAAATTAAATTATTCAGAAAAAATAAAAAAATAAAACTTGAATTATAATAACAATAATAATTTTTTTTTCTCTTTATTTTGCATTTTTAAAAATTTCTAATTCATATTTTTCATATGAATTAAAATAAAATAAATAAATAAATAAAAAGTTATAATTAATATTATCTGTATGGATGATATATAAGAAATTAAAATTAAATATACGTAAAAATCAAAATTGATCGATGTATGGTAAGAAATAAAATAAAAATATATATTTTCTTCAGTCTCGTTTATAGAAAACAAAGAAAAAAAATATGCGATAATCATAATAATAAGTAGAAATAAAACAAAAAGGACGCAAACGTCGAAAAGTGTAAGTGTGTGTGTGTGTGTATGTGTGTGAAAGAGAGAGAGAGAGAGAGAGAGAGAGAGAGAGAGAGAGGAGGAAAGTACGAGGTCTGTTGGTTATGCGTCGCGTGTATATACATCACGATGCTCTATATTTGGGTGGGGGTGGGCGGCAATTTTGGAACGCGTCAAAACTTTATATATATATATGTATACACTCGTGCGCGTTCGATAGAAAGGAAACAGTCGGGATAAATACAAATAGTAGGAATGAAAGTGTGTGTGTGTGTGTGTGAGAGAGAGAGAGAGGATGAAGGAGTGTGTGCAAGTGAAGTATATAGAGACGAGACGACACAACACCATCAACGAGATGTATTATAGAGAGAATGAGTATAACGTTGTGGTGGCCTTGAACTTGCGTTTTTGCTCTGTTGTCCGCCAAAAAAAAAAAAAAAAAAAAAAAAAATATCGTCCACCATCGTAGACACGAAATTTAACGCCCCGTCACACAATTCTATTATAATTACTGCTTATTTATTATATATTTATACTATTATCCAATGATAAATTTCCAACTATCATTGTCCATAAATTAATTTTATTACTTATTCATTTATATTTAATTAACAAATAAAAATAAAATTGAAAAATAATTTTTTTTTTTTTTTTTTTTTCCTGTTTGTTATTAATAATTACGTTATAAACAAAAAATTTCAAGAATCACTATTTACTGTATTGGATATATATGTTATTTTTCGTATATGTAAAATTTATATATTAAATTGTATAACGAGGAGAATAAATAATAATAATAAGACAAAGAAGAGAAGAGGCCTACCAAAATAGAGACCTTGAAGTGAATTTTACGTATATCATTATTTATACACATATCAATACTATTTTCATCCTGATATTATCAACTACTTCAATATATTTAGTTGATTTGAATTCTGTACGTGTAATACAGACGTGATTTTAACCTAAACAAACACAAACATATCCGTGGAAAAATAAACGAAAATAAAGTGAAAAGAAACGTACAGAAAAAAAAAAAGAAAAAAAATAATAATAAATTTAAAAAAATTATAAATTATAAATTGCCGACTCGATCGAGTTTTTCATTTTGTTTTTTTTTTTTTTCATTTTTTTTATTGTATATGTCTCTATTATATATTGATATAATCATTATTTATCTATTTATTCATTTAAAAAAGAATATTTATCCCCCACAATATAATAAATAAATATATGTATACATATATAAATTATAAAATTAATATAATTAATATCATTTTTTTTTTTTTCACTCTTATTATTAATATTTTATTATGACTTTATATATATATTGCTATGGTTGAATTAATTATATAGAAAATTTTATCAATTTTTTTTTTTTTTTTCCATGCACAATTAATTTGTTATAGATGTGTATTGTGTCTATTATCGTAGACAACGTAAATAATGACAATGTATTCTTTGGATTCAGGGTTGAGGTAGGCAAACTCACGTTGGGCGGTACTCCAAATCGATACGGGAACACACTCTCACTTGATACTCTCATACTCTCAATTGATACTATTACGAAATATAAAAATATCCCGTTGCGTTTCTTTATCCAATATAACCATGTCAATACGACAAAAAAAAAAAAAAAAAAAAAAATGAATAATAATAAATAAATAAATAATAATAAAAAAAATTTCTTTTTATAATTATTTATCATATAACATAAAATATAATTACTCAAAATTTTTTTTTTTTCTCATATTTTTTTCAATAATAAAAAAATTGATATTATATCAATGGTAAATTTTATTTTATTTAATTTATTATTATTTGTTTATTTTTTTTTTTTCTTTTCTATCGTGAAAATAATATTTGTATACAATGTGAAATGAATATCCGTTTAGATGTGAAAACGGATGTTCGTATGGAAAATAAAACAGACGAACAAAACCTGTATGGCATCATAATTTTACCTCATTTATATACTCCATACTTGTTATAATCGATAAATTGACACAGTTAAAAATTTTAAATATTTATTGGATATAATCTGAATAATATATTTTTATTTATCATGTATTTTTATTATTTTTGTTTAGATTATTAATTAAAATGATTTAAATTGTAAGAGTAAATGAACGATAATTTAATTTTATAATTCAGTTGAAATATAATGATGAAGAATCGATGTGTATGCCAATGAAATTTTATTAATTAAATATTATACGACTCATTATTTATTGTTTTTGGGAATTATGAAATATATATTTTATCGATATATCGATAAACAAAATGAATAATACAATAATGTGAGTGTTTACGAAATTCAACAATAAATTTCCAATTCTTATTTATTATTCGCGTCATCTGCATATTTAAAATTCCTACTTTTTCCTTTTTGCTCTCATTTAATAAATATTAAATGAAAAGGGTTTCATAATAAGATTGTGCTCGTTAAGAAATCAAGGTCACAACCATTATTGCGAAATATTTGTCACTCACGAGGCTATACGAGTACTCCAACAATACATGAAAACATTAAATATAAATAATGAATGAGTAGCGACCGAATTTCACGAGAATTGTACGAAAAAAAAAAAAAAAAAAACAAACAAACAAAAGAAAAAAATCCAAAACAATCATGATTAAATAAAATAAATAATAAATAAATAAAAAAATAAAAACAAAAAAAGAAAATTTTATACGATTGTAAAAATATGAGAAGACAACACACATACTATGTAATACACAATGTATACAGAAAATTGGTAACAAAGATGGCGTCTATATTAGTCACGCACTGTAGAAACTGTGTGCTTGGGCATATAAAAATCATAGACACGTGAGTTAAATAAGATATATATAAAAATTAATAAAATTGTATTGTAATAGTACTCACTTTCGTCATTCGTGGGGTAAAATAATTATTTGTAAATACACATAAAATGTAATTCTATACACACTTGAAAAAAAATAATGCAAATAACTCCTATGCAATGGCTGAATCAGCGGCCCACTAGAAGCTTACAAAAATTTGCGTTACAATGTGTATTGAGTGTGACTAGCGCCACCACGCGGAACAGTAGTATTATTTCATATACCATCTGACCATGATATTTATTTAAATAGTGAGTGTGTGCTGACCTCTGCAGACAATATTTTACAATTTACTCATTTGTAATAATAATAATAATAGTAATGAATAAATAAAATTTTAAAAAATACGAAACAAATATTTGGCTATTTTTTAATTTTCATTTACTAAATGTACATAAAATTAATTAAATATTTAATATTTAACGTGTGATGGTAAATAAAGGAAAAAAAAAATTTAATAATATTAAACGAAATTTTAATGTATTCATATTAATTTACATGTAGAAAAAAATAAAAAAGAAATAAGTTAAATTTATTTTAATAATTTGACAACTTCACCAGAAATATTACCCCATGCTCCAGCATGATTATTATCCGGAGAAATGTTTAATCGTGTAAAAGCACCTTTACTGACTTTAGATGGATTCATAATAAAAGTCCCATTACTCCAATTGTAATATTGTCGCATGGCAGAGGGTAACAATAGTATGTGGGGGACACGATACATTACACCGCAATCAGCCCATATTTCTATATCAAGCGGCACTTCATGTGATGGAGGATATAATGGATAAAATGATGCTTGTAACAATAAATGTTCAGCCAAACGACCAAGTCGATTTGTTCGTGGCATTCCACTGTAAAAAGAAAAAAACACAAAAAAAAAAAAAAAAAAATAAATAAATAAATAAATAAAAATAATACCCGATTTATGTAAATAAATAAGAAAAAATATATGAATATTAATTTCCAATAGTTGTATAACTCAACTCACTGGCTAATTTCTTCACTGCTCATATGACGAATTATATCAACGGATGTAGTGCCAATGATCAATCCATCAATATCAAGCATACACGGATCAGGCATTAAATGGAGATTTGGTTGTTTCAATGAATTACGAATGGAATATTCAGGTGTGGGATAAAATGCATCATGATGTGCGTCTTCGTGCGATGCAATTATTACAACTTGTGTACATTTTCTAAATTAGATACAATCGTGAATAAATTAATTAAATAACAGTATACAAATTTTTTTTTTTTTTTTCAATATAAAAAGTAGAAAATTAATCTCAAATACCCTTTAACATAATTCATAATTTTTTCAATTATATTTTCAAATAATTCTTGATAAGTCCGTTCTACTTTAGCGTCGTTAACCCACGCAAAATTATCAGGAATAAATGGTCCAATTAGAATCAAAACATTTGGCTCGTTCTCGGCAACGTATGACATTATATTGTCGAGCAATTGAAAATCTGATGAATCATTCGATGTAAATGGTCCAGCACCAATTACAACTTGTAATGGTAAAGTAAAATTTGATGGTGGTACTGGTAGAGTTGGTGGTATACCGCTTGTAATTTTATATGCACATAATACATCTTTCGTTGGATTTCGTCCTTCAATACCAACAATTTGTCCAGGAAATAATGAATATTGCTGTAATCGACTGACATCGAGTTGAATACATTCTTTTCGTTGCTTCAAATCATTATCAAATGGTTCATTTTCCGTTGCAATTGTACTTTCCACATTCATTTCTTCATATACCATTAATGATTCTTCATCAGGCGCAAGTAATTCGGCATCAGGTTCCTCTTCTTCGGATTCCGATTCATATTCATTTAATGAATGATACCAATGTGTTTTTTCACCTACCAATAATATTGATGCAGCATTTAATTTAGCATCTTCATCACACGCAATTCTACCCCATGTTCTCAAATCATATAATGTTTTTTCCTTGACGTTTGACGTTACAATAGGATGTTTTGTATCAGTTGGCCAAATTTCCGTTAGGGCTCGTCCAATATCACGACAATTTTGTTCAAGAATCATTGTATGATCTTCCATTTTATTATAAAAAAAAGTTTCTCCCGGTATTGGATGAGGATCATTTGTTTTCGATATTTTCACATGACGTGTATGTGGATTTTTCCAATCGGCAATGTCATCACCGATTTTTAATAAAGTCTCACTGTGATCGCTCGTTAAAATCTGTCTGAAAATCAATAATATTAATTTAACCAATCATTATTGTTTTTTTTTTCTACAAAAAAAAAAAAATTAATAAATGAAAATTATTTACGATTTTACGGAGGCTTTATCAACATTCTCGTCCGCTGATTTATTTTCCTGAATTGTATCGCCATCTCCATGACTTGGCTGTCTCACAATCTGCTTAAAACCAAAGATGTTATCAGCCACAACGAATTCATCGAATTATGTGGATACTGAAAAAAATCTTATTTCATTTTTAATTATAAATTTTTGACGCTCACAACTAACGTTTGTCGAAATAATAATTTTATAAATCGAAGTCTCAAGTACAGGACACCGTAGACGAGTGTGTATCTAGTCACGAATATTTAAATAAAAACGTGCACCAAATTCATACTCGTCCATGGAATAATCTCTGTATTTAATAACATGAATACTCCGACTATGAATTGACAACAAATCGTAGTTGTGAGCGTATTTAAATGTCTGAGATAATAGTAAGTCAATTTATACGATTTACTGAATTAATTAAACCAACTCAATCAATTAATTCTAATCTTCACGTCATTGGGACTTATCAACTCCTACAAAATATATATATATATATATATACATATTTTTTTTTTCTTTTATCATTTCAGACACCACCTGTTTGTCTGCGATGTTGATGACCGAGCCGACTTAATGAGTGTGGATCTAGTCACAATTTTGAATACCATGTGCACCAGACCATCACTCACTGAGCACAATTCGGTATAGATTTATTTATATTTATATCTCCCCCTTTTATCCTTTTCTTTGTTATACAGGTCATCAACCACTGTTAATTATCTATTTCCGGCAATAACAAAACTTGTACTGTACGTAAATTCCACACGATGACCAGTAATAATATAGTGAGAAATGGATGAATAAAATGGCGGCCAATAGAACGCATATGTCTGTGTGTACTTGTGCGTGTGAGTTTATGTCTATTTTTTTTTTCTCTTTCTTTTCACTCGTTATTCTGCTTACTAAATGCGTACTCGAGAGTCATTGGAATATATCAAATGAGAGAGAGTCCTCGACTAAGATGCGGGAAGGTTAACTGCCGTTAACCTGAAGCACCACATCGAAGCACGCGCTTTGCGTTGCCCGTTATTACGATCGAATTTCATGCTTTCACATCTCCCTCTTTTCTTCTTTTATTCGTCTTGGTGAATATATTTTTCATATTTTTCTATTTCTTTTTCATCCACATTATTCTCTTATTTATAATAATTAATATTAATACATCGAATTTCACATTATCACGTTTTTCTTCATTATTTTTTTTTTCATTTTTGAGAAATCAAATTTAATTCACTACATAATTCATTTGTGTTTAATTCATTAATTCACATTTTCTACCGATATAAATTATTTTCATTTCCCCAAATAGGTTTTTTTTTATTGTTTGTTATTATTTATATAATGACGCACAATGAACCAACACACACAGATTCATCCAATCTTCTCATGATCGCTTGTACACTTTATCAAAATTACTTCTTGGTATGTTACCCGCAAGAAGAACGGCCCTGGACTGACCGCTGAACGAACATTACGGCCTCATCAGTGGTGGGACAAATGCAGAACAAGAACTAGGGAAGTAGAAGCAGTAGAAGCAGTAGAAGCAGTAGAAGCAGAAGAAGCAGAAGAAGCAGAAGAAGCAGAAAAAGAAGCAGCAGCAGCAGAAGAAGAAAAAGAAAAAGAAGAAGAAGAAGAAAAATAGAAATACGAGAAAGAAAGATAGAAAAAAAAGGCGCCTCTACTCGTCGTTCCGGATCGTGAATCGTTTTCGGACCGATCTCAACTGCCTCTCCCTCTCTTTGATACTTCGACATTGTTTCTTTTCTCCTCATTCCCCTACCTCCACACTACTCGTTTACTTTCTCACTTTATCAACTGCCTCCATTCCCCTCTTATAATCATCAAGGGCCTTATATATCGGTCTTTTTCTATTCTTCACTCCTTCTCAAGGCATTTTACTCCACACACTCACATCGTGTTGCGTTTTCTCTTCTCTTTCTCTCTCTCCCCCCCCTCTCTTTTTTTTTCTTCTTCTTTCCTTTTCATATCTCGTATTTCTCCCTCTTTCCTTTTCATATCTCGTATTTCTCCCTCTCTCTTCCTCTGCCTACTTCTTACTTCTCCTACTATATTCCCTTTCCCCTACTTTGCTCGCCTCATTGCACGAAACCGTGGGAAATGACGTTGAACTTTTACCAGTTACTCGCGTTTCACAATGCGGGACAACCTTAACGGCGGGTAGTTCAGAATGACGCTCGAGATTTTTGATGACGAGGGGAGTTGAAGAATGAGAGAATATAAGCAAGACAAGGAACAGACGGCATATATATATATGACATATGTTACATATGTATATATATATATATATATAAACGATTCGTCTCTCAATTTGATTATATACGCGGGTATCGCGTGCGCGTCATGAGAAATTACGAGTATGTATATAGAAATGAAAAGAAGAAAATGAATAAATAAAGAGAAAAAGAGAGAAGAAAAAAAAAAAAAAAAACAAAAAATGAAGGGGAAGAGAATTCAGTGAGAGCGAATGAACGACCATTCTTCAATTGCATTTAATTGATCATGACGAGATCTAGTGGCGAATAATTATTATATCATTGTCTTGTCATAGAATGGATTGAAAAAAAAAAAAATTGTAGGAAAACGAAGGGACGAGAAACGAGAATACATTGAAATTAATTATTAGATACAATTACTTATCTTCTAGGTTGTATCTGTTGATTTTTGTCAGTTAAATGTTCATATAAATATAAACTTATAAAGTAAAGTTAGATAATTATATTAATTTCTCTTGTACTTCTTCGCTTAAATGTATATGAGAAACGTTAATCTTTACCGGCATACAAATGAAAGAGAGAAAAAAAAAAAAAAAAAAAAAAAAAAAAAAAAAAAAACTATATACATTTACGTATTTTTCATTTTCATATTTCTCGGTCGTCAGGTAAAGTCTTAGCCCCCTCAAGGCAGGTTTTGCAAAATGGCAGTTTACGAGTAAGGGCAAAAAATGTCTTACTCTTTTTTATTATTATTATTATTATAATTATTACATTTTTTTCTTCCTCTTTTTTTCCAACACATAATTGTGATACCACGTCAATTTATCGTATAAATGTAGTATGCGTTAAAATGAAGAAAAAAAAAAATTACAAAAGCAAATACCATGTGGTATTTACAATTTATAAATTAAATATCAATTATTAAAACTTTCACAAATTCCATAAAAACTAATAATAATAATAATAATAACAAAATGGTTTCTCTCGATTTTCTTTGAAATAGAATTTATTGAAAACCAAAAAAAAAAAAAAATCACGCAATGAATTATTATATATATATATATATACAAAATAAATGAGTAGAAGTAAAAAAAAAAGGGGCTATGAGCTCGTGAGAAATTGCGATACAACAGGATGAGCACGAAGAAGAATAAAATATATAAAAAAAAAAAAAAATTTTAAAAAAGGAATAAATAGAAATATCTTACACATCAGTCCGATTTTCTCAAAGTGGGTGGATGAGAAAGGTGTGCATTTATATATATAAAAGTTGTGACAGAGATACAAACAGGGATAGTGAAAAGAAGTGGAGGAAGAGGGGTGAAGAAAGAAAAACAGAGTGAGACAGAGAAAATAAAGGGTTCGTGCAAAGGAACAAAGGAGTATGTTCGGCGTTCTTTCTTTATCGCAGGACGCAATCGATTCGGGGAAGCAGAACGTGAGGGAATGCGCGTCGTACGGTTGCTTGTAAATCGAGATAAGACATTGGATAAAAAAAAAGATAAAAAAAAAAACTACGCAATGAAATTATATATATATATATAATTACTGTTAATATATGTATTGTTGAAACTATAAATGGTATGAGTATGATAAATTACTAAGAAGTTATAGCAAAATGAATTTTAACATGAATTTATTATTAATGATAGAAATAATATTATTAGTATTAAACTAAGATAAATATTATGAAACATTTATATGTTAATAGCCACAAAGCAAATAAAGATAAATCACTAATTGAAGGGCAAAAAAAAGAATAATGGGTACACATAATTTTACACGCGATTTTATGACTGACGTGTGTATTATTTATACATTTGTGTTACTCGGTCTCAATATTTATTTTTCCGATTGCAATAATTTCCATTACCCAATGAAACAGAGAGAAAGATAGAGAGGAAAAAAAAAAATAAATAAATAAATTGAATTATTAAAATAAGAGAAAATATAAAAGTTTAATTTTTGTATATAACATGATAGTTAAAAAGGAAATGACGCGCTACATGATACAAAGCAATTGGGAAAATGAGCGAGAAGAAAAAGACGCTTGGCGTCGGTGTCTTCTCTTGCCTCGAGGAGGGGAAAGCAACAGGTAGCAGTAGCGTCCGGTGCGTCACAAAAAGCGTCCTGAAAACATTTTTAAGATTTTTTCATGGCAAAACCAATTGAAATAGAATAAAATCAAGGGGGGGAGATAAAAATTTAAAAAATAAAAAAATATCAGTCAAGTAAAAAAATAAAAAAATAATATAAAAAAAATTGAATGAGTGCACACAGAAAAGAATAAAATAAAAAAAAAGAGAGATTAATTACGGGAATTTATTATTATTATTACTATTGTTTTTTTTTTTGGTAGAAAAAGCCACACACAAGCCAGCCCCAGAACTTCCTGTCGAGCACGCTAAAGCAACAGGTTATTTGTTACACGTTTGAAACATTTTAAAACTCTACCGAGTGTTGAATAACGCACGTTCAATATTTTTTTTTTTCTGTTTTTCATCGTCAACATTATTATTACAATCACTTGAAACAATTTCACCGATCACTAAATAAACTTGACACCGTTATATAAATTTTTATTTCAAAATAATTAGCAAACAGTAAAATAAATGTCTTCTAAACACCACAGTTATTGGCATGAGTATTTTGTATTAAGAGACTTTGGTGGCGTCTTCTCTCACAGCGTCTCTTCCCATCACCACGATTCGAATAATAATCGCACGGAGATTTGAACTATACACTTTCTCCCCCCCCCCCCTTAATTTTTTTTTCTCTTCCTCTCTCTCTCTCCCTCTTTTTCTTTCTTTTTTAATGCTATTTCGTAAATGCGAAAGCGATGATATACAAATATTACGTAGAATATACATCACGAATGTGTGAAAAAAAAGAGAAGAAGATAGGAAGAAACGCGTTTTCAGACGCTTCTTGGATCACAAGCTAAATCACCGGGTAACCGACGAATAATGCCGAGGATAAACGAAGGAATCGCGAAGACAACCGAAGTATCGCGAGTCATATGCGCGCGCATATAAATACTAACAACTGCCGGCGTGGAATAGAGAGAGATCATTTGGAGGATATAACATGTAATTGTGTGTGTGTATGTATAGTACAAGAGAAAGTTAGAGCGGGAGACAGAACTATATATATATATAAAGATACTAGATGAATTGTGTTGGGGACTTGAAGTTTGCTTGGGATTGTCGGCATCGCGGCCGATTCCGACGCTATCGTAGAAACCGGATCGAGTAAGTTGAGAGAGTCAAGAAAACGAATGAAGCAAGCGAAAAAAAAAAAAAAAAAAAAATAATAATTACGTTGCTCAATATACTATATCTCTCGTGCTTGCTGACTTTACACATTATTATCACAAAATACAAAACTTTTAAATTTTATGAAATTATATATGTATACACACACACACACATGATTAAATTAATATTGTAATTTCTACGAAAACCGTCAAATACTCGTGTGACACATTATACTGAATACAATTTTTAATTTGATAATAAGCAAAAAAAAAAAAAAGAAAAAAAAAAAATATATATATATATATTATTCAAGAATAAATAATATAATAATTAATTATAAAATAAAATTAATATAATAATTTTTCGTGTGTATGAATAAATAATAAATTGAATAAAAGAAATACGACGCTTTGTCTTGTAGACAGAGGAGTTGTGTACGAGTAACGCGACGCTGGCGGCGAGACGCGTCCTTGAAAACTGAAATTATGCCCTTTGAAAGCAATCTGGTCGAGCCTGGATAAAAGTGGAGGAGGAGGAGGAGGAGGAGGAGAAGGAGGAGGAGGAAGAAGAAGAAGAAGAAGAAGAAGAAGAAGGAGGAACAGGGTGAGGAGGGGGACAAGATTCAACGTTATACACTTGGTGTCCACCCCACTATTTCTGCATTGCTCCTTTTTTCTTTTCTTTTTTTTTTCTTCACTTTAATCTACACTAAACTACACTACATACTACTACTCTCACTAACGTACTTTGGCATCTAATATTGTTTTCTCTTTCTAGCTGATTTGTTTTTTTTTTCTTTCTTTCTTTCTTCCCCGCCCTCTCTTTCTTTCATGATGTTGCTTGCGCGACCGATGA
Organism: Dinocampus coccinellae; assembly: GCA_963920625.1. Lineage (NCBI taxonomy): Eukaryota > Metazoa > Arthropoda > Insecta > Hymenoptera > Braconidae > Dinocampus > Dinocampus coccinellae. The sequence goes on from OY987184.1 coordinate 17,226,524, forward strand.
GAAACAGAGTGGGGGAACCGGAATCGCGTATTCAGCCACACTATTATCAAGCAAACGGGAGAATCTCTATTTGTAGTGGGGATAATGGCGGCAATCTACCTGGAGGATTTTTGTGTGGCGGGAATTACTCGGAGGTCCTCCCTCCCCTTATAGTCATTCGACTCAGAGCTCATGGACCGTCGACCGCCCCTGGGCAACGAGAACCACCTGTCGGGAAATCGTTGGAAATCTCACCCGAAGCTACTCCTGCCTGTCCTGTGCGTCCTTTATTTTTCTTTTTGACGCTTTTTTTTTTTTTTTTTTTCTTTTTTTTCCCGTCATTTTTATCATGTTGAGATGGCAGCGCTGTACACTTTTTTCAATGCACACGCGTACAGGAGTTCAATTTTATTTTCATTTTTATTTTATTTTTTTGTTTTTTTTTTAATGAGACTCGACAGAATTACGTGAAATTTTTTTTCATAATAAATAAATATTTATATGGATATAAATTAAATTGATTTTCCGAGTATCAATGCAACAATTGCATTGATCTAGTATACAAAAATCGATTGCCACATTGATAAATATAAATGTGGCAACGTTCATGCAGCTAAAATGCCGTTGAAAAGTGTATATAGTTGTATATACAATTTTATATTTATATATGTGTAAGTATTTACAACAGGACTACACGCTTGGTGTGCAACTAGTGGCACTAGACAGTGCCGTACCTATTCACAATTTACATGAAACTTTTGTTTACTTATTTAAATTTTACTATTGAAAATAAAGATGAAAATAATAATAAATAGATGGAAATATTCATTAGTATATGAGAGATATTTTTCTTTGAATTCTATTGAAAATTTTCAAACTACAGGAACAAATAAATTTTTCATTGACAAGGAAACGTAACACAGTTGGAGACTTGGAGTGACGAAATAATAGAGGATAATCGTGGACAAGTGGAAAGAAAAAAATAAAAGAAAAAAAAAAAAAAAGGACTTTGAAGGATGGGAGAAAAGAAAAAGAAAAAGAGAATTAGCGTCAGAAAAAGAGACTCACGCAGAGGGGGATTTTGCTTACTAGGTATATATACATTCTACTTTAACGGCCCACGGGGGCCCCAAACGAAGAATTGGGTCCACAGGTAGACTCGTTACGTCATTACTACTATACCGGAGAACACAAAGAATGTGAGACAGTGTTGCCAAATGCTGCTCGGTATAAATCATCGGCGTCGTCCCCAAGAACGATGAGAGTTTGAGGAGCCTTTTCTTTTCTTTTTGGATGGGGGTACGTAAAATTTATCACCGTCCGTTAGTCAATTTTAAGTTATGCTATATTACATACAACCCCACTATATTATTCGCAAGGAAATGACATTCACACCTGTATACTGACACATTTGTTGGTAATTGTCAAGATGTGGCTTCGTAAAAAAATATTCACATACACAGACACACACAGATGCGCCTGTTTACACTTTACACTATCATTCATTTTTTTTTTGTTTATAATACATTTTTTGATGAATTGTAATTCGTATTTGAACAAAAAAAAAAAAAAAAAAAAAACAAAAAAATGTTTTTTTTTTCTCATTTCAATTCAATTATGTATTGTTATTTTAAATATGGCAATTGTCAATTTTAAATGTATTCTCTTTGATTATTCATCTAAAATATATTTTGGTATTTTTTTTTCTTTTTTTTTCTTTTTTCATCACTCTCTATCAAAGTTCTTTTGACTTTGACGTTTTTGACACGACAATTGGACATTATTTCTTCGACAAGCATCACTCGTCGAAGGCAATATTAACGCTTGTTCAATTATATATATATATATATATATTTTTTTTTTTTCAAGATCTTTGGTGGGTTCACGTGGCAACGGCAGAGATTCAAGCGCTCACAGTGTTGCCAAACTACTTTAACACTCTGTCGCTTGAGTTACCGAACTCACAAATATATGTGGTAATTCAATATATCGGATAAAATCCTGAATATTTGCAAAATCGCTATACTACATACAATTGTTACGTAAATGTTTCTTTTTTTTTTTATAATGCAAGTTTAGCTACAGGAATTATTTTCATGAGTGTTTTGATAGCTGTAAATAGTTCACACTTTTTGTGTTTATGATTCTTTAACGATTTCAGTGGTCCAATTGAATTTACTAATTGATATATATTCAATTATTGATGCATCGTAATACATTGTGATGCTGAATATATATATATATATATATAATATTATTGAAAAGGAATTGATATTGAGAAGAAAGGATTGATGATTTGGCAACGATGGAAGTAACAGACGCGATTATTGTGCACAGATGAAGCTGAAGTGAAGCACAAAAACGACAGGAGTAAACCCCGGGTAATATGAATAATGTAAAGAATTAAAGAGTAATTAAATAAAATGATTGAATACAAATTTATAACAATTAATTTTACATTAATAATGAAATATAGAAATAATAAAAAAATTATTCTAGTTACTTACATTTTTTTGTTTCACGTAACCATAAATACCGAGAATGTCTTCGTCTTCACTGTGATTATTTGTGTAAGGTAGAATATGTAAATTTATATTTAAAAAAAAAAAAAAAAAGAAAAAGAAAAAACTTCAATATTTATATTTGAGTTATGAGAATAAATAAAAAGGATACACATCTGTTGATCGTATTGCTCTTTCTTCACGTGGTTCATTGAGATTGATATTATTCTTTAACCATTTCTCAAATCCAGGGATTTTCGTCTCAGTTACATCGACATTTGTTTCACCATCCTGAGTACATACAATATAATCTATCCATTTTTCAGCGAATTCATCCTCATCGAGATCGTACGATTTTCGCAAATATTCACCTGCAAATATATATAAATATTTATTAATCTAATTATTTTTTTGTATTCGAGTCTGAAATTATGATTTTGAGGTTAGTATTACTTATACTTAGGAAATGGGTTTCTTATCAGTGTCATTATTTTTTCGGGTTAAACGAAAGAGGGAAAGAGAGAAAAAAAAATGATAGTGGCCAACTGTAATATTCTTATCTTCAAACTCGAGTAGAGGGAGTCAAAATCATTGAAAGAACCAAAGCAATAATTCTAACAATTTTTTAAAGTTATTTTCTATATGTACAGCAAGTAAATGAATGACTTGTGATAATGTAGTGTGGATTTACGACTTCCCATAAATATTCCATTGACAATAATGAGACATATACTAAAATCACCATTACATTTTTACAATGATCTACGAAGCGTGGTTAAACTTATCAATATGGCATTAATCATTTTTTACCCGTATGTTGTATCAGTAAAATATTTTAATAATAAAATAGCCAATTGATTGATCAATATTTATATTTACTTACATTGTTTAGCCGCGCGATCAGTCTCCACATCACAATTCAATGACTTTAAATGATCAAGCAGCCTCGAATTGATCTCCATCTTTGTGCCAAAGAATACCGAATGAATAATATTCCCGCCAAAATTATTTTGCTTCCTCAATGAGATTTAGACTAAATGAAGAGATACCATTTTTCTTTACCGACTATGACGCCTCTCACTAATATTTTTTGAAATATTACTGTTGTAGCGGCAAATTTAAAATCCATCGAGTAATAATGTTGGAAAATAGTTTTTTATTCTTTACGTATTATATTTTCAAGAACAAATAAACAATAATGTAAAAAAAAAAATGATGTACATAAAGTTTGGAAAAATCATTTTAATTGGTAATTATTCGGTAGAAAAGTATTTTCGATCTTTTTCCCACAATTCAACGAGAGCGTTGGCAGTTTCTGGTGATGGAAAACGATCAATCCAAGATTGAATTAATCCATCGAAATTTGCTTCATAATTCTTCAATTTAACATCATCTTTAGAGTCTGGAATAGCAATTTTAGATATATTATTTTGCATAAATGATATATATTATGAAATAAATAAAAATTACCTTGAATAAATGTATTGGCTTGTACAAAAATTTTCCTAGGCTGCTTGTGAGCAAGAATAATTTTTCTCCATCTTGCCCATGGATGTGGACCAGTCTCAGGTACTTCAGATAATCGATTGTACATTAATTTAGCTGCTTCAACATCACCCGTACTCTTGTATACTTGAAGTTTCGTCAAGAAATCTCCAATGGCTTTTTTACCAATGGTATTCATTTTCGATTTATCCAGAGTCAAAAGTAAATTTTTATCTGCTTCAGTTTCAACAACTTTTATAAAATCATCTCCTGCTTCCAAGCACACTCTCAATAAAACATAACGAGCTTGTGAATGAGCTTGCAACCATTTTTTTTTCTCCGGTTGATACATCTCGAGGGCTTTAGCTGCGCCGTTCCACAATAATGATAACCAATTAACATAAATAATTTCATCAGCATCAGTGCCTTCATAGCCAAATATTTTGAGTACATCCTTTTCAAGACTCAAATAAAGACCCACAGCTTCAGCTCGACATTCTTCATATGAAGAACCCATTGGGCCAAATTTCGAATCATAAGTTTCACCATCCAAAAAATATTTACTGATTAAATTATTTGTCAAAGGATTTTTCACATTTGACTGATCAAAGTTAAATGTTCCATTGGCCAATTTACGAAATAATTTTCCACTGCCGTGACCTAATAATTCATGAAGGCCAACCTGTACTTCAAAACTTGCGATACGATGTTTATTCATCAGTACCTTGTCTTCCTCTGATAAAAATGGAATAATATCTTGTTTCATATTTGCAGGTATAACATTACCCAATGAAACATTTTTGAATCCTTCTGACTGTCTAATTTCATCGTAATTTGGAATATTTATACCAGCTGGAATACCTGAACTGGCAAATGTTAAAACATCTAGTGAGGTAAAATCAGGACGGAGAAATTCATCCTTCTCGAAGTTTTTACCCCATGGTAATTTTGGAAGGAGCTGTTCAGCTTGGCTAACAAGATTTGCAAATTTCTCCGACATTGGTTTATTTACCATTGCCACAAATCCTTCAAATTCACCACGTTGACCAGCTGGATCACGGTAAGTTTCAATAAATCCTATATAAGTCTCAACAACGGGACCTTTATCTTTAATCCAAAAGCGTGAACCATCTTTGTGATCATTCAATGATCCAGTACGAAAATGACTAATATATTTTTCTAACATATTTTTTTCATTATCATTGCTGGCATAATTTTTAGCTTTTTTTAGATTATCGATAACCGAAACGAACAATTTACTATAATCACCACGAGAAATGAAAAATTTTGCACCTTTAAAAATTTCAGGTGGAATTGTAATTTTAGGATCGTCACTCTCCTCCAATGATGCAAATTTTATTTCATAAACATTTCGTACTTTCTTCACATTGGCTTCATCATAATGCTCTATTGTTTTAAAACATCTTGTATTATAAGATTCCAGACCTTTACTCTGCATAAATTCATTAACCAAATCAGCATCCTCCATTGTACAATTTCCTGAAAAATACGTTGTTATTCCTTTGTCATCGAGACCAAGGGATTTAACTTTTTCATCAAGAGAATAAGTTTCTTCCTTCATATTATTCCAGATTTTTTCAATATTCTTAGGTTCATCTTTATATGCTTTGGATACTTTTATTATTTTTTCCATTTTATCTTTCGGTAAATTTGGTATAATTTTACTATCACCAAATGATTTGTAATTTCCAGCATTGGAAAGTACACCACAGGCATAGACAAGAAAAGCCTGTTGGACACACATAAAATTAAATTAATTTAATAAATCAAATAATAATAAATATCAAAATTATTTCGATAATATATATTTACAGTGAATTCTTCATCAGTAACACCGGCATCCAAAGCTGATTTTTTCAATTCATCAATTGATGTAGAATTAAATATCTTATGTAAAAGTGCAAATATCAATGGAGACTCGGGTGAAGTTTGGATAAAACATATTAAACCACCATTCCATGCAGCTTGACTTAAATAATGTGCATAGAGCTTTTCATTTTGTGACAATGAATTAAAAGCTGTTTCACATTCCAGCAATACAATTGGTTGACTATTTGGCAATGTATATAATGATGTATCGTCACACATTGTGCTATATTTTTTAGAATGCCTGAAAAATCATTTATATATAATTATATTGAATATATTTTTATGAATAAATTTCAAGTATATTATTAATTTTACATTAAATATTAGCATAATTAAGATCTCAAAAAATTAAATAACGCCAACGTGACGGTATTTTCAGCACACAGTAATTAAGGGATTTTCATTATTTAACACAATATAATCATAACTGTAATTAACATATTACCTTTTTCCAAAAAATGTTATATGATGTTTATGAGTATTATTGGATTTTCGTGAAAATATTTGTGGTATACGTGAATAATCTTGCTTACGAAATTTCACGGACAATGAATACGTATTACGATTTAAAAGTTTTATCATTGTATTTATAATTTACGAAAAAATAGAAAAAATAAAAAAAAAATACAAAAATATACATATACATACAATTCAAAGATAATGAAAATTATCAAAGATTGCGGTATCAATTACAATATCTCTAATGGTTTTTTGAATAATTTATGTTTAAAGTTTTATAAGAAAAAAAAATTTGTTTTAAGAATTGGCGACCGGTCATAAGCTGGTAAAATGATAATAAAAATTAATATAAAAATTGTGAAACTCACAGTATTATTTTAATGTGATCAGATGAATATTATTTGTTGTTGATAAATGTCAATTTCTATTATTAGTTTTAAATAAATATTGTACGCGAGTTCGATGACGTGGAATAATGAATATTTCATAAATTCTGGTTAGGTTATACGTTGTGAATGAGTCCCAATATGGTTTCACTCTGTGAGTTGTATTATTCGTGGTTATGATAATCTGTGTTTGTCATATATGACAAATTAAAATTTGAGGATCAATTAACTTTTACAAGATATATCAATTGATTAAATTTATAATTAAGAATATTTTGAAATTGGTATAAATCATGAAAAATAAAAAATATTAATATTTATTCGTACGGATGAATATGGAAATTTTTTGTGAAAAAATTATTATTATTATTATAAAATTCAAAAAATAGAAAATTTTATATTTTTATTCTCACAAAAGAATTATTCAGTTGTTATATAAATTTATTCACAATTGAATAAATTTCTCTTTCTCTCTCTCAAGTTATGAACGGTAACAAAAGACGTTATAAAATTATTTGATTGATTTTAATTATATGTATCATAATATTATAATATTTTTATAAATCTACTCTAAAAAATAAATGGATGAAGAAAAAAAAAAAAAAAAAGAAAAGTTTATAATTATTCTTTAACATCGCCAATTCCATCGGCATTAATAGCAAACATAGCTTCAGCTTCTGGCAAACACGGTGAATCATATATTTTACAAATTCTCGTTTCACCTCTTCCTTTTCGTAAATACAATCTAGTGGTACTCGCATGTGCAATTATGTTGCCGCCAATTGGTTTTTTTTGATCGCCACCAAACATACTAGCTGCACCATCAACTTGTGCAACAACTTGATTTGTTATTACTACTGCCACTCCATGTTCATCAGCAATACGTAAAAGCATTCGTAAAAATCTTGCCAAGTGCATTTGTCTCGCTGATAATTCACCTCTGCCAGAATAGTCTGTACGATAAAGTGCCGTTGCACTGTCAACAATTAATAAAGCATATCTTGATTCTGTCATCATCGCACTTGCCATAATTAATAATTGTGTTTGATGATCGGTATTGTATGCTCGGGCACATGCAACATTATCTAGAACATTTTCCGCTGGTATTTTGAATTTTTCTGCGACAGCAATTAATCGTGATGGTCGAAATGTGCCTTCAGTATCAATGTATAAACATTTTCCTTCAGCACCACCCATGTCAATTGGTAATTGACAATTTACTGCAAGTGTATGGACAATTTGAGTTTTTCCAGTACGAAATTCACCAAATATTTCCGTGATTGATCCTGTTTCAATGCCACCACCCAACAATCTATCTAATTCTGTTGATCCTGTACTGATATAAACGATATTTGTTCGTATTTGATGAATTTCCGTAGCAGATTTAAATCCCATAATAATTAATTTTGACGCCTCATAAAGAAGTTTTTCAGCTTTTGCTTCACTAATACCTTTTATTGACAATAAATTTTTTTTTGGAGTGTACGCAACAGCTTCGACAGTATAATATCCAGCTTCTTTGAGTTTACTAATATCACCAGCTGTAATGCCATTTCCCTGAAAATTAATAAAATAGCATATGTTAAATGTGAATTGTTTGACATCTGAATGACACGCAAATAGAAACGAAATAATAATAATAATATTAGTAAACCTCCAATGATGAAACAAGTCTTGCTTGAACATTATTCTCATCAATTTCATCTTCAACATTTGCTGCAGATGTAACATGTGCTACTGATGCTGTTGCATTTGCCATTTTTATTTCATAAAATTCTTATTATAACCTTATATCACAAACGTGATGAAACTTGTCAGAATATTTTTGGACCCGAATTTATATGTTCAGTGTGGCGCTTTGTGTATAAAATACTCATAGTAAGAATTTGGTTGAAAGGAATATCCTCGAACTTTTCAACCGTTTCTTTCCTTGTTCAAAATTTTTTTTTTAACACGATTCCGATTGGTTATGTTACATGAGGAGTCGCCCTCTAGCAAGCTAAATACGGATGAATAGTTCACGTTAGAGCCAATGAGAATAGTATGGAATAAGCTGTACATACACATATTTTTTCACATTTTTGTTGATAAGGCAGGAATTGTACGTTGGATAATTTCTTTAACCTAAATTGATTGTTTATATTTAACAAATATAAATATAAACATTGTATTTGTAATTTTACCATATTTCTCGAATTTTTTTCTTCATTCATAGATTTATAGTAGGACTGTATTTTGTAATTATATAAAAATCAAAAAACATTTTGTAAACTCGTGAAGTTGAAAAATATTTTTGGCTCACTATTAGTCCACGTGGTGGACGTAAATTGGTAAGAATATTTCATTATTAAAATAATAATAATTATTGTAAAGATCAGACATTGTTGTTTATTCAATTTTGTAGTTAATAATTATATTATCAAAATTTTTTATTTGTTTGTGCAGGTTTCGCAAGTAATAAATTTCATTTACTTCAATTTCCTAATGATGATTTGAAATTATCAACAGTGTCTGAGCTTTTCGAATGATTTGGAAAAATATTATAAGCCAATACTTTATAAAATTTATTTCGCGTATAAATAATTATCGACGCGCAAAAAAAATGATATACACATTGACTCCACCTAAAACTGTCCAAGGAATGACAGTATTAAATCGTGAAGCATTTACATCAGATTATAAAGTACCGTGTTTGCATTTAGGTGAAATATCTAATGATATTATTATGCCAGCAGTAAAAAAGTATTTACTCAAATTGCGAAAATTTAAAGCAGTACAAAAAAATGAAAATAATTTAGTCATATATCTTGATCCACAGAAGATTGATATGTTTGAAGATATAAATGAAAATGATCGCAATGTCATATCAAAATTTACAAAAAAATTAAATATTGCTACAATAACATTAAATTATCATAATTGGTATCCAGAACAAATATTCAAAGCGATTTTTCCCAGTGAAATGGAATTACCAACGTCATACACAAAAGTTGGTCATATTCTTCATTTGAATCTGCGAGATCATCAATTACCATATAAAAATTTAATTGGCCAAATATATTTAGATAATACACCCCAAACTCAAACAGTAGTTAATAAATTGAATAATATTGATACGGAATTTCGATATTTTGCAATGGAAATTCTTGCTGGTGATAATAATACAATTACAACGGTCAAAGAAAATAATTGTAATTTTAAATTTGATTTTGCAAAAGTTTATTGGAATTCTCGATTATCAACTGAACACGCAAAATTATTGACATTTATGAATAAAGGTGATGTGTTGTATGATGTATTTGCTGGTGTAGGACCATTTGCAATTCCTGCTGGGCGTAAAGGAATTACTGTATTGGCTAATGATTTAAATCCCGAGTCATTTAAATGGCTTCAATCAAACGTAACTGCTAATAAGACTAAAAATGTCACATGCTTCAATAAAGATGGTAGGGAATTTTTGAAAAATGAGGTTAAAAAACATTTATTATCACGAAGACGTTCAAATGCTGATGGTGTTGAGCACATCGCAATGAATTTGCCCGCTTTAGCACACGAATTTCTCGATGTTTTTAATACTTGGATGGATAATCATGAAATGATTGAAGTTTATAAAAAACCGCCATTAATACATCTCTATTGTTTTGTAAAAGTTGCAAAAGGTGACGATCCAAAACTCGCAGCACAATCATTAGTTGAATCCAGTATTGGTAGTAAATTGTCCCCTGAATCGTTGAAAATAATTGATTACGTTAGAAATGTTGCACCATGCAAAGAAATGATACGAGTATCATTTTATTTATCGTCAGATATGAAAAAATTCGACGAGCCAATGAAGAAAAAAATTAAATTTAATAGTAATAATAATTTATTATGTGATATAAATATTACAGAGAACAATGGGAAAGAACAACAAAATGCAAAAGACGAAAAACGTATTTAAAGTACTGCCAAAAGGTACGACATTCAAGGCAAAGACTCCAAATAAAAATAATGCAATGAAAAAAGTACGTATTAATAATTTTCTTATACAATTGAAACAACTGAAAAAAAAAAATGGTTTTTGTTTTATTGCAGACAAATCAAAGTGAATTAAAGAAGAAAAGTGATGAAAAAATTAAAGTGATAGATCAACAATTGGTATCACTACGAAGTAGAGTCAGTTCAGGAAATATTACATCAGAACCACAAACTATTTCACATTATTCATGCAAAACTGAACCGCTGGCAAAATCCAAATTACGATATACCGTTAACTCTGATATAATGCAACAATTGAAAATATAATTTTAACAATGAGATTCCACGGCGCAATTATTGTATATAATTATAAGTAGATGAAAACAAAAAGAAAAAAAAAAAAAATAGCTAACACATGTATATTTTATATGGACTCGTTATATTGCAAGGAAAATCATTTTATTACAGTTCAATACCAATTTACACCATTGTATAATAATTATTTACAACATCAGACATTAATTGTAATATTTGAGGTGATAATCGTATGAGAATTTAATGCGCTGGAGCATTTACAGCTTCGGTTGTCGTACTTGCGGCATCATTAGGAGCTTTTTCTTGAATATCCAACCATGGTAAACGTTTTTGTAACTCAATTCTATATCTTGGATGACTAATAGCATATACATATGGATCCAAACAGGCGACAAATTTACAAGTACATGCTGGAATCATTGTTACACCTGGTGTTAACAGAGCTTTGTTACCAAATGCACCAATTAATGCCATAACTCCGTACGGTGTCCATGAAGCGACAAAGAGAAAACATATCGTGATAGCAGCCTAAATTCAAAAAAATAATTATGTATATATATATATATTTTTAACTCTTGAATTAATTAATTAGTTTATTATCATTAAATTAATCTACAATTGCACTGACCTTAGCTATGCGAACCTCTGCCGATTGTGTATTAGTATTAGCATTGCTACGAAGACTCTCAACATTCATTTTCTTCGCTTGTTCACGTAATGACTTCTCATGATTAATTACATGACTAACAATTTGACTGTAGTAATAAATAATTAATGTCATTGGTATTGCATAGGCAAATGTGAATATGGTACCAACAAAATAACGAATTTCTGCAGAATCAGTGATATAATCAATCGTGCAGCTGGTTAAAAATCCTTCAGGTGCAAATTTTCCCCAAACTCCCAATAGTGGCAAAAGACCCCAAGGAATAACGTACAGCCATATTGAGAGAAGAAACCACATTGCCTTTCCACGCGATAATTTTCCATCCATTGGATGTGCTATCACTCTATTATTGAGTAATAAAAAATTGTCTTCATTTGATTACTACACTTGTTCACAGATAAGAGAAGAGATTGATGATAGTACGACATACCTGTATCTGTCATATGCTATTGCTGCATTTGTTATTGCAGCGCCGATACCAGTTAACGTACCAATAAATGCAAATATTGTACAGCCAAGATTTCCCAATGCGAATCCAGTGTGAAATGAATTGTAGATAAAAATTGGCGTTTTTATCATCATAAAGAAGTCACAAATTGCTAAATTAACCACAAATATATTGGACGGTGTTTTGAGTGATTTGGCTCTGAATATTATAAAGGTAATCAAAGAATTAAATTATTTAAATAGATTCTACAAAATATATACATGTGTAAATAAATTAAATTTTTTTTCTTACTAATAGAAAATTTACTTACGCGCAAAAGATCCATATAACGAGACCATTACCCAACAATGCGACGAAAGTGAACATTATGTAGAGTAAACCCAATAAATAATGAAGGGAGGGGTCTGGCTCTGGAAATGTTAGCCAGTGCACTGGTACGTGAATTAATTCTTCGGGAGGTACATTCCATCCTATCAATCGTGGTGGTCCACCTGGTAAAATTCGTGGTGCCCAATGTATACTGTCGTTTGATGACATTGCACGAGGATACACACCGTACGCGACAACCCCTCGCCTTGAATCACTCCGCAATTTTTTTCCACCTTTTATACCGAATTTTTTTTTTTTATTCACTTTCCCTCACCTACCACAAATCCGATCCCTGCATTTATTCAATCTTCTATTTTCACCGCAGTTTAGTCCCCTTAATTCACTTATTTTCAGGCTTCATGCAGAGCTAATCCGCATTGATAATCCATATTATTTATTACCATCGTGACATTCGTTGAACAGAAAAACTTCAAAGTCAAATTTTTATCTTTTTTTTTTTCTTTTTTCTTTTTGTTTTGCCCCTACAGAATTTTAAAAATTGTCCTTCATTGAAATAATATTCATTACTTTATGTGTGTAAATATTTTATTGTTTAATCAATCTATTGTGCATATCGTGTGACTATGCGTTTTACAAAAGTGAAATTATAAAATAAATATATATATAACATTTTTTTTTGTTTAATATATTTGAAAAATTACTATCGATAACGCTATTTATTTACTATCTACTTATATATTTATAATTTATCTCACTGATATATTACGCTATTTCTGTTTTTATCCAGAACTATATACATTGTAAACGAAAAAACAATTGAACAAAATACAAAACAAAAAAAAAAAAGATATGTTTACATATTAATCATTATTTTTATAGATTATAGATAGATATTTTATAATTTTTTGGCTTCTATTTTGTATAATGTCACGAATCTAATGTCTGCGACACTTCTCAACTCAATCCTGCATATCTAGCTGTGAAAGACAAAAAAAAAAAAAAAAAAAAATCAATTTAATTTAATTATTACATTTAAATAATGGAATGATTATATATAAAATTATAAATTATTATTTTCTTACTGATATATATTGAAAATAATATCAAGGAGAATACGACAGAGAAGTGTGAGTATTTGTATGGAACAGAATTTGATTGAGAGACGAAATCTTGTGTATCAACATCATCTTTCTCTGGAATGCTTCGTGTTTTTTTCATCATCCATTTATATCCTTGCATTTTTAATAATTTTATCAATTCCGGTCCAACTTCATCTCTGATCCGTTGATTATAATTATTTAACCAACGTCGCTGTATTTTATTTATATAATAATAAATAAATAAATTAAAATTTTCAATGTATAATTATAATTGATTAATTGTAATAGGATTTTAATTAATAAAAACTTACATGAGCTGGAGTGAGCATATTTATATCGATTAATTTTGGCTCATAGGGAATAAGTGTTGCATCCCTAAATTTTAAAAATGATTGTTTGTTGTATTTCTGAAAATCATATCAATTGATTTTTAATTAATTTAATAATTTTTATATTTTATTATTGATTAACTTACAGATTCATTTACTCGTACAACTTCTAGTATATTCTCTAAGCGTATACCAAAGTCATCAGTTTTATAATATCCTGGTTCATTTGATAGAAAAAAACCTGGCAACAAAGTGTTTGTACAACCTATTTCGGGCCCATTCATATTATTTGTGTAAGATATAGAAATGGGAGCTAAGAAAAATATTGAAAATAAATACAATATAATTGTAGAAATTTTTGAAGAATAAAATAAGAAATAAAAATGAATAATTAGTGTTGAGAAATAATTGCAAATAAACTAACGTTCGTGAACAGAAAGAAAATGGCCAATGCCATGACCAGTTCCATGCGAATAATCATCACCAACGGCCCACATTGATTCACGTGCCATTGTATCAATTTGAGATCCCGTAAGTCTACTTGGAAATATCAATGATGCCAATTGAATGGATCCAATTAAAACACGTGTATAAGCTTCTATCTGTTCACGTGTTGGTTCACCAAAATGTAATGTTCTTGTCACATCAGTAGTACCATCATAATATTGTCCACCAGAATCAATTAACAATGTTGAATTAAATCCAATATCTACACTTGTTATTTTAGTGGGTACATAGTGTGGTAATGCAGCGTGTGCACCATAAGCAACAGTTGTTTCAAATGAATTACCCTGATTATATTGCATCTCACTTCGAAATTCATTTACAGTATTTGCCACGTTCATCTCAGTCCACTCGGAATTTTTATGCTCCAATTGTTTTTCCATATATGAAAAAAAATCACACATTGCCGCAGCATCACGTATATGAGCATTTCTCATACCTTTGATTTCAATATTATTTTTTATTGCTCGCATTTCAATTATTGGTGATGGCTCCAAAACTTGTTTCTCATACGGGATCTAGACAAAATATATATAATAATAATGATAATAATAATAAATATGCAAATAAACAAATATGTTATATTAAATTATTCCACGGTATTTTTTTTTAAATTTGTGATTGTATATGAAATTGAATTGAAGAACATCAACTGTGCAAGTTGTGCTCCGTGTTTTTTGATGCCGCGGGCGCCAAGGCGTCCTAACTCTCCGGAGAACATGTGAGCAAGAAAGTATTATCTGAATATAATCGATGCGGTATACAGTTTTCCATATGTTCGAGACACCTCAGCGACAAACAAAAAATAAATGAAAAAACAAAACAAAACAAAAATATATCATTGAATATATCAAAATGTATTGAAATACACATAAGAATTGTCATGAAAAAATTTGTCCAATCAATTATAAATATGAATGAATAATTATTGATTGTTAAAGTAAATAATTAAGAATTATAACTGATGTATATTGATAATGTTGTGGTTTATTCTTTAATTTTAAGTTGTATATTAATGTGTTTGTCTATTACGTACTCATCACAAGATCAAGTTAAAACTCAACGATCCACACTGTGCATAGGATAGCATAGACAATGAGAGTTTTTTTCTACGTGACAAACTAGGATTATTTCCTCGTGATTTCTATGCCTGTATGCGAGTGTGAGTGTGGGTGTGTACTTGAGTTCATTCTGGTTACTCGACAATGAGACGCTTGAGAGCGAGAAGGTGATTTAACAACAGTGACATTTGTAAAAGGATCCCATGAAATGTCAAAAAGTAATTGTCACGCAAACAAAAAAAATATAATAAAAAATAAATAAAAAACAAAAAAATACGATTAAATATATATATATATATATATATATATATATATATAAAATAAAAAAATCCGTTTTTTCTATTTTAAATTATATTATATTGTGTTATATTTTTTTTCTCTTGAATTAATAATAGAGAAAAAAAAAAGAAGAAAAAAAAAATGTTTCAACTTACGGACGTTAATATTTTATGAGATACACCTTCAGCCTCGTTGCATCTAATTGGTAGCCACACTTGACTCCAATTTTGTGACATTGTACCCAAATCATCCCAAATATCGGTGTAATTTTTTAATCTAAAAATACACGTGGAAATGATTAATTTGATTGATTAATAATAAATATTTTATTGATTGATTTTTTATGTATTACTTGACGCAATCGGCATGAGAACATCCATCTAATTTCAAATGATCATTGAGTGATGATACTACTTTTCGCCGATCTGTATAGAGATAAATCCATCCTTGGGTAATTATTACATATGATTTGAGTACAGGAGTGTTTGGTAAATCCCAGCCCCGTATGTTGAGCACCCATGCAATTTCATCGAGTGCTGTTATAACTAATGCATCTCGTGGAGTAGATTTATCACTCATTTGTTCTCGTATTTCGTGTACTTTTTTTTGCCATGATTTACCAGCAAAGGTATTATTTAATGGATATGCCATTGCTGCATTGGCCTCTGGACGACCTTCTTCTTTGCGCCAAATTAAATCAATTAAATTTTTATATACTGCGACGAGATTTATATTAGAAAAGCCTAGAGGAAAAAAATGGTAATGTGTAAATAATATTTTTGATTTAATTTTCAATATTATGCAGAAAACTAAATATTAAAATTCAGTGTGTAGAAATTTTTCAAGTGGTAAATTAAATAAATTTTTTTTTTTATATACTCAGTTGTTGATTCCATCTCTGCCAAATAGTAGTTGGGATCAATTTATCATCAGCGCCAATTCGGATATTGGAATGATTAGTATTTTCTGTTTTTAACCATTCTGTAATAGAGGGAACCTAAAAAATACGATTGAATATATTTTCATTTATGTAATATATTGTTAAGTAACTTAAAGAAAAAGGTTGAAAGGAATGAAGGATTGTAAAGGGATTTTTATGTTTGTATTAAATAAGAGGACCACTCGGAAGACCTGTATCCCGGGCCTTCTGCACAGAGTACAAAAGGTGAACGATCATCGAGGACTGAAAATTCAAACAAGTTGAATTCTCAAGTCAACCTCACGCTCAGGGAAACAGATTATGCCTCATCATCGTGGCTGTATCGACTCCACTGTTGAGTAGAGAGAACGTGAAGATATACTACAGAAATGATCCTGTGAAGTATGATCTTGTTTTGAATCAAATTTTAAACGACAATTAATACATTGGAGTGCATCACTCACTAACGAGAAATTATTTAATATCGCCACCTAGCGGCCAATTTATATACCCCAAAATTGGCCCGCGTAAATACAAATTATCATTATATACTCGTATGATCAAATATTTGTATCGCAATCAGATAATAATTAATATGAAACGAAATATTACTTACACCATAATAACCTTCTTTCATTAAAATCCAATTGCAATCGAGTTCTTGATCTGCTTGAAGATGATAACGTCCATCAGTCCAAAGTACAGCTTTGTTCGATGTTACAACAGCAATGCCTCTGCTTCCAGAAAATCCACTTAGAAATTTTAATCTCATGTCATGTGGCGATATAAATTCACTCTAAATATAAATATTAATACACTTTGATTAACATAAATATATATAATTTTTAAAAATTACACCTGATTATTTTTCACGTGTGCTATTTAAATTATAAATAAAATTGATAATGATTATAACGATAGGTTACCTGATGTTCATCATACGTCGTGATAATATATCCATCAAGTGGATCGTCTTTTAATTCAATTCTACGGCTCATTACCGTTCGCAATTTTCGTAGTACCATTGATGAATTAAATCTATTTAGTGGTTCATTGTCTCCATTTATATTTGCCAGACAAGCACTTCTTTTTGATCCATTGTAATATTCTGATTTAGATGTACCAAGTCCACCACAATTTATTGTCAATTCTGAAATTAAAAAAAAAAAAGAAAAAAAAAAGTGATTGACGTCATTGTAAATATCAAACAAAAAAAAAAAAAAAATTTTGGAGGCGCCGGGTATCGATCCCGGTACCTCTCGCATGCTAAGCGAGCGCTCTACCATCTGAGCTACGCCCCCGAACTTGATAATATTATTTGAATATATCTTTAAAAAACAAAAAAGATATTAAAAAATATCAAACATATATATATTTTTATAATTTATTTATATTACATTGTTTTCGATAATAGTTATTTATCTCTTGATATGATATCATTGATAAGCGCAATACTCATTATATAAAAATGGATAACCATTTAATAATTGTTTAATTCATTACCAGCACTTTGTTGCAGAAAATCCATGTAAGTTAAATAAAATAATATCATTTAATTTACACAAGTATATCTATTTAACGTGATAATTCATTAATCATATTTTTTATTTTTTTAAAGTATGTAAAATATTTTTTTGTAAATAAATAAATAAATGTATATATATAATAAAATAATAATAATATCATTTAAATATATGATATTATTAATATATGTCTTGAAAATATACGGAGACACGTGTTAAATAAGTCATATGGGAATTCAGAGGGTGCATTGAGTGGTGTTTGTGCATTAGGCTCCTATAAAATGACTGGAGGTAATGCCATTTCACTTTCTCTCTTTCCTTCTCCTTTTTCATCTCCCTCTTTCACTCTATCTTGTACATTCTTAACTTCAAGTAGTTCATTTTATCATTAAAACGACAGTGAGAATATTATTACAGTATTCCAACACGTAAATATATTAATTTTAATGATAAAAAATTAAAAACATTAAAAAAAAAATTTTTTTTTTTTTTTTTCATTTTATCAAAAATTACCATATTAATTTGTTTTATTATTTTTCATTTATTGTAACATTGAACAATTCATATACATTCACGCAATGGAATATAAGCAACATATCGAATGTAAGGAAATATTATTTTGTTTCATTTCTATTTCTCAAGAATATGTTTTCCGGATTGATTTAAGTTGCCCCTCATGATTCATCTACATTGATTTTATACTCCACATGAACACGCTCGAGATTTTCTCTCATTCATTTTTACGTATATGAGATATTTTCCCAACAGAATATACGAATATTTATTTATCATTTTTTTTTTTTTTTTCTGTCATTGAGAGTCTACACATGAGAATAATGTACAAGTAACGGATGATAATATTGTGGAGTTATTAATTTAAATCAATAAAAAAAATTATTCAAGTTGTATATCACGTGTTAATTATCCTTTACCTTGTGAAATACATGATTTCCTGATTCTCCTTGCGGGTTAAAACAATTATATTAATACACCAGAATTAAAATTTCTATATATTATGTAATATATAATAATTTTATTCTTCATAATAGATGATAATGATGATTTGGAAATTGTTGCTGTTTATTGTTTGTGTGGCATTGAAATATTCATTAGGCAATGAAAATATTAAACTGGATATTAGCCAAGGAAGTCTAATTGGTTTGAAAAATATCACGGCTTATCATGGCAAAAAATTTTATAGCTTTAGAGGTATTCCATATGCAAAACCAAATATTGGTCGTGATAAATTTAATGTTGCTGTACCATTAACAAATTGGTCAGGAATATTGAATGCGACAAAACATGGAAATTGTTGTCCACAATTGAAGAATAAAAAAATAATTGGTGATGAAAATTGTTTATTTTTAAATGTATACACACCAGATTTGGATAAAAATAGTGAAAAAGCAGTTATGGTATTTATTCACGGTGGTGAATTTATTTATGGATCTGGTGATGATTTTTTTCTCGGACCAGATTTTCTCGTTGAAAAAGATATCGTTGTGGTAACGATGAATTATAGACTTGGTCCAATTGGTAAATATTTAATAAAATAATATTAAATTATATAATGATATGATTTATGAATATTATTATTATTTTTTGTTTGTTTTGTTTGTTGAGGTTTTTTAAATACTGGTGATGCTAATGCACCGGGAAATGTTGGATTGAAAGATCAGAATTTGGCTTTGAAGTGGGTGCAAGAGAATATTGTGAATTTCGGTGGTTCACCAAAAAGAGTGACAATATTTGGACAGAGTGCTGGCGCTGCGTCAGTTCATTATCACATGTTATCACCCATGTCTCAAGGTTTATTCAGCGGTGTAATTATTCAAAGTGGTGCAGCAGTCAGTCCTTGGGCTATTACTTATACTCCTAAAGACAATGCAATAAAACTTGGCAATATCTTGGATATAAATGAAACAAATACGACGAAACTTGTTGAAAAAATGAAAGATAAAAGTGCTTGGGATTTAATTGTGGCATTTGAAAAAATGAAATCAATATTGGTAAGTAGAATAAAATTATTTTATCCATATAGAAAAATATAAAAATTCAAGGTATACCAAATATATATATATATTATTATCTAATTAATTATTTCAGAAACCTGGTGAAAATTTTTTACCTGCCATTGAAATTAATGTGGGACAAGATATATTTCTTCCTGATGATCCTTGGAAAATTCTTACATCTGGTAAAATTTCTGATGTACCAGTGATAATTGGATTAACTGAAAATGAACTTGGATCATTGGCAATGAGTAATGACTTTTTTTATCTTGTTTTCTTCATCTCTATGTGTTAATGTATATTATTAATTATATATCAGATATATATTTTTTTTTTTTTTTTTTTTGTAATGATTAATTTTATTTTTTCAGTACTACTTCCATTGTTGCTTCAAACAGGAGATCCTCTTGGCAAATTAATTCCCGATGATCTCAATATAACTGATCCTACACAGTATAAATCAATCAAAACAACGTTTAAACAATTTTATTTCAATAGTTTACCAATATTTTTAAATACACCAGCTTTTTCTAGAGTAATGAAATTCATTGAAATACATCAATATAATTATTTTCAATATAATATATATTTATAATTATTGGTAATATTCCAGATATTAAATGATGCAGTATTTAATCATGGATCATTAATAAGTGCTGATATAATAAATGCAAAAATATCATCACCAGTTTATAAATATTTATTCAATTACAAGTCACATCGTAGTTTGAGAAAAAAAAAATTCCCATTGAGTGAGAATTAAAAATAATCAATTTTTAAAGATTAAATTTATTTCACTTGTTATATTTAAATATATATATATATTTTTAAAATAGATATTAGAAATGTTGTTCATGGTGATGACATAAAGTTTATCTTTTATTCATATCAACACAATGGCATACCCGAACCCGGCTCACTTGATGAGAAAAAAACTGATGAAATGATTGAAATGTGGACGAATTTTGCGAAAAATCGGTAATATTATCCATTTTATTTATGAAATATTTTCAATTATATATTTATTCATATAATGATCGTGAAAAATAATTTTTATATATAATATTATTTAGAAATCCATGTTCTACAATGGAATCAGTAAATTTAGTGTGGCAACCAACAGATATTAATAAAAATTATCTTGAGATTGGGAATGAACTTGAATTAAAAAGTCATTTATGGTCAGATCGTATTAAACTCTGGGCAAATATTTATAAAAATATTATTGGTGATTATATAAAACTATTCAATTAATTTTTCTTCCATTTAATCTATATTAACAATAGCAACTAATTATTATTTCAAAATATAAACAAATATTAGTTTATAATGTGTACATTATAAAATGTAAATAAAAATAATCAGCATCTATTTCTAATTGATAATTACATGTAAATATAAATATAAATATTTTAAACAAAACGTTCTATATTTATATTATTCAATTTAATTGTATTAATTATTTGTTACAATCAAACAATACAACTAGTATGAAGATCAAGGATGATTGCTATGTAGCACATACACGTGAGGATTTATTTCTCACAGAACATGTTTGCCGGATTGATTTTAGTTGGAACGCATGGCAGTATGATATATTCAGCAATAACATTACACTATTTCAACTATATATTTCTATTTATACAATGTTTATTCATCGATGAAGTAAATATTATTATTTATTCTCAGTGCTGATTTTTATTTTGCAACAAAATTATTGATATTGTCTACACTTGATGGTATTATCATCAATTTAAATTTTATATTCAATGAAATTCTATACGTCAAGCTTATTCATGACAAATATAATGTAAATAATTATCCTAAAAAAAAAAAAAAAAAAAAAATGAATTATGAATAAATATAATATATTGAGATGAAAAAAGAAAATATAAATAATTTAAATATTTTGATATTTTGATAATTTATCAAATATTTACATCCTGTTATTTGAGTATGTAATGATTTCCTACAACTAATTTCCGGATGATGGTAATTTGTATTGTATAAAAAAGCGTGATATATCGCAGAGTTTTAAATAGTATTGATAAAATTGATGATAATAATGTTATTGATGAAGTTATTTGTTTGTTTGATGGTGATTAAATGTTCATCCGGTAATGAAGATTCTATTGAATTGACCATTGATCAGGGAACATTGGCTGGATTGAAAATAAATACAGCATATCATGGTATGACATTGTATAGTTTCAAAGGTATTCCCTATGCAAAGCCAAATATTGGCCGGAATAAATTCGATGTTGCTGTACCATTTATAAAATAGATAAGAATTTTGGATGCTACACAGCACGGTAATACCTGGTCTTTTTACTGTCACATACAGCAGGATATTATGGGCGATGAAAATTGTCTATTTTTAAATGTATACACACTAGATTTTAATAAAGATAGTAAAAAAGCAGTTGTAATATTTATTCACGGTGGTTTATTTCTTTATGGATCTGGTGATGATTTTTTTCTTGTACTAGATTTTTTCGTTAAAAAAAATATCGTTCTGATAACGATGAATTATAGACTTGGTCCAATTGGTAAATATTTAATAAAATAATATTAAATTATATAATGATATGATTTATGAATATTATTATTATTTTTTGTTTGTTTTGTTTGTTGAGGTTTTTTAAATACTGGTGATGCTAATGCACCGGGAAATGTTGGATTGAAAGATCAGAATTTGGCTTTGAAGTGGGTGCAAGAGAATATTGTGAATTTCGGTGGTTCACCAAAAAGAGTGACAATATTTGGACAGAGTGCTGGCGCTGCGTCAGTTCATTATCACATGTTGTCACCCATGTCTCAAGGTTTATTCAAGGGTCCAATTCTTCAAAGTGATATAGTAGTTAGTCCTTGGGCTATTACTTATACTCCTAAAGACAATGCAATGGCGCTTGCTCGTGCTCTTGGAATTAATGTGATTGACAATGCGGATCTTGTGGAGAAGTTGAAAGATACAAATCCTGATGATTTAATTGTGGCCACATATGAAATAATAAGAAGAGAAAGAGAATAAATATTATATGATTATTTATTATTTATCAATTACTTATTGTTTATTTGATTTAAATATAATATGTAATTGATTGATTTTTAAAATTGTTTTCATTTAGAATATAGCGGAAGTTTTTGTTTGTGCCATCAGTTGAATCCAATGTTGGACAGGATGTGTTTCTGTCTGATGATCCTTGAGAACTTATTAAATACGATGACATTGCTGATGTTCCAGTGATGATCAGTTTAACCAAAGACAAATCCGGATTTATGACAGACAATAATAAATAATGAATAATGAATAAGAGATATAAAGAAAAAAAAAAAAAAAAAAACAAAAATTATAAATTCTTTCAATGCGCATGATAATTTTTTCATTCTCTTATTATATATTAATTAATTTTATTCATAGCGATAATGGCAAATGCTGCTGACTATCAAGATCACCTGTGTAAATTTCTTCCCAGTGATCTGAATATGACGGATACAAATTTACAAAACGAAGTTTCTGAAATATTTTCAGAATTTTATTTCAATAAAAAATCCATATAGCAAAATCCTCAAGCGTTCACTGAAGTAATTTTGTAGCTGAGTGTGCTTTATCATTTTGTCAACAAATATCAACTGTATAATTATTTAATATTACAGTTGTTGAGTGACTCTGTATTCAATCATGTATCTTTGTTACCCGCTGCAATAATGAATTCACGAATGTCATCACCAGTTTATGAATATCTTTTTAATTATTTTACGTTCCATGGAATATTGAAACAATTTATCCAAATTAAAAAAGGTAAATGTTTCAATTCATAATTTCTATTGAATTATATCTCTTTTCTTCTCTATATCCTTCTTTTTTATTTTGTTTCAATTACATTTATCACGTAGGAATTGTACATTTTGACGACTTGGCATTCATTTTTTATTACAATTATTTGAATAAATTGTTAATTGAATTGTTAAAATTTCTATTTAGTGATCCTACAGTTACGATGAATTCAACCAAAATTAAATGGAAACCCATGGGTAATAATGAAAATTATCTCGATATTGACAATGAATTTTCAATGAAAAATTCATTATTTAAAGAAAGTGTTATGCTATGGTCAAATATCTATTCAAATATTCTTGATGATTACGCAAAACTATTCAATTAATATATCTTCAATGACAATATCAAATATTAATATAATCAAATTATTTCACTATTTTATTATAAAATAATATATGATTAATTTAATATCATAATACAGCACTTTAAAATTATAATAAATGTATAATAATATAATAAATGTTATGTCGTGATATGAAATATTTCATGAAAAATTCTCTTATAAAACTCAATCCCAGTAAATATGTTTTCAATATTGTAACTTGATATTATAATATAACAATTGTATTTATCGTCACGCAATATGAAAACACAAATTCATGTATATATACACAAAAAAAAAAAAAAAAACATAAAATAACAATAAATGAGAAAAAAAAAAATGTATTTTTAATTCATTGCCATTACAAAAAAAATAAATAAATTATATTTGTTTATTAGCTATTATCAAATATATTTCAACAAAAAAAAAAAAATAATAATAATAAAGAAAAATGTAAAATAATTGAATTTTTTTCTACTACTATTTCATTAATATTTACTATACAATAGTATTTTTTTTTTGTACTAGTCATTCTACGTCAAAGTTATGTAAAATTTCCTCTTCCGTTCTCATATGATATAATAATACAGTGATTATAAATTGAAATCTATAAAAACCCAGTTGATTTATTCTGTATCAGTTATTTGATTTATTGCAGTGTATCTGAGTGTATAATTATGACAATGTGGTTGACAAAATTATTTTTATGTATTGCAATATTAGAATTATCATTGGGTGAGGAAGAAGTTTCTTTAGATATTTCTCAAGGTACACTCAAGGGAATTAAAACAATTACGGTATATCATGGAATGCCAATGTATAGTTTCAAGGGTATTCCTTATGCCAAATCAAACATGGGACCAAATAAATTTCGTGTATGTATATTTATATGAATTATTGTTTAATTGAAAAACCTAATGGATATTGTTGATTATTGAAATTTCTTTGAATTAGGCACCAGAACCACTGGAGAACTGGAATGGTGTGTGGGATGCTACAAAACATCGAGACATTTGTACCTTTTTCTGTATGATACGTCAAGGAATTTTTGGTAGTGACGATTGTCTATTTTTAAATGTTTATACACCAGATTTGAATAAAGATGCAAAGAGACCAGTGATGGTTTTCATACATCCTGGTGGTTTCAATGGTGGCTCAGGTGACGATGATCTTTTTGGAGCAGATTTTTTGATTGAGCAAGATGTCATTTTGGTAACCATGAATTTTCGACTTGGTGCTGTTGGTGAATATTTTATTTTCGGTTTTATATTTAATTTATTTGTTCAAATAAATCAAATAATTAATTTTATATTGGCAGGATTTTTAAATACTGGAGATGCCAATGCACCAGGAAATGTGGGCATGAAGGATCAAGTGATGGCTTTGAAGTGGGTTCAAGAGAATATCATGAATTTCGGTGGTTGTCCAAAGAGAGTAACAATATTTGGACATAGCTCTGGGGCTGCATCAGTTCAATATCATATGCTATCGCCTATGTCACAAAATTTATTCAGTGGTGCAATAATGCAAAGTGGTTCAGTAGGTGCATCTTGGGCTATTTCGTATACACCACGCGAAGATGCCATGTTACTCAGTGAAAAATTAGGAATTAAATCAAGCTCCACTGCTGATATGGTTGAACAATTAGCTCAAATACCAACGAGAGATTTGGTGATGGCGTCCAGTGAAATTTCCAAGACATTGGTGAAAATAAATGAAAAATGATTTATTATATATTCAATTAATTTTTATTTATTACAATATGTATTTTGTATATTGTAGAATTTTTTGAATGGTGAAATGAATTTGTTCCGACCATCAGTTGAGACTGATTTTGGACAAGATATATTTTTACCAGCTGATCCATGGGAATTAATCAAATCAGGAAAAATTGCTGATGTACCGTTAATGGTTGGACTTGCTGTTGAAGACTCTGGATTATTCACACCAAGTAAAATAATCATGATTTATTCATAGTAATTTAATAATATAATTTAATTATACTATTAATTGATAAAAAAAAAAAAATAATAATAAAAACAAAAAATGTTTAGTGGTATTGTCGATGGCATCAAATTTCGAGGATCACTTTGACATGTTTATTCCAATTGATCTTAATGTAACTGATCCAGCACAAAGAAAAATGATGGGTGATTCCTTGAAGGAATTTTATTTTCATGGTAAACCAGTTAATATGGACACGTCAACTGAACTCACACAATTATTAACTGATGTTTTTTTCGGTTATGGCACTCTCTTGACTACGAAAATTATGAATTCACGAATAAATTCACCGGTTTATGAGTATTTATTTACATTCTATGCACCATTTGGATTCATGAAGACCCTTATGAATGTGGAGGGAAAAGGTGAGATCTTATTAAAATGCTAATTTTATTAGATAATAAATACCTGAAAAATGCATAAAAAAAATATATATATATAGATATATCTATATGTTTGTTATTAATGCTGAATTTACAGAGGCTGTTCATGGTGATGAGTTGGGATATTTATTTTATTCGAAATTTCATGACAATAAACCTGTTCTTGGATCAGCTGAAGAGCAAAAGATCAAGGAGATGGTTGAGTTGTGGACAAATTTTGCCAAAGAACGGTAAAAATTAAAAAAAAAATAAAATATCTATGAAATAATATGTTTGATAAATCAATATTTATTAAATGTATTTTTATTTAAATTTTTATAATTTCTTTAAGAAATCCTTCGACAAATATGAATGCAGTCAAAGTTACTTGGGAACCTATGGATACATCTGATAATTATTTGGAAATTGGTAATGAATTTGCAATAAAAAAATCAATGTTCAAAGAACGAGTTGATCTTTGGACAGGATTTTTCAAGAGTATTCTTGGTGATTATGCTCATCTCTTCAATTAAATTTCAATTTTATATTCAATATATTTTGTGTACAATGATAAAATATCAAGATGAAAATTCCATATTGAAATGGAGAAGAGACAATTTAGATGTAATATTTCATCAATATTGAAAAAATAAATATAAAATTTTGAATATAAGTAAAAAAATAATAGACGAATTTTTTTTTTGTTTTTTTTTTTTGTCCAATTGAATGAAAATTTTCCATGTACATCATATAAAGTTTTGGTCTAGGAATTGAATGTTACATACACCTCAATGCTATGTACCTCGAGTTGACATTGTTGCAGCCGTTGCTTCGTCACTCGCTCCATTGTCTAGAAGTTATCAGGGAACTAGCAGCATCAGAATTATATTGGATGCTATTGAGTATAGAAATTCAACTTACACTTTTGCTCTGTGAATACGTGTATTTCACTTATGCTAAAAACATCATTGCTGAACTATTTTATAACTGTAATTTCATCTCATTTAATTTTTATCATATGATTTATAAATATATATTTATATAAAAAGACATTGATTTATCCAACTATTTGTCACATATTTGGATGATAAAAAAAATTTCTAAATTTATATTCCTTTAATTATTTATTTATTTATTTATTTATTATTTTTTTTTTTCCCATCTCCTTGAATTTCTTCTTGATTTGGTATGAGGCATGAATTTAAGATGCTGCAAAAATGGACCGAGCTCCAAAATGACTTTCAACATCTATGTATCAGGGTTTCATGTTTAAACTTGCGTTGATCATTTGTAAGGAAGAGACTGTCATGCTGGCAGAGTTGAATGCTCTCTCTCCCTTCCTCTACTTTCCATTTCTCCACGACAGGCTCATCATTCATCTAACCTACCTACCCTGTACTTTAACATTTACGTTGGAATGAAAAGAGAAGACAAAAAAAAGAATGAGAAAAAGAGAACGAGAGGAAGAAAGAAGGAAAGAAGAGTATAATGATACTAATGATTTTTTGATGATATAGCAATTAAATATATAATTATTACTACGTAAATGTGATACTATCTACAGTTTTATATTTTTATTTTATTTCACGGATATTTTTATATTGTTTTTCACGATAATCATGATGAATAATATTTAATATTAATCACCAAATTTATTGAACATTTTATATAGAGTAAGTGGAATAAAAAATAGATTATGGCATCAGTGGTTCGCGTCTGGTGATGATCTTCTGCGTCAGTTTATTAGGAGCACATGACAGTCATGCTACTTTTACGTCTTATATCTTCACACACACATACACACCCTTTTCGTATACTAATATATCTTAAATATATATACTAATATAAATTTCAATAATAATACAATTCTTTTTTAATTATTAAACAAAAGAAAAAAAAAAAATATATATATATATATATAGCGTTAGTTATTTATTAAAAATAATAAATTTCACGATGTTTTAATTAAATTTTATTCTATTTTTTTTTTTGTATGACAAATTTCTTGTTCTTTGATAAGTAAATGTCTTGATATTTCAATACAGGAAAAAGATTTGAAATTTTTCTCATTCAAGTAGAGTAAATATCTGTATATTTGAAAATATTTCACACGTGAAATAATATAAAATATAATATAAATTACCACAATTATTATTATCTCTTGAATCTTCTAAAAAAATTATATCAAATAAAAACTCAATAATTTATTCATTAAATATATCATAATTTTTACTACTCTCGTTTTCATTTTGTGTTGATATTGATTTTGTTTATTGATTATTTCATGGTAAAAAATTGAATGGATGTAGACAGTAAAAAAAAAAAATAAAAATAAAAATGTTCTTGTGGCATCTATACAAGTGTAACAACATCAATATTTTGTATCAGTATTTAAATGTTATATACAATGAAACTGAGGACAACTGGTTTTGTTTCACCAACTAATACATTCTGTTATCCTGTCATTAGTGAGACGCGACGTTGCTTAAGTGGCCGGGGATTGCTCAGGCTCCAAGGATTTGGCCCGACTGTCTAGAGGTATAACATTGCGGCGTATATACGAAGAGAATTGTCAGTGGAAAAAAGATCTGATTACCTCTATTTTATTTTTGTCTTTTTATCTGATATATATTTTTATTTATTTTTTCACTTTTTTTTTCCTCAATTTCTTTTCGAGGGTCGAAGCGTCGCGGATGCCCGCCACTGGATTAGGAGAATATTACATTGAGAAGGTACAAAGTATGACTGTGATAGGTTAGTTTTTTACGATGGAACCGGGTGGATGATAAAGCGCGCGCAAGGGTTGTACATCGTACTGTCAAGAGGTGGAGAAAAGGGTGCAATTCCCCACTGATACAATACAATTTCATATACGTCTGTGTGCATATATAAATGTCAATTAATGTTCGGGTAAATATATACGTGTGTTTAGATAAGAGTAGTGAGAATGTGATTTTAAAAAACTCTGAGAATAAATTATTTATGACTAATTAAGGATTGATATGACACTCGAGGGACATTATATAAATCGAAAATATAAGAAAAAAAAAAAAAAAAATCCTATTTTAAATATTTAATTTGTTAAGGATTCACGGAAATATTGAAATAATAAAAAAAATATAACAATAAATTATTGATATTTTCGATTAATTTTAGTGTATTAATTTTTATTTATCATTATGTTTTTGTTTTTGTTTTGTTTTTTTTTTGTTTTATTTATTTTTCGTATGTATTGACTTGAAATAATTTTCACAGTGAAGTTAAATGATAATTTTTACATTGTAAATATTATAAATTATTGATAGGAGAGTTATAAAATAATTGTAAAGGGATATCATTATACTGTCAACTATTGTGATTATTGGAAACCAATATTGCGACGAGGAGGTTCCACACAACCTACCTCCTTAATAGGAGCGCAGAATCATCGTTGAGTCTTTCGCCAATCTTTAATAATTTCAATAGTACACTTGAAAAAAAAAAAAAAAAAAAAAAAAAAAAATTTTTTTTTTTTTCTTCTATCATCAATTAACCAATGAATTAATTAATAATTGAACATACATTTTATCCATTTTATATATTTAATAATAAATATAATTGTCCTGACATAATTTATTCTTCAATCATTAAATTTTAAATGGTGTCATCACTTACATTTCACAATACATTGATACAAATACAAAAATATTAAAAAACCAAAAAAAAAAAAACAAAAAAATTTTTTTTTATTTATTATAATTTTTTTTTTTTTTTTTTTTTTTTTTTTTATCAACGATATAAAAATAAATTTAGTAAAAATACAAATTGTCGGCCACGTATATATTTAAAGTCAGTGATATTTAAATTAATTATCCAATCGAACCCGTCACATAAATTTATATGATGTAATGCACATAATAAATATCACGATAACGTTTATTAACAATTACGTAATGTTGTATTGAGTATGTGTATAAAGTTGAATATATGAAGTGAGATAGACCGAGTTGACTTGTGTGGATATTACTCAATAACCAATAAATAGACTCAACGTATACAATTGGGAAATAGAAGTTTCCGATTGGTTCTTGGAACCGGAAGGTATACGACTGCAGAGCTGGTATGACATACACAGGCATAAACTCAAATATACATTTATAAATACATACGTATACATATGTATATGTAGGTATATGTGTAGTAAATTGATTTACACTGGATGAATTGTTGTGTGGTGCACACATAGGACAAATCAATAAATCGAATATTGGGGGATAATTTGAAAAGTACCAGTCCGCAGAAACTCGACCGGAAATGGAACAGGGTGTCATCCCACACAGTTGGTAATATCAATACTCATCGATATGTGTTATTCACTCGGTTTGTGTTTGGCATCCCCTAACATTTTTCATCCCTGTGTCAATACGATATTTTTCTCACTCTTATTTCACCCCCAGCAATTGCAAAATACTCAATGAAATACTTTATATTGAATATTTTTTATTTCAACTTTTGCTGTAGAGTTTTTTTTTTGTTTTTTTTTTTTGTTTATTCTTATTCTCATGGATGTCAGATGTGTCGGAGTTATATTAGTACATATACAAAAATATTTGCTTTGTGTTTATTGGAAAACAAGGGCGGTGCGGTAACAGGATCATATGTGAATTGTGTAGGTAATTTTCAACCCCCTGCGAACTAGGGTTGGCCATATGTGTCCAATACAATGACGGTTCGTCACACATTCTATACAATATAACGATCGTATTTCTCGGATTCTACACGTTTTGTACACTCTCTCCACTTGTATATACAGCCCCAGCCCCAGCCCCAGTCACATACACATATACAATTATCGATTGTTACACACATTGAATTTTTTTGTGACTCAAATTACAACTCAATTTTTCTCTCTTTCTTTCTTTTATTTATTTAATTTTTATTTTTCATAATGAAAAAAAAAAAAAAAAAAAAAAAAATACGAATAAATTTGCAAATAAATTTATGCAATTAACGAAAGAATAAACAAAAACGAAAAAAAAATTTTTTTTTTCAATAAAATCAGTTAGGATAATTCAGTTTCTATTGGTGAATAAAAAAAAACAAAATAAAAATTTCACTGTGAAGATATGAAAAATTCAATATTTTTTTCATCTATTATTATTATTATTTATTATTATTATTATTATTGTAAGTATTAGTATTATATACTTTTTTTTTTTTTTTTTTTCAATCTTCAGTTTGTTAGATAGCTGAGACAGTTAATCGTGAAGAAGTGGCATAATGCGAGCCATGGAATATTAGAGAAGCATCAGAATTAGTGGGATGATTACTCGTCTATTTCAAAGTTATGTAGTAGATGTACATATATATATATAATTCAAGAGAGTGTGAGTGAGTTTGAAATAGATATTATTGGAGTTGTAGTTTATTCCACAAGTATCGTTGAATCGACGAGTTTGGATATTCAACTATCGGGAGAGAAGAAATTGTGTGTATATGTTTCATTGATGTATATATATATATAAAAATAATTTCGACGTTAAAACCGGAAGTCATGGGTTTAGAACAGATAGAACGTTGAATTATCAGGATAGTATAATAGTAATGTAAGGAGAGCAGAAAAAAAAAAATAAATAAAAAAAAAAAAAAAATTAAATAAGTAAATTTAAAAAAATATATATTTTTTTTTTATCACCAAATTATGGTCAAATCATTGAATAAACAACAAAATAGACATTTGAATGTTTTGAAAATTATGTGAATGTATATATAGTGAAACTGTTGGATTTTCTATTGAAATGTTGTAAACGGTGAATCCAAAAAATTTGCAATTATACAGGGTAACAGAATGAGTGTGGAATGTAACACTGTAGCTATTTACTGTGTGATGAAATAAAAGCGCGGGCGCCGAGTTACATGTTACAAATATCACTGTGTTTATCATTGTATATATGTATACATATGACGTCAAAATAAACACATACATTCATATATATATATATATGTGAATTGTTACTATACTTGTATAATATATATTAAGTGGATGTTGACTTTATGGTCTGTCATGTTCACCTGATACGTCGCGCGACATTTTGTGTTGAAAAAAAATTCCAAGACATCTCTCTGTCTTCCAAGATTTTCTATATATATATATGTATTCAAAATTTAATCCAGTTTATTTTATTAAATTATTATTATTTTAATTTTTCTCATAATTAAATCTTGAATTTTAATAAAAATATAATTATCTTTTTCAATTATTATATCCCTATTCACAATTCATCATTCATTGTAATTTTTATAAATTTTTAATCTCTTTAATTACTCTCGAAAAAAAATATATATAAATGTTTGTTTGTTTTTTTTTCCTTTTTTTTCACGTAAAAAATATTTGAAATGAATGGAAAAAAAGTGATTGGAAGTAA
Organism: Dinocampus coccinellae; assembly: GCA_963920625.1. Taxonomy (NCBI): domain Eukaryota; kingdom Metazoa; phylum Arthropoda; class Insecta; order Hymenoptera; family Braconidae; genus Dinocampus; species Dinocampus coccinellae. Next base: position 17,259,601 of record OY987184.1, read on the forward strand.
AAGTTTGATTTTTTTTTTTTTTTTTTTTTTTTTTCAATTCGTTTATTATTTTAATGATAATGTTTGTTGAAATGAAATACACATGGGATATATTACTTGGATTGATTGGTACAGTTGCCACTGTCACTGAAGCTGTAACAGAAGAGCAAAGAGAATAGTCGGACTACTCAAAATATAAATGTCAAAGTGATGAGCGGAAGGGACGGGTTTTCGGTTTTTTATTATAATCCTATCACGTCTATCTTCATTGATTCCAGAAAAATTAACACCATATCTGAGAATTTTTATGAACAAAAAAAAAATTACATTTACTAAAACACAAATTGGTCGTGATCAGACAACGATTGATATCGAAAAAAAAAAAAAAAAAAAAAAAAAACTTTTGTTTTCAACATAAAACATAATGAAACAAGTGAAATTCCAAAAATTAATAATTCACATTAATAAAAAAGAAATTATTCATATAAATCCATCATCAAATTTGCCCACTGTGTCTGAATACATCCAAGTAGTAATGGTGTGTATTAAACAGCCTAAAACCAAACACACAAACTAACAATAACCATTTTTTTTGTTTACAGATATTGGATAAGTGACAGCGCAGTATAACAGGCTGGTATAACTGACAGGAAGGTGTGAAATATATTGTGCAGTCATAAGTATGAACCACCAACTTTCAAACATATATGTACACATATATATACATATATATACTTACATATATTATACATATATACATATATTATATATATATATAATGTACGAATGTGAAATAGATTATGTGATTACGATTGTGTGCTGTAGCATTAATTAGGGTGGAACAATAGAGAACGAGAGTTTTCATCAGGGCTACATGATCGACAGAAAGGTGATGGAGATTGTGGGTGTATGACATGGATAAAATACATTAAGTCAGTGGCAATATATATATATATATACCTATATATTCATATATGTATATTATTATTATTTTTTTTTTTTCATACTTGAAAACAACTGTGATAATATATTATTTTCATCAATATTAAATAAATTTAAAAAAAAAAAAAAATTGATATTTAACCGTATGTAATTCAATTATTGTTTATATATAATATTATTTTCATGTCATTTATCAATTTATATTTATCCAACAGTCTCATTTAATCACTTATACTTATATTATATATATATATATAAAATCATAATAACAATAAAAAAAATTAATTTTTTATTTTTCAAATATTCATCAATAATAAAATAATATTTTTAAGGGCCGAACAATATGTGCGTGGTTATATCAAGATACCAGGGGGATGTAGGTAGTATTTAAAGGGCCCAAACATTGGGCCTTGACAATATCTATACACTCGTGTAGACATGAATATTCACTGTATACACAACTACTATCACTCGTATATTCGTATGTACGAGTATACGAAAAAAAAAATACCTTAATAATAATAATAATAACAATAATAATAATAATAATAATAATAATAATAATAATAATGTGGAAATATGTATTTTGTGTGTATGTGTGTGTATATTTTTTAATTTCATTTCAATTTTCTGTATTGATGATTTTTTTTTTTTCTCTTGATAATTTTTTGTTTATTTGGTTTTTTTCATTTATTTATTTATTTATTTTTCTTATCTGTTATGTATTGATATTGGTATATTAACTATTTATATGAATTAATTGTACTATAGTGGTTGATATTGGTATATATTTACGCACTATTCAACGGTCGTATGATATTGGGAAAACATGATATGGATGTAATGACAGACGTACACATACACACATCATACGCCCTACTCCCTATGTCGACAATGTGTGTTCGTACGTCTCCTTGAATATTCCAATGGACACTCCCTTGCTCCTTTTCACAGATGCACGCCACAAACGTGTGTATACATATACATATATATATATATATATATATTTGGATGTGTATAATATAAGTGTAGACGCGAGAGAAACTGGGGTCTCGTCCAAGTATTCACGGAACACATAAACATCGAAGGTACGAATTCCAACGTGAAATATTGAATAGTTTTTTTTTTTTTTTTTCTTCACACAATTGAAAAAAAAATTAATTAATAATAATAATAATAATAATCATTATAATTATAATAAATGAGAAAATCGAAAAATTATAATTTTTTTTTTTTTTTTTTGAAATCGAAAATTAATAGAAATAAATAAGTGTAAAAATCTATTGTTATTGATTTTTTTCTGTTAATTATTATTTGGAAAAAAAAAACTTTCAAACAGTATAAATCAATAATAAATTTACATTGATGATTAACTCTATTGTTGATATTCATTTGTTTGGTTTATTTGTATCTTTTTCTGATTATATAATTGATATTAAATTGAAGATATGTATTATGAGTAATTAAATGTTATATTGATATATAAATGAAATAATAAAATTGACAATATCCTATTGGAAATATTTGTATGAGATAAGAAAAACAAAAAACAAAAAAAAAAAAACGAAAAAAACAAAAAGATAAATAAAAAATAATGATAAAAAAATATATATTATTTTTTACTATTACAATGTATGATTATTCCTGTTGCGTGACACACGCACATGCGTCAACATATTCACGCACGCATTACTAGGGTTGCATGATCATGATGAACACAGAACGATCAAGTATTTGTGTGTATGGGGAAAAGTTGATGGGAATTAATATAAATATTGTAACATAATAAATTAATGTGAAAATGAAATATAAATAAAATATCAATATCGCGTGATATATTTCAATAATTCCAATATTAAAATTCAATTTGAATGAATACACGATTCAAGATAATAATATCATCATTGTACACATGTACATACACGATACACTGTGTCACTTTTACACTTGGTAAAACATTTCAATGTGTGCATCTGAAGAAAGATGATGTTACGCGAATTTCACCCACAACGACCGAAACGTCGAACAAAGAAAAAACATGCGAGGCAACAGGAGAGCACGATATATCAGGGGGTTGTGGTATGTGAATAAGTATAGGACTAGAACATGTATACATTCACACATACACACACACACATATATATATATATATACATAGGCAAAATGATGCGTTTTATTGTGCCCTCATCGTCAAGGCCGACGTCGGGGTCATCACAATCTGTCGTGTAACGTTTAAAAAAAATAAAAATAAATAGTTAATATTTTGATATTTTATAATTTATTTATATTTCAACGTGTGATAAAACAATTTTACATCATTAAACGAATTTAAATAAAATTTTATTACACTTGTATTAACGAATAATTGTATGAAATTATAAATTCAATTGAATTACAATTGAGTAAAGTGAATTGAGTTTGTCGTAATTTTGGTATGAACATTCGCCAGAATACCAATAATTATTTTACATAATTGTTATACATTATATATATATATAGAAGTATATGTATAAATATGTGTACATAGATGAGGTAAATGTACGTATACACTTGGTGGACGCTTGACCGCCCCTGGACAATGGCGCTGAGAACGTAGACCAGGGTGAGAAACAGGAGTTCAGAAACTCCACGTGGAAATTGACGATACTGTTTGAGTTCTATACCTGAAAACTCACTTATATCAAACCAAGTATATAGAACCAAAGAGTGTAAAAAAAAAAAAAACTAATAATCAAGTGTAATTCAAAAAAATAAATAAAATTAAAAAAAAAACTCCATGCGTAACAGTTATCAAATACTTGAATTATATTGTACAAATGTTAGGGTCGGATTAGGCGAATCAGGGGATGGATTAGGATTATATATATCCAAGGAAGTGAATTGTATTCTACATTTGTCGAAAGAAAACTCGATCGAATCACAGTCAATGGGGGGGTATGTTTTGTTATTTTTTTATTTGTTTTCTTCTACGAGGGAGAAATATTTTTTCGTTTTCTCTTCTGCTCTTCTTTTCTTGAGTTTACATGAGTGTGTGAACGTGAGTAGGAATGGGATGAATGAGATTAGACACAGTTGGATTAGGCAACGTGTGGTGGATAGATCGTCACGTGTGTGGCGTATATAGATACACTGGGAATCCGGCAGTTGTTGGTAAACTGCAGCTTAGAAAGCAACGGATAACATGATACGTTGAGAGGTAAACTGGTTGTGCTAAACGCGTTTAGGATAGCGAATGAGAATTCCCTCCAAAACGCTCACTATACTTTCACTATACTATTGGATATGGAGTAGGTAGATATATAGTGTAGTGTGTGAGTGTGTTTGTGTGGATATACATACGATTGTATAGATATTTGTGTATGTGAACTGGTGGTTGGCTATTCATTCTCAATTCGCCGGGTCTCGTAGTATTATACACATCACTGTATATGTATACCTATATATATTATACATATGTATATATTTTTTATATTCATATATGTATATAATATACGATACTTTTCATGTTTGAACTGTTGACTGTTCGACAAGGACAATGAGTTTTTTTATTTTATCAAAATTCTATACTGCAATTTTTCATAAAAAAATAAAATTCATATTAAATATACTTATAACTACAGGGATAATATAACGATTTGAGATTGGAAAAATTATGTGTGTTATCAATCAATGGATTTTCAAACTTTTCCAATTATTTACACTAATATACAACTCGAAAAAAAAAAAAAAAAAAAAAAAAAAAAAATGATATAATATTTGTAAGTATTTTAAATGGATAAATTTGATTTAATCGATGAACAGAATCACTTATTTTTTCCAACAAAAATTGAGAGTTCAGACGAGTGAAATTCTCCACTCAGATGAACAGTGACGGTACTTCTTTTTTTTTTTTCGTTTTTTCTTTGTGCAATTCTAATTGGATGAAATAATTTTTTGTCTATTTTTATTTTATATGTTTGTGAGAAAAAAAAAAAAAAAAAAAATGAGTTTTATTTATTAATTTTTTTGTTTTTTTCTTTTCGTATTTAAATACTTGAGATTTTTCTCCTTTACAATTTTAATTTATATCAACTTGATATATAAAAAAAGAGGGGAACAGTTACGATTGTATAATTGCTAATGTGAATTAAATTTTTTTACGATGTTTAATGCAAGTCAGAGTAGGAATTTGTGTATGTGTGTGTTTGTGTGTGTGTGTGTGTGATGTTATTTTTCATTTATTTTCCATTCTCCAAAAAGAATTTCTGGTATTTCACGTTTATTATACTTATAAATGTCTTGTATGATTGCACACACATACTCATACATTTAGAAATTAAATAATATAAATGAATAGTTATAAAATAATTCAAAGTATATTTTTATTTGTAATATATAATATAATATGATATTAGTGATAAAATATAATCATATATTACCAGAATATGTTTTTAAAAGCATAGAAAAAAATACATGCATATATATTAGTGTTTTTAATGGAGAAAAAAAAAAAAAAAATTTGGAGGCGCCGGGTATCGATCCCGGTACCTCTCGCATGCTAAGCGAGCGCTCTACCATCTGAGCTACGCCCCCGTTTTATAAGAATTGATTTTTTATATCTCTACATATTATATATATATATATCTTCATTCATAATTGTTAATATCATTGCAATATTCATTTTCAAAAATTATTTATCACGTAGTGGAATTTAGTGGAATAATAGATTTTATATGAATATAAATGATCTATAATAATATATATTTCATTGATAAGAGTATACACGAGTATGTGTGTATATATATAAATTTATAAACGACCCCATTTGTAATTACATGGACCGGATTTGTCGCGATGTATGTAAAATATCCGGATTACGATATATAAAATTTTTTTTTTCTTTTTTCTATTTCACTTCTTTTTATTCTCAACTTGGATACTTATATATGTTCAGTATCCGGGAAGATAATTCAAAAACATGAAAACAAAAAAAACAAAAATGGAATTAAAAATAATAATACACTGAATAAATGATAATGGAAACGTGAAGTGAGACCACACGTACGTGTATATTCGACGACCCCGGTGCTATTAAATATAACGTGTACAATCGTTTCGTTATTTTATTACCCTAATATAAAAGGTATATATATATAAAGATATTAAATTATTTTGAGGTTATTAAAACTGGCAGTAAATGGAACAGAATATATGATAAAAATAAATATAAGAGTAATTAATATTTATTTTCTTTTTTTATTTATTTTATCCACATGTTGAACTCTGTCGGTAAGGAATGACGAGGAGAATCAAAATATTTTTTGGAATATTAGTTTTGTAATGTTATGTGATATGAGAAAAGAGAAGTGAAAAAGTAAAATAGTAAAATGCCACGTAAAGACGCGCTGTTATGCATGTACATTTCTATATATATATAATTTTTTTTTTTTCACCTCTGTCATTTGCATGAGTGCCTGCTACCTCGCGCGCTCTCTTTTCCGATAATTTACCATCTTATTAGCATAAAAATATATATTATCATTTATCGCACGTATAATATTATTGCTTATTTATTTATTTATATATTCATATTCATTCATTCGTTTACAAACAGAGATCAATTTTTTTTTTTTTTTTTTTTTTTCATAAAAAAAAATGATATTATAATTGTTAGTGGATTTAAAACTTATTTTACACTCATATTTATCATGAAATTGTAAATTTTATCGATCATCCATTTTGCTACTGTTCAATCAATTTACACAGTTTTATTTCATACTGTTGCACATCAAAAATTTAAAAATATATTATTTATACTTATCCTCACTTGTATTATATTAAAAAAAAAAAAATTTCCAAAAAAAAGTTTTTTTTTTTTTTTTTTTTTTTTTTTTCTGACTCTGACAAAGTGTATGGAACACCGCAGAATTACAAACATTTGAAAATAATATTCCACAATGTTGTGGATATATTTTATAATGCATTCCATAGAATTTTCTACTATTATACTCGAGGTATTTTTAGAAGACAATGAGCATCAAGTTTAATTACATCATATAAAAGTGTTTTTTTTTCAAACGAAAAAAAAAAAAAAATACGTCAACATAAATATTTTAATTTTATTTTATTTCAAGTATTTCAATTTGAAAATTTAGAATTAAATTCTTAAATTACGTTTTTTTTCTTCTCTGACCTATCATCTAAACTGATGAAATTCATTTTTAAGATATCGATTCATCTATCGTTGATATATCCTCGAATTTTACAAATATATAGAGATCCTGGTATAGTTAGTGTGTATGAATATAACTCGGCCAACCGCATACCCGACATTGATATTAATAGTCCAACCTATTCGTGGTGTTTCAAACGAATATTCGCTAAAATTCTTAAGGCAAAATAGTGGGTGGATTTTATCTTTAATATCACCTATTTATTTACATATATTTTCTAATAAATAAATAAATAAATGAATGAAAATGATTGAACTAAAAAATAAAGTGAATTCCATTACTTGAAATAATATAAATTGAATATTTTTTTCTTTTTTTATTAATAATATAATTTTACAAGTAATTGATTGGTATCACGATTGGGAACAGTAGTGAATATAATTATTATTGAAATACATTTTGAATATCAATTCTAATGTAATGATTAAAACGCATATCCAGATTGTGAAATTTCGCGATAGAATTATAAACAAACCCTCAGGGAATAAATAAAATGTACGATTGCGTAATATACACAATGGCAAAATTATATATTGAATGTAATCGCGATAATTGTATGAGCTTTTGTACCCACAAGTATGTATAAATATTAATAATTCAATGTTAATAATATTTTCATTTTAATATACAATTTCTATAGATTATTATTATTATTATTATTAACGTACAGTTTTATTTTTAATTTTTATTTACCAAAAATTCATTATTATACACATTGAATTATAAATTATTGTATGTAAATATTGTTGTGTAAAAATATATGTGTAAAAATGAATTCAATACCAATCATAAATATATAAATTTGATTTAATCAAAATATTTTTTTGTAAAGCGTAAATAAAGAATTTTACATTTATTTTTCTTCAAAATTTAATGTATTGACTGTAAATATTTTTTGAGATATATATAGATGTATATAAAAAGTGTATAATTTACGATTGGAAAATTACTAATTACATATAAAATGTGCAATTATTTATATTAGAATGAATATTGGAAGCGAAAATTAATTAACATACTTATGAATATTCGGTTCATCATTTATGTAAATATAATTATATTACCTAGATTATATATGTAATTCAGATCAATAATTCAAATTTTATTTTAGATTTTAATTTATCATCAATTGATCATTGATAATTCGATCTATTTTAGTTGGGAAATTGTAACTAATACTGATTATTCATGATTTATTTAAAAAAATAAAAAAAATAATAAATAAATATTCAAATATTTATATAAGAAATTTTCACTGTGACAAAATTTATTATTAAAAAAATTTATCAAATAGTATTTTTTTGTCTTTCCTGTCCTTTCCTTTCCTTTCCTTTTTATTTATTTATCTATTTTTTTTCCCTTTAGCCAATTCATTTTTCTTCTATTTACAGAATAAATATTCAAAAGCTTTCAATATTATTTCCAGATAAATAATTTATTATGACGTACACGAATTAGATTGTGCACTCAACAAATGATGATGTTCAATGTGTGGGGATGAGTGCGAAAAATAATTTTATGTTTCATCATGACAAAAATAATTTTCATGAAAATGTCACACATTCTATCTGATAATTTTAGAATTAACATTTGACGTTCATTTTTATTATTCATCACGCAAAATAGTATGTCATGAGTGTATATTATTTATAAATCCATTGACTAAAATAAATTTAATATTTTTCTCTTTATTTCTTCCCTCCTCGCTTTTTTTATTTATTTATTTATTATTATTATTATTATTATTATTATTATTATTATTACTATTATTATGTTTTTTTTTTCATTTCAATGACAAAGAAAAAAAACAAAAAAAGATGAAATTCATTATAGTTAAATTCATATTAAAAAATTCCAATGACACGTGTCTAGACTGCATTAGATTGAATGAAAATGATGATTAATCGGTCGGCTATTGAATAATATGGTTGAGAGATTACGGAAGAAGAGTAAAACTGTACATATATATATATATATATTTTAGACACATGGGTGAATATGTGACATTGAACTTAACTCGGTAATAGCCATTGACCATGGTCAATTTACCAGCCACACATTTTTAACTACAAGAGACTATCGTATTATTATATTTATATCTACACAATATATTATATATCTAACATATGAACGATGCATCGTACTTCCTTTGAACCCATTACATACTCCTTCCCACTGTTCATACATTAAATTTACACTCTATGAATATTTCACTTGATTATCTTGTTTATCACTTGCAATACAATGTGCGTTGTGCGTGGGCACTTTTTCAATTGATAAATTTTTATTTTATCAACACTCAAGTAAATTAAATTAATTATTATAAAAAAAATATATATATACATATACATATTTATTTTCAATACGTTATATATATGAAATAAATAAATGAAAAAAAAAAAAAAAAAAAAAAAAAAAAATATTATTTTAATATTTTATACTTACCAAAAAGACAAATTAATATCACGTGCCAGGACATTGACCGATTCATTTTTTTGACAATATAACTCATACACTCACAAACACACACACACACACTCCACATACAACATTTAATTAAAATTACATTCAATTCGCGTACACGATAATATGTATAGGACACGGTGTAGAAATAATGACGGTAAAATAGTGACACTGTAAATGCAGCTCGATATTCTCTCACGTCAGGCCACGCTAGACCGGTTGGTTTGGGTTAAAAGCCGATTTGTGGTGAGAGTATGGAGCATCCAGTGTCTAACAGTCACGAACAACTAAACGTTTCGATTAATGTCGAGTGTGACGACAAACAGCGATAGACAGAGTCCCCGCAGTATTTTTAGAGTCCCCACGCTGTTTCACTCATGTACTCTGGCTCTTCTTCTACTCAACCACAGATGATTCTACGGTTTAACATGTTGTAGGTTTAGGTTTAATAGAAAGAGTGAAATAGAGAGAGAGAGAAAGACACGGTGGTGGAGTAGTGGCTAAGTGAATCACATAAAAGAAGTGGTGGAAGTTGTGAGTGATGGATATTGGCGACAGTGAAGATTTTCACATACAAGTAATATCAATGCACTTATAATGAACATCAAAGTAACGAACAAATAAAGAAGAAAAAAAAAAAAAAAAAAGCTTGCGGTATTGTCACCGTTTAAGTATTCACTTCAATGTTGACAAGTGGATTAAAAGAATTTTTACATTAGACAATGGAATTTTTTTTCATTTTTTTGTTTTTTTTTTTCTCTGTGTAGACAAGAATAAAAGTAGGAAAGGAGGAACTTGAACTTTTGGGCGATCAATCGATTTGATTTCAAGGAAAAACAAAAAATTATAATAATAGAAATAAAAAAAAAAAAGAAAAGATTAAATAAAGAAATAAAGAGTGTAGAGAGAGAGAGAAAAGGGGAGGAAGAGAAAAAAAAAATATTTGGCAAGATAAATTTCTTCCATGCAATTCCATGGAATATTCTTACATACAGATCAATAATGAATTTTATTGGTATGATGCAATCAAGATTGCCTTTGAAAGTTTAAGTTATATCTATTCCAAGTCAATTTGCAGAAGGTATCACATCTTGTGAGGATGTCAGAGTGGATAAATGGAAGTTGGTCCATTTGAGATATCAGAAGATGGGCATAACCATAACGTTTATTACCTTCTGATCTCTATACATTGAGCAGTGATTTATTTAATAGGTAAGAGATCATTACAAAATGTACAGTTGGCCAAACTGATTGGAGTATTGTACACTTCAAAATTTCCACTCGCTCGATGGAAGTCCCTTTCTCCATTAGATAATAACCATTGATTAATATATTAACAGTCAACGAGATATTTTAATTATTGTAATGTAATGTGTCATATAATTAATAAGGATTATTTGGAATATTCTGTGAAATAAACAACCATTATATATTATCAATATTTATTTAATTCATTGATATTATGTTAGAAGTAATAATAATTACATAAAATTATTTAAATTGAATTCCTGTTATTGATCTACGTTTGTATTGTATTTATCATATATTTACAGAGATTTAATGCATTTTTTCGTTTTTTTGTTTATTAATTTTTTTTTTTTTTTTTCATCGTATCTTTATCAATTAATTTATATATATATTTTTTTATTATTAAAAGATCCATCATAATGTTCATTTTTATTTTACTTTTTTCAACGTATTCATGTATTCCAACATTGAATATATTTATATTTATGTTATTAATTAGTCATTTATGTATATATTTATAGTATTTATATTTATGTTTTTTTGTTTTCATTTATTTATTTATTTATTAATGTTTTTTTTTTTTTTTTTTTTTTTTTTATTCGATTCATATTATTTTCACTATGCAATCACGCTCTGTGTTATTTTTCATTTTATTCAGTTTATTTTTTCTCGTTACTTCATGATAAATACGACAACATGAGGATAAAGAAAAATATTACGATAATAATTCCGCGATTATTGGAAATTCTTGGGTCACACATTCATATATAATTGTTGAGATTATTTATGTGAAAGAAAGTAGAAAAAAAAAGGAAAAAAAAAATAATAATAAGATAAATTGCTCTAGGTTACAATAATAAATTATTAAATATCTATTCACAAATGTATGTATAAACTATTCCTTCTTCAATTAGTTTTTAGATCTTTCATTTCTATCATTTTATAATATGTATTATCCGTTATTTAACATTAATTATATCTATATATATTTTTTGTTGTCATTTTAATCACCTTCATACGCCACATCTTATAAAATAGTGTTAATATTTTTTTTTGTATTCGATCGAACTTGCATACTCTTGCTGTTTTATGAGAGTTAGTGAATTTTTTTCCATAAAAAAAAAACAAAAAAAAAAAACAAACAAACAAAACAAAAAAAAAAACCCTAATTGAAATAAAATGAGTTTTCATAGTTGAGTATTTTGACATTTATATTTAATATTTTATTATACTCAATTGTTCTGAATACTTTTCTTCGATTAAAATGCTTTATTCTCTGTTTTATTTATTGTGAAAAGTGGAAGATTTCTATTTATGTCATTGTCAAATGAAACGATAGACACCAACTGGTTTTATGTGTGAATATATGTATTTCCAAATGACTTTTGGAATAACATAAAAATCTATTATTATGTTCCTTGAATCCAATCCTAAAAACTGTCATTCATATAGTTTCATTTTCATTATCCAAATGCAATTGTCATGAATATAATATATTGAATGTGCGGGCATGATTGCATTTTATTTTACAAAGCTTTCTCTTTCTCTCTTTCTCTCTCTCTCTTTTTTTTCTCATGACATATTAATATATTAAACATGTCACAATATAAAAATGCAATGTCTAGAATTATCAACGTATATTATTAAGTAACATTTGGGCCATGAAACACATTCACAAACATTATGTATATTTGGAAGTACTTGATAATCAATACTAAAATTGCAAAAGAAAAAAAAAAAAGAAAAATCATAGTTACAAATGGATAATTATTACATGACCGCTAATTATTATTAATTTTTTAAATATTACTTTTTTATTTTAACTTTGTGTGCAATTGATATTGATTATTATTTTACTAGTTTTTTAATTTTTGTCATTTGTCCTAAACCCGGAACGAATCGAGTTCATCATTTTATCATCAGTATTCCGTTGAATACAATTATACACTTACAATTCATTTTTATTTATTATTATTATAATAATAATATATTTCTTCCGCTCTCTCTCTCTCTCTCTTTCTTTCTTTTTGTTTTTGTTTTTCGTACAATTCTATCTCATTACTCCACACGATTTTCAAATAAAATATAATTTTCATCCAATATTTTTGTTATCGCTGTTTTTTTCTTTCTTTTTTTGTTTTTTTTTTGTTTTTTTATCATTATTTATGTACAAACTAATTTCAATACATACATTTAACAATTCAATTTTTCTCCTCATTACCATTTTCTCGTACTTTCTTTATAATCAATATCTACAATTATAACTGATTTTCATTCTTTCTTTTTTATCTTTTTGTTTTCATACATACATTTATAAATATTTTACTATTCAATTTCGTTTCGTTTTTTTTCTTTTTTTTTTCTTTGTTTGTTTGCATATCCATCTCACACAATCACGCATTATTAATGATGAAATATTAATTGTTTATAAATTGAATATTCTATTTCATTTTTTTTTTGTTTATATTATTTCCCGTCACTTTTTTGTTTTTTTTTTGTTTTTTTTCTTCTTCACCTTTCAATTTCATTTTGAATTATGATTTTTTGTTTACAATCAATTGAAATTTGTAATGATAAATCGGTTATATATTATCCGTGTATACGTACATTGTATGATATATGATAAGTGTATTTCGTTTCCCGCTTAACTTCACATATTTTCTCTTTAACTTGCATGATAAAAAATCAAATTAAATAAATAATATTGATTGAAATCAAATTATATTTTTTTCATTTGTTTGTGTATATATATATATATGTATCGTGTGTGTATGGTTTATATATATTTTTTCTTGTTTACTACTTCGAAAATCACTAGCAACACCGGGAGGCCGTTGCTTTTGATACGCGAAGGAACACTTGCGTGAGAGAGTTAAGAGAAAGAGATAGATATAGTCGAGGATAACGTCAATAATTTTTTTTTTGGGTACTTATTGATTGTGAAAATTTCTTCTTTTTTTTTTGCTTGTTTCTTATTTTTATTTTCAGTGCATTATATATTGAACTTGAATTATTATTGTTCAATTATTCGTATTCATTCGTACACTAGAGAAATCAATGAGAGTATACTCATATTTATATGTATGTATAGATGTGTATGGTTATTTGGGTATTTTTAGATTGGAAATTTATCAGAACTTATGATAAAATTTAGTTGAAATTTTTAATGAATTTGATTTTAATCAAAAATAACGAAATAATTTGTTTATTTATTTTTTTTTTGTTTAGTCAAATTTTTCCATGGGTTTTCATTGTGAAAATCAGTCTTTATGTCATTTACTAGTTTATATATTTTTTTTCCAATTGGAAAATTAAATAATAATTATTGGTTGTCACGTAAGTTGCATATAGTTTAGGCCACATTATTATTTCATTAATTTTTTTGTTTTTTGTTTTTTATTCTTTTTTTTTTCATTTTTTTATTATTTTTTTATTTATTTATTTATTTATTATTATTATTTTTCATTTTTAATCATATAAAAGGCAAGAGTGTCACGATGAAGAAGAATAAGATGTAAAATAAAGAAGCAGCAAGTAGTTTTATCGTTTTAGATTGTTTTTCATAGCGAAGCACAAATACGCACATACATGTACATAATTATATCGCACATTGTCTCTATTTTTGTTTGTTTGTTTGTTTATTTATTATTATTGTTTTTTTTTGTTTTTTTTTTTATTCTTTAAACTTTCCATTATATACAATCACACTGTCTCTAAAATTATCGATAATTTTTATTTTTTAATTATACAATCATTTAATTATTTTCAATTATTAATACCGCACAGTCGATGGTGATTTTTATTTTGTCCCTAAGATGATCAATTATTATTTTTTGACTATATTGAATTTATTTATATTGTATATATACTCCGGTGATTTGTATCATCGTCATTATCATTGTAATTGTTTATTAATGATATCAGATGATGTGAATACCGGTGTGTATATTGTGTATTTTCAATATGATTGATTTATAACGTTTGATATTCACGATACAATGGATTCCCTTTAATTGGCAGCATATGAGCTTCAGAATTGAATGTCCAATCATTCAAGCTTATTAAGTTATCATCGCTGAATAATAGATATAGATACTGAAACAAAAAAAAAAAGACAAATATTAGATGAAATTTCAATAATTTTTTTTTTGTTGAATTTCTTTCTTAAAATAAAATAATCGTTATTCATCCTGAATTTTATTCTGAATATTTCAATATTTCAATGTAAAATAAAAAATTAGATGTTTAAAAATGAAGAAAATTGAAATAATTTAGTTTTTAGAATCAATTTAGAAATTTTTAAAATAATTTTAAATTCAATACATGAGACTTTGTGGATTTGAAAGTTTTATAAAGTTTAATATGCAAATCTACATATATATATATACATGGATTGCATATGGTTGAGTTGATAAATACCTTGAGTGTCTCCGCAAAGAAGAAACTCTGTTGTACGTCATCCTGGATTGAGTCTGTCAAATACACATTACTGATTCCTGTGAAACCCCCTGGTACACGACAATGCTTTTCCAATGCTTGGACTGCTTCCCATCCCCATTCACGGTATTTCGGATCCTTCGTCAATCGCCACATGATGAAGTACGACTCGAATGTCTGTAAATAGTTTCAAAGTGAAATTGAAAATTCTATTTGCAGATATTTGATTCATGCTTGATCTATTTTATAATAAATTGATAATTATATATTTCCAATGTTGAATATTTATTAGTAATAGATATTTTTTGCAATTGAAATTTTGTATATGATAATAAATGTGTGAATTGATTAATCACCTCGGGTCGTAAAATATAATATTTCTCGTTGCTCTTGAAGCTTTTGGCCTCAACGTGTTCAGTAAATTGGAATACTTCAGGTCCAAGTTT
Organism: Dinocampus coccinellae; assembly: GCA_963920625.1. Taxonomy (NCBI): domain Eukaryota; kingdom Metazoa; phylum Arthropoda; class Insecta; order Hymenoptera; family Braconidae; genus Dinocampus; species Dinocampus coccinellae. Next base: position 17,275,328 of record OY987184.1, read on the forward strand.
TGTTGCAGTGCGATCATAAGACTCATGACATGTATTGGTCAATCCAGCAGCGATTGCCATATGTTTAGTTGATAATTCATTTGGTTGTGTTACTGCTCCAAGTGCAAACATTCCACCTGAAACAATAATTAAACAATATAAAATAAAAAAATTACTTTAATTCCAACTCTTATTATACTTATACGATAAATAATTTAGGGTAGGTAAATTCATCAATTTTTTAAATTTTTCTTCTTGTTTTTTTTTTGTTTTTCGTGTGTGAAACATTAAGTCTATCAAAATGTATTGAATAAGTGCAAATCTAGTTTTGTAACTCACCAAATAATAAAAAACAAAAAATAAATAAATAAAGGTAATAACAAGGCATGGAAAATAAAATGAAAGGGGATAAAATCTTTTCCATTGGGAATTGGATTCGTTGGCCATTTATTTTTAGGATCTCAACGTGTGAACTCTCTTCATCCATACAACTATCCACACCTACCTATAGTTATACCCATGACCATACACACGTACTAAGACTTTGTTCATTTTGTGGAGTTGAGAAAAATACAGTGCAATATTATTTTTATTGTTTTTTTTTTTTCATTTTATTTTTCACGAATGTGAGTAAATATATATAAAAATGTATAAAATTTTACTCACCAGCAAAACAGGCAAGATGACCCATTTTATTTTCAACATGATCGTATTTAACATCAGATACGTATACTAATCCTGTCTTCGATGTTTTTACCATTTGTTTTACAACTGCGTCTATTGCTTTATCATACATCACACGTGCTTCAGTGTCCTCTTTGCCTGATTGTATCCACGCTTTTAATAAATATTCATAAAAACTATCACCAAGTGCACCCAAAGACATGTGATCTGTAAATGAAAAATCAAAATAAATAAATATATAATAATTAATAATATAAATTTATGAATACAAATATAAATATATAAAGTGGAATGAAACAAAAAAATTTTTGTCATATTATTATTTATTAATATGGAAAAATAATAAATGTATATTATATATATTCTCACGTCCAATAACCGTGTGATTATCGTGATAGATGTTTCACATTAGAGAGGGAAAATAATTTTTATATCGCCTAAAGCCTCGTGTATTCGGTGATAAACGAACAGAGATTGTTGACCGGGCGCGAGTCGTTAAAAGAAAAAGAAGAAAAAGAAGAAAAAAAAGAAAGAAAAAAAAAAAAATAAATATAAAATGAATAAGCGCAGTATGCGTATATGTTTACTATGTATTGAAGAGCTGTTTAAATTTTTAGTAATTGATTATATCTCGGGTCTGATCGTTTCAATATGCGAATTAAAAATCTATTTGCTTCACAAAATTTTTGACGGTGATTTATTAGATGAAATTACAGTAATAACGAGGTTGATGATATTCATATATTTATAATATCTGGTGAGAGGTATAAAAGCGACTGTGATTATGATTTATTTTCACATCCATATAATGCATTAATAGTGCATTTTAGGTATTTCAAGATTAAAGAAAAAAAAAAAAAAATAAATAAATAAATTAAAATAATAATAATAATAATAAAGTAAAGTGTCGTGATTGAAGTATAAAAATTAAATTTGACAATTATTATTATTATTTATTGTTATAATTTAAAAAAAATTTTATTTCATATATTTTTTCGTTTTGATGTGTATTTGAGTTTTTTTCTTGTTTTTTTTTTTTTTTTTTTTCGTTTTCACTAACTGACAAAGCCGTTGTGAATGACGATCAAAGTGACGAGAAATGGGAGAATAAAAAAAAAAATTATATTATTAATAATGATAATAATAATGAAAATAAAATAAAAGGCAGACAGAAAATATGTAGAGAGACAAATTGAAAGAAAAAAAGAATATAATAATAATAAATAGATGAAATAAAATGATTTTTAGTACTCACGTTGTCCCCATTTGCCAGTTTGTGGATGAATATAATTTGGATAGAGACCATTTGGTTTGTCCATATTTTTCAATACTTTTCTCACATGCATAACTTTATTTCGGAATGTCATATTGCCAGTTATATCACTTAAATATGAAAATTCAAGGTGGAGAGTGCCAATTTCCGAGAGGATACTGTAACCACCATTGGTCCATGCAAAATTCTTACTTGCCTGATAAATAGAAATAAAAAAAATATAAAATCAATAATTAAATGAAAAATAAATGATTAAAATTATATTAAAGGCCATCAAAGTCTTTGAATAATATTATTATAATATATTTGGCGTATTTACTTGATAAATACTCATTTAGTAAATCGATAAAATTATCTATGGGTGAATTCTTGAAATGTTTGACTTACAGGATAATTTAATTGGAGAATATTGAAATGAAATATAAGACGATTCATGAGAAGAAATTATCAGAGTACGGGAGAAGTAAAGAGAAAAAAAAAAGAAAAATGAAGAAGTGGTTAAAGAATAATCATGATATTTTTATAATTTGATCGTGCCAATTAAATTGTCGATGGTAAATTTTCCTTAGTAATAAGATAAATGAGTTGAATGAATATCCTTGCAAATTTTTGTCTTTGACTTTTTTTCTTCTTTTTATATATATATATATATTATGTATACACACAGAGAATTGTTCCCATTTGGTTTTTATTATATCGACTTCTCTGCTTTTTTTTTTTTTTTTTTTTTCATTGATCATTATAAAATAAAAAAGTTATGAGTCAATTTTTTTTCTTTTTTCCGGGTCAATTGCAAACGTGATATCATAAAAATACTTTCATTAATTTGGATATTTGAATGTGGTGAATGAGATATTGAAAGAGCGTGACTTTTAACATGTAAAATAATAATAATAAAGACAATAATAGTGAGAGAAAAAAAAAAAATGTCCAGTGAATATAAAATTGTCACGTTCTGAAAAATCTTGAAAAATATAATTTGAGGGATTGTTGATGACAAAAGATAAATAATAAAAAAAAAGTACATATATATATATATATTATATATGAATGCAAAAATGTGTATTTAATGATAATATTTCGATTAATTATTGAAGGATTTGGATAGCTGTACTGGAATAATTGAAAAAGTTTAAAAGAATTTTTTAATTTGCATATACAATGCAAATATCATGAAGTATAAAATTAAAATAAAAAAATAAAAAATAATATATAGATATTCATGTATTCCAGTCATTTTTTTTTCTTTTTTCTTCTTTTTTTTTTGTGTCTTAAATTAATTCAATAAAAATAAAAAATAATCAAATAAAATCTGAATGTGAATTTTAAAATGTTAAGAATTAAAAAATTTTCTATATGATTTTTCATATTTTAATATTTAAACTTACCCCAGTGTGTAAATTAATCAACGAATATGGAATACCAGTTGTTGAATTGAAAGCTGGCAACAGATATTTACCAAGTTGTAGAGCTTTATCACGAAACATCACGTCACCAGTGAGTGCATAACAAGCCAAGAGACCGCCCAGAAATCGGATATTTGTCTCAAATACTGATACCTCAGAATTCTAAAAATAAAATCAATTCATCTCAATATTTATCTACAATATAAAAATATATATAATTAAATAGATTTTACATAGCTATGAATAGGAAAAAAAAAAAAAAAAAAAAATGATAATAATAAAAAAAATGAAAAAAAGTAAAGAAAAATAAAGAATTATTATTATTTTTTTCTTATTATCATTTCAATTTTCTAAAAATGTCAAGTTGAAATCGCACAGTCATAAAACGATGAACGTTATACAGATGGTAACAACGTAGAGGTCGTTACAAATGTTCTCGCGCAATTTTCCACGATCCGCCCAACCCTCGTTACCCGAGTAGTTCCAACAAATATTTTCCAAAGGCGCGGTTTGTTAAAACATTTGCCCTACGTATACACATCTACCTATACCTATTTCATATACATCTAATTTTTTTTTTTTCTTTTTTTCTTATTATTATTAACTATGAGAATATTGAAAGACGGACGTGCATGAAGAAGTAGAAAAGAAATTAAAATAATAATTTTAGTTTGTCAGTTTGAGACAACAATGAAGTTTTACATGATGGATAATATATATATATATATATATAATTATATACATTGCAATATTGTCATTGTCATAATTAGTAGCCTGTGTTTGTGAAAAAAAAAAAAAAATTGTTTTTTTTATTCTATCATTATCTATATATATTTTTCTTTGTTTACACTCATTAATAATAAATTTATCGTGTACATAAAAAATAAGAAAAAAAAACAATAATAACAATAAATAATTAAATAATTAAATAAATAAACGAGAAATTAATTATCATAATTGTTTGTACTGAAAATAAATTTATCAGTAATTATTTTATATTAAATTACTTGCAATACGTACAAGAGAAAAATATGTGTAATAAAAATTTTTTTAATATTCACAATTTTACATTTATATATATACATATATGAATAATACGAATATTTTTTTTTCCATATATACACATGTGTACATTGGAATATGGGTATATGAGAATCTTCAAATATAAAAGTAGCGAAATATTTCACCATAGTGAGGATAATTCTTTAGGCGCACACCTGAGGCTAACCGAAAGAGCTGAATAACTCTTCCTTTACCCTTTACCCTTTCCCCTTTTCTCCAAATCCCTTTACCCCACAACGGCAAAGTTACGTATATATATATATATATGTGGTATAACGTATATACTTTGGGGTTTATAAGCATAGTGAGACCGTCTGCGGCTTCAGTGACTTGGTCCTTAATGGTGCACTCTGGTTAAAAGTGTAAAGCTCATAGTTATTAGTGCACCGTTGGATATTCAATATTCCTGGTTGCTCCCCTCTCTCTCTCTCACACTCTTTCTTTCCTCTCACTTTTCACTTCTTTTACTTTTTTCTATAAAAGTAAATATTTATTCATATACATATTTATTCATTTATTTTTTATTCCACTTATATTTTTTAACACGAAAATTCTAATATTTTATTTTTTATTTTTTTCATAAATTATAATTTAGAAAAAAAAAAAAACAAAAAAAAAATTAATTGTCTTTATTAATTACGTACTTGAAATATTAATAAAAATTATATTTAGATATAATTAGAATTTGTATAATAAATAAATATGTAAGTGGAGGAATTGAATGTGTTAAAAATTTTGTTGATAAATAAAAATAAATAAATAAGTGAGAGAGGGAAAAAAAAAAAAAAAAAATAAATAAATAAAAATGAAAAAATTCCAATGATTACGGTTGAATAACACACACGTGCCTGTATATATACATAAAGGGAGAAAACACGAGAGAGAGGCCATAACGCAACGGGATATGCGTATCATGGTCATAAATAGTAAAGGCAATCAGGGCGGCATCTCTTGCGCCACAGGTCCATACGCATCTGACGAGGAAATTGCGAAATATGAGCGGCTCCACCTGTTGTAATGGCTGCAATTTATTCTAATACTGGCAGCCACCGACCTCGACCACGAGAATTTCATGAGACATCAGAGAGTAACTGAGATAGAGTGAATAAGAAATATAGACGAAAAATAATGATAAAAAATAGAAAGATGTCAAAAAAAAAAAAAAAAAAAAAAAAAAATAGAGAAAAGGATCAAAGATGTATAAGTAAAGACCAAATGTCCCAAGAGACACTAGTCAAACCCAAAAAAATTGTGGTGAAGAAAAATTAGAGTTGGAAGCGTGGGAAAAGATTCAAGACAAGTTTAAGAATGAATTTAATATATATATCTCTCTCACTTTCTACACGTGTGTGTGTGTCTATGTGGTACAAGAAGAAAATAAATGGCGAAAAACTGTTGGGATCAAGATAAGCCATATTGCCTCGTTTGGATCAACCACCGGTGACATTTTCTTCCGAATTAATTAAAATCACCGGAAATAATATAAATAAAGATAAATGAAAATGTTGAATTATTATTATTATTATTATTATTTTCATATACATTTATATTTACTTATATTATATATAAAATTGAAATTGATAAATAATGAATTCAATCAATTTTTTTTTGTTCTGCCTAATATTAATATTAATATTATATGAGAGAATACAAAATAATTGATATAGTATAAAAATTTAAATTCAAATGAATATAAATTAAAATAACGAAAAATAATTTTCATGAAATAAGATTATTGTTAATTATTCAATTTTACGGTACTAAAATATAAGTGAGAAAGTAGATATATATATAAATATATAATGTGTGAATATATATGTTGAAGATTTTAAAACATGGACGAAAATAGATAAAATGAGAAAGAGAGAAAATTAAAATTGAGATTGGATAAGGTGTAAGGAGTTGAGTAGAATATAGAGCACAGTACGATAAAGGAATCAGGTTGGGGGTGGGTGAGATGTGCATAAGAATTATCGTAGTTAATGTATAGGTGAACGAGTGAGACAATAATAGTAATAGATAAAGTGTAAGAGAATGAGAAAATGAGAGAGGGTGAAGAATAACGTAAAGAAGGAAGCGCCATTGGTCGTTAAAGAAAACGTTAATCCTGACAAGTCGACTATCGCTCTTCACCTTCTACCTTTCTTTTACTACCTTATTCCCTTTCTTCTTTATATATATTATTCTCACTTACCCCTTACTCATTCTTCACCTTTAAACTCGCCCAACCCTTACCAATTCCTTCCTACCGCCACCATCGTTTTCTCATACTTTTCTACTCATTTACTCTCGTACTATTTCTATATATTATATATTCTATAGTCATTTTCCACTTTCATGAGGCTTTTCCATGCAGCTAATAACACACCCCCGGTAAGTTTTAATGAAAACGTCATATATCTTGTCAGCCATTGATATTCGCTTGGAGACGCAGGGCAAAGAGAAAAGCAATGGGTTGGAGAGCAGTGAAACGCGCAGTATACGAGAGAAAATTGGTAGAAGTGGTAGAAGTGGTAGTAGAAGTAGTACAAGTAGCAGTAACGTCAATGGTAGTGGTAATAATAATAATAATAATAATAATAATAATAATAATAATAATAATAATAATAGTAGTAGTAGTAGTAGTAGTAGTATAAAGTTAATATGGATCTGATAAAAAGCCAAGTCTTGAGAATGAAAAGTATAAAATTAATATTCATTGCAATTTAAAAATTATTTATACAATAATCAATATAAACGTATATTTAATCACAATAAATTTTACTATTTATTTATTCATTTATTTATTTATTTATTTATTTATTTATTTATTTATTTTTTCCTTTTCAATTTTCAATTTATCTCTAATACAATACAAAATTTATAAATATTTCCGATAATACAATACATTTTATTTATTCTATTGCGATTTATTTACTTTTCTTCTATTTTTTCTCTGTGATGATGATGATGATGATGATGATGGTTATTATGATTATTATTATTATTATTAATATATATTTTTCCCCCATTCAAAGAAATGGATAAATAATATTGGAAAGCAGTTGGCTTTGGGTATCTGCCAAAGGGGTGTGTATGTATTTCTCTATCTCTCTATCTCCCTTTTTATTATTTTTTTGTGTTTTTTTTTTTTTTTTTTTTTTTTTTCGCAAATAGAAATGAGAAAATAGTATACAGTGAAGTGTGGTGAAGAGGAAAAGAGAACGGGATTACACAGTTGGTGGGTTGGGTGAGGGTTGGAGTTGACTTTTATATATACCCCCACTGGTGAAATTACATCGCGGTGCAATAACGAGAGTGCAATAATAGCATGTTGGAAAGGCTTTGAGTAAAGAGGTGAGGTGAGGAAATAATAAAACGAGAGAAGAGAGAAAATGAAACGTAGGATAGAGTGGGAAATATATAGGGTTGGCGAGAAAGTAGACAAAATGTTGGAAAGTATAGGGGCAAAATATCGTTTGAAAGTCCGTTGTGGGGATGTCTTAAGATGCCATAACTGAAATGACTCATTGACTTTTATTTTATTTATATATATATATTTGACCTTTTTATATGAACTTTTTATTTTTGTTTCACTTGTGATTTTTTTTTTTTTTTTTTTTTTTTCGTTTTTGGTTTTCTTCTCCCTTACCCTTTAGTGATTATTTCTATCTTATTATTATTATTATTATTTCATTTTGTATTTTTTTTTATTCTCAGTACACATAAGAGTTGACTTCTGAAATCCACAATAAAGATTATCACTCGAGTTAGAAAATTGATAAGCGAGTGGAAGAGAGAGAAGAAAAATCAGTTTAAAAGAGACGAGAGAAAAAAATAAAATAATAAAAGGGTTAAAAAATAATTTGATAAATGAAAAAGACAAGTAATAAAATGGAGGAGAAAAAAAAAATTACACGGATAAACAAAATTTTAACAAGATAAATAAAAAATTATGAAATAATAATAATAAATAAATAAATAAATAAAAATAAAAGAGAAAATTATATTGAAGAATGAAAAATGACGAATGAGCATTCTTTGGTTAACGAGTTTGACTTCGCTTGAGAATTTTTGAAATGTCACGAACTTAATTTTTTTTCTTCTTTTTTCTTTTCTATTATTTTTATTGTACATTTAACGTTCTGCACAGTGTGGAACTGACTTCACTTCGATGTATGCTCGTTGAATTGCAATAATTGAAAATACATCATTTATTGTATAACCCATTTATTTCAACACACATATCAATTTATTTAGAAAAATATGTATATTATTTTTCTTTTTACATCTGTTTAATACAGATTTTTATATAAAATAGACTATCAAAAATAAAAATTCATTTATTTTATTTCAATTTTAGTATTTTTTTTTAATTGTAACAAAAAAAAAAAAAAAAAAAAAAAAGGAAAGTCAATTCCACTTTACTACAGATTTTTATCCATTATCATCACCATCATCATCATCATCATCATCATCATTATTAACAGTATGATCGTTGTTATTTTATAGGATATATAAATGTTTGTATATTGAATTTTATTTCACAACACCGTCTGTGTACTTACGATAATACCATCTGTGACACAAGAGTGTGAATGAGTGTATGCAATTCAACATTTAAGTGTAGTAGAATGAGTGAAGTATATAAAATGACGGTTGAAGTGGTACATAGAAAGAGGATAGAATAAAAGTGGAACATAACAAGAGTCAAGAAATAAAGAAATTACACTTATAAGTTTAGATAACTTTTTGTTTGAGTAGTTTATACGTATACAGAATAGTCAAACCAGCCAAACAAAAGTGTCAAAATATCACGGTCTTATATTTTTCCACTGGCTCTTTTCTCTCATTTCAAAACCCAATTACAATCTATTGTAACAAAAATCATTTATAAAAATATACCGATAAATAATCTTGTATTTTTAAATAATTAAAGAGAAAAAAATTTTATCGTAATTATTGTGAAATTTTAAATAAAAAATCAAAATTATTTCCTATGGAATTATTTTTTTGTCTTTTTCTTTTTTCTGTTTTCTTACGTTATTTCAAGGGTACAAGTAAAAAACAAAATTAGATCGTCTCCCAAATTATTTTACCAATTTGATAGCAAAAAAAAAAATAAAATAATAATAATAATAATAAATAGAAACAAAAGATGAAGATGAGTAGTGTAATTCAAATGACAAGGGAAAAATGGGAGGTGAAGGAGAAAAAACATTCGGATCGCCCTTGCGCTTGGGGAATTCGACAGAGTAAATTCATCGTTGTGAGTTTGGAATTTTGCCGCAGGATGCACGACATAGTTATTGCAAGTTTGACTATAGCCACAACGATACCAATAGCAAAGATGATATGTATCACACGTAAATGTATGTAAAATGTATATATATACACACTTTACGATGGAGCATTGTGAAAATTACGTATATTTATCTTGAATTGTTTTCCAATATCATATGACACTTTTATTATTTTACCGTAAGTTTTGTTTGTTTGTTTGTTTTAAAAATATTTTTTATATAAATATATAAAATTTTATTTTTACAAAGATTTAAATACTGTAACGATAAAAAAAAAAAAAAAATAAATAAATAAATAAAAAAATTACATTGAGAAACAGAGATATAAAAATAGAATTTTATTTATTTATATACATGTCAACTTTTATCTTAAGATAAAATATTAAATGAATGAGAACATATAGATTGAGTCTCATTCACTGTGAGTCAAGTATATTCATTATTTACATTATATATACATGTGTATCTGTATTTGAAAATATCATGCAAGTTATTTTAAGATTTCTTCGAAGTAATGGAGTCGCGTGATCCATTTGAAAAATTGTATATTGAACCAATTTCATCTATTATTTGTTTTGGAATAATTTAGCGGAAATTTTTATATTTTTATGTTATTTTATAAATGTATATTTTATAATAAATGATAGTACTTTTAAATTGAAACAAAAAATTGCCTGTATATAGTTTAATTTATTTATATTAACACCTAGCAAATAATACACACGTTTATTTTATTCAAAAAAATAAAAAAACAAAAAAAATAAATAAATAATAAAAAAAAAATGTTACGACTTATAATAGTAGATGGCATATGGATGCTCGAGGCTATGCCCAGATAATGCAGCTTTACAACATATCAAAGTATACAATTACGAAATTACTGAGGTTTGAAAAAAAAAAAAAAATTTTTTTTTTTTCGCATAAATACGCCGGAAGCAAATTTTTCAACCATTTTTTTTTCTTGTACATTCTACTCATGTTATTTCATTTTTAATATTTAATCAATTGAAAATAAATAAATATTTATTTTACCTTTTTCTTTTATATAATTTATCTGATAATTTACAAGATTAAATGTATATATTATTTGAAATAAATATATAAAATAATTTTATCAAAACTAATCAGGAGATTGCGGGAGAGAGAGAGAGAGAGAGAGAGAGAAAGGTGCGTGAACATTATGATAAAGTGCATATATGGAAAATGTTTGAGAGAAAATCCGATTATAAGTTTGTGGACTTTCCACTTGTGAATTGTGATAACGAAACTTTCATGACATCGATACCAACACTACCACTACCATTACCACCACCGCCACCACCACAACTACTAATCCGACATCTTATCCAAGATGCCGTCAGGTTGAAGTGCGAAAAGATGTTATATATGAGTATATATATATACACACAGACACATATATATATAGAATGGGTGAAAGAACTTGTGCAAGTGGATCTCACAGTTTTCCCAAGTTACTTTACTTTCATTCTGTGGTTGAAAAAGATCTGGGCAATATTGCAATTAGCTTAATAGAGAAACGATCTCAAAGTAGATTTTCACGCAAAAGGGTGATGAAAAGACGTAAAATAATAATTAAAAAAAAAAAAAAAGGATTCATTATGGGTAAATATATTTGAAAAAAAAAAATTTTTTTTTGTTGATTTTCATTTCTTTTTTTTTTTTTTTCGTGATTTTGAGATAGTCAAGATTGCAATGTGTATCCAATATTTGATTTTAAAACAAATATATAATTCGGTTTATGTATATTTCATGTATATTTATATATATTTATGTATACATAGTTTCCACGATTGCACTACATGCAATATTCTAAGCGTCTCCATGTTAATTACAAGAAGTTATCCACTTGGAAATCCGACTGAATGCCGCGGGCAGTGTTTCCAACTTGCACATATAAAGTGGAGGATCCAAGTTTGGTATGAGCATGAGAGGAAACAGGTGAGGAAATAAACATATATGTTAGTATGCGTATAAATATATAAGTGTGTGTGTGTGTGTGAACATGTGGGTTTTAATATTTTCACAAAGTAAAATTTAGTATTTATATATTGTAAGTGAGAGACAATTCTGAGAGGGAAAATTATAAATTTAACATAGGGCGTAGCACTTTATACTTCAAACTGTACTCGATACGAATTTCATTACGATAATTTATATGATTTTATTAATTTTGTAATAATATAAACGTGACTCTAGTTATTATCAAAATGGATTAATAAGATAAATATTATTTTTACATATGTATAAAATTAATTAATTTATATATAAATATTGAAATATTTCATGTGAATACTTACAATATCAAAATCAAGATTTTCTGCAATCCAATTGCGTCCCTGTTTAAATTCATCGTGCAGTCCCATAATATAAAGTGTGTCGAGTCCATCGACAATTGTCGCGCCCATTGTGGCTGTACCAAAAATACTTGCAATGTGTCCTCGCTTTGAGATGGGCTTCAGTTCATTTTTACCCCAGGCATATCTCACATAATTGTCCCAGCCGTGTTTCATCATCTGAAAAAATAAAAGAATAAAAATATATAACAAGAAAATATGAAAACAAAAAAAAATTAATGAATAATCATATAAATCAATATTATATTCAAAAATATTTCACAAGTTTAAGTAGATTTGATGTATTCATATTTTCTTTATTGATATTTAATTAAAAATTAATTTTATCATAAAAAAAATTATTGAGAGATGGGATTTATTAATAATTTTTTTTTTGTCTCTTTATTGCTTCGTATTTATCATTAAACTTTTAAAATATTGCAGAAAAAATGGGACGATGGAGAGGAAGAAGGCGGCTAAAAGAGGGTGAGGAGGAAACTGATAGTTTGGTATAGTGAAATGAGATGAGACTTTTGAGATTTGAGAGCGTGGAAATTCAAGAATCTAGAGACACTATAAATAACCCGCGCGCTCTCATCTCAGTATATATGAAGCTTTTCAAGATGATTAAATTCTTGCTTTTTACTCAGTGAAAAGATGTATAATATTTATTTGTCATATCACATCATACATAAAAACAAAAACAAAAAAATATACATGTTTATATAACGATGAACAAATGAGTAAATAAATAGATAATGAAAAAACGAAAAAACGAAAAAAAAAAATAATAATAATTTGCAATGAAAATTTTGGCGCATGAAAAAATATATTTTGTTATTCAATCAAAGATATTTTTTTACAAAATTTTCATTCATAAATATCTATAATCAAGTCTATATTGTATAAAATTGTTTATATATATTTGCTAGAATTAAATAGCAATTTTAAAGTATATAAATGTTTCGTTGCTATATCAACAAACGTATCACGTGCATTCAGTGATAATTGTCGTTTTTTTTTTTTTTTTTTCTTTTTCTTTTGTTGGGTGTTGTGTGAAAGAATTTGCAAGGGGGCAACACATAACCACATATGTACACATACACAAAAGATATATAATAGAGATTAAACAAAAGAAAAATAAACATAAATAAATAAATAAATAAATGGTAGAGGATAAAAAAAAAAAAAAAAAGATAAAAAAGATGATGAGGAAGGAGAAAAACACGTTTCTCTTTCCACTGTATTCTCAACGATGTATTGTATGTCAAAAAATAAAATGTCACATAAATGGCAATGGTGAATTGCAAGAAAAAGTCGCAAATCAGCTATCGTTATTGGACTATACGGGATTTATTTTTATTTGTTTTATTTACAGTACACAAACATTTTTCATCATAACTCCTCTACTTCCCTCATACGCGTCATTAGTCGCGTAATTGCAGTTAATTTGTTCAGAGAAATTGTGTGGTAAATACATATACGTGTTTATAAATTTATATATAAATAATATAATATTTATATTGTGTATATGTGTGTGTATATATATATATATGTGAACTAACCAGGGTCCACGACAAGTTTCGTTTGCTCACACGTAAACGATAATATTCATTGGTTTAATTTGATTAGTCTCCATGTTAGGATTAAACCATTAACTCGTTTTATCCTACAGACACAAAGAGTTGCAATGAAATATATGAGATAATGAAAAACCCACAAGAGAGAGCGAGAGAGAGAGAGAGAGAGAGAAAAACCGATATATAAATGCAGATAGAAGCACTTTTTAAAATGAGGAAATGAAATTTCTTTAAATATCTAGTAGTTTGTGAATATATACACGTGTATTTATTATTTATTTATTTATTATAATTTTTTTATTCTATTAATTGAATTCTTATATGTAAACGTAAATGAAATAATATTGGAGAAAAACTTTTATTTTTTTTATAGATTTCGACTCTTTTTTTTTTTTTTTTTTTTTTTTTTCCTTATATTTTTTCCTGGAAAATAATTAATTCAAGATGAAAAAGATCCTCTACTGAAAACTCGTTTTATCGATTAGTATAAAATAAGAAAATTGATGAAAAAAAAAGAAAAAAAAAAAAATGAATAACGAACAAAGAATTAAAGTGATTGTGTTTTCACGGTCTCTCACTCTACATCTCTCGCTGTATCTATCTCTTCTACTTTTTTTTTCTTTCTTTCTTTCTTTCATTTTTATTTTTTTATTTTTTTCTCTTTATTTTTGTATATATATATGTATATACAATACACATCATCGTCATCTTATCACTTCTGTTCGTTCTCCCTTTATCTGCATTCACCCTCTCAAGCGAGAAAAGCTCATCTCATTATCCATGACTCACGAAGACCGACGACGCTAATAGGAAAGCAGACGGCCGAGTGCGATTTTACTACCAATTTTTCTTGTTCGCTAAGCGTAAAATTGCTTTTGGTTTTTCTTTCCATCTCTTTCCCTTTCACTTTTGTCCTCTTTACTCGTCTATTTCATATAAAATCTATCTGCGACAGACGATGGACACGTGCCTCTTTCCGGAAACAGTGAGAACAGAATTTTTATGTATTCTATATACATACAAACACTCATCTTCATGGTAAAATGCACCTGATTATATTCATCTTCACGCCAAGAAACTCATTAATTTCACACAAGAAAGAAAAAAAACAAAAAACAAAGAAAAAAATCATAATAAGATGAAAAAAAGAAATTTTTTTTTTCTCTTCTTCAGTAGCTTGTAAAATTTAATCGACAAAAAAAAAAAAAAAAAAAAAAAAAAGTAATAATTGAATAAATTTCAAAGGTCTCAACAAGTATGCAGAACACTATATATAATATCTATGAACTTTTTAACGTGCCGCACAAAAAAAAAAAAAAAAAAAAAGATGTACATCAAAGTTGCGCGCAAAGAACAAAAAGTCATTGATGCTGAGTCACTTAACCATCGCCGCCGCTGCCTCATCGTATTTATGGCGTGTGGTTGTTTATAATCCTCATTTTTTTTTTTTTTTTTTCCTTATATTATTTTTTATGACGTTGATGATGTTTTCAACAAAGTGAGAAAAAAAAAAAAAAAAAAAAAAAAAAAAGAAAGAAGAAAAAAAGACGAGTAGCCATTTAACATCTATATAATACCATAATGTATTGCATCGTAAATTGTTCTACCTAATATACGAATACATAGTCCATCATCTCTTACTATCGTGTCCCTATGTTTCCCCTGCTTGATATCAATCCTGTCGCGTCTATTTAACGTAACACCATCATATATACCATGGTATAATGACGTCTTTGTTTATAATTGTGAGACGTGAGCAACGCTGGCATTGTATTGGAGGGGTTCGGGTTAATAGCGCGAATTAATCTCTGCTAAAGCGATATAGTACTGAGCATTAGCCTCACTACCACATCACATCGGTCTATTCAACACGCGCCAAGACATCTGTGCCGTATACGCTCAGCTTGAAAGCTTCACTTCCTCTATTATTTCTATCTCACTCAAGCTTCCACAATCCATTGAATATATAACACATCATGAAATCCTGACTCAAAGTGTTCCCCCATCAACGCATACTCTCACTCACCCTCAGACGGTCTTTCCGCTCCGCCCTTAACTAGCGCCTCATTATGAGAAACCAGCTTTACTATACTATTCGTCGACTCTTTCTCGTACTGCGTCTCAGCTCATTCTTCTACCAACAATTTGCCATTGTGCTAACGTCTCGATTCCAACGACAGACAATGAAGATTGTACCGTTGGTTATATACATTTGCTCTCTATAAATGCAGAGAAGAAAGATTCGTCTGATATTCTATGTACAATTGTGTAAACGTTTCGAGGTAATTTGAGAATATACAAAACGACAAAAACGTGAGCTTGAGAAATTAGATAGTACGTGTGTGTATATTAAATAGAAGAGGATAAAGAAAATGATGAACAAAACAAAATTTTAGAAGAGCTGAGAATAGACAAAAGTGTTCGTTTAAAATTGTTATGCTAAGCAAATCCATGAGATTATAAAATTCTGTTTGTTAATTGGTACCAATAGCTACTGATAAACGTTAATATCAAGTAACTCCATCATGATTGTTAATTGCATTTGGTTGACTACGATGAGAATGAGGAATAGAGTGAGTTGTTTTGCGAGGAGAAGTAGGAAAATGGATGTCCAAGTTAAAAAGAGGGTTGGGGGATGGGGGTGGGATGCAGTAGTGCTATTTACTCAAGCGGTTCATCTCGTTTTCCGGTTAACCGAATTTGCTCGTGCGCGCGAATATTCGTAACGATCGATTGTACTTCCAGACTGATGAGCGCTTTCCCCTCTGCTTTCGCGTTGAATAATGGATACTGGATAATATTCATACATTATAATTGTCGTATATTGAAATATAATTAATTATTCACAATATCCAACTACTGATTTACTCAATTGCCCGAGTTCACTTAATTTCACCATAAACAATTTATAATTAAACTTTTAATATTAAATATTGTATTGTAACACTTTACTTACCAATTCGTTGTCATTTATATCAATACGCATGCAATTAGATTTGTTTTATTCAATAATTAATTAACTAAATAATACCTCCTTGACTTTTTCACGTCGTTGATTAGTGATATCGTCTAATGGTGGATTTGGCGATCCAATTATATATTCACCAGCACCAAGTACTGGAGCTGGTGCAACAGCTGATGATTCCTCAAGATATGATGCTGGTCTGTGTCTAACGTTAACCAATGGACGTCGTTCTTTTATTTCATTTCCCTGATGATCCGGATTCGACAATACATTGTCTTGGACCCACGCGGGATTAACTTGTTCCGCACGTTCCTCAGGACCAACACCACGATCAACAACACTCGTCACTAGGTCTCGACGAGTGAGAAATGTTCCAGTTAACAATACGATCAGCATCACGGACAGTAGTCCACTGATCGCTACCCTCTGCATTAGTCTCATGTCGTCAATAAATTTGCACCGCCACCACCACCGGCTTTCCACCGGTATTTCGCTTTGTCCACTCGTATTGGCTATGATAATTTATCAAATAGATAAATATGATTGATATTATATTATTTATATGTCACTTTAAGCTTTGTTTGCTATATCACTTGATGATATATAATTTTTATAATATTTTGTAAATAATTTGTAATTTTCCACAATTATATATAATCAAATATTCGTCATCAATATTATCTTGTCAATGTAGATTTGTTCAGTTGTAAATTTCTGAAAGAATCAATATAAATATTTTTTGTTTAATTTTATTTTCAAATTCAATATTAATCCAATGTTTCAAAAAGGATTATATGGATAATATTATTGTATACAATAATTCGTACCATTGGGAGCTGTCAATTAAATTTAATGTCACTGACAAATCAACGTGAAAATTTTCAAAATCGATATTGCTACTTTTGAGTGACAATCAAAATTTCATTGATCACATTAATATATAAATTAATTTTTTTTCCTTATTCATATTATTATTATTATTATTATTATTATTATTATTTATATTTTTTCATTTTTTTGTTGCATTTATTTGATTCAATTAATTTATTATTAAACATAGGTGTCTAAATGAAAGTGCAATTGGGGAATATTCATTGTGGTACTCAGGGAAATCAAGCGAATAGGAGAAATTGGCCAGCCACGACGTGGTTGTGAGTTCAATGACTTTCCACCTCGTTGAACTTCTACTATGAGTGCCAATGGCTCAAAAGTTGGCAATAGTGATACGATGGATTTATATAAATGGCACACGGGCCAAAGGAATAATTCATCAGCCAAAAAAAAAAAAAAAATATAAATATCTACAGTTATATTTATAAACTGGTTTATTATGTTTTATCTAATTTTTTGTTTTGTTTTGTTTTGTTTTTTTCATTAATTTTTTCTCATCTCTTCATCACCGACAAAGAAATTGCTGCAGGCATTGCACTCTTCAACAGTGAGAAGAAAAAAAAAAAAGACAAGTGAAGATAATGAAAACAAAAAAAAAAACAGGTCATCCACTCTAAGTTTTATTGTACAATGAATTTGATATAAATAATTATTATAAAGTGATTAAATACAATTAAATTGTGCACAGAATGGGAAATCAATATGAAAATGATGAAATGAAAACGTAGAAGAATGATGAAAGTTGTGGGACACAAAATTCCTGAGATGGTCAATGAAATTCTAAGATGAAATTAATGTAAGCTTAGAACAAATGAAGATGAATAGGAGCCAGACAAATTGAAATTCAATTGGAAAATTGTCCACAAGTTAATGCCCAAAGTCATATAAAATAAATTGACAAACTTGAACTTGTGCGTACGTGAGTAAATGCAATTTATTATATTGATAAATATAAGAGAGAATATGATAAATACGTATTTCATTGAGAGTTATGTATAAGTAATCATTGATGGACAAGAAAAAACGATGTCAATTCATGTGAAACGTAAAGTGTTATAAAGTATATCTCAATGTTGTTGTGTTGTAAACATGCAACAATTCACACAGACACACATATTGTATTATGGACACCTGCCAATGCATGCGCTACAAGTATTGAACATAAAACTAAATTGCTGATTCTGAGTATTTGATATATCGTTAATGAGAATGCGCATGAATACAAGTAAAAGTGTGTTGAGATTCAACGAGTCTTTGCTAGTTCTGATACATTGCCCTCGAGTCTCGTTTCCACAAAGATGCTGACCGCAGCTTTTGCAGATTCGTCCTTCGGGTACGATATTGCGACAAACTCAATGCGAGCAAAGTCGTCTACTTCTCAGTGTTTTCTTTTTTTTTATTTTACGATTCCACCAACGGCGAATGGGCGGAGTCGAGGAAATTGTTGTAGACATGTAGACATTTTTATTGGACACTGTCAAATCAGGTGAACCAATACACTTCTTCAACGAATTCAATATGTTTGGTAATAAAAGTAAGAATAGTATTGAAGATATTGGTTTACTTTATTCTCGAGTAATTTTGAATTTAATCAGAATAAAATGTGAAATATCAGAGTGAAATTCAATTGTGATATTATATTTCAATTAATATCATTTAAAATATTGCTCATGAATTATTGAGAATATCACGATAACGAGTCAAATGAAAATTGTTCCATAAATGAATTTTCACAATATCAAATTATTTTACTGTGATATATGAAATATATTTCATGAAATATTAAATGTAAAATTTTTTGAAAATATTCAAATACATTTGAGACGTATATTAATAAATCATAAACTATTATAAATTGATTAATCGTGATAAGTCTTATTGAGCGAATTGATTAGTTGTAGATGAATCGAAGTTGTGGTGATGAAATAAATGTAGACAGTGTATACAATGCTCGATTGGCTTCTAAGCATGTGAATAAGAGCGAATGAAAGTAAGGAAGAACATAAGGAAGACTTGGACTACGAGTTAGCTCTCTGAAGTTCCAGTCTTCACATTTGGAATTTCCACGGTAATGGACGGAACTTCTGGTGAGTTTCAATGCGTATAAGGATGCAATAGAAGGACTTTGGAGACTATATGTCTCTCTGGTAGAAATAACTAAAGACAAAGGACACAGTACGTCTTACAGTAATGTTTGTCTTGGTTGGTTTGCACGGTGATTCTACAATTTAAGCGTTAATTTTGTTGAATCAAGTTGGCCAAACCAACAACTGTAAATACTATATACTAAAGACTGTAAAGGAAAAACATATTATTCCCATACTAATGAGAATCTAAGGGTTTGAAAAATTTTATTTTTAACTTTTAACTACACTAGTGTGTGTGTGTGTGTGTGTGTGTGTGTGTGTGTGTGTGTGTGTGAAAGACGGACATCAACATTATTTAAAGTTTTTAATCTTATTTTATTTTTTAGCGTCATTAAATGTCGAAAAAGTAAGTAAATTTACTAAACTTATAATAGATTGAAATTCAATTTTATTTTATCAAGTTAATAAACAAACAAAAAAAATTTGAAAATAAAAGTTGCGTGTTTGGTGAATAATTATTCTCATTGACATAAAGAAATTTTTGAAATATAGATGTACAACTACAATTCAATGTTCGATTATGTATAATATCATGAATATCGTATTAAAATGGCAAATCAAATTGTAAGCCAATGAAATTATCTGACAATCGCGTGATAGTAAAAACTTGAATAACTCACTATCTTCGATGTATTATTTAGTGTTTGCATGTCATGCAATTCAAAAGCGTGTTGACTGAACATTGAAGTGGCAATAATTGACATCACTCTACAAACTTTATTCATGTTACTGTCTATTTTTAAATTACAATGAATTTTTATAAAATTTTATGAATTTTATAATATTCCAAATTAATTTATTTACACACACAATTTTAAATTCATTGATTTGTATATAATTGTCAATTCAAGTTCACTCCTAAATATATAATATATACATATACAACTTTGATGTTTGATGCTTGTTAGGAAACTAGACATTTTATGAAGTTGTGTATGACTTGAGAAACATGACATATATATACCAGTTTACTGGTTTGATCACCACAAGTTATGTGGCTTCTCCAAGAATGTTGAAGACCGATGAGGAAATTATGATCTCCAACAGTTATATATCAAGTTGGATATGGCTTCTGAATATACACTCGTTGGATTGGTATTATTGCGGATCACATAAACTCATCACATACCCACATACAAGTGATACATCAACGACACACTTCATGTATTTACTTGTAATTGAATTCTGTTTTATTTTTTAACTATATTTATCAATATAT
The DNA here is from genome assembly GCA_963920625.1 of Dinocampus coccinellae. Classification (NCBI taxonomy): domain Eukaryota; kingdom Metazoa; phylum Arthropoda; class Insecta; order Hymenoptera; family Braconidae; genus Dinocampus; species Dinocampus coccinellae. Next base: position 17,296,170 of record OY987184.1, read on the forward strand.
TTTCAAGGATAAAATTGAATTATCGTGAAATCGATCGTTACGTGAACATTAATTCACTCAAACACTTAATAGATTTCTTCCATCCCGGAAAGTGGAGAATTCAATGATTGCCAAGACGATAAAGTGTCGATTGAACTATTTCATTAAATGAATAACCTATACATGTACATACACATATATATATATATATAACAACGACACAGAACGTGAGAGAAAAGAGCCAATTCGATCGTTGCTCAGTTAAGTGTCATTTACGAAGTCCAAGCATTTCTATCATGTTTTTATTTTTTTATTTTTATCAAATGATTTTTTTTTTGTTTGCTTATTATATATATATGTATTTTTTTTATTTCTTTCACTTTAATTTTTTTTTTTTTTATTTTGGTTTCCTGTTACTACTTCGCGTTCATTCATCCCAATTCGTGTCACGAACATTCCCAAGAACGTATCTCGTCGACAGGCACGTCTTGCTTGACGAGGCGTATAGTCGCGAGATCGTTTCACCGTTCAACTTCTCGCTTACTCTCATTCATTCTAAGTATATACAACCAAACTTTGTATTGTTGAATCGAGATAACAATACTGACGAGAGTGACATTTTCGATGATGATAGTTCTCTTGACTCACTACATTTTTCTTTTTTTTCTTTTTTATTTGTTTATTTTATTTCCTATTTCATCCAATGCGAAAACTACACTTGATACCAATTGAATTGTGGTATGAATTTTAATTGAACTGATGTTTTTTTTTGTTTTATATAAAATCAAAAGTCGTTGATTAAAAGATGCCGGTACGATGGCTCAACTTTAGTCGAAGTATGTAAAAGGTGTAAGGGGAAAAAAAAAAAGAAAAAAAAAATGAAATAAAAATGCAACCTGTTGGCATCGACAATTCGCCATAGGGATCAATTCACTATTTTCTATTCCGTTTGATCGCACTTGGAAGGCGATTGAAAGGAAAAAAAAATGGTAATGGTTGTGTATAGGGTGTGTGTGTGTGTGTGTGTGTGTATGAAGTTGAACATATGTGTTAGTAGAATGGCAGTAAAAGAGTATAAGAAGCAATGGCATCACGATCGATGAGTCACTCTGTTGAACAGGGAAGTCCTTTGCCGTGTCATTTGAATCGCGAGTACTGCTCGTTAATCCAAGAGTCGTTGCACTCAAATGGCGAACAAGCCGCACGTGGTGTAATTTAACTTTGACTTTTGGTTGAAATAATAATGAAAAAAAAAAAAAAAAAAAAAAAAAAGAGGAAAAGGACGTACACTTACATATAAGTATACGCATTCTAAATAATTTTACAAAATTTTTATCAATGTAAATTTAATCCTTGTAATTACAACAAATTAAAATTTAAAAATTTTAATTAAATTTTTCAGGATATTTTCTATTATTTAGATAGATATTGGTAATGAGTGAGTATGTCGCGGTGATTTTTTTTTTGTTTTTTTTTTTTTTCTATTGTAGAATCATCTAGATATTTGAATAAGACAGTGAGACAATGAATTAGATGTCATCTGATAATTTAACTCAGGGTATATAATGAATCAAAATTACAGTTGAACAGATCCGCTTACCCCTCAAATTGTGCCAAGTGGGCTATTATTATTTCGATCGATGACAGACACTTAAGCGTAAGAGGAGCAACAGAATTATCGACCACCGTGTATAATCCTAAAACTTTCGAACAATCGAAAAATGTATATAAAAAAATATAAATTATATATACAAATTTTGTGCAATATTTTAAGTCACACAAGATAAAAAAATAAAAATCCATTGTCATATATATAATTGATTGTTTCAAAATGACATTAAGAATTTAACGTATAAATGAAAATTAATCGTTGAATAATAAATACAATTGTATTATACATTCAATACATAATTATTTTTAAATAATTTCATTTTTTATTACTCATTTATCCTCCAGTTTTTCCGTTTTTTTTTTTTTTTTTTTTTTTTTTCCTCTCTATTAAATTTATTCACTGACGCGTGCGATCCCTTGTGGTTTGCGTAATCAAAAGTATTCTCCCGTGATATAATCAAAATCGATCCACACACCCACATCTACATTTACACATATTGAAAAATGTGTATTATATATATGAAAAAAATGAAAAAAAAAAAAAATAATAAATAAATAAAAAAATAAATAATAATAATAATAATAATAATGATAAATATAATGGAAATGAAAGAGAAAAAAAATAATAAAAAAGGATTCATATCATAAATGATTTTTTGTTATATTCTATTCTATTTTCAACTCACGATCAAACATGTAATTTATCTATGCATCGGTATTCCCCTAGTCCTTCCTTTTCTTCCTGTTGTATTTATATGTATATTTGTTTTTTCATTCATGAAGACAAAAACGGTTATACGTGTCGGGAAATCATAAATAATATCATGATACGCTTAAACTGGTAAACAAAACTAATTTTGTATTTAAAAAAAAAAAAAATAAATAAATAAATAAATAAATAATAATCGAAAAAAAAATATTGAAAAGAAAAAAATTGTAATTACTTTACACAAAGACACACAGAGTACAAACTAAAATAAATAGATTTATTTTTATTTTTTTTTTTATTATTTATATAAATAAAAATAAATCTTTTTTATTCTCATTCAAGGAATGTTGCAATTCAACGCGGGTGGTAAACTAATTAATATACAAAATTCGAAAAAAAAAAAAAAAAAAACCAAAAAAAATATAAATTAAATGAGTGTGGGGAAATAGTTAATTAACCATCGAGATAAAAGTACGAAGCCCATGTTGAACATCAATGTACGATAGAGACTCATGGTGATTACTAACCAGAGAAATAAAAAACAAGAGTAATAGAGTAACATGATGATCAAAGAGAATGAAGTGAGAAAGAGAATAATCGGGTGGGTGAATGAAAATATGTGGCGTGAGCGGTTTAAAGTGTGTGTGTGTGTCTGTCTGTGTGTGATTTCGTGAGTAAGAGTTTGTAACGAAGAGGTCAAAGTCGTCGATACAAGCCCAGGGGGCACGAGAACTTTAGACCTTTAATTAGCCCACACGCTCTGCTTCGTTACGGACATAAATCGGATGGACGTTGCATAGGAACGTTGGTGGAATGGCGTTATGTTGTGGCTGGCCACGTTTACCAGATACTGGGTGCACTCGGATGATATTTATATCAGTTGTGCTCTTGCAACACAATTGTACAGGGTGATTTCGATGCTTGTAAAATTGAAATAACAAAAAAGATAAAAACAAAACCCAAGACAAATTGCAAGTGTAACACTAATAATTACAATAGAACACATTGAGAATAAATATATATATATATATTTTTTTTTTTTCTTCAAACTTTTATTCCAATATTATTAAATGTAAATAGAAAAATAATAGATTTGTCTTGATCCAATTCGTAAATATAGAAAATGGAATAATAAAAATGTTTATTGTTTTTTAAAATGCATACATAAGAGAAAAAAAAAACAAAAAAAAAAATTAATAATAATAAAAGAATGAAAGAGAGGAAAGGGTAAATGGAGCTTTATCGTTGTGAAATGAGTCATTGAGAATATACACAAGGGCGTATATTCATATTGAAATGAAAAATTATTCAGATCTCATTCGTATAAGTCAACTGGAGTAATTATAATTGATACAAGTGCTCATAGCTATGATAGTGTATTGTGCGGAAAGATATAAATATATATATGTAAAAATATGAATGAATACTTGAATAGATCAAGTGAATGGGAACAAGGGGAGTTTATAGTGCAGATAAATATAAGACCGGATGTTAAATAACGATTACAAAATTATAAGGTCAAAGATTAATTTTCTCGAGGTCGCTACTAATAGATATCCGGACTATTAAATATACAATTTTTATAAATTAAACAATGACATAATGTTACTTTTACGATAATACTTGTTCTAGTGATAATAATAAATGTGTGTAAATAAGTGTTCATGGCTTGAAAATGTGTACAAATTAATATAAATTGAAATTAATAATTAAGATAATAATGAATACCGAAATATTTTAATTATTTTAATGTATATATTTTATATTTGACACTATAATTTTTTTATTTTTTCATCAAATGAATTGATATTCATTGGATGTATATATTTATTCGTTGTTATTGTAATTTTTATTGTTATTATTGGTAAATGGTCTAGCATTGGCTGATTGTACAATCTGTGTTATGATGACAATATCCTCGAATTCGTTATTTCGCCCATTTTACTAATGAACATTTTATGGGATTACGGCAAACTGGAAGAACCCTCGGGGCGCATTTATAAAGGACAGAATTTCGTTTCCATTGCCAGTAAAATAATATGAATTTGTTGTATATCTATATATACAATTTGCCGTGAAATCGTTTACAAACAAATGTCAAAATTCAAATGCCCGAATGTAATTGTGTATATGTTTGTTGTTAAAATCATTTTATTGTCATGTAAATTAGTTTTTAAAATCCATTGAAAATCACTCTGAAGAATATAAATATGAAAATTAATTAATTAATAAAAAAAAAAAAAGAAGTAAAAAAATTTAATGAAAATTGTTACTTTTGAAAATGTATGTCACTTTATGATTTTTCAGTTGTAAGATAAAAATCTAGATAAATGTAGTTGAAGATTTTTTAACTTTTATCGAACAATCACTTGAATATCGATGGAAGAAATAAAAGTGAAGTTTTGTGTCCTTTGGGAAATACAATTGTGAATATCTTCAACTTCCTCTGTCATTTTATGTCCATATATCATAAAAAGAAAAAAAAAAAAAAAAATTGAATAAACAAGAAAAACTTTATATTGCACTTATCAACTACAAAAGAAAATTCAATACCGTAAAAAATACAATATCATACAAAATAATATCATTTTTCATCTCTTTTTTCAATTATAATTATTATAATTTATCGTTAACATCAAATGTAAACTACTCAGTCATGTTTGAAAATAAAAAAATAAAAAATGCCAAAAAAAAAAAAAAAAAATAATAATAGACAAAATAATATACTACTAAGGTGTGGCATACACGGAAGTATAATACAGATATCTATCGACTTAATATCTCACATCGATCATCAAAATTTGACAGTCACACCTTGTGTGCACTGATATTTTACTCCTCAATTTTTTTTTTTTTTTTTTCTTTTTCCTTCAATTCTTTTCAACCAGTGACAGATGATAGATTACGTTTCCTCGAAATAATTGAGACATACTGATCGCTAAATTAAGAATTCAACTACCAAGAATAAACTACTCACGCATTATTTTCATATATTTAGTAGCAAACGAAAAAAAAAAAAAAAAAAACAACAACAACAACAACAATAACAACAACAAAAAAATAAATAATAATAATAAACAATGAATTTTTTAATTAAAAAAATTGTGACAATAACTTTTTTTTATACGATTAAAGTGACAATTTTTTTTTAAAAATATTCTAACAATATGAATTGAGATAATAAATGCAAATGATATTACTCGTAGTTGTACGTGTGTTGTTAGCACTGAATTGATAATACAAAGTGCAAACACGATAGTCAGACTCAATGCGTAAACAGCAAACGGCACGGGAGAGTTAGGGACGAGGAGGGTGTGAGGGATGAGAGGAGAGGAGGATATCGTTTACTATTTGTCCACTTTTGTCTCGATCTCACCGAGCGGTCTCGATTTGATAGAGACAGGAGAGTGGAAAAAAAAAAATCTAACGTATACACTTGAAAAATTTCGATCTGCCATAACAAGTTTTACTTCACAAGGAGAAAAAAAAAAAAATAAATAAATAAATGTATAAATAAAATAAGAAAAGACATTTGGTTTTTTTTTACTGAAAATAAATAAAATATACTAAAATTCGTCACAGAGAATTTTTGTTTGTTTTTTTTTTTCATTCAAATTAATGCAAATGTAATGTCAGAAAAAAAAAAAATAATAAATAAATAAATAAATAAATAAATAATAATAATAAAAGAAACAGTAAAAAAAAAAAAGAAGTGAAAGTTTAAGGATAAAAAAATTGATGAGAACATTTTTCCCCCACTCTTTGATTGCTGTTGTTTGTAAAGAGTAAATACAGTAATACTGGAGAGTCATGTTAATAACTGCTTGTAAGAATTTTAAAGAGACCGGTGATGTCCCCGAGGCAATGGGCAAACGATGAGAATAAAGGCGACACACAAGATGTATATAAGAGAGAAGCCAAAAGAGAAGTTGAAAATACACGTGGCATTCCTGAGATCAGACATGGCGATATCGGGACAGTGTGGCCCCTCGTCTTTTTGGGTGCTTCGATGTCGCTATAATGCCCCGGTGTGTTCGCTTGAAACGCCGCCCCGTTACCCCATCCACATATATAAAGAGGGAACGTTAAAAGGTCCCACAGTCAGGTATTTCGACGATTCACCATACACGCCTATATATATATATATATATATATATATTCGTTTTCAATACTCAAGAACATCGACCTCTATCGCACTAACTTAATATTTATCTATTTTTTTTTTATTTATATTTATTTTTTATTACGACTACTCAATACTTGTGACGGTCCCAAATGACTTACGATCGATTTTACAAAAATTCCTTTATAACTTTTAACATTAAATATTTCATTATAAAAGCAAACAAAACAAATATATTTGAGATGAATGATAAATTGAACGAGGTGAGGGTGAATTGGTATAAAAATGAAATTTTCATGACCGCAATGTAAAGTTTGTAAAATATGACTTGGGTAAAAAAATCGCTATGGAACATTGTAGATATTATACATATATACAAAGTCTTATTTTCAAAGTGTTAAATAAAGACGAGAGAAAAAAAAAAAAAATAATAATAAATAACTGATGTAACGGCTCATTCAAGGTCGTGCAAGTACACGTTTTTTTTTTTCTATCGTTTACAGTAAAGCAGAGTAGAGAAAAAAAAAAGAACAAAAAAAAAAAAGTGAGAGAGGGAGAAAGATTGAATGAGAAAAGTAATAAAAAAAAAACAAACAAACAAAATAGAGAAAATTGTGGTAACAGGAGATTGACATGCGTTGGGTGACGACACAAAAATGTGCGGGCCAAAAAGACTTTCGATGTATTTTTTTTTTTTTTTTTTTTTGTTTCATTTTCCCCTCTTCGTTTGAAAGAAAATAACACACAAGAGAAAAGTGGAAATGTATATAGACATATAGACATATAAAAAAAAAAAAAAAAAAGGAAAAGGGTTTATATAGCTTGAAAGTCTTTCCGGCAACTCGACCTCTTCTTTTTGTTCTACGCCATCCATATCTGTATATGTCCAACACATCTACACATACACATTCTTAACCCTCTTTTCTTCAAGCCAATAGACGATATACACACATATCTAGTGAGTCGCGCGCGTCGAACGTTCACTTTTGTTTCCCCCAAGAGAATGTTCGTAATATATGAGAGTTCTCGTCGTACTTCGATAAACTTTTTTTCTTTTTTTCTTTCCCTCTTCTTTCGTTTTTTTTTTTTTTTTTTTTTTTTGTTTCCCTACTCTAATTCAACCTTCTCGACAGGCTGTGCATATAGACAAGTAAAACAGAAATGTCACTAATCAAATTTCGTACTTTTACTTTGTTTTTTTATTTCTGTTTTGTTTCTATTTCACACACGACTCAATTAAATTGCTAATCACATATGAGCAAATATTGTTTCACATCGGGTAATAGAGTGTATATAATGTCTTGATAACCATATGTATATTTGTTTCTATATGTATATGTATATGTATATGTTTATAGTATGAAGTGAATTGAGTTTGCGTTTTGTATCATTCGATAAATGCAGACGCATGGGCGTCTCTGGTACTAACGTTGGATAGAACTAATTTCCTTGGCGAATGAGAATTTATTGGGAATTTGTGTGGAGAATGCCCGAGGCACCATCCACGCCTGTCTAACCCCTTTTAATACCCATATCCTCTTTATATATACCAATAACATCTATATACAGAATATATATGTGTATGGTGTGTATGGTGAGATATAAAGTGGCATAACGGTGTATGTAATGGGGTGGATATTTCCACTTGTTTTTCATCGCTATTGCATAAAAAATAATAAAGAAAAAAAAAAAAAAAAAAAAAAAAAGAATAGAAAATAGAAAATGAAAAGGAATTGTAGTGCGAGCGCGTACGCATCCATTCCTATATTGTATGAATTAGTTTGTGGAAATTGTGATTTACGCCGACAGGAAATTAATCAAAAACGGAAAATTGTGTGCGATGATTTTAAAAAAGAACAGAAAAAAAAAAAAAAAAAAAAACGAATAAAAATTCTTCTATCTGTACTTCGTAAATATTTTTATAAAGTTAATTAATTGTTTTTTTTTTTTTTTTTTTTTTTTTTTTTTTCTGATTAGAATTAAGAAAATGAAAATTTTAATTTAATAAAAATCCAATTCATTTAATTGTATGATAGTCAACTAATTTTTTGAAATAATTTTTCCAATGATGTACTTGTTTTACAAATGTAATCAAAGTATGTAAACATCTGTGATTTCACACACACACACACATGCGTATGTATAATTTTTCTGTATGTAAAGTAAACTTAATGAATATGTTGAAAAGATATAAGTGAATAATCAGTGAGGTTGCAGCAGGTTCGCTAATTCATTCAGATGAAGAAATTAATAATGTGAGCCCTCAAGTCTCGTGAGCTTTATCCCAGTTTATATATATAATATATAATTGAGTTGGTATCATGATGTAGGAATGAAGAGGGAAACACGAGGAGGAGATTTAACATGAGAAAGAGTCAACAAATGTTGCACAGACTCCAGCTTTGTATTGTATATATGTGTAGTTTGCCTTGTGGTGGCAGGTGCAAGGATAGCAATAATCCCCCGATGTGACACCTTCATTTGCACTATTACGCGTTAAATACCATTTGAATTTAAATATTAATTATTCATTTGAGTGTAATAATAGATAAATGGAACAAGTGAAACATAAATAATTGTAAATAAGAAAAAAGTAAAACAAAAAAAAAATTTAGTAAAATATAATTATTCATGATTTTTTTTTTTTATCATCTATTTATTATATTATTATCAGATGTTAATTTTTTGTTTAATAATTTATAAATAATTAAATACAATAGAGTAAATATAGTAACAAGTATTGATTTATTGATAAATAATAATATTTTTTTATTTATCAATGGTTTAGAAATTTATAAGTTCAAAAGAAATGAGTGTAATACTGTAGGTGTATAATTTGTGAGTAGTGTGAGATACGTATAATGATCGATCGTTCTATTTAATTTAACTTCGAATAATATTCTCACCAGACTGGTATGTAATAAAACGATCTGGTCGTATTGTGGGAAGAATTTTATTTCGATAAGACAGAGAGACAAGGCAAGTTAGAGAAAGATAGTGAAGAAAATGGGAAAACTAATCGCCTCTTATATATATAATATAAATTTTTATATTATCAAATAAAATTGTGAATTAACAATTGAAAATATAGAAATTAGATGCCATTATATTTTCCATTAAATTTATTAAACAAAGGATTTTCTTTTTCAAATTTTTTTAATGAAAAAAAAAAATAATAATAATAATAATAACTACGAATTTTTTTGTTTTATATTTTAAATTAATTGTATATTGAATACATTGAACTTGTATATTTGTATATCTGTATCAGATATGCATTTAATTATATTGGTTTGGATTAATTACGGGTTTTTATGACAAAACGGTTTTATCAAGTTCAATGGCCACTTTGAAATATCGCAAAATTAGAATTTAACATTGAATTTATGTATATATGAGTGTATAGATATATTTGTGAAATGATACGAACGACTGGTATCTCTTTCAACACAGTACCGGGAGTGAGTTCAACGACGTCACATTATGTTAATGCAGTGAGAGAATATTTTGTGCTTATATTGCCTTGGCTTATCATTCATTTTATATTTTACCCTCAACTTGTATTTTATTATTTATTTATTTATTTTTCTATTTTTTTTTTTTTTTTTCAAATTATGCACATGTAAGAATACACAATTGAGAATAAATATGCATTAGAATTAGTAAAAAATTATATTTTATAAATAAAAATGGATAAAATATAAAAAATAGATTAATAAATAAAATCAGTATAAGAATGAATTTTATTCCGATAAAATTAATATATTTCATATAACGAATTAATATGAATTCATATTTTAATATTATTCAATAATTTATATATATATAGATGAATATTTTTCCGGGAATAATTAATGTTAATTAAATATTTTTAAACGTTAAATTACAGTGAAAATAAATTATATTACATATGTCAATGTGATAATTATTATAATTAATATAACACAATGGACAATTGATGAAATATCTATGATGATTATTACAATAATTATACAACGTTAAAATTATATTTATACTCGAGTTACAAAGTTGAAAATAATTTTATTCCTGATATCATTATCGTACGTGTATAATAAGTTTTACACTAACGTAAATATCTGTGGGGTGTATACGTCATGTTAATATTATGGATATAATTATTTTCCAAGTGTTGATGGTTGGGGGATATAGACAAGAATTGTGAATGAGTGAGAAAGCCCAAGCGATGGTAAATGTTGGGTAATAAGCTACAGTGAGTACAACAGGTTGGTACAACGACGCGCGGTATACTAACGATCTTCCTGGGTACGATATGCGACCTACAGTGTCAAGCTCATAAACCGTGTCCCTTATAGTCGTTGTGCAACTGGTCTTACGCTACGATGATATCGCTGAAGGATTGGGGATGATAAAAATTATTCGTATATTCAACAAGTGTCATGTGATTTGAAGAGAGAAACGGGTAAAAATAAAGCCAAGGGGAGAAACAAAAAAATATCGAACAGAGGGTGAATGAATTCTGAATGAATAAACGAATGAGTGAGAATTTTTTGGTTTTATTGTCAGTAAATTAAAATTTAAAGAGGTAAAAAGAAAAAAAAAAAAGGGAAATTTAAATAGTTTAAATAATTTCAAAATTCAATAGTCAAATATTAAAATGGGGAATAAAAAAGAAGAAAAAAAAAAAAAAAAGAAATGAATAAAAATGAAATTTTTGGTGATTGTATAAATTTATGATTGTAAATTTAGTTACTGTTTTGTTTTTTTCCTTTAATTGTTTCAAAAAAAAAGCGCGCGCGAGAGAGAGAGAGAGAGAGTTGGTAGAAAAAAAGATAAAAAAAAAAAAAAAAATAATAGTAAATAAATAAATGTCACTGTATATACGTGTGTATACGGAGTTGGTTCTCCTCTTCGTGAAACTCGAATGCATTTTTCTTGTGCGATAACGTCGTAATCACAGGGCGCATAGAGCGGGCGAGGAGCACCTGTCACAAAGAAATATGTGTCCGAGAGACGGTTGAGAGTATGAGAGAGAAAAAAAAAAAAAAAAAAAAAAGTTAAATAAATAAAATAAGTAAAAGAGAGAAAAATATAGATAGAGAGAGAGTGTGTGTTGGAGATATACACCAACGTAGTAGCAAAGCAAAAAAGCTCAAATACTAAACTCCCCAACGTGAAAATAAGGTGCGGCAGTTTACGCGTTTATCGTGTAGAAAAGGTAAATTTTTCATGGATATTATTCACCCAGAATACATATATTTATATTCACAGGATAGATGTACCAAGAATTATACATGAAAAAAATTATTAAACGTAGAACAAACAAAAATATAATAATAAAAATATTAATAATATATCGCACTCTGTCGTGAATTTACAATTTTCAACAAACAAACTAAAAAAAATAAAAATAAAATATATATAACTTTATTTTTTTTTTGTTTAATCAAAATAAAAACAAAATATTTCATGTAAAAAATAAATAATAAATAAATTATAAAAAAAAAACATGTATCGAATATGAAATCAATTATTTTTTCATCTCACAATATTTACGTATTTTTTTTATTATTTCAATACAAAAAAAAATTTTATAAAATATCACATAACAGTACAAAAATATTTGTATCAATATATATTTGATACTATTTAATTTTCATACAAGAAATATATCATGTTATATTATAATATTCCGTCGTCATTTGTAAGATATTACATAACTTATATCTATTGTGACGTGAGAATACACATACACTCGCAAAATTCGAGGTCGCATCGATGTATTCACGTTGATCACTAAATCCATGAGAACACAAGTGTAGTGATAGACACGTATCACTCACATGTATACACATATAAATATATCTATTTGCATTGTATGTTTGGTTGAGAAAGTAACAAACATTTTCGAATTACATGAAATGACTGTATATAGAGTTGGCACGGTACGCGTCGTTGGGAGACGAGTGATGAACTCGTACTTAATCTCTGGGTGGCAACACAATGAACTTGGTTAGGTTATGCATACACTGGATGAAAGACAAAGCCTCATGCTTTGCATTAGTTGAACGTGAACTGTGAGAGAGGCGAAAGTGGCCAATAAACAAAAGTATAAGATAATATACAATGAAAAAAAAAATATATATATATATATATATTTACTTGAATTAAATAAATAAATGATGAATAAAAATTCGAAATTTTTCATTTTCTTTCTTTAAAATTGTACAAAAAATTTCAATGTATCTATTAATTTATTTATTAATTAATTTATTTATTTTTCACTCAAATAAAAATGTATACAGTGAATAAATTAATATTGTATTGATACAATTTTAATATATATTGTTTATATATATCAAAAAATAATTCACTGAATCAATATAAAATTTCATATTTAGATATATTTTGTTGTGTGGATGTGCCATTTGGGAATACAATGACAGATTGATAATCGAAAAATATAATATAAATACATATATACATATATATTTATTTATTTATTGTAAAGAATTATATGTGATGGGAATGAAACGCTACACATCTGCACCGGATATTATCGAAGTGGTCTATCGTCCATGAAATAATATGCGATCGATCTGATAAATCATTGTGACGTGCTCGCGACGTAGTGCATTTATCTCATATGCCATACATCTCAAGGGAATATCTTTTGGTCTATATACATATATAAATAATATATATATATATATATATATATATATTAATATATGTAAATGTGTAGGTACATGAGATTTTAGATTTTTCTAAACTTTTTTTTTTCTGGTGCATTTAGTGATGCCAAGTTTCAAGTTGACAAATAGAAAAGATTTATTTGGAAATAATATTTTTATTATAAACGTAATAATATTAACAACGAACTTTTAGTAATATAATATTTTTTATATTACACTTATACCCATTTTTCTTCTCCTTATTATTATTATTATTGTTATTATTATTATCTTCTTTTGTTTTGTCTTTTTTTTTGTTTTGTTTCTGTGTTTGTGTGGTAGAAATTTCCGTTATGAAAGCGAGCGGTGTGATTGAAAAAGTTTTTTCTCCGATATGCGAGTCGTACAATGTCCCACGTATCAACCAGACACGTTATATTATGAAAAAAAAAAAAAACAAAAAAACAAAAAAAAATTATAATGACAAATAATGATAATAATAACAAGATTATAATTTTATAATGTTCTATGTACTCTAGATTATATTCATATTTTCTATCAATTAAATAAAATAAATCAATCAAGAAAAAAAAAAAAAAAAATACAAAAAAATGTATTTGAACTATTCAAATAACTATCAAAAATTATTTTCAAGTCAATTTATTTATTTATTCTGACCACTGTTATATAAATTTAATCTTGTTTTATTATTTTACGAGTAAAAATTGCGTTGGAATATCAAAAATATTTTTATTTTCATGGTAAAATAAAATACTGGAAGTGGAGGCACTTTTTTTTTTTTGTTTATTGAAGTTTATATCTCATACGAAAATTCTTTGTAAAAAAAAAAAACACACGATTGCTGCTATTTTAATCTAGTGTTATATATTATATATACATATCTTCACTTCAATGCATAATATATATGTACAATTGCACATACGTGAATTTCCACGTTTGCACGTGTGCATCTAGTAAAAAGTATACACAAACTTTGTATACATATAAAAAAAAAAAAAAATAATATAAATAAATAAATAAAATAATGTACGCGGTAGAAGCAATTCAAATTTCTCCCTCCTCTACTCTTTAAGCCTTAAAATAAATAAATATATTTATGTTGTTGTTTTTTTTTTCTTTTTTTGGTTTTTTATCATGAAGTGGAGGTCATGAGTGGTCCAGGTTGCAAAACTTTTTCTATGTATACATTTTTACAAAGCTTTGCGTGCATAATGTGGTAACCACTTGTGCGAAAATGCGACATAGAAAATTTTATATACAGCAGTGAGGTTTTTGTACCCATTTACGCTGAATTTACTCGTCTAAAAAAATATGAGAAAGGCGTGTGTGCTATGTTGGGTGCTTTACGAGGGTTGCGTTTGGACTCGATTTTATTATTATTATTATTTTTTTTTTTTTTCTTGAACGTTCGGTCCATCTAGTCCACGAGGAAATGAAATTTATCGTTGCACTATATTTTGTGACACTCTTCTCCCATATATATATCTACATGTCTTTGTCGGTTGTTCGTAGCTTTGCAAACATGCAAATTTTGCTTATTCAACTTGAATCGTGAATTTATTTTTTGAATGAACACCCTTGAAAAACGTGTGATTTATTTCATGACGAAAAGGGAGGGGAAAAAAAAAAAAAAAAATACCAAAAATGAAGATTTTTTTTTTTTTTTTTCGTCTGTGTGTATAGATATTTATAGATGTGGATAATTGAGAAAGATATTTTTTTTATTGATCATTTTTTACACTTTGTTTATCGACAATTATTCGAGAAATAAATGAAATTGATGAAAATATGAAAAAAATAAATAGAAATAATATATTTATTATTATTATTATTATGTTGCTCTCGATGGGAATTCTGTATATATATATATCTTGCTCATAAATGTGTATAAACATGAAAATAAAAATATATTTTCAAATATAAATTTATCTTGCATAGTAGGATGACACAAGGCTATCGCACGAGCTCATTTATGTTATAAATTGTCGTTAGAAAAATTCCAATTTTTAAACGCAATTATATTAAAATAGATAATAATGATAAAAAATAATTACTTTGAAGAGAAAAAAAAAAAAAAAAAATTCGATGATAATATTTTTTAAATTCTTTTTTTTTTTTTTTCTTTCATTTTTTATGCTCCATATATTTTTATAGACACATTGAAAATACTGTGAGGTTAGAGAGAGAGAGAGAAAGAAATTTTTAAAAAATTGAGAAATACCGATTATATATAAATAGTTAGATAATAAATTGGACAGCTCCCGCTTGTACGAACAATGATACATTGGAAAAAAAAAAAAAAAGAAAAAATGTGTATGTATGACACATGGATATGTTAACGTACCTATTACATGTGACAGTACACGTTGTGACATATGAAAAGCAACCGGACTCTCGTAGTTTCCCGTTGGGCAAAGTGCACAATATCACAGGCTTTATCACAGCACGTTGTAACTTGACAAAGGAGAGGAGAAATAAATAACACAAAACCGCTAATAATGGAATAATATCTGTAAACGTAACACACAAACACACGCGATTATTTCAAATATCGTATTATCTCCACTAGAGCAATTAATAAATACACAAAGAAAACTTTAACTTTTATATTTATAGAATATATATATATATATATATTTATTTATTGTTGTGTCTCTTATTTATTCATTCATTTATTTATTTATATATTTATTTATTTTTGTTTCATAAACTCATGTAATGTGTAAATAATTTTTATTATTTTTCACACTCATGTATTTTCAAATTCTTGTATTTTTTCCCTTCTCGTTTTTTTCTTTTTGTTTTTATGCTTTTACACTTTTATGTATCTCACGGTCTATTTCCACAATGTCCAATGTCATTTGTCGAATTTCTTCTTCCCTTTCTCATTCACTCCTTCACACGAACACACACTCTTTCTTTTTTTATCACTGGATGTGTTTCTCTCTTCCACTTTTTTTTTTTTTTTTAATGCTTCACCTGCTTCATTCGTCCAGTTGGTTACTGTCGCTTGAGTCTTTTCACTCTTCGTTTTCTCCGTAATTTTTTTTTTTATTGTTATTTTCACTATTTGTTGCTGTTATTTTTTGCAATTTTTTTTATGACGTTTTTTTGTGGCTCAATATATTCTTCAAGACGGTATTAATGATATCCGTGACAATTTACACGCATCCGGTGTATAAAGAATATATATTATTAGTTTTTTGTAAAAAAATTTTGTCAATAATAGAATAATATCACGGACAAAAAATTAAAATAATCAATGCGTGAATTAATTTTTATGTTCATGTATATATTTCTTCTTTTTGTTTTTTATTTTAAATTTTAATCACAATGTTATTGCGATCGCCGTTTCCTTTTATTAAAAATCCTGTGCACATTCCACTCACGTTTCACCACTTGGGATAAATTATGTTGCGTCACGATTGACACTGATTCTACCGTCCTAATAACGTTAATACACCATCAAGATTCGTGATTGTGTATATATAAATTTGAATATAAAACTTTGTTCTACATACTTTTGTCAATGATACTTCAAAATACATATATTTACTCAAGAGGGGAAAAAAAGAAAAAAAAAAAAAAAAACCAAACAAAAATAAAAACAAAAAATAAACGAAAAAAAAAAAAATATATAAATTATTTCGTTTGGGTCATAAATATCGTTCACTTTATTCCTCTTCCGTTTTTATTTTCGTTCTTATATTTTTATCATAAAATTTCACTTTTTAAAAAAAAATTTTATTATGAAAAATATACGATTGAATATTTATCAAAATAGCATTGTAAAAAATTAAATTATAAATAAATATAGATTGTGTTTGTCAAATTTTTCCTTGACAATGTGACATTTTGAATTCACTCAGATTTATAATTTTATGAGTTGAAAATATTTTTTTTTTTACTTTTTTTGTTTAGTTCCACCGTAATAGCACATTAATTAAATGTCATTTTTATTACATGTAAAAAATTATATTCACATGAAATTTGTCGATGATAAATATACGTATGTTGTTAATTAAATTGATAGAGTGATAAAATACACAGATGGACAAGTAGGGAATATATAAAACATACAATAAACAACCCTCACGATCGCACGCTCATCGGGGCACTGACTCTCATCGTCTCGCGTGCGAGTGGCGGCACACAGGCGAGTACCCCTTCTACTGGAGCTTTGCGCATCACAGACATCGGCCAACACACGGAGATCGCCGAGTCGGTAGAGTTGGTTGACTCGACTGTAGCGCGAACTACGAATTCATCTTCAATACCAACCTTTATCTATCACTCCTACTTTCTTTCTTTGCCTTCTTCACTCTCCCTCTTTCTTTCTCTTTCACTTTTTCCATATATATATATTCACTGATTCTTCTAGCTCACATGCACACGACGAGTGCTTTATTGTCGTGTCTGTCTGTGGTTCGCACGACCGATCCTCAATGCTCTAGCCAACTTTTCACTGTTCTGTTATTGTGCAGATTTGACATCTTCTTGGAATCACCATGTGACACTTGTTCTCAAACTTTTTTTTTTTTCTTTTTCTTTCACTGTTCAATCACACTCTTTAAATTATTATATTCTCTTCTTTCATTTTTCTGTATAAAAAATTTTCCGTGAAAAAAATTTTTTCTTCTCTGTCGTATAATTTTACAATTTAAAAACATACAAGTAATGAAGTAATAAAATAAATAAATAAATAAATAAATGAATAAATAAATAAAATAAAAATGAAAAAATTCTTTTTGTCCAATTCAATTGTACGATTATTTGATATAAAATTCATATTAAATTAAATAACGATGGGATTTTAAAATCAATAAATTAAGAGAAAAAAAAAAAAAGAAAAAAAAAAATGGATTAAATTTTTATTATCGATATATGACTGTGGTATGACGCTCAAGTCGAACGGTAAGTTTTATATTTTGAATATGAGTGTGTACGGTGTTAGAATACACACGGGTAAACCAATGAGAAGGACGTTTCAAGGTCTACCACTTCCATCAGCTGATATGCGGACTGCTATATGGCTATTCTCATCTTTTCTTTTATTTTTTTGCTCTTTCATTCTCGTCCAACTCACTCGCGTTCTCACCCTCGTCTCCATTCTCTTCAATTTACCTTTCGACATAAATGTGGTTGCCTGAGGTTGTCGTCTATACACACAATTATGCAGCCCATGACCAAACATCATTTCACATGAATACTATCATATATGGAAAAAAACTTTTTTTTCTAAATATAATTTCCATTGAAATGTCGAGGTATTACTATTAATACATATATATACATATGAATAATACATGAAACATATATTATATTTTAATACCAACTGTATTTTATATATTCAACCTGATGCACGTTCTGTAATAAATTTATTTTTATCCTCTAACTTATTTCTTTCAATTTTTTTGTTTATTTATTTATTTATTTATTTATTTTTTTTTTTTTTTTTGTCTTTTCTTTCTATTTTCACATACTAAATGTAGTTAACTCAATGTTTTCCATTTCGATTCCCTCGACGCCTCCAGTCGAACTTTGATCTAATAACTATTCGCACGCGATTGCGATTATATCTTCATTGGGTTGCGCCGCGCGCGAAACATAAAGACCCGGGAGCAAGTCAAGCAATGAAGATGAGGGGGCATGTTTATATATATATATATATTGGAATATTTAGTGAAGAGGAAGGAGATGAGGATACAAGTCAAGAGTGTGTACGCGTCGCGTTGATTGAAACGCTTGAGGAATTTGTTTTCTTTTCTTTGTTTTTCAAAACGTCGCGTTCGTTCTACAGTTGGGACATGGACGAGACGTGTTTATACATGCACAATAACGATAGATACATATATATTTAGATAGATATGATATAAACCTGAGGCAAAGTGTCGAGAGCATCACATAACACGAAAACCGCCAGTAACTTTCATATGGTTATTAACTGTGCACGAAGATCATCATGCAAAGGTATTAAGAAGCCGTGAGGCATTTTTTTCGTTTACTCGCGTAAAAATAAAATAAAATTCCATGATTATCGTCCGCCGGAAATCATAGCTATAGTAAATACTCAAAAATATTTTATTCTCATTCATTCACTCACTCACTCACTCACTCACTGTTTTTTCTCAGCTCACATCACCACACTTCATTTCATTTATATGCGCAATGTCTTTATCTGCATAGTAATATTTGTAAAGTTGAGTGAACGCTGTTCCTCATTTTACTCGGACTTATTTTGCCCGGCAGTCTTGACTTCACGCTTCATTTGCCACTCACGTGATGAGCGAAGCAACGGGTTTATTTCGTTGGAATAAATGTACCTGACACGTATATAATATATTCGCTTTTATACATTTATATTTTATATTGTTTAATTTCATTTGTACCGGACATGTCCCATTAATTTCCAAAAAAAAAAAAATAAAAAATAAAAAAAGACGCAAGAACAAATATCTAGGAATTTGTATATTTATTATTATTATTATTATTATTATTATTATTATTATTATTATTATTGGGAGAAAATTGTATTGAAGGGGGGACGAAAAAAAAAATAGATTTAGATGTGATTTAATCTTGAAGTTGTCGACACGAGTTTCACATATGATTAATAACCCATAATTGAACTTAAATTATACATATGAATTTTTTTATGTTTATTTACATAAAATATTATTGTTAATTTTTATGTTTATAATAAATTTTGAAGTATTCGATTGTGCTCATTTATGTATTTATACTTGAGTTATTTATTAATTATTATTATTTTCATTATTATATTTTTTAAGTAGTTTTCATTACAAACACTAATCGTACAATTTTTGATTGGATAATAGACACGTGAATATATCTCACGTGACATTGCGTGTGTTAAATTTTAAAAATATATACATCGCATCGTTATACCGTGTCCTATTAAGTCTATTAATAAAAAAAAAAAGAAGAAATAAATATAATTATTTCAACTAGACATGAGAAAAAAATTTTGTATTTGTTTTTTTATATATTCAATGGTATTTATGTATTGATTTTTATATTTATTCTATTGTTTTTTGAGAAAAAAAATTTTAAAATATTACAATTATTTTTTGTATTCTATATTTTATTATACAATTGTATAATTGTATATAATGAAAATGATATTTGTATAATTTATTAATTGTGATGAAAAATAAAATATAAAACAGAGTCAACCACTGGGAAAAGAAATAAAAAATTTTTTTTGTCCCCCTCATCAGTGTGGATATATATATTTTCCCGGCTTGGGATTTTTTTTCCACTTTTCTCCTACATAGTGCGTCATTGTTCCGGTCTAGAGTCTGGTTGGGGGAGTTGCTGTATTAAATTTCCATTTTCCATTGCAAGAACGCAATAATAACGAAACGAAGTGGGTCCCTAGCGCAGAGAGCACGGGCTTTGTATACTCTAGTATATAAGAGTATTTGAAAAGTGGTTTATATATATACATATATATTTTTTTTTCACAGTT
Source organism: Dinocampus coccinellae (assembly GCA_963920625.1). Taxonomy (NCBI): domain Eukaryota; kingdom Metazoa; phylum Arthropoda; class Insecta; order Hymenoptera; family Braconidae; genus Dinocampus; species Dinocampus coccinellae. The sequence goes on from OY987184.1 coordinate 17,316,758, forward strand.
TGCCACCTACCAACTTCTCATATTCACATGTATATAGTCACATTCATACAATAGACCGCAGACTGTACAATGGATTTTCGTGCCAAAAGATATTTCGACTACAGTTGTGTTTTGCGTATGCGTGCAATGCGCGTGTTTATATGCTCAAAAATGTTATACACGATACAAAGAGTTTTAAAAATATTTTATATGAAACAAATAAAATATATTACTTGGTCAATAAAATTTTTTTCATTTATTCAACAAATTATCATGTCACTCACGTCACTCGTGATGTCATATTTTTTTTATTTTTTATTATTTATCTATTAATTTTATTATTATTATCATTCTTATATATATTTTTTTAATCTTATCAATCATTTATTTATCTTTTTTTTTTTTTATTACTAATGAATACACGTCATTCACTCCACTGTCACGACTTGTCAACAGAGTAAACCAATAGCAATGTCGTTTTTTTATTATTCATTTTTTTTTTTCTACTTGAAATAATCATATAATAATTTGTGCTTTGAAAAAATATATATATATATATAGATTACAGTGATGAAAGTTTTGAATATAAATGAATAAATAATGATGAAATTATTGTTTCTCATTGAATAGAAATTTTGAGACGGAATCACAACCCTATATAAGTATTTTGTCGGTCGGGTGCATTGAGAGAAACCACTAATTCACATAGTGGATAATCGTTGATTTCCGTCTCTGCAGATTGTCTGATACTATAATTTTATCTTTGTCTAACTCATCATATTTATCTCAACTTGTTTTTTTTTTTCCATTTCTCTTGGATGGTTATTACACCCTTTGTGCACCTCGACTGCGTTCTCATTTAGTCGACAAGAGACACAAATTTACAGTTGCAAAGTAACCGGTGTCCGGTTCTTTGTTTCATCCTCCTCCAATATTATTCACTCATTTATATATATATAAATGAGTGAATTATTACGACTGTATTTCTCGCAAGTTCATTATAAAACTTTGCCACCTATTTCTATTTATGTATTAAATTTAATTGAAAAAAAAAAAAATAATAAATAGATAAATAAAATAAATAAATACACAAACTTTATTTCTTGCTACTTTACTTTCTTATTATTATTTTTATTGTTTGTTTAATAATTACCATATTTTTATACTAAAATATAATGATAGATAAAAAAATGATCATTAAATAAAAAGTTAAACATTGAAATTTTGCATACTCGAGATGCAGAAGAAGGAGAAGAAGAAGAAGAAGAAGAAAAAAAAATAAATAATAATAGTAATATTAATAATAAAATAGAGGAAATAGTAGTCGGTCAAAGTACAATATTGTATTTGCAAGGCGAATCCCATTGTGCATTATTATTATACGTACTACTTTTTCTCTTTTAAAGTGTAGGAAAGGTAATATTTTCCCTCTCACTTCCAATCTCTGTCTTTTGTGCTTTTCAACTATCTTGAAAAGTCGACAATCATGTGGATGCGCATCATATATATAGACTGTATACCAAACACAGTCAGTTCAATGTTCATCCTCGGTACATACATACAATCAAACTCACACACAGACACACACATATATTTTTTTTTTCATGATCAGAAAAATGACTTTTACTCCGATTCATCATTGGAGCTTCGTCCTTTGGCTCTTCTCTCTTTCTTGTCTCTATTTACTTCTACTCTCTACCCTCTCGACCCTGTGTTCTGACAATAGACAGACTTTCCGCGAATATTATTTCAGTGTACACCAAATACACAACAATCATATAGTTTATTTATATATACCGAACTATCGTTATCGTTCACATTGAGAATCTCAAGTGGAAATAAACTGAGTGCTCAGAATATTGTATATATACACATATACTCATGTATATATAATGAAGCAAACGTATATTATAGAGAATGAGCAATACAGTGATCTCTCTCAATAAACTTTTGTATGTGAATGAATAGTAAAAAAAAATTCTGATATTCATAGGTAAGCTCGTATACTCACTCGTCTATTCAAATCTAAATGTACACCAAGAGATAATCACGATTTTGCAAAAGAAAATTGTGAAAAAAAAAAAAAAAAAAAAGATAAAAGAAATAAAATATTAAAGAAAAAACAAACAAACAAAAAAAAAAAAGAAATAAAAAGCGTTATAACCATTTGCCTTGGTACACGACACTTTTATGAAATCACATTATTTTATTTTATTTTTATTCCTTTCTCCTACCAGTTTTCACAATCGTTAGCCCAGTTCTTTTCCTTTCTCATTAAGATTATAGAGGCGAAAGTCACGATGGAGGGAGTTGGAATAACGTTGTCTGCGTGCGACAAAACATTGCGAAAAAAGAAAAAAAGAAAAAAAAAAAATGACTGTGAGTCGGTGAAATTAGAGAAAAAGACGACAAAATCCATAGGGGTATAAATGTGTTTACATATTTGTGTATATATAAAATGGAATGTGTAAGTGTACGCGAAGAAGACAGAAGAAGAAGAAAAAATAAATAAATAAATAAAAAAATAAAGGTCGACGGCGATTCAGTTTGGGTAGAGAGAAGTCAAGAGAAAGATGTAGAAATGAGAAAATAAAAAAAAAAAATGAAACAATTGTAGTTATATCGAAAATGCTGAGGAGGTTGTACAAAGTACAACTAGAGGCGACATTGGTGGCATGAAAAAGGGAGAAAGAGAGAGCGAGAGAGAGAGAGAGAGGGAGATGGTTGTAGAAATAATGTCGTTACACACCTGAGGGTGATTCGCGTGAGACTCTCATTGTCGGTGACTTCTATTCCACGGACAACTGAAAATGGCAAAGGTAAAGCAGTAGACTTTTAACGCACCATAGAAAAAGGTCGTTAAGAGTATACATATTATATGTATACAATACTCTCTATTACATAAATATGTATTTTCATACGTATTTTCTTCAAGCATAATTATATCACATTTTTTATTTTGTTATAATTTTTTATTGTATCATATATTTATTGTATTTTATATGAAATCACCGGTTATTTCTGTCAGATGTGAGGGATTATAATTCAATTATTCGATATTTTTCATTTAATTACCAATATAATTTGAAAAAGAAAAACGAAAAATAAAAGAAATTCATTAAGAGACACACAGGAAAAAAGAAAAAAAAATTCGACTATTTATACGTACATGAATTGTAATAATGAACGAATATGTATATATGTATTTTTTGGCAAATTTCCATGGATTTTCAGAATATACTAGCAATATAATTTGATTTACGTTGCGGATGGATTACATTGAATATTGTGCCAAAAAAAAAAAAAAAAAAAAAAAAAAGTTAAAAATTCTATTAATACTATGGATTAATTTCTATTTAGTTTCCGTTAAAATTCATCAATATCATGATTGTCAAGTTGATTTCATTAATATTTATCAAACAATGTATTGATATACAATAATATATAATTTAATTTTATGATTTATTATTGATTTTATTATTTTATTTAATACAATTTATATAATATTTACTATAAACAAAAAAATATTATAAATGATATGAGATTGAATTTATATATAGAATTTTATATTTCATGACTTTTAGTAAAATGAGGAAATAATTGATGTGAGGGACAAAAGTGAATTGTATACAAGTAGAGAGAAATGGTAGATGAAATAGAAATAACGTGTAACACGCGCGGTATTAAATCAATTCGTCACACTTGGAATTAAATAGAAGAAAATAAAATGTAATCGCTATACATATAAATATATATATATATATATATATATATAGATATATAAATGTAATGGGCATACATATATATATATATATATACTTTGCGTGATTCAAAGAAAATGATTCTCATTTCCGGCAATATATCTCCTCTTTAATCATCTAATATTAACTACTCGCCACCATTGTAATACGCCTTTGGTTGTAAAATATTTTTATTGATTAACAATAACGAGGAAAGAAAAAAAAAGAAATATCCCTATCATCAATAGAATAAATGATTTTTTTTATTTTATGTGAGATAAAAAAAAAGCAATATAAAATTATACGCGTATTTCATATAATAGAATTATTGTTATTTATTAATGATGTAATTATATAAATTTATATATTTTCAATGTATTCGATACATTTCGATCATCTCCATTATTCAAATCCAAATGAGAAGCAAAAAAAAAAAACAAACAGAAATAAAATTTAGACAAAAATAATTTTGTTATTCATGATTGAAATTGAAAATGACAGTGGAAAATCTGGTAAATATTCGTACGAAAATATATGTCTAGAAATTATGAATACTTATTATATATAATAAAAAAGGAAGCAAAGTAAAATTTTGAATATATATAAAATAGGTACATTTGAATCTGTACAATTTCTAATTAGTAAATGCCGGCACTTGACTGCACACTGAGGTGACACTCAGAGAGTGTGTCATTTTGCTTTCAGTGCAATTCTTGTATAATGACATTTTCAATAAATTTACTTATATGTCGGTATGTATATATATATAGAAAGAGAGATGTATAAATGTTTGTAGTTGAATTGTTGAAGAGTTTGTAATAAGTTCAAGTCAAACTTCTTCAACTATTGAACAAGTACGATAAGGTGGAGAGAGCAAGAACAAGAAATAAAACGGTATTACGAGTTTGATAAAAGCAAATATACATATATATATATATGTAAATCTCGGTGGATTAATTATTGCTTTAGTTGGATACTTGTCGACATTTATAATTAGTCGCGTCTCAAAGTTATAAATTAAGGCGACGAAAATCAACGTGAATGGATTATTACTTTAATAAGTGTTAATTAATTGCGTTTATCGAAAGGGAGTGATGAAGCTGAAAAATGAGAGAAATACAGAAAGAGAACGTGAGAAAAAGAAGAAAGTAGGAAAAATATATTACGACTGTAATATTTTTATATAATTTATTTTCTTTCTATATGTCAATTATATCTTTCTATATTTTTTTCAATGAAATTTTATAATTTTACAAGAAAAAAAAACGAAGAAAAAATTTAGTTGGTATTATAATTTAGTTTAATTTTTTATTAAATTACTTTTTCATTAATTCAGATTCTGTTTGATGATATTCGTGATGATGTAAATTATATGTACATAGATTTATATAACTATGTTTTTTTTTTTTTTTTTTTTTTTTTTTCATTTTGATTTAATTTTATCTTTCTTCACACCTTTGATTATCATCACGAATTTGTTCACTGAATTCCTTTGATTAACTCATTCCCCAGTTCATTTTACAATCAAACTTTTTTGTTTTTCATTTTTTATTTTTCACTGTTTTTATCCATCTCTCTTCTGCTTGTGGTCATTCGCTTTGAAATATCTTCATTATATTTCCAATTTTCTTTCTCTTCTCGGTCAACAAATCATCTTCACAAACTTCTTATCTTGTAACTTTATCGTACTACTCCTCCTCCTACTACAACTACCACTACTACGAATATATAAAATCCACTCGAATATCTTCAAAACTCATTTTCTCATTTCTCTCATTTTTCTCGTTTTTCTTCTTTTTTTTTTTTTTTTTGCCTCCTCACAAATCATATCAACATCACACGTATTATCAATTCACAGAATTATATCTACAATATTATTGTCCAATAAATAAACAAATAATTTTTTATTTTTTTATTTAGAACACATGATGAAATAATTTCGAGGATGTAATTCATGGATCATTTTATTTATAAAATCGAGATAACATGTGAGATGTTGTTGTGGCAACAAGACTAATATATATGTATGGTTGAGACAGGGCCAGTGGCTTCCACTCAAGATAGTTCAGAGGTCCTGCACCTGCTTCATCCGGATGTCTGTCAGCCGAAGAACCAACTACAACAACCAACCAATCAACCAACCAACCAGCAGCAGTAGCAGCAGCAGTCGCGCAGTTGGTTAAAATATATATATAGGAGAGAGATAGAGAGAGAGAGAGAGAAACATGCTGTACGTTGGGCGCCCACTTGTTGCTTTTATATAAACCACTACCAACCCTCTTCCAATTCTCTCTTGCTTTAACGTTCGTCCATGACGATAGACTGAGCTCTCTCTTTCTCTCTCTCTCTCTTTTTCTCTGTCTCACTATCTTTTTTTCTCTTTCTCTTTCTGTTATTTCTCCATCTTTCATTCGTATTCTTCTCTCGTTTACTTTATTTCATTTTTTTTTCCCTGTCATATTGCGCATCGTAATTTTTGCTTTTTGCTTTTTTCTTTTTTCTTTATTTTATCTTTTCTTTTTTTTTTTTCTATTGCTCTTGTTCATCGTATTACTTTATATATATATATATATATATACGAATAGGAATTATTATCACTTTGCACGCACTTCAATACTATGTATGGGGATGATAACGACTTTATTGGTATTTTATTGTATTGCACGACGATTAATCGTCACTCGAGTTCTGTCGATTTTTGCAATTTTCATCATTTTTGTTCTTTTTTTTTTTTTTATACCTATTTCCTGTCCACTTCCATTACATTCAATTTTTATCGAATCTTTATCTGTTTATCTTCGTTATTTTTTACACTGTCAACAAATTTACGCGAATTTAATCAGTGATAATAATAAGAGCAGGATAAAACGTTGCAGCTTTGAACTCGTTGATATTGGTAATCGATTTGAATTGATATTAAAAAATTTTTGTCATTTTAAATTAATTGAAATTAATTTTATTTCATTATTTATATATAAATTATTTTATATTAATTTTTATATTAGATATTTGAATATTTATTAAATTTTTTTTTTTTTTCCTTAATTTTTTTTTTCCATATTTTTCTCTTTATTTTTTCTTTATATTTATTTGAATTCCAACTTTTGTATTATAATTCGTTTATTCATTATTAAAAGGTGTAGGTATATGAATATGTTGTATAGTTTAGAGTGGTCTCTATATCAGAAATCTTTGTGACATGGCACCGCGGGGATTAATATTTAATAAATTACTTGGCTCTTAATGACTGCTTAATTTGTAATTGCTCGTTTCCTCGACACGCTCATTTGTCGTGTTATTTATACCTCTCCAGTGTCTATAAATTCTAATAATAACGTCGTCTTTTTTTCCAACTTTTTTCCATTATTATTATTATTATTTTAATTGTTATTATCCTTGAGTAATGATAATAGTTATTCCAAGAATTATCTTTGATCAGAAAGAGTTGGAAAAATATAAATAAATAAGTGAATGAATGAATAAATAAATTAATGAAAATGATTATGAGCTCGTTTGTAACGAGCAAATAATATAAACAAAAAATTGGGATATCTAATAATTGGCTTCTTTGCGTTGCTCAATCACGTTCTAATAAATTAATAAATAACATAAAAAATAAATATTGAAAATAAATAATTGGATATTTTTATTTGTTTTTTTGTGCAATGGTGCCAACGTCATTTTAACGATCATACGAGTCTGAAAGTGACCCCTACCATCGCTTCCCCACTCTCTGGCTAGTGTGTGTGTGTGTGTGTTGAGCCAAATGCTCGCGATGCAACTATATATACATGTATACATCTCGAGGACCCCCAAAGCCATTACTTACACTCTTTATGACGAATAAATTGTCTTGAGGGTCGATTGGGTCGAAAAGTTTATGAGCCTGTCGGGTCAATGGCTCGTGCGCATGAAATTCAGTGCCCAAATTGCAAAAATTGAGCTTTTAAAATTATATATCTATTGTCGATTACACGAAGTATAAATTTTCATTTCAAATATTTTTATATATTTTTATTATTATTATTTTATATAACTTTTTAATTTTTACCGTTATATTTTTTTTTAATTTGTTAGACAGGAAAAATTTTACGTATGATAATGAAGTGTAACTGATAACATAATTGTATTACAAGTATATAAAATTATTCTGTATTCATACAGTGTATAATTACATTTGAGGACAATATTCGAGTTATATAATAGTCACAAGTCCAATTTAGACATTCAGAAACAACTCGCGGGAAACTCGGAGCTTTTGGCAATGTGCCTTCATCGAACTTTCCAAATGTATATATGAAAATGTGTATATTATATATATACTGTTGTACAGTAAAACGTTGGCCCGAGTGTCCCAACATGAATTAATTGACTATATAAAACGGAAGTGATATTTTTATGGGCGGTGTCGTCCAATTACGTTGGGTCGTTTTTCGCGATTTCGTTCGCGCCACGCAGTGAAAACTGTTATACATATATTTATACATAAATTCACGAGAGAGTCAAAGAGAAAAATGAATGAAAACCAAGAGGAAATAAGCGAGATACGCTTTTTTTGTGAATTGATAGTGTGTATAGGTTTTTTGTTAATGAAATCAGTGTCGATATGGAAAGAAAAAAAAAAAAAAAAAAATTATTTGTATCATCGTGAATGCATATCAACAATGAAACAAAAAAAAAAAAGATGAAATATATAAAAATGTCGTTTTGAATTTGTCCACTTCCGTAATTGATTGCTAGTTTATTATTTATTTATTCTTGTTTTTATGTTTTTTTGTTTTTTATTTTCTCTTTTATGATACTTTCCTTTCCACTCTCCTCTCTACTTATTTATATTTTTTTAATTTATAAAACAATAAATACAACGTATCAATATATTTTTATATAATATTTTACATGGTGGCATATTGAAAATATAATATATAATGGTGTAGTGTACAGTGCCACAGTTTATCTATTTATATCCAATACAATAATATTTTATTGTATTTCTTTTGTCGTATAAAAAAATTTTCACACACTCGAAAACTCGTTAGAATTATTTATTGAATTGTCAATGAGAATATCAATTGACAGTGTCAACTGTCAGTAGAAAGTGTATCTATATTCCATGTAACTCGACACACGTGAAACGAATGAGAAAGGATATATGGAATATTTATAATTGAAATGGAGCATCTACTATTTTTGTGCAACAAATTGAAATAAAATTTTCAGTTTTCACAACTTGAATATTTAAAAATTAAAAAATGTATATATCAACAGTGAAAATACAACTGTCAATGTTTGATTGACATTTATAAAAACATTTGTAAGTTTAAACGTATATCTACACGTTGAAATAAAAAAAAGAAAAAAAAAAAGAAAGTTTTTATAAAGATTTATTTTCTTCTTTTTTTTTTTTTTTTAATTCCTAATTCATTTATTTTAATGTATTTGATCTTGTTTTAAATCCTTTTACGATTTGAATTGAAATGGTATATATTGTAATATATATTACATTTTCAATTACTTGAAAATTTATCGATAATACTGTACAGAGTTGCACACAAACTGTGAAGAGCTGACTTGTCTGGAGGTTGCAATCGGAAATCGAATGTTAGAATGAACATTCCTCATAAGTCAATGCCGTGTATTTTGTATGTAGGAGTTGTACTTGCACCATTCAAACAAGCACACATTGCTTTATAAAGGATATTCTCGGTTGGACAGGGTCACAGGGAGCGCGTGCGCCCAGGCCCCATCGGGATCGTCGCAAATAAATACCCTCAGTTATGGCATCAGTTGGTAGAACAACATTCTCCCTGGCGCGCTATTTGCGACACACTCCCATCGGTCCCAACGTAACATTTACAATTTATCTCTGTTATTCAGTATATACACGCATTTATATACTATAAAATACTGATGAGAATATATATAAACGGCCATATACAATATTATATTTATTTAGAAACATTAACAAGTAAAATTAATACGAAAATGGAGGTAAAAAATTTTTTATCTATTTTCCTATTTTTTCTGATTAATTGATTTCATTTTTTTTTTTTTTTTGTTTTACTTTCAATATCTCTCGTGGCATTTACATAATATCCAAAATACTCGCCTTATTTTATTACAATGTATATATATATAGTTTTGAATAAATAAATAAATATCATACAATATTTTTATCTGTAAAAAAAATATTCATGTCGTCTACATTCTAACCGATGTTTTTACATGTACTGAATGATCCTCATTGGATGGATTTATTCCACGACAAATTCACGCGGCGCCACACCGAGAAATGAGATATATCGATGAGACCGACATGCACGACATGGTCGAGGCGTGTTTTCAAGCCCGGCCATTTGTAGCGCGGCGTGCGCGCGCGTTTACACCACGTCGTGCGAAGCGAGAGATGCACTTTTGGATTGTCTCGCCCCAAGCCTTTTCCCGTCGTTCCATCTTCCAGCTTCATTCCCGTCATGCATCATACTGTATCGTTTCCTCTCATTTTATCTCACACGCGCCTTTTATTCTGTCTATCTAACTCACTCTCACTTTCTCTTCTCCTTTTCTTTTACCTTTTCTTCTTCTTCTTCTTCTCCTTTTTTTTTTTCTTCTGCACAGTCTTCTATGTATGCGTCACGAACCGCATTCTCACCTTACGACAAAAGTAATTATGCACACTGGTATATCGTTCCCGTCCAACAATCGTAACAATAAATAAATACATCTCTATGTATATACAATTAACATCTTTTACGTATATATAATTAAATAATATAATTCAAATGAAATAAAAATATTTAATATTTAATTTTCATTTTTTTCCCCATTTACCTTACCTCCCTCTCTCCCACATTTTCTCTTTGTCTGTATCTTTTATTTTTTTTTATTTTCATTGTATTCGTCAGATTCACATAAATTTTCATTTAATTGAAAAGTAAAGAAAAGAAAATGGCAAAAGTTTAGCTCTTTCATCAAATATATAAATATACAAACAAACAAAAAGAAAAAAAAATATTAATAAAAGATGAATTTGAAAAAAATAATAGGAATAAATTGAATTGCAAAAGAAATAATAAAAAAACAGTTGGGTTGGGTATTGTTATTAAAATTAAAATCTAACTTCATTTGATATTCGACACTTGCGACCCCTCAACTTAAATCCTCTATATTATTCTTATTCTACATTCTCTTTTTCTCAATCTCTCTTCTCTCTCTCTCTCTCTCTCTCTCTCTTTCTATATATTGTTCATGTGCGATGATGAGGTTGTGCTTGGGGGTCGCACACGTTTTACACGTCTTACATAGAATAACAGCGACAGATATACGTATATACACAAACACACATATATATGAACGAGAGAGTTTATTGAATGTGTGTGTATGTATTTTTGTGTGTGTGTGGATAAAGAGACGAGATGTAGACGGGCATAAAAGTAGATCCGGGTATATATAAGAGATATGTGAAGGAAGAAAACGGGTCGACGACACGAGGATGAGACGCGCCAACACTACTATATAAGAGTAGACCACTTCACCCGGACACTCTACTACTACATATATATATACAAATAATAGCACTGCATACTCATGAACGAGAGGAGAATAATATTCAAGTCGAGTAAAACGATGATGTATCATAAATAGCAATATAATTCTATTATTAAATTAATATAAAGATCAAATATATAAATAATATAACTCAATAATAATCGAATTGGAATAAATAATGATAATAAATAAATAAATAAATAAATAAAGAATTATATATTTTATACAAAATTGAATAATATCCATTAGATAAATTTTTTTTTTTTTTCTTTCTTTGGTTATCAACGTTGAAATAGGTTGATATGGGATAAAGCTGGTTGGATAGCACTGCATACGATTATTGAGTCAGCCGATAGCAATTTTGCACACGTGGCAAAAGATGACGTATCAAAGTGTTCGTCATGTATTGTCTTGTGGCACGCTTTGCTACTCAAATACGTATTTATCTATCTTATTTTTACTCTGCCATCCTTAATCCGTTCTCTTTCTTCTTGTATTCCCTTTTTTTTTTTTTTTTTTTTTTTTTCATCTATCGTGTAATTCAAAATTTTTCCTGCATCTATATAACATCTCAATTCCATATATATTTAAATATATATAGATATTAGTATTTCAGTGATATAATGTGATGTGTTCTATGTACAAAGCGTTGAACTTGATATATTGTAGCTCTGAAATACTAATATGTATATACGTGTGTGTGTTTAAGTGTTTGGGTGTATATTCGGAGTATACAGATATTTTGGTGGGATATGGAGATGACAGTGAGGTCATACATCGCACAAACATCTTGCGCGTGTTACGGAAATCCTCAAGAGATTGCCATGACTATCTTTCTCGTTCTGTATATATTTAAATGGGTATGTGTTTAGATATATATATATAATAGAGGGTAAAATGGTGAATATGAATATAATTTGTAAATAAATTTGTTTCAATATGAAATATTATATATTATTTAATGATAAATAAATATAAATAATAATAGATGGTATACGAATTTTTTTCTTTTGTTTATTATTTTTATTACAATTATTTATATATATATTTTTTGTTGGTTTGTTTGATTGTTTTTTTTTATTCTTTTTTTGTTTTTTATAATATTTAATTACAATATAATTATTCACTAATATTATTAAATTTGTATCAATTAATTTATAACTTACCTGGTATATTAAGATTGATGATGGTGTGAGTATTATAATTTATTTAATTATCCAATTGATATTTACCGTGTGAAGCAGCGGCCATTTTGTTGAGATTGCTATTTTTTGTTTGTTTGTTATATATATATTCATTATGAAAAAGTTCTCTCACCTGGAACATAAAAGAATAAACGAGGAATATTAAAAATAGGAATGAGTTATATAATGAGAAATTATCTATTAATGTGTAATATAATTTAATCAATTTAATTAATAATATATATATATATATATGTAGTGTATAATTAACGTAATTCATTGTTGAAATAGTATTATCTGTAAGCGTAGATAGGAAAAATACTTTATCGCAACGTTTTAATCCCGGTCATGATCGTTTGGGCTTTTACAACTACATATAAAGCATAGCTGAGCTTTATAGCTGTATAGTTCACGTTGTTTCAAGTATAATTTAACTAGTCAGCGGCAAATAAATTTTCCATTGCTCCATCGAAAATGTGAATAACGATAAATTTTAATAATAAAGATAAATAATAACATTAAAAAATAATTATAATGAATAAATACAATGAAAAATTGTGTTTGTGTTATGTGGGATAATATAAATTGATAGTTGATGTGATAAAACTATTTTAATTATAATTTTTTTTTCTGGACTTTTAAAATTTTGAATATGAAAAAAAAAAAAAAAAAATTAACATGACTGTTTTGAAAATTGTCATTTGTGTCAAACAAAGTGCAAGACAATCGTAAAAAATACAAAATATTTTGTAAAATATTTTATCGATGAATTAACTTCAAGTAAATAAATTATCTACATGAAGATGGCAGTTGTGTATTTTTGTTCTTAAATGATGATTATTACAAAATATTTCATGAATTCTCACGAGACCTACATCACTGTATACTTTGCATCTTTTAAAAACCACGACACATGAAGATAATTTAAACTACAAGTCTTGTACTCTTATTTCACGACTTGCAAAAATTACCATTTACAATGTAAAAATTATTAAAAATTACATATAAAAAGTATAAAGTTTTAAGAGTATGACTAAAAAAAAAAAAAAAAAAAAAAAATATGTGAGATTTAATTCAATGCAATTTATACTGAGGAAATAGAAAAATTACAAAAATTTTTTTGTAAAAGTAACTAACAGTGAGGATTACAATATCTCACTTTTTACGGACGAGTGATGAAAAAAATGTATTGAATTATTTGAAATCAATATTAAAATTATGTTGAAACAAAAAAATTAAATAGGATTTTAATTGTGAGGGTAATTTTTATTGTACGATAGTGTGTGGTTCATTATTAATAAAGCGATTTAATGAATTTTATTTTCGTGGTTATTCGTTGTACGTTAGGAAAAAAAATTTCATCAATATTTTTAAATATATGTATATGTAAATATAATTTAACATAATTATATATTTACAATTTTATAATTAACTCTTGCAATAAAATTATTATAATCATTCATTGAAAATTGTTTATAATATCGTAGAGAGATTTTTTCTTTTTTTTTTTTTTTCATACAATTGTATCATTCAGTGATTGTAGTAGACGAGAGAAAAAAACGAAAAATATATTCATTTTATATACGTACAATATATTGAAATAATTAAACGTGTTTGTACACATTTAATCGATAAATTTGTGACAAAATTTATGTGATCATTTTACGTCCAATCAATTTATTACGTGTACATGATAAAAATCATATCATAATGTTATTTAATAAAAAAAAATATATGTATATAAAAACAAATTTATAGTAGTAAAAATTCTTTACTATTCGAATAATATCAGTTGAGAAATTAATATGAATGATATTATTCTAACTGGATATTATACGTGTAGACGTCTTCGAAGTAGAAATGGAAATGCGAGTGAAATAGTCAGACACAAAATGTAAACAGTGAGCAGTTTGAGTGGGGTCTACTCTACTTTTCACGACTACCTAGAAAAATTTAACAATAAAACTACAGTGATGGTTAATTAATTTTAGAATGAAAATTACGACGACTGTGCTTAACCTTTTTTTTTAGGTTATAAATGTTACAGACTTATTTATTTATTTATTTATTTATTTATTATTATTATTAAGAAAAAGGAATAATTTTGTTTTAGCTTGCATTAAATTATACAAACGTATAAGTGACATGTCGCGAGGTGAATGGCAACTTGACTATGCATAAAATTTGTGAGTCAGTAGAGAGTTGGATGCAGACAAGGAGACAATCAGACGTACTCAAAATGTCACTGATGTTGAAGTTAGAAAACTTCACACATTTTTATATTACGTCGCAAAATCATTTTCACGTATTTTTTGATAACGATAAAATTTTTTTTGTTCGTTGAAAAATTTTGATATTTAACACTATTTTATTGTGAATAAATATAATAAAATATTTTATTTTGAAATTGAAAAATAAAAAAATAAATATATATATATAATTATTATTTTTTTTTTTTCAAATTTTATAAATGATTTTCATCGATATTTTCCTTTTTTCCGTTTTTTTTTTTTTTTTTTTGTATTCAATGCGTTAACAAATAGAATAAAAAAAAAAAAAACAATCGTGGAGTATTTGAAAATTCATTTACGCATTATCGCCAGCAAACAAACACATCCACACACTTACATATATACACGAATAAATATCAATTTATATATATACACATGATTGAGGAAATTTCACGTAATTGCTTTGAAAACAAAGCGAAAAATAGGGAGACAAATATAATAAATAAATATACACAATACGATGAAAAATAGAGAGAATAGTGTGTGCTGATAAATTTCGGAAAAAACATGAGTGGAAGAGAAAAGGTAAAAAGAGAATAAGGGTCGATGAGATGAAAGAAAAAAAAAAAAAAAAAAAAAAAAAAACGAGATGAAAAAAATACAGGAAAAATTCATGTTGAGCCCATTCAAGGTAAACGAGATTTCCCGATTGCTCAAACTCAATTGACTAGTCTGCGCGCATACACTTTTATTCCATGTTGGCAGATCAAATTTTCTTCCGTATAAAAAATAATAAATATATATAGTTTTTCTTTTCTTTTTATTCCCACGTATTTTATATAATATATCTGATCAACATTAAAGACAATAATTGGAAAAAAAAATATAAATAAAAAAATTTGTGTATCATGTTTTCTATTATTACTATTATTATTTTGTTTCCTTTCAATCGATATTGTTATGACATTGATGTGGGCAAATGAATGTACAACAATTGAAATATAATACTCCACGTATATACTCAATAAAACTACCAATACAACCGTAAAAATGTAATTGAGAAAAAAAAAAAAAAAAAAAAAAAAAATTAATCAACGGATATTTTATTTATTTTTCATTATATTTATACTAGGCAGTACACTATCCACAAGTGCGGCTTCATATCGATAATATTGTTATCTAAATTGACTTTAATAATATGGAAAATACAGTATGCAACGTTTGGTTTCCATACCCTTGTCGATAATAATAATATTTTTGGGAATATACTTGTATTCTCTCTCATTCTCTTCTCACACTACATCTACATTGTATACCCATCTACATATATATCTTTTATATAAAATCGATTGGATGGGCTTGTCACTGTTACATTAAATTGTTATTACGATTATAACTATTATTGTTGTCATTATTATCGGAAGTGAGCACTCATGGCGTGAAGATATAGCAATCGATAATTGTATTTAAGCTGTCATTCGACAACGCTTTTATAGCTGACACACACATCTACACACATATATATATATATATATATGTATATATATATATATGTATATTTCACTATATTTGTAGTGAATTATATCAACTTTATTCAATTTGAAATAGTATTTCATTTCTTATAATTATACAATATTTTATTCATGTTGAATTAATCATTTTACTCTTGGTCTTATATTTTTGGAAAATATTCGTGATTAATATTGACATTTATATTTCAATTTTTAGTATGATAAATAATAGTTGATATTTTTGTGAATAAAAATATCTCATTGATTTTTTATTCATTTATGACATCTAGAGTATGTTGATGCGCGATCTTTTACTCGGAATTATTTCGATATGAAACGGAAGTCAAAATGAATAAAAAAAAATAAAAAAAACCAATGGAAATAACTAATAAAAGATATGGGAAAAGGGATAAATGTTTGGTTGAAAATAAAGATTTATTTATATATATATATAAAAGGAAAGAGAAAGGCGTTGTCCTTTTGCTTGTGTTGAAAAATAGCTATCATAACTCATAAGATAACACTGCTGTCTCTCGAATGCATTATTTACCCTAGAACGCGAAAAGCTAAATGCGCTTGCGATATCTCGTTATACTCTGAAAAATAAACAAGAACAAAAACAGTAGAAAAAAAAAATATATTAAATAAAATAAGAAAAATAATAATAATAAATAAATAAATAAATGAATGAATGGATGAAATAAAAATAAAAATAAATAATAACATCAAATACAAGGCAAAACGTTTGTGTGAAATTAAAGTGAAAATTAAATTTGTTCCATCTCATTTACCAATGAATATAATTAATTAATATCTATAGCTACAGAGACAACTAAATGAATATGAAAATTAAAAATAAAAAAAAAAAAAAAATTAAAAGAAAACCAAATTAATGATATTTAATTAAAATGTTAACAATTCACGAATTTTTATTTGCGATCAATGTCAAATATCAAAAATTACTTATAACACAAACCTGAGTAATACAACATATGGTGGACGAAGATACGTTGAAGTGGTAATATTATGGGTGATTTGCAAAAACAACGCGTGTCACGTATATTACAGTCGGATCACCAGATGCAACGGTGGCGTGTATGATGACGGAGGGAAAGCGGACGATGTGGTGGCATCCTGTATATCCACACAGAGCGAGTGGTAAGTAAAGAGGGCGTGAGTTTTGGATGTTGTATGTACTGCAATATTCGAGTTGAATTTCGTTGTCCTAAACCGGCCACGATGACTGCAATTCTTCTTGTCGCTACGTGACTCGAGAATGCGAACTGAATCCGATTTCATCCAAAAGAAATTTGCGCGTACCAAGAGAAAAATTTTTCTCTTGCAACTGCATTTTGATGTCAATGGCCGGACAATGACCCGTAATTTTATCTTAAATGAAATATTCTATTGTCTTTAAATGGTAATAATTAAATTTATTATATCACAAAATAAATATAATTAATATAATAATATAATAAACATATCAAAGTGGTTGTTGTAAAAAAATTTATATACAATAGGTATATAAAACTTAATTGATTAACACATTGTCAATGTTATATATAGACATTTTTATATAGTTTGAGTTGCCACTCACTAGAGAAAATCTTTCAAATACGTCAAATACATCGCTGATCGATTTGGTTTTTTCATGTGCATGAAGAGAAAAAGCACAATATATAGAATAAAGAATAAAAAAAAAAAAATTTTGTTTAAAAATAGGAGAAATGAGTAAGAACGTGTATGAAAAAAAAAAAAAATTGTGAATGAGTGATCGATTACTTTGGAGTTTTGTAATGGACGGAAAGAGGCTCTACTATACTGCAACGGTTTTTCTTGGAAACGCCGAGTCCGTGTATGCCCGCTGGGAAAAATGTGGTGCGCGAATGTGAAGAGGTAAAAAATAAGACGGATAAATTTAAGCTTCTTATTTCGATGGATTTTCACGATGCCCCTTTATATATACCTACATAGTGTGAGAGAGGAAAGAAGAAAAAAAAATATATATATATATATATAAAAGACGATATGAGAATTGCAGACACTGCACAATCGACTAATATCGACTTAAATATTTTCATTTATTTTTCTATCATAAAAAAAAAAAAAAAAAAAAAAATGAAAATAATAAAAATTTATATAAAATTATTTTCATTTAAATGAAATAATTTCAATTAATTGATTTATTTTTGTTTTTACACTAAATTGATATTAGAATTAAAAAAAAATTTTTTATTGACACTTTTATAAATTTATTCATTGCAATAGACAATATAACAATTGTTGATTCGTTCGTGAGATTGATCTTTATACATGCATATATATAAACCAATTCGATGCACTGATCTTCATTAAGACATTTTTATCGGTATGAAATCTCGCACTAGGAAAATTAATGATGGCAACAATTTGGAATAAGCGACTCGTACACTCTCCGTGACTGGAAACAGATGTCGAGCCGTCGTGAGGGTATCACGAATTAACGCGCCTCAAAGTACGTACGTATACGTCACATGTATATACTTCTATATATATCTACTGATATGGTATGCAAATCACAGACGATGAGCTTCGTTACCTATTACATATATATATATTATACATGCCTTCATTATATGAAGCAGACTTGTAAGTAGCACGCAGATCGCGTGTCTTGTGAATGTGAGCACGGGCGGAAAATTATTCCATCTACAAAATGTGAATGTGCGCACACGCATTGGCGCCTTCGGATATTTTTATGTCAGTTATTTTTTTCATGTTCACTTTGTATAATGATGATTGGTTGAATAATTATATCCTATTAACATGTATATATTTTTTTTTATTTTCCAATTTTGATCATGAACAATTTTTGAACGCTGCAATTTTAATAATTATTTTCTATTATTCAATACATGGAATAACAAACGTGTAGTATGATAAATTACAGAAGATGATGAGGTGAATAGGTGGAAAGGGGAATAAACAAAAGGAATAAAATAAGGGAATGTATGATAGAGAAAGATTCGCAAGAATTCCATTTGCTATGAAAGGATTTGCGGCCTTCTCGAGCCACTGACCCAGGACTAATGACCATCGATTATAACAGTCCTGTTTTATACTGCATATACTGACTATGTGAAAGTTTTTACGTATATGTGAAAGAAAAATACTCTGCGTGCGACCTTGCCATTGCCCACCTGTTTTATTTTCGTTTATTTATTTTATTCCATTTTTCTACTCGTGTACTCGGTAGTTTTTTTCTTGTTTCTTTCGTGTATTATATATATATATATATTTTTTTTTTTTGAACAATTTTTACTGAGAAAACAATAATTTTACGTTCTGGTAAAATGAGAATGAGAAGAAAGCAAAGAGAAAACAAAAAAATTACCACATTGCGAATTGTTTCACGAGAAAAGGGTAAAAATATCATTCACCATTTTATTTATTTATTTATTTATCTATTTATTATTATTATTATTATTTTTTTTTTTTCACGTAAAACAAAAAACTGTTGGATATATAGTAATCCAACTATTACGTTGTTCATTCGATCATTTCCAATATCTCATCGACATCTTGGACTCAGTGATGCGAGGGTGAAACGATATTACGAAGAAAAAGTGTGAAAGGATTTTAGGGATTGCCCTCATCGTCTCACAAAACGTGAAGACTCATTTTCAACACGTTATGAAACATATATTCTTTATAGAAGAAAAACAAGCAGAAGAAATAAAGAAAAAAGAGAGAAAAAAAAAAAAAAAAAAAAAACCGACGAAAATGATTCTGCTCACGTGGTTTATTATATGTAAAAATTGATGGAGAAATATAATACTTGTTATAATAATGAAATATAAAAAAGTAATAATAAATAGAATTGATTGATCAAATGTATGAGTTTTGATATAAATCTTAATTAGTAAATATTTTATAATTTTTACAGATTCAATTTTTTTTGATTAATTTTCATAAAAATATGTTCAATATATATATATATATATATATATATTTTTTTTTTTTTCTTTTTTTTTTTTTATATACAGCAATATAATTTGTGTGAAATATTCGACGAGCCTGTATATCCACAATAAAATATTCTATTCCACCGGATTATTATATTTTCAGAGTATTTGATTATATATAATATCACAAAGAAATATCATTTTTATTCACCTGTATAAAACTACATATAATAATAATAGTAATAATAATAATAATAATAAATATGAAATAAATTCTGTGTAAAAAAATGTGTGATAGAATAGGTTGATATTGTTATCATCGTAAAAGATTCTGTCGTGCGGACGATTGCTCCAAATAAATTTGGCAAAGGGTAACGACACAACAGGCAGAGTACGAGTGTAATGTGAGCAAGATAAAAATAAATCATATTGAGACACATGAAATAATGTATAAAATGAGTTGATGTATCAATTTATTAATTTCAATCATTTGAATATATGTACATTTATTTTTATTCATATACACGCGTGTGTGTGTGTGAGTGTGTGTGTGCGTAAATATCACTGATGGCAAACGACACGGATGAAAATAATTGCGTGTGGCAACATTAATAATAAAAAATGGATGTGACGGTTAAAAAATCTACCATTGAAATAGAAAAAAAAAAAGATATCTAGGTATACAAGATATATATCATAAAAAATACAAATTTATAACGTTTATTTATTTATATTTTTTTGTTTTTGTTTGTTTGTTTGTTCTTTTTTTTTTTTACGATATTTCTTTCTGCGTTCTAGAGCCGTTCAAATGTAAACTGCATCCAAACTCGCATATATACGTGTCCACATTGGTATGTATAAATGATTGAACTGTCCAGCCAAGCTGTCTACGTATTCGAAAAATACTTCACTCCTGTATTACGCATGGTATGTAAAATCTGTCGATTCTTCCAATCCACTGTTTACTTTGATATAAATTTCATACCACCCTTTTATTATTCCTTTATTTTTTTTTTTTTTGTTCTTCACCCCAGTTATACTGTATTTTGTTTCATTTAATTTTATATATATTTGAAAAACAAAAAAACAAAAAAAAAACTAAAAATATGAAATTGAAAGATTTTTGGCGTTTTATTATTATTTTTTTTCACAAAATGTCGTGTGTTATTCTTCATTTATTTCAAATGAAAATTTATTGATCATAAGAGCTAATTCAGTATAAAAAGTTTACCAGGTCACGAAGATAAATACATTGGCATATATATATTATTGAGTTTATCATTGAGACTACAAAAGAGAGGAGAAGAAGAAAAAAAAAATTGTATGGTGGAAGGGGAAAGGAAAAAAACCCCAGAGTGGCAAGTATTGAAGAGGATGAAAATAGCATGAGCTTTAGTTCTCGCTTCGCGTGTCTGGATTATTGACATTGATCCCTATAGTATTCGAGAGAAGTGGGAAGCGAAGAGGGCAGAAGTAGGAGGGAAAAAAAAGGGGGAGAGAAGGGAACAGCGAAAAAAAAGATGAGAGAATATGGATCGATCTACATCAATGAACGAAGTAATAGCTCTATCTCTGCATCTCTGGTTTTCATTCTATTTTTTTTTTTTTTTTTTTCTAGTGTACTGTGGATATTTCGCACAAAGTTCTATATATATATATATAGATACACGTTTCATCCCACTTGTGCTCACAGCAAAATGTAAAGTACGTAACATACGGCAAATGGTAATCCTGGTTAACGAGAGGGTGAGCACGTGACGTTGTGTCACACATTTAGAGTTTAGTCCATCTCTCACGGGCCATTTGTGTCTATATATTATTGATATGTATATATATGTATGTATATGCATATTTATTTATGTAGAGTAGTTATATAGATTCTCTGGCATTTGGTGATTGTATATTTTATATATTTTCACTGTGTGTAATTGTTATATTTTTATTTTCGTTCACGTGTGTAATATTAAAATATAATTCATGAGATATTATTTGTATTATTATTATTTGTTAGAATATATTCTTTTGTATTCACGCAACAATGCGCACGCATCACAATGTCCTCCATCTTCTATTATTTACATTCAATATCGATATATCGACACATTTATTTTTAGTTCGTTATCTATATGAAAAGATAAGTTATATATTCTAAAGGTTCATTTTTTGTTTCTCACTAAATATAATTAATAAAATAAATAAAACATCAATCCAACTAGAGAATATTATGTTTCGTTTATTATAATCGATCCTGAACATCACTCAAATATTATTATTATTATTATTATTATTTGATAAATAGTATGAATTTAAATTATGCTTTATTTCTTAAATGTGAATTTTGTATGCAATTTTTTGAGTATATAGACATGAATTGAAAAATAAGTTTTGAGAAAATTCTTTCGTGATATTTCGATGTATATAAGGGAGTGGACAAAGAATGTCACGTCGTTTAAATTGCCTGAAGCAAATATGAAATAAATATATATATATTTTAAGCTTTTTGCAATTTATATTATATATAAGTTAACTTATGAATAGATACTGTGTGCTTATATTAATGATAAGATGAAGAAAAAATTGTTTAAACATTATTATAAAGTCATTTTTCCCTTTTCATTCGTCTTTTAGTATTTTTTTAAGTCTTCTTTTACTTTTCCTTTTTCTTCATCTTTTTTTTTTCGTTTTTTTTTTTGCTTAGTCAAGTTAATTCTTGCTCTATTGAACAAATTCAGTGAAAAATGGTAGCAACGTCACTTTGATTTATTTTTATTTCATTCGTGCGATGAAATAATACCGCACTAAATGTCGGCAGTTTTTTTTATCTCTTACCTCTTCGAAGAGTTTTTATCCAATCGTGCAATTCTCTGCCATTCAGTGAACGATTTGCGTCCTTTTTCCCACTGGGAGAAGTTTGTCTATGGGGAGTACGATTTTTCCACTATCTTTACGTAAATATAGATATAACAGTCGTTTTACTTTTTCGCAACATCAAAAACGAATAATTTTAAAAAGACCTTTGAAGGATCATTAAATAAATGAAATAAATAAATAAAATAAAATAAAAAAAGAAATTTTTTTTCATGATATAAAAAATTTATTTATATTTTTATTCATTTCGAGACTAAAAATATTTTTATCAATTCATAAAAATCTCATTTAAAAATTTATAAAATACAAAAAAAATTTTTTATAAATAATTTATGAATATAAGTTATGGAATATTTAATTAATAAATTATAATTTGAAAATAGATATACAATTTAATACAAAAAATAATAAATGCATTTGATGCATTGAAGCAAAATCGAAAACAAATAACACTATATCACAATTTTTATCTTTTCATTTTTTATTATTATTTGTTTCATGTTTTTACTTTGCACTGGTTTGTGTGTTTTACTTGTTCAATAGAAACTGAGACTGCACACCCGGTGTCAATGAGAAACCCTTGATGTTCATTTTCTTTGTATTGTTTGTTTGTTTTTTTTTTTTTCCTCCTTCTTCTCTTCTTTTTACGCGTCCTTTCCCTTTCCCGTTTGTCTGTTGCCCCTTTTTTTTACTCTTCATTCTTTTTTCTTTTGGTCAAAGTGAAAAAAACACAGGGGCGAAGCTTCGTTAGTACTTGCATTTATTAAATCCGCCTTTTTGCCTCAGTTTTTTTATCCATATATAAATATATTTCTCTTTTTTTTTTTTCCTTTTTTTTCTCGTTCACTTTCTTTTGCTTCTATACATTTCAAACAAGTCCCGATGAGAAACATAGAAAGATTCGTGGTTTCGAATGTTGGAGGCTGTTTCATCATGTGCGTCATGGGAAATGAGAGAAGGAGGAAGAAATACAAATATAAAAAATAAAATATATTAGAAGAAAACGAATAGAAATATGTGTGTGTATACACATAAGTAGAGACAGAGAAAAAGCGTCAAAGCGAAATGAATATCACGAAGTATAGTTAAAGCCCCCACCCACCCCACTCTAACAAAATGTACATAACATTTTTTTCCACTTCTTTATATATCCGTTCATTCTTTGTTTGTTTCGTTTTATTTTTTGTTTATTTCATTTTTATATATATATATTTTTTTTCTTGTCTTTTTGTATACCCACTCTTTCATTTTCTTTCCTTTTTATTTTCTCTAGTGGTCGTGACCCAAGTACCACTTTTATTTCTTTCACGATCCCTCCATCTTCGATCCTCTTTTCGCGTATATATATACGCACACACACACACACACCTTTGTCTTTCTATTCGCGACGCCACAGCACCATTTTTCAATTTCATTCACCCCTTCCCTCCTCCCAACGCGCACACACACACACAATATTATTTTCACTTACTTTCTGCTTTATTTTTTATTTTCCTTGAGAGAAAACTCAAGTATTTGTGAGAGAACTGTATGCAAACAGTAAATTTTTGTAGCAGAAAAAACGGAAATTTTTTTTTTTCCTCTACAATCATTTCAATTGCTCAATATAAAATTTAAAAAAAAAAATTTTTTTTTATTTTATATTTTATAATTCATACGTGTATAAATAAAGAGAATAAAATTTTTGGATAACCAAATCAACTTGATGTACAATTATTAAAGTTATGAATTATAACTCATATAAAATGGCACTCAATAATATCTCCCCTACTAATTTTTATTCTTTTCAAATTTTTCTTTTTTCCCTTTATATCTCTTTCATCACCCTCGTATTTGCCTTTCCCCTTATCATTATCAGCCACTATACTTAACTTCTCTCTCATACTCTCTCAATTAATTCAATTAATAACAAAACTATTGGCGATGGTGTATGGAAACTGGGATAGAATCGATATTGGTCTGGCGTCATATAATCCCAGTTTAGAAACTTTCCGCATGGATTCGCACGCCAGTTGATAATAATAATGTAAAAAAGACTGAAAACTATGATGAGGAAGAAAAAAATAATAATAATAATAGCAATAAATAAAAAAGTACAGACAAATGAGGGAGGTGGGTGGAGAGATAGAAGAGGACATGCAATGTCGAGTGCATTCAATACTATAGATTTAAATATGATGAGTGGTTATTACTATCTCACAACGTAGATAACTCTTCGCAAATATATATATATATACATGTGAATATTCAACGATGTATATATTTATGTATGTGTTGATTGTCTGCAATTGTTTACACGTATCCTGGCCTATGTACTTTATAATTTTACATGTATTACAACACACTCAGTGTGACATTAACCATAACATCAGTAATAATATACTCAATTTTCATCGTATTCAAATGACACGATGAGAAAATAAAAGAATTTAAAAAAATATATGTACACACGTACGTACATATTAACAAGATTTTTAATATTAAAACTTTTTTTATATTTAAAAATGGAATTTTGTGGTATAAATGTAATTTTTTTTATAAATAATGAAAAAGAAAAAAAAAAAAGAAGAAAAATAAAAAAAAATGAAAAAATTGAAAGAAAAGTGATGCAAGTGCCTATATAACACGTATATACGACTTTCTCGAACATCATTTGTTACTTAGAATGTAATAAAACGTGCTCGTGAGTCTCGTTTGATACATCGACACACCTCTCCTTTGCCCTAGAGAGAAAAAAAAAAAATATATATATATATATATATATATTGTATACTATGTACATAAATGTAACGCGGTATAGGAAACCGGATACCTCTGGACAGGGAGTCAATGGTGAGAGCATTGGCTATGACCGAGTTAAGTAGAACGACCGTCAACGTCTAGACACCCACGTCAATGGTATTTAAGAGTCACGAAGGATTAATTTAATCTGCACACTATTGTTGTGAAAGAGAGTGTAACGAAATGGAAATAAACATGAAGTAAAAATGAACTATGTGAATGTAATTTTGATTAAAAAATGAATTTATATCATTTTATTCAATATATTTAAATAAATTAAATTGGATTCTTTCAATTTATTGATATTTATTGATACGATGTGATATAAAAGGAAATAAAATGAGTATAATTTCCTTTGGTGAACTCTAGTGGTTACCTGCCGGAAGGATTTTACGGTATACTGAGTTCCAGAATCTTCTTCTCTTTATCAAATATCAGTATATATATATATATATGATGTGGGAAGTGGCTGTGCAGCGCTGAGTCGTCGGATTTTCTGCGCGGCATCGAGCAGCTGACTCGACCCGGGGGCCTCTGTGCTCTTTGCTCTTGCTGGGTAAAATGTACTGGAGGTCAAGTCAAAAGTAAAAGCGCTTGAAATACTTGGCTGCTGCAATAGATTAATTGTGATCAAAAATGTATTTACTGTATGTGATAATATTTGTTGTAAGCAAACATCAAGTCGTATTCAATAGTCGACAAATATCAATTTTCATTCACTCAGTCTAACTTTTTGCATTACTTTATACAATGAAATAAATATTACTATGAAATATAGAGGAAAAATTATTCCGCAGTCTCGTATACCTGGGATATTATTATATTTTGATAATTATTACTGTTTGTTAAAAGAAAATATTACTCATCAGTTTGGTAAAAATTATTGAAATAATTATTGCAAGAACTGCATGGGAAAAATTACTCGTGTCGAGGAATTGGCTGATTCTTCTATTGAGCAAAAATTATCGAACATTTACAATCGATTTTCAGATAATTACTGGCAAAATTTTCTCAAACAGTATAAATAATTTTTCATACATATCAAAAATTACCACATAATGTGGTAAAATTTATTTTTAATTATGCAAATTTTCTTAACTGATTTAGCTCTATATTTCAATAGAAATAATTAATAGTTTTCGTAATAATCGGATGTTCCGAGCCTACCCTAGATTGTAGGGTAATTTTTATTATAAAAATTCTCTCTGTATATATTGAGGTCACTGAAAAAAAAAAAGAAAAAAAAAAATCCTGTCATCATTTTCAAGTACGAAATTCGACAAATTTTTTCAAGCGCATCTGAAATCTATTGAATTGTAAAATCGATCGTGAATCTCGAATTGCTTTCACAGCGCATTGATAAACAGACATTCATCACACATACACACACACACACACACACACATGTCGATAAATAATAATAAAAAATTCACAACCATCTAACAAATGTACACAATATTCATTTAAATTCACGTAAATTGGACGAATTTTCATGTATATACAGCAAAAACTACCGGTGGAAAATTTAAAATAAACCTTAATCGCAATCCAAATGTTGAGCATGTAATTTTTCATTATGATCAATTGCTAAGAGTTAACAATAAGCAGAGAAACATAACATGATTATTTGAATTGGTGCAATTGGAATCGAGCAGTAGTAGTTTAATCGAAAATTTGTTGATCCGAACAAAGACATGATAATGCTCAAGCATTTGGTCCAAAGCTGTTTAAAGGATTCCTAAATATATTCATTGATGAGGGTCAATACAATTTGATTTATGATTTATTGATTTATACGTATATAGTTTATGTATCTATAAGTCAATATTCACATTAAGAGAGTTATGGAATACATACATAATGTGTCACCTGTCATCGAGTATTTGAGCGTGGATTTGTACATACACAGATAAATCCACATTTTCATACATAGACACACATACATACACACATATATATATATATATATGTACATACTTTATATTATACATGAACATATACAGGCAATAGTTACGACATGGATTGTGCTTTGACAGTCGAGTATTCTGAATATTCGATGTTCCATCCTCCCAAGTGGGTTGGTAGATGCAATCCTGCCATTTGGAACACTCAACGCTATAAATAGAGGTTGGGGGTTGAGCTCACTTGGACAACAAAATTAAAATAAAAGTTTAGTGAGATGGCACGATGGGAATTGTGTAGAGTGCAAGTTTAAATAATAAACGAGAGAGATTATATGAACACGTGAATATTCAAAATCAATTTTCATTATAAAACATTAAAAAAAATTTGAAAAAAAAAAAAAAAAACCGAGAATTTTCTCTTTTTATTTATTTTTTTTATTTTTTTATAATTATCTGATTAATTATTCATAGTGGAAAATTTTATCATAATAATATTTACGAGTTATTTTATGGATTTTTATTCAATCGTAAAATTGTTTCGAGGAAAAAAACAAAAAAATGAACAAATTCTTTTGTCCAGTGCATTTTTTTGTATATATATATATATATATATGTGTGTGTGTGTAGACAATGTATCGTCGTGAAGGGTTTCAAAAGCGATGGGTGGGTGGCACGAGAGTAGCGAGACGGGGGAGGAGGAGAGGGGGGGGGGGGGGTGAGTGAAAAAAAAAGATAACAGAAAAGAAAACAGCAACGAAGAACCTAACAGCTATCATTTGTGGTGACATCGGCTGTTTTTCCGGTGGTCCATTGAGATACACTCTCTTCACGTTTGGTTGGAGCTTTTCGACGGTTGACCAGTTATACGTATCTGAACACACACACACACACACATATATAGTGCAAAAGCGAAAGAGAGTCTTTGGGTATATTGGATATTCCGCCCGAAAAACCACTTTGTTCCGAATGTTTATCGTCTACCCATGCGCCAATTGAAAATATCTGGGTATCATCAAAATGTATCGTTTGAAATAAAAATATTTTTAATATTACAAATATATATCCAGATAGATATTTATCAATAGAAATAAATTTAAATGAATGGAAAAAAAGTAATAAATAAATAAATAAATAAATAAATAAATAAATAAATAAATAAACGTGTATACTTTTGAATGTATTTAATATAAAATGAAATAAAATGATGCATCAAATTTTGATACTGTCATTCAATGTTTCTCATTTACCTCATGTAATCCACTATATTTATATACGTGAGCACAAACATATACTTTTATATGAATGCATGTGGATGTAAAGTGTATGAGAGAATGAACCGGATTATTCCTCACTCTGTGTCTCCATATATGTGGTCCTTTGTCGCACCGCAGTATCGAGAAGAATTTGCATTCGACGAATCTCCACTGTTGAAACCCGTCACACACATGGAATGCCACTTTTGTATCAGTGGTCTACATCATGTATATACACACATATATTTCAATATGTATTTATATATATGTACAACTTTAGAAGATCAAAGTATATAGATACATATCTACATACACAGCTGAAGATTTAGAGAGTAGCAAGAGACAATCAGGCATCTAACCGGTTTGTCTTTTAGTATCTGCATATGAATATAAAAATAAATACAAACAAATCAAATTAAAAGTCTCTGACAGACCATCAAACTTCACGCTTTGTATTTGCGAGCAACTGTTTTATTATTATTTTTAATATTAATATTATTTTTTTATGTTAATTTTTCACAGTGATATAACTAAAATTATTTATTTATTCGTATTTTTTTATTTTATTTATTTGTAAAATAGTTTAAATAAAATTGTGATAGAAAGTAATTTAATATTGCAATTTAAAAGTTGAAGATAAAAGTGATTCATTTTTATTATTATTGATATATATAGATATATGAATATGTGTATATATATATATTTTTTTTTTAAATTTTTTTTTTCATTTTCATTTTTGTAATTTGAGTACATGAGTGGCGTCACTATGATGAATATATATAAGTGATGGTAGTAATGACAGTGTCTATATAGGAATATGGTGTGCGATGTTCCTATCGCGTGACTCGGTGGCATTTTGGTCGCAGTCCCGGTTCATTTCCGGTGGAGATGTGATTTCCTACACTACAATATTGGATTCAATTATTCTCCCGACGCGTTGGCATTAGTAACACGTCAAATGACGATTGGCTCTGAATCGAGAGAAATATATATGTATATATGTATGTATGTATACGAATGAATTCAAGTCGTGAATAAAAAAAAGAAAAAAAAAAAAAAAAATGAGTCAAGGTTGAGAGTGAATAAAAAGGTTCGATATCAATCTTCTTAGAAATTCCCTTTTTTTTTTTCTTTTTTTTTTTTCTTCCCCCGAACACGCAAGTAAACGCATGAAAGTAAATTCACGTGACTCTGACGTTCTCTCTATTAGCATGAGAATAGACGTGGCGAAAAAAAAAAGAAAAGAGAAACATTTATTTTTATTATTATTATTATCGTTATTATTATTATTGATATTATTATTTGTATTATTATTTTTATTATTATTGTTATTCACTTTGAATAACATAAACGTTAAATCCTTGCATTAACATGACAATATACACAGTGACTATATATTTTTTTTTTATTTCTTACAAATGTATATACTTTTATGTAAACACACACACACACACACACATATATATATATAAATCTATGAAATGGCATTGAAAGTTGACGAGAAAAATTCTGAGAGTAGTCTCGAACTTTACAATTATATTATTATATATTATTATTATTATTATTACTATTATTATTATTATTATTATTTTCTTATCTCCGTAAATTAATGATGATTTTATTATTCTCTCTCTCTCTTCCTCTCCTTTCTCTTCCAAACATTTTCATTTTTCCTCCCTTTTTATTATATTATTATTATTATATATATTTTTTTATTTCTATTTTCCAGTCTTTAATAACTCTATCGTACATTTTTCTACCGTATATCATTATTGAGCTTGAAAAAAAAAAAAAAAAAAAAAAAAAAAAAGTACGATAGGAGAGGTGGAAGTGAAGGAAGTAAAAGTAAACGAAAGCGAAAAATCTGAAGGTAAAAGAGAAGAGTTTCGACGAAGGGGAAAAAAAAAAAAAAAAAACCCGAAGAAGATAAAGAAAAGGGGGTGAGAAAAAAAAAATAGAGCAAATATATACACACTGTCTTAACGATATATAAGCAAGATCGTTACGTGAGAAACACATTAATCCTCTTTTGGTTTTCTCAACACAGTGAAAATATCGTAAGCATTTCAGCTGGGCTCGCGTTCACGAGTACATATGTATATGTATATATATATATATTTTGGTGAAAGAGAAAATAAAGGGGACGCAGAAGTATAGGAGTAGGTGAAAAGAAGACTCTACTATACTTACTCGCATCTCTCCTCTCCACCCATCCCATTAGCGTTATCCTCGTAAAATCCACGAGAAGTGTATAAGATCCAAAAAGGGTCTTGTGAAATCAGCGGGTTGGTTGAAGCAAGCAGGAAGTGGCCGTTTCCACTCACGTTTTTGTATGCTCCACGTATAATCCACCACCCGCTATATACTCGTGGCTCGTTTGCTAAACCAAACTGTATACTACGGACGCTATTGCCTACTCTTGGCCACTCACCGTCCCAAAAATTTGTAAATCTATCTCACTCATTCGCGTTCTTCCTGTTGGATACAGCCGCACTTATTTTCTATGTATACAAACTTTATTTACTCCCACTCCATCTCCACTTATATGACAGCAAATATATATATATATATCTATGATACTGTAGGTAATGTAAATACATAGAGATACATCGCTACTACAATCTCGCTTTTATGTATGAAAGTAACTAGCATTTATTAACATCTGCATTTTCTGATTTTTTTTTTCATTTCTTCCCCTCGATATTCCAACGTGTTGTCAACATATATATTTATATGCTATACTTGAAATCCTCCGGAGACTCTTTCAAATCCTCGTTAAAAAAGTTTTGAACAGATTCCTCACAGAGTCCACAAGGGGGTCGGTCCTCCCTCCTGTCAACTTCATATAATCAAGTGAATATCATTTTAAAAATTTTCAAACATGAATATTCCCGATAAATTAAGCGTGAAAATAAATGAATAAAAATAAATAAACAAATATATTGATCAATACTACAAAATATTTATATTTATTTTTTGAAAAAAAAAATAAATAAATAAATAAATAAATAAATAAAATAAATAATCATAATAATTATTATTATTTACTTTTGATACAATGAAAAATAGAAATAATTATCCTATTGTAAATTACATTGTGTTCTGTACACTCGGGTTATTATTATTATTATTATTATTAATTTTTTTTTGTTTCATTTTTTAATTCATTTGTCGATTTTTGCTTGAGGTTATATATACCACTCGTGTGATTTTCAGCGGCGTCTTTGAGCGATGCGGCCCCATCTTCATTCTGTCTTTCTTACTCTTGCGTTCATTCTTTTGGAAGACACGAAGAGAAGAGAGGCATTTGGGACAAGCAAGATCGGCAACGTAGATTAATGTATTTATTAAACGCAAAGCCAAGAGCGGGAATCCTTTTAGTGTGTCCGCGCAAATTCATCTTTGGTAAAGATGATCAACGTTCAAGTATTCGTTGAAAATAAAAGTTATAATGAAAAATAAAAATAAAAAAATACAAATCAAGTATTTTCAACTGATATAATAAAGGAAGAAGATACACCACCTTTATCTTAATGCAATTAAACACGAATGTTATATATATATATATATATATTTATATTTGTAATGTAACACCTTTAATTATTGTTGCACGATTGCAATTGATTGAAATCCACAAATTTATTTCTACCACTATATCAAAATTAAATGTAATAATTCTGTTAGAATTAATTGATGGTATTAAATTTGATTATCATACAGATGAAATTAAATACGAATGATCAAAAAATTAATGAAAATAAAAAAAAAATTACATAAATGTACATAAAATGATAATAAATAAATAAATAAATAAATAAATCGAGTAATAAAACTCGTATACTGTACACAACAAGCAACATCGTGTGACTGACAAGATGTCTCAGTCTCCTTTCATTCGACTTTCGTCTCATCCCTCAGACAATTGTTCACTTATTTTTAAAATATTTTTTTATTTATTTTCTCTTTTTTTTTTTTTTTGTTGATTTATTTTCCTTGTCTCTGTCTCTTGATCTTCCACCCCCTGATCACTATTTTATTTTATTTTTTTCATTCTTTTGACTTCTTCGTTTCCTTGCTCATGTCGTACTCTCTATCGTCACTCCAGTGTACATTTTGCACACTCAATATATATATATATATATATATATACACATTGTATATAGTTACTTATTTAATGCCGACCATCAAAGAACAATGATGTCGTACTTTGTCAAGACTTGAGGGGTCATCTCTTTCTCCTTCCTCTCATCTTACTTAATTGAGTCGAATCTTGGAAGACGCGCTCGTGAATTTTTTTGTCGTACTCGTCCCTGACTGCGCGTCTCATATGTATGTACATATATATATAAAAGATATGGATTGATTCGAGCGATGAGGATGCAAGAGACGTCGAACGCTGTGGGAGATCAACTTTGTCTCTCAGTGAATAAGTTTTCGTCTCCATCGAATAACAATAATATACATCACAATAAATCAGTCGAGTTTATTTACATGCTACGACAAGTGTTTCTTTTTATTGATGACAATACCATATTATATATGTACATATAGAAATATAAAAAAATGAGATAAAAATTTTAAAAATAAAATAACGAATAAATAAATTAATTAATAAATTAACAATAAGAAAAAAAAAAAATAAATAAATAAAAAATAAAATATCAACAAAAAATTATTTCACTATATTTGAAATAAAAAAATATATAAACAATAATTTAACGATATATTATTATTTAATAATATCGATGTGTATTATATATATATATTAATTAAATCAACTTAAAGTTGATTATTTATATGTCAATTAATCATTTGTGGAATAAACAAAGTGTCATTGGTTATAATTCATTGGCGTATCCTGCGAGAGGATGATATGCATATATCCTACATGAAACATATATGATCCTTTTTAATGCTCCTTTGAGCATGACAAAGAGACAACGTAGAGCTTTATATCGGTGTCCCGCAGTTTCTCTTCGGCATCCATCCGTTTCATTCACCAACATTTATATGTATATACACCTCTTTCTCTCATATCTTTCATTTTATCTATACTCCTGTCTCACTTTTATTCATTTATTTATTCTATAATGTCTCTTTTTATCGTTTTGACATTGCAGGAGCAGCACTAGCCAAAACCCAATGCACGCGGCCAGCCGCCGTCACAGAGATTTGTGGTCGTTGGCTGATATATCGCGGCAGTTACCTCAAAATTTTGGGGCTCACCCGCTGTGTTTATTCGAAAAGAGAGAAAACATCACGAAAGAATACTCAGACACAGTGAATGCATCGTGCATTGGAGAATCATCAAAGGAGGAAAATGAAGAGAAAAAAAAAAAAAAAAAAAAAAAAAAGGGGCGATGAGGAGAGAAATATTTATTTATTTATTTTTTTTTTAAATATTTTGCACATGCATGTGAGTGTCGTACTGTATTCTACGG
Organism: Dinocampus coccinellae; assembly: GCA_963920625.1. NCBI lineage: Eukaryota > Metazoa > Arthropoda > Insecta > Hymenoptera > Braconidae > Dinocampus > Dinocampus coccinellae. The sequence continues at coordinate 17,351,139 of OY987184.1, forward strand.
ATTATCAAGGACACGTTGCGTGAATCCTGTTTTATTATTATTTATTATTTATTTATATTTATTCTGACTTGGCTTACATAAGAAAAATAAAAATGAAAATTTATATTCAATTTTTTTCCACATCTACAATTATTTTTATTCAATTATGAATTATACTTCGTTTTTTTACTCATTATCTTTTTTTTTTTATTGATAATAATATTGAAGAGAATTGAAATAAATTATCGAATAAATTATTCTCCAATATATTGGAAGAGATTATTAATAAAGATATGAGGAAAATTCATGAATTATATAATGCATTATTCATGTATTTATTTCATATGGTAGAAATATGAAGTTGATTTTTCTGTTTTTGTTTTTTTTTTTTCTTTTTTTTCTTTTTCAGGTTAATAAAGTGTAATAATTAGAGGATTTACTAAATCGCTCAGTATATGTATATACGTACACTTCATTTTCTCTAAATCACGAATGTGCACACGGTAAAATTTTGTATGTGGTGATGTGAATGTGTGTGTGTTGTCTGCCCCGCCCAATGGACCAACGATTATCGCGATTGCCACGTTATCGCGCGCGCCGCACAATGCGCAACCTAACGGAGTTTATATTCGTTCGGTGGCTATATAGATATATAACATTATATATATATATATATATATATATATATATGAAACACACGTTTTGCGGATGGTACTCTATCGGGAGGAAATACCATAAAATCCAAGTGCACATCGTTGAAAATTGCCTTTCTTCTTTAGAATAGGGAGGATCGTGTAATCCCAAATCCATGATGAAGAGAAGAGAATTGAAGTGCAAAAACGTGTGTATATATACATATATATATATATGTATTTTATTGTTGATGTGTGTAATATGTCTGACATTTGTATATCGACAAATCCACTGAATGTCTCATATATCAAAATATAAATTTGAAAATATATTTTTTTTTATTTAATAAAATTTTATATTATTAAATTCACAGATTTTATTGTAAAGTTACAAGTAAAAATATTTCGAAAAAAATTATATTTTATTTATTTATTATATCTTAATTTATTATCAACGATAATCTATTAATTTATTAAAAAAATTTGCAGTTTATATCGTGAAATATTAGGACATGATAAATTTTACGTTTTAGATTCAATGCCAAGCACGTGTCACTCACATATATATATATATATATATATATGTGCATTTTTTAAATTCCTGAATATATTTTATTTAAAAATAAAGAAAAGAAAAGGACTAACACAGTGGCCGCTGTTCTTATATGCAAAGTCCAACAGATCACAGCTTTTTCGTGCTCGCAATATTTTTTTTTTTGTTTTTCTCGTTTTTTTGTTCCATCTTTCCTTTTTTCTCCATGTAACGGCGACATTATGCAACATCTGGTGAGATCCTCTGTATTTTTCTCTCTCGCTCTTGTACCCTTTGGCTGAGGTTTATATATCTATATATAAACGAGGGTAAAAAGAAGACATTTGCATAAAGTACGAGTACATATCAGAAATTTGAAATTTTCAACAATTTATTGTCATTTGAATATATTTCATTTTCGTATATTCTACTATATACATATATATTATTCATATATTTCTAGACAAATAAAGTGGATATTAATTAATTTTTATTATTATTTTATTGAAATTTTTATCACGTATATAAATACGTGGTCTATCATATTTTTTTTTGTTTTTTTTCGTTTTTTTTTTTTTGCTTGTTTGATTGGAACTTCTAATGTTTATCAACTGACACAAATGAAGTAAATAAAAATAAATATATGGAAATAATTTAATATTAAAAATGTTTTATTGTAAATATATGATTTGTATTTTCAATACATTTATTACTTTGCCATTGGGTACGATTCAGATTTAATTAATTTTTTTCGTTTTTGTTTATATCAATACGGTATTTTTTACTTTTAATTATTACAAAAAAACATTTTTAATCAAATGATTAAACAATAAAGTATTGTTTCGATACGGTTGTAATCAAACAAACGCAATATTGAATATTTATATTAATACACGCCCTGTATGATTTGTAAATTGTATTTTACTGAATGTATTTTCATTCAAAAATAAAAATGAAAAATGTTCTATTCGTCAGAATTTATTCTTCACATCTTACTATATAAATTCAGATTAATATGACTGTAAAATTTTACATTGAAAAAGAATTTTTCTTTTATTATTCATTTTATTTATTCTTTTTTTTTTTTCTATTAAAATAGTGTCGAGTTGCGGTCGACCAAAGAAGAAAATTAAAATGGAAACTCATGCCGGAAGTATATGGCGACCAGGGTGAATATAAAATTAAAGGAAAAAAAAAAAAAAAAAAAAAAAATACAAAAATAACTCGAGCGTACAATGACGAAAGAGGAAAAAGAAGAAAAAAAAAAAATAATAAAGCGAGTGGTTGAACGCAAGGTAAAGAGAAAGAGTGGGAAAGACAGTGGTGAATGAGAATGGGAGAAAAATAGAAAGAACGAGAAGGTTTCATCATGATTTACAAGTACAGGGTGGTGAATTGCGAGCGAATAGCATGGGAATTTTGGGGCGTTGACGCAGTGATACAGATAGCCAACGGAAGCAACGGAAACTAAACAGTGGTAGACGGAAATGGTCCTGGCCACCAGCGGGTATTTCCGTCATGGCAATGCACATGGCCAACGTGGATGATTTTGTTAGAGGATCTATATTTATATTTACACAGACACACTAACACACACACGTATATATATAATACCAATGGAGCGAAAAAGAGACTCGTGTCACGAGTGTGGTGGTATTTTGCGTGAATAACTCGGTGAAATTCGATCGTGCTACCGATTCGCACTCATGCGGAAATCATCGGATGGAACGAGGTAGATTTTGCATATACTAAAAATACACATATATTTTTGAAACATTGATGTGATTTCACGCGAATTGTCATATATTTTTTAGGCCCACATACAATAAATATAAACAAAAGAATTTTTATTATTTTTTTTTATTTTTTTACTTTATTTAGAAAGAAAAAAAAAAAATAATAATAATAATAATAATAATAGAATGGGGGAAAAAAAAGGGAAAAAAAAGTGTTTGAATTATTATTATTTTTTTTTTGTTTCTCTTCCTCTTTTATACTGTGAATGGGATTACAGATTACAGATACCAATTTATTTGCGTTTATATATGTACATGTATATATATACTAAATATGTATATATACACACCATATGCACGCGATTTTTATGTCGGCTTGAGGTATTTTATAGTGACAGTGTGTATGAGAGATTATTGGTTACACACGCCGAGTCACGGCTGTTATTGTTGTTGTTGTTGTTGTTAAAAGTGAGTTGAAAATAAAAAATAAAAAAAGAGAAGAAAAATGAATTGTTTTTGCTTTCTTTGTCGTTTTTATTTTATTTATTTATTTATTTATTATTATTATTTTTTTTTTTTATGTGAAAAGGAAAGGTGCGAAAAATGGGTTGATGTAGGAGGGAAGGAGTAAAAACAGGTGATGGTGGCAGTGAGCCAGGGGTAAAAAAATACGACATATAAATATATATATATATATATATATATATGCATAGGATAAAAGAAAAGGGATAGAAAGAGTGTGGCAAGTGTGTGGGTACAAAAGAGGAGCAAAGCTTTCGCGTGCATACGATAAATCTCCATAAATATGTATGAACGTCTTTTACGCGCACACCCTTCCCACACACTTCTCTTTCTTCCTCACCACCTTTATCATAGACGTAAATATATATATGTATCTTTTTCACCACTGGCTTCTTCCTCATTCGTTCACTCTTGCTTCTTTACATTAGAACTGGGCCTTTTCTTCTCATCTTGGGCGTGCGTGTACGCTACTCTGATTACTCTGTCTTCCATTTGCCTTTCGCACTTGCTCGGCTCACCTGGATTCCCACCGTAGCGGGTGTGTCTTATATACATCCCATCCACATTTTCATACACAGAGAAAGGATGTGAGAGAGAGTAAAAGAAAAAGAGAAAGAAAGATAGAGGGAGAAAAAGCACATGGTATACACCCGCGACAGTCTTAGACAGTTGAGATTGCACTATCGAGAATAATTTATTGCAAACTTTATTTACTTCAACGCAATACTACTCTAACAAAAATAATATAATTATTCATTATATATAAATATGATGATGAAGTCTGGTTAAAATTTAACTCTGTTTATTTAAAGTAGTGAAAAAAAATCCAAGAATATGGAAATACATATTTTTGTATTTTTAATAGGATTTTTATGATAACTAAAATAAAATCAAAAATCAAAGGACAAATACAAATGAAAAGATAAATATTCTTTTCGATTCTATCAAGAACAAAAAAAAAACAAAAAAATACATATATATATATATAAATCACTGTTTATATTCCATTGAAAAATTGAAATATTTTCTAATTTAATTTTCGGGACAATTCACTTGAATGAAATATTTGAGAATAAGGGGGATGGAGGAGGAGAAGGAAGAGGAGGAGGAGGAAGGGGGGGGGGGGAGAACAAATGAATTTCAAAACAAAATATTAAGGGGTAATTATTCTTTTTTTTTTTTCCCGTATTTGGTAATAAACGTTTTGTAGATTAATTGTTTTTATACATTGATAAAACATACACGACAATATATTTCTGTAGGCAATCTATATACACATACACATGTATATTTTAATATCTGTATACATTTGGTACACATGTGAACAGAGAAATACTCGTATACATTTATATTGAAATGAATTTCATTCGAAATCGAATGTCCAACAAACGTGAAATATTTTCTATGAATCAGAGTTTTATATTTAAATGAAATTCGAAACACGTAAATATATTTTAGAGTGAACGTATACCAAAACGTATGTCAAATATTTTGTGTAATTTTACGTACTTATCATGTAGAAATACATCAATATTGATCTATATGTAATTGTATATGAGTGTTTAGACACAGTTGATTATAAAAATATTAACTTTATTTTCATTACATAAAATAATATAAAATGAAATATTTCATAAAATAAAATAATTATTGAATTAAATATATAATGAGAGTTGAATACATATTTAATTCAATAGAATTGAAATATATCTCTGTACATATAATATTCATTTGTTTCATCGAGTAATTATGCAGAATACCAAAAGATAAATACATATTGATGATGTCAAATAAATTATTTAATAAAGTCAAGGAAAAAGTTTATCGTAGTTGGTAATACTCGAATTTATAATCCCAGTGGAAATTTTATTTTTATTCAAACGTTTTAACTACTCAACTGTGACTACTACATTTTTTTTGTTTTTGTCATAAATTATTGAACATAAAACAAAAATAAAAAATTAGAGGGTGTCATTGATTTATTATTATCATCATTATTATTATTTTTTTTTCATCTTACATGTCATCAATCATATATCAGAAGAAAAAAAAAAACAAAAAACAAAAAACAAATAAATATATATTGTCGTGTATTTCATTATCTAAATAAAATTATCACGATAAAATCATCAATTTACTTGGAGAAAAAAAAAAAATAATAATAATAATAATAATAATAAATAATATATGTATAAAAAAAAAACAAACTCGGAAAATAACAATCCATCAACACTTGTCTTTTATCATTAAAATCAAGTGACAGTACTCGCGACCAAGTGAGATATATCTGACTTTGAATGATTTACTCTTGCCAACTGATAAACACATCTGAGAATTAACAGACAATATAATTCATTATATCACTTTAATAAAGTTATTATATATGTATATTTGTATATAAATAAATATAATAAATAATATTATGTTGAAATTAAATGATAAAATCTAACAATATCTTTTGTTATATAATAACAATTATTCATTTTTATTATTTTGTATTTATATTCTTCACTATTTTTTTCTATCTGTTGAACAATATTATATACCCCACAAAAGCCATTTATCGTATAGTCGGTAGTTTTTCTATTTTTTTTTTTCTTCTCTTTATTATTATTATTTATTATTTTTCTTTTTTCTTTTACTCTCAACACACATATAACTATTACCCGTATATACATTGGTAAAAGATTGTTTGTAGAAGTTTGCGCGGTCGCAATTTTCATTCAGTTTTCAATTAGTCACGATTCACAAGGACACGAGGGGAAAAAAAAAAAAAAAAACAAAAAAATACACAAACGCGTTGAAAGCCATACGTCATTTTCCAAATACGATATGAAAACATTGATGAGACTTAGATTTAAACAAAAGAAAAATCATTTTTGCTTCCTATACCCAACCACTATGTATTGTATACCTTTATAAAGAAAATTTTTGTATACCGCCACTAGTATATATATAAATTCAATGTGCGCGCGCATATAGTCGAGGCGTATGATTAATTGTGTTGCATAAGCGACGGCTTTTACGATTTATCGCTTGCAATTTGTCGTCGTTGCTCGACGTGTATATATACGTCGACGAATTGAACGCGAGAAAGAGTGCAAAAGTATATAATATATAGATATATGTATATATTTTAAAAATTCCAGTTATATACTAGATTCTATGTAGATTTTTCATAGCTACACAAGTACACTATTTTTTTCATAAAGAAAAATATATATTTTTTTTTCGTATAAAAAAGAGAAATGAAAAAAAAAAAAAAAAAAAAAAAAAAAATAGATCACATGTTGGGATAAACTTGAATTAAATGAAGTTTTTAATGAATATATAAATAATTTTTTCATATGAATGTCATCAGTGATAAATGTAAAATATATAATTAAATAAATTATAACGCTTTGATTAAACACGAATGAGATAATATGAGTTGATTAATTTAATTCACTGTATACATATATTTATTTATTTATTTATTTATTTATTCATTTATTTATTTACCATTACAAAAAATATTGTTAATATTTTTATATAATATCAAACTAAATTATCTACATGGAGACATCAATCTGTCCAAAGGAAAAAGATTGAACAGAGAGACAGAGAAAGAGCAGACACTACACGCATGACGTAGAATATGTGTTGACTTACCTCAACCATTAATATTGCTCTTGGTGAGATATATATGTATACATATATGTACATTCATATATATTACTTGACTATACAACTTGAATGAGAGCTGTACAATACACAGTGACAATGTGTCCGGGATCCGTGGTGGTTTACCAGGGAATAACGTCAGTTTGGAGACTCTAGGTCAACATTGGTGGCAAAATATAATCAGAATGTGAATGAGAGTACAGTAGAAAGAGAAGGTGGAAACTAAAGTGTGAGAGTAAATGAGAGATGGCAAGTAAAGTTGAATAGAGATGGGTGGATAGAAGAGAGATTGAGGTCCGTGGGTAATAAAGAGACGAGTTTACACACATGAAATTGTGTGTTGCAACAGAATACCACTATTGTGAGTTGGTTGAGTTGCATTGGGTTAGTTTAATTAATATCCGATGTAAATGTAACCAAATTCAATGAATTCACAACGAATATATATATATTATATTGTAGTGTAACTATATGTACAGGTATACGCGTATGTGGGAGTGCGTGTGGCTAAGAAATATTGAGTGGGAAACAAAGCGATTGAGAGATAATTGGACAATTGAAACAAATGTGAAAGGGTTTTGATTATTTTTAAATCTATATTTTTTCATTTCACAATATAATGGAACGAAAAAAAAAAAAAAAAAAATTAATTAATAAATAAATACATAAATGAATAAATAAATAAATAAATAATTAAATAATATATTTATATATGTATATAATTATTATTTAATTTATATTTAGATTATATATGTAATTTTATGTAACGGGTGTTGCTTATAACTGTTTCAAATTGAAGAGTGTAAAGAAAATAATAATAAATAAATAAATAAATAAATAAATAAATAAATGGATCTCAGTGACTTGAAGGTCGTATATACATAATGTGTGTGTGTGTGTGTGATAATGCGGTTTTATTTCACGTACAGGAAGATATTAATCGGCCAAGATATAACACGCGCCTACGGGGTCAACTGTGAATCCCACATTTCGATGTTATATATATATATATATATATGCACACGCGGGCGTGTGTGTGTGTATGTTTGTATTATTTTTTTTTTGGTTCTTCCATTGGTTCTTTGGTGTGAGCGCGCGCGTACGCGCAATTCTTGGGAGTTAATTCCCGACCGACAATACCCCAGGGAAATTACAAGGTATCATTGGTGCAAAGAAGAAAGACGAGAGCGCGCGTGAAGAATGAAGAAAAAAAAACAGGAAACGAATTATATACATGTTCGTATATATTATATTATATATATAAGTAACTATTCTGTGTGTTTATATACATGTACGTCTCACAGGAATATTGTCTTATGTTCTGTAAAGAAAATGTTGGATTCAACACATTCTACTTTGGACATATATATATATATATATATATTTTTTTTTGTTTCCACCAAAATTCTGTTAGACAATTTCAAAAATATATATTTATATATACAGGTATAAATTTTATTTCCAACTGTATATTTAAATTTAACGTCAGACAAGAGTAATAATAATAATGAAAGGATAAGAAAAAAAAAAAAAAAAATTTTTTTTATATTGCACCATATTTTTGGAATAAAAATTTTATTATTTTATTTTTTTTTTTTTTTTTTTTGTATATGTAAAAAATATATGTATTTCTATGAAAATATATATTTTACTGTATTTGTAGATATCACAAATATAGTAAAGTGCAAAATATTGCATTACTGTGATCACAAACGACACACGTGTACTTTGACAATACCAAAGAAGTGAGAAGAAAAAAAAGAAAAAAAAATTAAATAAATAAATAAATAAATAAAAATTTCAAAATTAATACATTGCATATACTTGTTCATACGTATGTGAATACAAAAATCAAAGAGTAATCAAGAAAAGAATATGAAATGATCATGAATACGACAATGTATATAAAGTATATTTCATATGATAGACTAATATCGTTTCAATACATATCACAGTGAATAATGTAGATCTCTACTCGTTCATATATTTTTCACACGTCATCATAACGTGTGTACTTTGTGTGTAACACGCGAACATTTGAGTATAGATAAAAAGAAGAAGAAATAAATAGTTGATGCTTGAGATTGTAGAAGTGGCAATACAAAGTGAGAATAATAAATTAATGAAATGAAAAACCAAATAAATGATGAGTAATTAAATAGAATAAGTATATATAGAGTCTGTGAAGAATTGATATGTTTGAAAAATATAACAACGAGAAAAAAAGTGATTAGCAATGAAGGGGAAAGGAAAATTAAGTATAGTCGGTCTCAACCAGTTTATATATATAAGGGGAGTGTTATTTAGCAGCCTCTGGGTTTTCTTCTCTATTAACAATTGTATCTCGTCTCAGTTGGCAACAAAAAAAAAGAAAGAAATGTGGTCTTGGTGGCGAGTCTGCTGCAACTGTTGTTGATGATAGTGGTTGCAATAGTTGCTGGTCATAGTGTATATATATATAGATTTTGTTGTCTTTTTATTTTTTCATTTATTTATTTATTTATTTATTTATTTATTTATTTATTTTTTGTTTTTGCCATCGTCGCCACGAATTGATTTTCACTGTTCTTATCGAGAAGTATTGCCTTGCGTTCTACGGTGCGCCCAAATGAAAAAACAAAAATAAATACAAAATAGGAAAAGAAAGTAGAGGGAAAAGAATCGAAGAAGTGAACGAACGAGAAAACTAGAGAAAACGATAAACGAGCTGAGCTCAATTGTAGTGAAGTCTTTCGTCGCAACCAAGAGATACGGGTTTGTACAATCGTCTCGATCCTTGTGATACAGAGAAACGCAAGAAGTAAAATAGAAAAAAAAAAAAAAAAAAGTAGAAAAAAGTATAAATAACAATAATGAATTGAGAGGTGGAAAACAAAATAGAAGAAGAAAAAACAAAAGTTGAGGAATAAAAAAGAGAAAAATATTGTGAGAAAAGTGGAAAAATAAAAAAAAGAAAAATTTATAAGAATCTTGAGGATGAACTGGGGACGTCTAGGGGTAGACAGTATTAAAGGGGGTTAAAAATTTTTACGAGGTCCACATGGTATATCGTATAGTTGACGACAGACGTGCAAGGCATGCGTGTGCACATTTTTTTTATTTTTTTCTATTTTATAAACGTAAGGTGATATGATCTTTCATGAAATTGCAATATGCCGTTAAATAAAAATTTTTATATCACAAGAATATTTTGCAATAAATTAATATTTTATGCATATAAAATCATACTGTGCTAACACACATTTATATATATATATATATATATTAATAAAAAAAATTATTATAGTCATTTTAAGGGAGTTTGTAAAAAATAATAATAAAAAGAAAAAAGAAGAAAAGATACGTGTTCTTGTGTCGTGAAAAGTGAAAAGTGAAGATTAATATTTTATAGGGAAAATATAATGGTGAATAATTTCCATTCGGATGGATATTGAAATATATACGAATGTAAAATGAATAAACGACAGTTATTTTACTAATCGATAAATGGTAGATAAATGATATAACAATAAAAAAAAATATATATATTCAGAAAATCATTTCACATAAACCACATTATTGCCGGCGTACGTAAAGAAAAGAAGAACAGAAATGGAATGAAATGAAATAAAAAATATATTATCCAACTATCAATGAAAAATATTATCTCAAATAATTTTTTTCTTCTTCACGAAAAGCGAAGTATAGTTAAAAAAAATAAAGAAAAAAAGTGAAAGAAAAAACAACGAAAACGAAAAATAATAAAATAAAAAGTAAAAATAAAAAAATAAAGAAAAAAAAAAAATGTTAGGGCAAACGACTAAAATGAGAGAAGCGTAAAATGTCTTAGGTGGGATATAAAACTTATTCCATGTCACGAGTTATATCCATTAAAGATTAATAATCCATTGGGGAAAAAGAGTGGAGATGCAGCAGTGCCACATGGGTAGGTAGTGAGAAAAAAAAAATAATAAAAAATAAAAAATATAGACAGAACGAAAGAACGAAAGATGAAGAAAAAAAACTAACGCTGGAGATGTGGCACCAACCCGAAAAAAAGGATTAAGAAGAAGAAGAAGAAGAAGAAGAAGAAGAAGACGACGACGACGATGGCAATAGCGAAGAGTGTATTCAGGAAAAGTATAAGGTAGAGAAGATGAAGTGAGTAACTGAGTAAGTAAGCAAGAAGAGAGAAAAAGAGGAGAGACGAAATGGTAGGACGAGAGATGAGCTCTGGACCATTTGGCTTTACGCCACACCTTCTGAATTATTTACCTTTTCCCACCAGCCCCGACTGTGAGACTTTGGTGCATTTACTGGTTTAGAGTAAAGTCGACGGGCTGTGCGCGCAACATATAAAAGTTACAGCATGCACTTTGACGCCACTAAGGCGTACCAAATTGCGCTGTGAGATCGCGTGTAGTCAGCTAGCAACCACTAATAAATTCGTTTGATAAAAGTTTTCACTATCTAACGTGTTAGCTACTAAAATAAATCGATATTTCATAAAAATTACGCGAGGATAATACCGGAAAAGAAAGTCCTAACAACAATAATAAAAATAATAAAACCCAAAGTGGGTAGAAAAAAAAAAAAAAAATTATGAATATCATCATCAAAATTAAATGGCTGTGAAAAAAAAAAAAAAAAAAAAAAGAAATGAACGAAAAATTCATATATGCCCACATATATAATAAATGAGATGGATAATTTTAAACGGGAAATAATGAGTTGGAAAAGCCTCCACAAAACTTCCATAAATAAATGATAGTTTGCCCATCGTATATATATATGACAGAGAGATGGGTACGATGAGGAAGTAGAGAGGTCGGGGACATTGGGTACTCGTAACCGGTCATTATCCACGTTTAATCGAATAAATCAATTAGCGAATTGGATGATAACGATAACAAACTGCCGTTCAGGTGCACTCGTCTCACACAGTGCACGCGCGTGTGTGTGTGTGTGTGTGTATAATATGTATTTGTATGCGAGTATGTGTAAGTGTCCTCACCAGTTATGCCCAGACTATCATGATTTTTTATTTATACATTTTTTAAAAAATTTTTTTTATTATTCGATCTCGGTAACGTTATATTTTTTCTCGTGTGCCCTTTCATTTTGACATTTTGACAGTTTTGACGGAAAGCATATGAAAATACCGTCATATCCAGAGCGTTAGCAATACGGAAATTTTGACATACACTACGGTTTTATATATAAAAATAAACTGAAAAATAAACGAAGAAAAACAAATACAATAAAATGGAATACACAAGAGAATGAAGAAAAAAAAAAAAAAAAAAAAGGGAGCACACACATACACACAAATTGATTAATGTGAAAATACATTTGCCAACTGTAAATTCTAAATTTATCAATTCAATTTTTATTTGGCTAATAAATTTAATTATAGAGAAAAAAAAAAAAAAAAAAAAAAAAAAAAAAATTATAGTGATATTAATAAATTGAAACAATAATATTAATTATGAATGAAACGAGATAAAAATTGAAAAATATAATTAAAAACTATAAAAGTTTATTATATCGTGACCTCTATTCGGAATTTAACATGATGGTTGATAGTACTACGTTGGAGTACAGGGATGATGTTAAAAAGACGAGAATGAAAGGAAAAGAAGATTGGATGGTGTATAATTGAAATGTAAAATTAAATTTTGCTGCGACCGCATCTCAGCATTAATTAATTCGCGAAAATTAAGAGAGCCGTAATGACATTATCTTTGGGTTTCAGTGCACAGTGAAGTTGGGTGGAAGAAAACGAAGTGTGGGGCGCATCAACCAGCCGGGGGTAAGTTAAAAGGTGATGGCAGTGGTGGTGATAGTGGTGGTGATGGTGGTGATAATGGTGGCGATGTTGGGTAACATTAGATGACTGTGGGTACGTACACGAATTACCGAGGTATTTCAAGCGTGTACGCGAAATTTTAGTGCACGTTAGAGAAAACAATTAGTACGATGGAACGTAGAAAACTGAGTTTGGAACGCAACTCGATAACTTTAGGTTTTCACATCTTCATTCTCTCGTATGATTTACAGTTGTATTCTCTCATTCACACACAATCGCCGATAGAATTCTACTGACCATTCATTAAGCAAATATCCTATTGGATACCACTGATGAATTATCATTTGGTGAATTTGGTATTCGCCCCTAGGCTCCCTCTCAATTAGGAAACACATTTGCACAATTACAATTTGAGATAAAATCAATTGTAATATGAAGATTAATCTTCATCCAATATAATTATCACTCCGATATCATGATGTATCTATATATACCCATGACAATTCAATAAATATATTTATTTATAAAATTGTAAATGATTAAATATACAAATACATAATGTTATTGTAACAAAAAAAAAAGTCATTGTAAAATAAGGAGAAAGATATAGAAACAGATATTCATTTGTTTCATTTGATTTATGTTTATTGTCATTAAGTGAATAATTTTCATGATACTCTAGGGGACATATAACAGATTCTACAGAGATGCCGTGACCTTACATACAGAACTAATTTGTGATGAAACAACGCGGAGATAGTAAACATGATCTCTTCCATGTTGGATTCTTCTTTATATTCTCTCTACCACTTTTTCTTTCTTTTTTTTTTTTTTTTCATTCACTATTGTATCACTGCAGCCTCGTCTTTTGTTCTTTCACATAAATGTATACGAGATGAAGTGGAAAAGGATACACACAGGGTGTGTGTGTGTGTGTGTAGTTGAGGGGTAGAGTAGTGGAACTTGTATTATAATGGGATTCAAGCGCAGCACGTCACGCGCCTCGACAAACACGTCACGCAATAGAGATCTATCTTACCGAGCTCACGGTCTGCACGTTCATCAGTTTCAACGAGTCATCATCTTGTCTTTACTGATTTTTTTTTTTTTTTTTTTTTTTTCCAACATTGCTAAAGCACACTGTACATATCTTTTATTATATAACACATATAAATATATTTAACTACGTTTTTTTTTTTCTTCTTCTCTTCATCATTCATTGATTCTATATTTACTCATATTATATTATCATCTTATTGTTTACTTCAAATATTTTTCCCCATTTAATCTTCAACTATTCTTATTCTTATTCAATTTTCATTTTATTGCTTTATTATTATTTTTTTTTTCTCATCGCTATTCACTTGAATGCGAAAAAATTTTAAATTGATTTTTACGTTTTGATTTATTCGTGGCAATCGTTGAAAACTTATGTGCGGTCGTAAAAACCTCCTGTAGCGCATCGATATATTTTAGTCGTTTCAAACTCAGCATCTTGTATACATATACCACATGATGTCATAACATATATTTCCTATACATAAATAAAAACAAATAAATAAAAAAAAAAAACAAAAAAAAAAACAAAAAAATGAGAAATAAAATATTCGATGATACAATATGAAAACAATGTTTCAAAAACTCTCTCTATTTCTTCTTTCCTTTCTTTCATTCATTCACTTACTCACTCACTCACTCGTTTTATAGAATTGGCGGGGTAGGGAAGGAGTGGGGGCGGGGATATCAAAAGTTAACTACGTTGAAGGAAGAAAAATAAATAATATATGATACATTACAATATATACTCTCAATAGTAGAGAATATATCGAGAAAATAAAATACACCCGTCATATATAGTAACGATTTATGATAAAAACGAGTTGCACTATCAAAATACAAAATAAATATATATATATATGTATGTCATTTTTGTGTGCGCCGCGTGTTGAGAAACACGTGTGCATTTAAAATGGCACTCGACCTCACATCGTACTACTGTGTGACTCAAAGAGAAAAAAAAAAGAATCGAACAAAAAATAAAAAATAAAAATACGAATATCAAAATATATAAATAAAAAATTTGAAGATAAAATTATAATAGAAATATCTTAATATACATTTTATTAAATTTGATTGTATCATTTTTTTATATATGGAAGAAAAATTTACCATTATCATGACATAATCAGTAAATAAATAATATAACATTACGATAATTGATATTTAATGGAATTGGTATATAAATATATGTATATATATTTTTTTTTACATTATTTTCTTTTTGTGTACTTGACTTTTTTTCCTACTACACTAGAGTTAAGTCAAGAAAAAAATCAAGATGCAGTTAATGCATCTGTGAATTTTACTCTACCATTATCTCTCTTTCCACACAGTTCTCATCCATAGTAATGTCGATTACAATAACAAATGGACGAACAATGGCGTGCGCATTCGATGCCTCTAAATCGAATACTATCCGGATATATCGCGAAATCTTCCGTAGCAAAGACATTCTAAAGAGACACTACTACATCTATAGAACCATAATCCAGGAACGGAAAAAATACACACACACACACACACATATATATATATATATTATCTGTAACGAAAGCGTGAATATATCTAAGGACGAGCGCTCGTGTTTGTGACATGGAGTACGAATAATCGATTCACATTGAGCGCGATGTGCATCGTGAATCTTGTCGTTATAATATATAGATATATATATATATATATAAATTTTATAAAAAATTTTTATATATTGTATAACTATGTATATGACTACTTGACGATTTCAGTAAAGTGCAACGCGGTGTTGAGAAAGAGCTTATATTTAAGCTGATAAGTCATGCCCACGACAGAATATCCCCGATCATGAATTCCGTTTCATAAGTGAATAGTTGACGATAAGGCACGTATATGACCTATTTCATAATGATAAAAAAAAAATATATATATATATATATATATATATAATAATTGTTATCATGGAAATATTCAATGAAAATGGTCGTGATGTTGTTGGTGATGTGCAACAAAAAAAAATGAAAAATGAAAAAAAAATGCTAAGTGATGGATTTATCGTTATTGATTAGAATTAAAAAAAAACAAAAAAAAAATGAATTTCACTCGGACATTATTGATAAGAGTAGAATTTAAATGAGCTATTCATATTCATCGCGATGTTGTTGTTATTTAAATTTTGTAATTTTATTTATTATACACTAATGTGAATATTATCTAATTTACATTATGTATTTGCTCATTGATTTGATGTATTTTTTATATTACATTTTATATTTATGATATTATAATAAAGAAAAAACAGAAATGTAAAAAATTAGAAAAAAAAAGTATACATATATATATATATATAAATAAATAATAATCATACGAAAAAAATAATAAAAATAAATAAAAATAGTGCAAAGTGAAATAAAAATAAATTTATACTGTATATATGTATATCTTTGGTGACATTCAGTAGTTGAATAAATTTTTAGATAAGAAGTAAAAAGTTTTTGTTGAAGCAATTTAAGAATTGTCGAAGAATAGATTTTATATTTTTACGGTGCAATATTATCCTATCTATATACATCCTATATACGCATAAAATATATATTTTATCACATAACAATATAATTTTTTATAAAAAATAAAAAATATATCAACTACTCTTTTGCTAAAAAAAAAAGAAAAATAATCAAAATATAAAAATTAAAAAATAATTATATTAACAAAAATCGAATCTAAGTAGATGTATCTTTTTTTTTTGTTAGTATACAAAATTGAATGGGGAAAAATGGTTTGAAATCGTTCAGAAAATTTATACATATATATATATATATATATATAAATATATCAGGATAAAAATTTATTTGAACGTGTAGAAAGAGGAATAGGCAAAAGAGTAGGGGTGGGTTTTTCTCTCCTTCTTTCTTCCTCTCGTGTTTAGCCGGAAATAACGACTGGCACGCCGCACTATCGTGGGTATATTCCCTAGGCGGACGGTAACTCGCAGGCTCGATCGGGATAAGGAGCTTCGGCTTTCCGCAACATTTACATTCGATTACAGTTCTCCCATCCTTCTAACATTTCTTTTCGTTTTCTCTCGTGTACGTCATTTCCGTCTTACTCTTCAACTCGTTTCTACTGCTATTCAGATTACCGGTATATATTTCGCTACGCTCACGAAAATTTTTGCTTCTACTTATATCTACTTTTTCGTTTTCGTTTTCTTCTCTTTCCCTCTTTCCTCTTTTTCAATCTTTTTTTTTTTTTTGTTACAACTTTTCACTGACTCTCGTACTGCGACTTCATTTATAGTGAAGAACTTGCTTATCTGGCGAGTAGTAAACGACAACTACGTCGATATAAACGATGTGATCTACTGTGTGATTCTTTTCAACGTCTTATTGCACACGAATATACTTCGTTTGAAAAAACCAAATGAACGATATATTGAAATTCATTTCCACACGCATAAAACTTTTTTTTTTTTTTATTGTTAAATGTGAATTCAAATTCACTGGAAATCTCATTGTATCGATTTTGATTTATTATTGATATTATTATTTATTATTATTAATTTTTTTTCAGTTTACTCTTTATTATTTTATTTTTTATATCATTAATTTATAATTATTATTGATGTGAAAAATAAATAAATTAAAAATTTTACATATATTGTCTCATGTTTGTTGGAAAATTTAATGTTGATTTGAACACATTACGATAAATTGGGTGATTATAATGTCGTTAATCGTATGAAAATCCACGGGTTACAGTCAAGTTGGCCAGTTTATACGTAACCAAAACTATAATATGAAATATAGTGCATATGAAGCGAGTTGCAAAACGGTACGGGAGTAACAAAATATACCCATAACTTTATTGTTAGTCAGCGTACAGCTTCTCAGTGAAGCTGGATTAAACTCGAGTTTGCGTATGAATTATACAAGTGCACTGAAGCAAAGCGAATTGTTAAAGAGACGTTGGGCAAGAGTGGCCACACCGTGTGTAACCTCATTTTGTATGCCATTATATGTACGTACGTACACTGGTGAATTTAAGTTAGAAAAAAAAAAACAAAAAAAAAAAACAAAAAAATCAATGAATGGAAAAATGAATAATAAAACGTTATATAAAAAATATATAGAAAGAAAAGTACAATTGATTTGTTAAATTAATGTGAATTAATAATTTATTTTATCTGATTGACATAAAAAAGTCATTAATTGTGATAATTTTTTTTTTTTCTTTTTTTTTAACATTAAAAAATTTAATAATTTATATTACTCAATTTTTATTTAAATTATCAAGTAGAAAATATAAAATGTTATACGTCAATTCTGTGAAATCATCACTCGTCACCTCATTAAAATCTCGTCATTCCTTTGTAATAAAAACTAAAACCAGAAAAAAAAAAATATATATATATATATATATAAATAAATAAATAAATAAATAATAAAAAAATAATCATTGTAGTTTAATGAAAATTTCTTATAATGAATTTTAATGTTTTACCAGATGATAAAAGGCACGATTATACTTGATACATCTCATCTGAAATTATCGCATTTACGAGGCAGACATGCGGGTGAAGGGCAAGTGCATCATCATCATCATCATCATCATCATCATCATCATCATCATCATCATCATCTTCACCACCACTACCACCACCACCACGACCACTACCACTACCACCACAAATACAATCTAAGGTAGATCACAGTGGAAAACGGGCCTCAGTTATGACTCCACTTCTTCGGATGCGGTGCGATTACTATAATTACGCGGCGACGCAGTGGCTATTAATGGTGAGGCTATCTCATTGCGGCATCTAAGTGCGCTTGGTTAGTTGTGCCTCAAGCGTTTTTCGGTGGTTGCTCTTGCGATATTCCACCCGATATATATATATATATATAAATATATTTCACTTCATGTTACCCACATCTTCAGTATGAGAATCGCGCGGGGTTGCCTGCCAAAACTTATACATGAAATGTACAGTAGTATAAGATCAGGGCTATGTATGCATACAATATATCTATATGTAGATATACATTAATCCTACAATATTATATTCATGTACTTTTTACGCTTGTGAGATATCTTAAAGTTGATGGTTTGATCACGGTTTGCTCAATGTCTTGTATAAGTGAACTCACACACATACACACAGCCCGATTGATCTCTCCTCCCACTTCATTTACCCTTAAATTGTTATCTCCCGGCCAGTTTGCCAACAATTTCAGAGAAAAATAACAGAGTGCTCGAGGCGTAGCCGAAAAATTTCAATTCAAATACACAATAATCGTCAATTATTTTACTCTGGTTGGATCACTCTGTGATAAGAATATATTACGTGATTGTTATTATTATTATTATTATTAATTTTTTTTTTGTTGATTTTAATATTTTTCAGGAATTTATATCGATGAGAAGATGATGGTGAATGAGAGAAAAAAAAATAATAATAATGAATAAAGTGAGTAAAAAAATTATTAAGTCAGACGTCTTTTTGTGTATGATGAAAAATAAGATTAAAAAGCAGAATGTGCAGTTGGACTTTTCTCAGTATAAATTAGTGAAATATTTTACACACATACACAAACAAATATTATATATATGTGATGGATAAAAAAAGGGATGATATTATAATCTATATATCTGTATATTCAACGGAAACGCGCATCGTGAATTCACTTTTTTCTCGTTAGTTAATCGGATCACGTTGAAATAGTTGGCCAATACTCTATATAGTTGTCTAGTTCTTTCTTTTTTATTACTATAACTATTATTATTGTTTTATATTTTTTTTCTTGCGG
Organism: Dinocampus coccinellae; assembly: GCA_963920625.1. Lineage (NCBI taxonomy): Eukaryota > Metazoa > Arthropoda > Insecta > Hymenoptera > Braconidae > Dinocampus > Dinocampus coccinellae. The sequence continues at coordinate 17,370,830 of OY987184.1, forward strand.
AATAGAGAGAAATTAATCTACTTAACGAATTTGAGATCTCGTGATACGGTCTACAGCATTCATATCTATATACGATAACTGTATGAATAGATATCAATGTGTCTATTGAGAATGAAAATTTATCAAATACCGATGGATATTACAGAGAATTAATTTTAAAAATATCACCAAGTAATAAATACTACGTTTTTCAATACGATGAAAAAAAATATATATATATATTTCTTTGATCTTTATTTTTATCATTGTCAAATTCATTTCAATTTTTTTGATGAATATATTTTTTAATTTTATTATAATTATCATTGTTTGAATGATTACATCCATTCGAAATTTAAATATGTATGCAATGGGAATTTTCAAATTTATTCAGTATCACTAATACAATTTCAAAATGCAGTTGAAAGTCATCACAAAATGATAGGATAAATGCAATATTATATGTAGTCCACAAAATATCTACCATATACTGTATATACAGTATAAAATGAAACAATGACCACCTACCATATATGAAATATAAAATGAAACAATGAAATAAATGTAATACCATTGCCTATGGCTGTACTATTGTGAATTACATGATATCCAGATTATGTTAATAAAAGTGTAATAATTTTCGTATGAATATAACAACCAGATTGCAATGTATTAACGTTTCAAGTTGAATGGGGCTGAATAGATTCATTCTATATAATATAAATTCTTCAAAACTGTAAATGAATGAATGAGATCAAAAAATATTTAATGTCAAAAAATGATATAGTAAATTATTTTCTAGATTTTTTTTTTTTTCGTTTTATCTCGCACTACAAAATTACAAATATAGCTTAAATGTATGTACTTGTGCAATTATTATCATTATATAAGTGCAAAATTGAAAAAAGAATTAATGAATTTTATGAAAATGTACATACACGTGAATAAAAATGATAAAACAAAAAAATAAAAATAATAATAAACTTGAAAAAAATATTATTTCAATTCAGTCAAAATTAGAAACAATTTGATGTGATAAAAATATATTTGTATATAGTAACGAAGAGTGTGGCGCAGAAACAAAGTCATTTCTTTTCAAAATACCGCATATCGGACACGTATAGCCCAGAGCAGGGCGCGCTGCTTTATCTTCCCAAGGGAGGTTGAGTCTTGAATATAAGATTCTCTAATACATTTTTATAGCCGCATATAAAACGTATGTATTCCCACGTATCGTGTATATATGCGGGTGATGCCTTTGGGTAATCGTTTTGCAATCGAGCGTTGTGTCCGCATGCGAGTGATACAATGCGGTAAAAATTTACGTTAGGGGGAAATGTAAGGAGGAGAAAAAGAAACAGAGTTGTGTATTTGCCCTGGAGAATTTTACATATATATCTATATATATATTCTACAGTCAGGATATTATAATTTTCTTTTATATATTTTCCCGTTTTGTGTGATTTATATTAAATGAAAAATTCTATTTTGCATGATTGCCATACCGATATTATTCGTCATTTTTACATTGTACGATACGGATCTGTTGAAATTTGTAGATACAAATTTTTTCTAATAAATCGCAGAAACTAAAAAAAAAAAAAATTATTGAATCAATAACAATACCAATGAGATATAAAATTATTTATATAGTAAAAATAAAAAGGGGAAAAAAAATATATATTTTTTTTCGTCTTTTTTGCAATGCATTTTTTGTTTTTTTTTGTTTGTTTTAACGAGGTCATAATCTTTTTACCCAACAGCTGAATTGGCAAAAAAATATTATGGACTTATTTTATTTTTTATTTTATTCGTTATATGATTTTTTATTATTTTTCTTTTCTTTTTTTTTTTTTGATTTTTATATCCTAGATTTAAATACTTACAAACTTGCAGAGTCTCTACTATATACGTGAATATAAATCAAGCAAATTAGTTTACAGCACTGACGTGTAACGCGTCTTCTCCCACGTTTTATATACATGAATATATACGTATATATAGTATAGAATGGTTTAATTTTCCAAGTAAATTAGTGAGTGAACGACAGCGTGAAGATATATAGAGTGCATAAATGAATTTGCAATTTTTTTTTTCTCATTTTTTTTTTTACATTCAAAAATCTATGAAAAATTGGAAAAATGACATGAAAGTTTACAATCAATCTTTATCGTGTGTTTGCGGTCAATCCGAGTAAAAAAGAAAAAGTAGAAAAGAGAAATGTGAACAAGATTTTGCGTGTATATATATAAATATATGTGTGTTTGTGTGTGTGGGTGTGAAAGAGAAAGAGAGCAAGAGGAGAAGTTAGCAAAGTCGAGTTTTGTTGGTCGTATAGAAAAGTAAAAATGGATGTGAAAGAATGAAAAAGGAAATAAAAAATGTGCTCACAAGTATTCGTAAAACTTGTGAGCCACTAGAATATTTTCCACTTTTGCTATTTTCAGGTACTTTTGGCTTTTTCAGAGTTCATTTCTCGTTACTTGGGCGAACGACTTGGAAAGTTGGGCCCCGTAACGGTATTCGGCACTGAGACGTTAGTGCCAGCCGTGCAACAGAAAACTCAACATCGTTAACCTTTCGCGCGTTCGTGAAAATCACGAGTTACGTATTTCGAGAATGAAGAGGTAGGTTGGCTAAAGAAAATAAGGAGAAAAAACGAGAAGAAGCGAGAAAACGGGGTTGTAGTGGGTGTAGCTTTTACAGTATACGAAGAGGTCGCAGTGGGAAAAGCACACATAGTGAGAAATATAAAGCGCACCAACTATTTGTTCTCATAATGTCGACGTGTCTTGAGTAGAGTTGATGCGCGGGCTTGTAGCACTTATGTCCGCTCAATGTAACGATAATACGAGTGATCTCTCGTGTATTCATATAAAACATTGGCGACGTTTTTTTTTTCCCTATTTCACATTCTCCTTATTCTTTTATTTTTTATTTTTTTATTTTTCATTTTCTCACTAAATAAATTACTATAGATCCCAAAAATAATTCAATTTATTTTTGTAAAATATATGAACACTAATATTTAATATACTTTGTAGAAGATAACGAAAATTTTAAGAGTGAAAATAAATAATATTAAATAAAAAGATAAAAATATCAATGAATTTAGATATTCTGTGTTGTTATTTGAAAAAATCATTCAAAAGATATATGAATTTCAATTTAATTATAATATTGTATATTAAATTTCAAATTAATAATTCGGAAAATTTTATGGATTTTCATTCGATTTTTTTCTAATACAACATTAAAAAAAAAATATCCGTGAATGTTTCAATGAGTTATAGGAATGGATATGGTAGTGGATAGTTTTGCATTCATGAAGATTATATGCAGTTTTAGCACGTTCCACGTGGGAAATTGGACCGAGATTGTCCTTATCATCGTAAATCACGTAACTAATATTACCCGCTCTACCATTGAATATATATAACGTTATATGACAACGCACACCAAATTCAGTTACTTTGTATGATTATTTATTTTACTGTTACACATGAAATTTTAAATAAAAATTGATTGCAATTGCCTTGATTTTATCATCACAGTAATTATTTTTATAATTTTCTTGAAAATAATTTACTCGTATTGAAATAAAATTGTATATGAATAATTAATTCTGAGTTAAATGTAAATTTTCGTGAAACGAATAAAAATTAATATTTAAAAAAGTTCAATACGTATTTTTCACAATGATATTTAAAATATTTCATGCATATTATAAATTTCATCAATTTAATCATTATTATCACGAGAAAAACTCAACTATATGCATGAAATACACAAAGTAACGTCATATCTTTTTTTTTTTTTTAGGGAATAATATAATAGCATAAATGTATGAGCTATCTTTCCGGAAATCCTCACCGGATGTGGTTTAATGAGTATAGTGAAAATACCACCCTAGTGTAGTGTTGCACTTCAATGGAAAAGGGTACGAGAAAATTAATTTTTGTCCGCACCAGTGACAACGAGTGTGTTCTAGTTAACGAGCAGTGATGCGCCGTATGATCCGCTCAATAAAAATGAGAAAGAGGGGGTATACACATGAAGAGACAGAGGGACAAAAGTGAGTTGACAATGGCAATTAGTTCTCGTATAGGTGTCACACCATCGCAACATACATTTGTCAACATCACAAGCGGTTTCCTTTCAAACTGGACAATACTAAATCACTGTCACTAATGTCGGATTAAGAGAAAAAAAAAAAAAAAAAAAAAAAAAAAATTGAAATTTAACAAACACAAGATAAAAGTAGAAAGAATAATGTCACCATGTGTTCACAATTTTTCTTGACTCATCGGCATTTATTCCCATAAAGTCATCGTTGAACTATCATGCGAATTTTTTTCTCTGGTCTTTGGTAGATAAAAGTGAAGAGAGACAGTACCTAGAAGAGCAATCGCGCCATAAATGGTGAACGTGCCGCGTGGCAAAATCACCTTTAGAGCAATTGGTCCAGTTTTTACTACTGTGAAAAAGCAGAGAAAGGTGAAACCAGCACGCAATCCACTGCACAGACTTTTTGTTGTGACCATTGGAAAAGAGTTCAGTGGACAAGAACTAAAGTAGTTGGATAAGTTCCAGTATAACTGTATACGTGCAGATGAGAAATAAGACAATGGGCAACCGTGAATTTTCATACTTACAATATAAATATGCTGATAAACCAAATAGTATAAAAGTAGTTTGGAAACCTGATATATTAGTGAGAAGCCAACTGGAACGTCTCTTCATTGACCAACACGTGACATTACTGATAGTAATCATTCTCATAACGTCAAGAGTTGGCGTTGCTAAACATAAATTATTCACTTCAGTATTCATACTAGTCAGCAAATTCATAGAGAAATTCATCACGTATTAAAATTGGAAAATTATCACCAATCAATAAATACCTAAAAATAATAATTCAGTAAATTGAATTTCTTCTCATAATTATTATTATATCGTGTTCATGACATTTTGTGATACTATTGAGATCAATGAATTTTATCGATACACCATTATTTTTCCAGAAATTGCTACACATTGAGGACGATGCTGGTGTGGTTATCGTATTCCACAAGCCAACTCGGAGTTTTGGATACAAAGTAACCGAATACAAAGTAGAGAATTGGGATAGCACCGCAAAGATGGGCGGTGAACCGTCGATGAAGTCAAGTTCCTAATACGTGGGATGCCAGTATGTCAAGCGCGATGGCTAAGCTAAGACAAGTAAGGAGTAAACCTCTGAGATGTGTATGTGTGATCTCAGCTATGTAAACTGGACTTGTGGTACTCAAAAGACTTGCACTAAAACAACATTGCAGTCAAACATCTATCAACATTGTGAAATTCACAAGTGAGTGCCAGTACAATCCAACCAAGCGTTAAGATAGGATTGATTATCATGAAGGTGCTTTTCCTGACTAGTTTGTCCATCAAGAGAGTGAATAACCAGTGTCCTGAATACTATTGCTATAGTTACCACGGTGGTAGCTATCTATGATTCCTCATGCATGCTTGTAATTGTTGGGTCATTCAATTCTGCTGCAAAGCTTCCGTTGAATCGAATCATGTTACTCATGCTGGTTGCATTGATCCTCTGCAATTGAGGAAGCAACACGACACTATACCCCATTGTTATACCTGTTGTGACAGCACTTACGATAGAAATGAGTGAGACGAGGGAATAACGTAAATTATCCTTGGAATAGCCGTCCTCATTCATTATAGCCGTCGTGGTTTAAATTAAATTAATTATACTCACACAGAATAAATGTAAAATATATAATTGATACGATTTTAATTATAAAATAATTATATAGAAATGCATGATGATTATGTTGTCCAATGTGACAACTTAATGACTCAAGGAAATAAGTACAATTCTTATACACACGCACACATACACACATGCATGCGTAAAAATATTTGCCCTTTGATTCTTCACTTTCAAAATTCACTAGTTAACTTATTTTTTCACTATGTCTCTATGATATAATAATAAAAAAGAATAATCGATCTGCGTAAATTCAATTCTCTATAAACTTTTAAAACACGTTAGTGTCGAATACTTTCACTGTTATTTTGTTATTTTATGATTTACTTAGGAACTTTGTTATTGACTGTAAAGAGTTGAGGCTGGAAAATTGCAAGAAAATTAAGTGTTTCAATAATACACGAATTAATTCAAACTATATTACATCTTAAATCAAAACTTTTGCCATCATTTAAAAGCAAAAAATATAATTTACGACTGTCTTGAATTGACATTGATTGACATTAAACTGAATAACAAGTGTGCTAAATGAAAGTAAATAAATACTCACTTCTATTTGCAAACTGACAACCTAATAAGAAATCAAGTAAATACATTGACAAATACGATACGGCTTTTTTTGTTTACAATTACACAACTCCATTAAAATTACTTTGATACACGAGTAAATTAGATAAATGTATTCTCCAATTCAAAGAAGATAAATTAATACAAAATATTTTTCAACTTTTTATCTTATTCATTATTAATTTAATAATACTATAAATATTATACAAATGAAAAAAGAAAAAAGAAAAAAAAATGTGGTACAAAATTGATTTTAAATAATTCAAAACGCAAACCGTGAGCAATACACATTTCATCATTGAACGATCATAAGTTAATCATATAAAAGCTACATAAACTCTAATGTCAATCGATTAATGTCCGAAACACGACCGATGCAATTGAATTATACGTTTAGTTGCGACGATTCGAGGCTCACTACTCCAGATAGAACAGACGATATATACATTTTTTGTGTTGCACATTGCCAAGCTTCATATCCTTCTTGCCATCTCACTCAACCCTCTTCTCCCTCTCACTTTTTCCCGTTCGCATTTACTGTCTCGTTTCATTTACGATAGAAAATGGATTCTATCGATATATACGTTAAATAAATTAGATCCATCATACGCAGCACTCAAAAGATTAAGCTTCACTTCATTTCCAATTCTAGCCTTGCTATCGGTTTTACTCTTACTACTATAATAATAATTATTATTTATCATTATTTTTTTTTCTTCGAAAATACTGTGGAAAATAAATCAAGTACCAAACATAGATTTTCATTGTATAAATGAACGTATTGATTATTCTTTTATTTTATTATTATTTTATGATCATGAATATATTTATAAGCCGAATGTGTATAGATAAATCATGAAGCAGAGCCGATTGCAACTTTGCCTGTCGTGAAACTTGGCTTGATCCAATTGCACTTCATTTCAGTGAAGTTATCTTAAGATATATAATCGGTTTAAGTGATTAGAGATGGTATTATTGGTGAGATACCTTTTGCAGCTTAAATTTAATAGAGAGATTGGTTGGAAAAGTTAACAAAGCAAAACTGCATCGTTATTGCTGTTTACAGGTGAAGACAAATGAAAAAATTGAATGAATTTATAATAAATAATTATATCTATATTTATGATAGGAAGAATAATAATTGTAATTGAAATTTTTTATTATATCAGATGTATTTTATACGATACAAAATCATGTTAATGCCGTGTCTAATTGAAATATTTGCAACGAGATAAATATTCGTAATAAATTATTGTAGAGTAAACCCTATGTGTTAATGGAAGAAATACAACGTCGTGGCAAGTGGAAATGTGAAGTTGAGTCGAGCAAACGATTCATAAAGAGCCAAGGGTGACGACAGCGACGACAAAAGTTCGTCAATTAAGTTCGCGAAGGAAAGCGAAACGGGTCGAGATGTTTTGTTGAACCAAGTTTGAAACGAGTCCACAGCCGCATTAGCGCCAAACTTTGCCAAGTCCTTCGTGTGTACTTGGCAGTAAGTAGAACCCCAAAATTCCTGTGAACCCTCTCACACCCTTCATATACACACTCTTTTTCACCCACCATGATGCTGTCTACTTCTCGGCAGTGGTGCACACGTACCTTTGGCCCCAAAAGTTCGTTGGCGTTGCGCGCGGCTAGAAATCCAATTTTCTCACAACTTATCTTGCAGTGTTGCGCGTGGTATAAGATGCGCACACGTTTTCACAGTGAAATTCTATTACAAACGAAAGAAAATAAATTCGACTATGTCAATGTTTTTCACCGCAATCACGTACTACCAATAAAACAAACTATTGTCGTCTGCCAAAATTGTCGTAAACTCTTTATTCGCTAAAATATCAAAATTGATTATTTTATAACGTCCGTGACGGGTTTTTTTGTTTTTGTTTTTGTTTTTTTTCTTTTTAATTTATGATAACACGATGTAACTAAATAAATAAACTGGTTCTTAAATTTATACTTGTATTTTTTCAATTAACTACAATTGCGTTGATTTAAAGAAACTTTGTCCAATGCAAAAATTAATTTAATTAGCTTCTCTATACTATGATCAAAACGAAATATAAACTAATATTTTATTGCATGACTGTCTTATAAATGATTCAATTCAACTATATCCTGTTGGAGAGGGCGGAATGAATTTGAAATCCACTTCTCGATGTTTATCGTCAATAACGAAATACTCAACGCGAATGATATGAGAAGTTATGGGCCCTCTGTATATGTACGAGAGTATACTAAATATATACAAACAAACATGGTATATATAGATGTATATCGAGACGAGAACGTTTTCACAGCACGAATTCAGTCGCTGCTTTCCGCGGTGATTCCTCTGACGTCCCGCCGGTAAATTACCCCATATAGCTGATGCTATTATTCGCGGGTTGCATACGCGCCATGTGTAACAAAGCGAGAGCGATAAACGAGCAGCTCACACGCCACTGAGACACAAGACGCCGCCACCCCGACCGTTTCACCGCAGAAAATCACCCCAACCAAGCGACTCGGTAGAAGAGTAACAAGAAAGAGGGAGAAAGAGAGAGAGAGAGACAGTCATTTCTCTTTACCTTTCCTTTTCGCTTGGGCACCTTCTCCGCATTGTCAATGAGCCGTAGATGCACAAGTTGTACACAAACTTCTCATAGTTTTGTTACACATCTCGAGTTTAGGCTTGTTTGTTGAAATGGCTTAATTGAAATTGTAACGTTGAGGGTATTCAATGCCATTCACTTACCTAAAACACATATTAAGATAAATTATATCATTATAATTAATATTATCAATCATAATTTATTTATAATATCAATATTTTATAAATAAATCGTTTGATTACTAATTAAATTAAAATATGTAGAGTTAATATATGAATAATGTGTATAAATGTGAATGAGTAATAGCGATACTAGCAAACAATTCAATAATATTATTGTCAAAGAATGACTGTGATAAAAAGAAAATCAGTAATGTTGAATAATTATTAGATATATTATATATTATATATTATATAATTTGAAATTGGAATTATGTGATCTTGTAATCGAACATGAATAAGTTTATAGCTGAGAGAAATGAACAATGTATAACTACCTAGCGATAAGTAGAGAGAAAAAAAATATTAAAGTGAGATGGTGGTTTCCAGTTGTAGTGAGGGAGAATTGGCGAACAATCAACGACGAATGAGCACTACTTGGGTGGCCATGTATTACTACTACTACTACTACTACTACTACCACCACTACACGACTCCCAAGATGATTTTCAAACGTGTTTTTTATATTACAAATACTTTTAATATAAAATAAATAAATGAATAAATAAATAAATAAATAATTAATTAATATTTCATTAAAAAAAATTTTATCATAAATTTTATCAATTACAAAGAGTAATAATAGTGAATATTAATGTTACTAATATTTAAAATTATAATTATATCGATTTTTTCTGTTAAATTGAATAGAGAATACGAGATGAAAATAAAGAAAAAAAAAAAAAATAATGTTAATAAAATTGGTGTATATGGAAAATTTGTATTATTTCATGAAGAGGTGGTTCTCAAAGTAATCAACGAGTTCTTTGCCCTCACTTTCGTCCGGCACTTGAAAATTCGCGTGTCATGAACCACTAACTCATAACGATTGGTAAATGGGCGCGTGCATCCTCTCTAAATCGATCGTTCGTGTATACGATGGCACATTATGTGTAAATAATCCAAGATTACCGCACGATGAATCGACATGTTTCAGGTGTTTTATTTACGTGTATGATACTCGTTTACCTGCTACTCACTGATATTTATTTTTTCTGTTTGTCAAATTCAGTGTCATATCATATACGAATAGTGAAATCTATATACGTAAAATAACCTATAGATTTTATATTCCGTGCACGCATCACTGAAACGTATCAATATCACCCGGACAGTTGCGGTCACAGCAGGTCTGGGTTTCAAAATATTCAACTACACAGAATCCAACTACATGTTGTACATATCGATTTACATTTTCGGAATGCCAAGTGCCCAATTTATACACGCGATATAGCTACGCTACTCTCTTCTTCCTCCATCTCACTTTTTGCTTTATGGTTAGTTAATTACGCTAAATTTATCGTCAGACCTATACGATTACGCCTATTTGATATGCCGCGACACTCAAAACTCGTACATCACACTTAATCGTTGAATATGCAATAGTTTCATACTCCTCTTTAATAATGTTACGTTTCCTTCATCATTCAACACTGTATATAAATGTATCCACGTACATATTTAATGCAAAATAACATCTATACATACACATATTCATATGTACATAATGACATTGTCTTTCACTTCATATACACATCTATAAATACATATATAATCCTATGATATTGCACATTGGTCTGTCATAAAATAAATTCATAAACACCTCGTCTGGTATTAGTAACTTCATGAATGTCCTCATTCGTAATAATAATACGTCGAGATTTTCGTGAAGAGCGTTGGAGATTATAGCACATTATTCAACATTTGTATATATATATATGTATGTATGTATGTATGTATGAGTTTTTATATATGTAAATACGTATCCACGTATATATTATTATTTGTATACATGTATTTTCGTTTTTCTTGCATTATTATTATTATAATTACTTTTTTTTTTCTGTTTCGTGCCAAGGTAGATTTATAAACATGACTGCGCAAACAATACGCTATTGATCTACCCACATTGGCTAAACAAAACAAGATCACACCTCATCTGAGGAACGAAAAAATTGCACCGAACACGTCTCAAATTTGACATTTAAAAAAATACGAAATAAAATATTTAATAGAATTTTTTTTTTGTTTATTCAATTTTTTAGACGAGGTGAAATTTTTTTATATTTTTATATCGAGAAAAAGAGAATGGGAAAAACCATGAGGATACTCACTGGTATATGACACATTTTTTGTTTGATGGAAATCAAAAAAATTGATTGAATGTAAAATGTGTAGGTATATTAAATCGTTTATTTCATTGGGATTATAATGTTTTATTTTTATTTCACATCATTTAGATTTTTATTCATTTGATATAAAAGAATATTTAAAAATAGTAACAAAAAATAATTGAGCAATGAAAAAATTTTTTTAAAATTTAAATTGAAAACAGAAAAAATACAAAGAAATGTTTGAAAAATCTTTGAATTTATTGAAAAAATATGAAAATTAAGGAATAAGAGTGAATATAAATACATGTATTGTATATAAAATGCAAAGTATTGTTGAAATTCTCTGTCATCATGTCCAATAATATGCGTAGGTAATCACAATTTAGTGGCTCAATAATGTCCACTACCACGTGATACGTGACGTACCGCGAAACAATTTATCAACCCTGACAGTCAATAAATTTCTACATAGTGTATATATAGTTTACATAGATATACGTCCACCACACATATGCATTTACTAATATGCAACTCCATTTTGTACATGAATATGATTTTACTGCTATGCATTGATAAATTGTACAAACAAATTGTCTATTACTTAGGAAAAAAAAAAAAAAAAAAAAAAAGTTAATACACAAATTATTCTGATTGATAAAAAAAATATGATAACTATTGAACGGATAAAATTAAATTCAAAATAATTAATGTGTCATGAATTTGTATCAAATACTAGAGTAAATTAAAGTTCCACAATCAAATTAGACCACTATATATCAATATTGAAAATTATTCAATAATTTCACACAATTTATATTGATCATTACTTATAATATATTATAAAATATCTCTCGATATTTAATATAAATATTTTATTGTTTATCAACAATGTCAGTGTACACGATACGTGGGCGGTTTTTCCAAGTATACGTTTCAAAAGCACCGCGTATAAACATTTAAATATACAAATGTATATTCCCTTCTTTCATTTCCTCCATTCAGTATACGTCGTCTTGGTTGACGACAGGGCGCGACCACAAATTCCTATGGCGTCCACTCAATGATTTATGACTTGAGGAACAAGCGGGTGAACAATGCAGACTATGGCCAAGTTCACGAATGCCCATATAAAGAAACGTCGCGTTATATGTGCGTTCGTGCGAATATGATTGCGTATGCGTGAGGATTCATAGCACACACTCACTCACACACACACACACACACACACACACGCGATAAAATGTCAAATAATATGTGTCGTGCAGCAATAGTGATACTGTACATATAGAAAAACAAAAAAATTAAAATAATAATAATAATAATAATAATAATAATAATAATATAGTGGTATACATGTGAATTGGTAAAGCAGAAAGGAAGTCTTTTTACGCTGTATTGAATGCCGCGCGCAACATGCCGATATTAAGGGGCGCCTTCGCGCCCGTAATATCCCGCAGATCGCGAGCCCCAGCCGTCATAGTCATAAATAATAACGAAGGTTTTTATTGCCAATAATATTTTACATGCACGATTGGCTTGGTGGGCGACGCTTTTACCTCTAACTCCCACTTACCCTTGACCATAGCGACGTAGAAGTTGAGTTCAAACGCCGCGGGATTCTTTGCAAGAGAGAAAAATATATATTCCATGTCTCTTTCACCATTTACCATCAGTCTTTGCCAAATTCTCATACTACTCACACTATTAAACATGAAAAAAATTCTCTTGACTTGAAGTCTTGAAATATTTTCTATATTTTTTTTTTTTTTTCCTTTTTTTGTCTATTATACTTTCGTTTTCATTTTTATATTGTTTATAAAAAAAAAAAAAATTATTTTTTTCTCTTTACTGTATTTAAAATCTTCAGACTATACAAAAATACCGTCAATTCACAAATATTTTGTATTTTTCATTTATTTATTATTATTTTTCTTCAACTTTATTCACTAATTTTATTTTATATTTAACAATAAAAATCACAGTGACACGTGTAAAAACAAAAAATTATTATGTCAATACCAATCATTGGTGTGCAATCATTGTAATCGGTTTATCATTATTATTATTATTATTATTATTATTATTATTATTATGTTTTCGTATCATTATTTTAAAGAAACATCGAGTATGTGGTTGTGTATTGATTTGTAGTGGTGGTTTTTTAAGGGCAAGAATACGATAGAATGCAATCGAAAAGAGTGAAGAAACAATGAAGAGAGCGGAGCAAGGAGAAAGACGAAGAAAAGATTTGGGAAAATATCAGAAGAATCGTTACCATGGCACGGTTGAACGAGCACTTCGAGACTCACTCTGACATGCTCTTGTACTCTCAACTCTATATACGGTAAGAGTGGAAGCTTGAAGCATTACTTTCTTCGGAAAGAGACTTCACAATCTCCCAAGCGTCGTCACAAAATAAAACTAGTATTTTTTTTTTTTTTTTTTTTTTTTCTTGTTGACAAAAATGAAAAGAAACAATAATTGTATATAGGTAAATTTTACATTAAAAAAGTGAAAGCAAATTTAAAAAAATAGTTGTGAAGTATAAAGTGGAGATTGTAAAAATAGACAAATTGATTGGATTTATAAATATTATGTAAATTCATAAATATGTAAAGTGTTGCGAGCAATTTTATTCCACCACAAGTTTACTTTACCCTATAGCTCCTTAACATTCGTGAAATGCAAAGCAATGAAAAACATTTCCGCATATGAGTGTAGTATATTTGTACGAATGGTAGTGGCACAAGAGTAAATGTAAAGTAAGATCCGGCTTTATACGGGTTTGCATTCACGATGATTCTACACACTTGGTCTATATATTGGTCGACAGTGTGCAAGAATATTATTTACATATACGATATACATAGGAATCAGGTGTAATGCTACGTACTCAAGCAATTCGAGATGGAAGCTTTTGAAGCTCTTGGTAGTAATACAACACTACGTGTAATAGTTCATTACATATTCCAATAAAAATCCACTCTATTCATTTATCACAGTTGTCTACCATCCGATACAAATGTCGTATCATATTCTACATGGTTGACTTTAGTTGTAGATCATAAAGAAGCTTGTGTAAAAAAAACCATCAAAGGTACTGTACAATGCATTTTGCATACAAAAGAAGATCAGAAACGACCATAAGGAACTCACAATTTTCGCGGAGTCAAGCTGAATCTCCCTCATAAATTTCTCCAGTAAATCTTCCCATAACCTCAGATAAAATAATAGCAGGGACAAAGGGACAGTGAAATTCGCTGAGTTGGTTCAATTGTCACTGAAATCATTCATGCATCTAACATTATAAATTAAAAACTACAAATAAAATTGTTCAAAAATGTTTGATAAAATATATTTTATAAAATTCTATATGGCATATGATTTTATTTGTAAAATCAACAGTGAATAAGAAGAAAAAAAAAAAACAATGTTCTTTTTTTTATGAGAATAAACTTTAAAATTTGACAAAAACTGATAGAGTAAAAGTTAAGGTCAATGTTTTTTAATGAGAAAACTGGACAGAACAAAATTGGGTTCTTTTTACGCGTTGATCGTACAAAGTTTCTAACCAATTCCACAGTTTCTACTAGTTCATCTAGAAATGGTTTTTCCTGTCGGTTTGTTCATGTCTCACAGTAGTACATAGACTCGTGTACTTACATCGTACAAACTTCTTATGTTAAAAGGTTGGATCGTATAAAGTGAGAAATAGTTTGGTACAATAGCAAAAACTGAACCATCATGAAATCACGTCTAACAATCGTGATGCACAGACTATGTACGTGATTTGGCAACACTTGAACGCACTAAACTATGCATCAACGTGGCAACTGTGACGAAATATGTTGAGCATACGTAACTAAAGTCCAGCAAAAATAATATTTAACACTTAACTTTATGTATTATTGCAACGGTATATCACATTGCATATCCGCAATATAACAGTGGATCATACACCACACGACGAACAACTTGAATCGTAAAACTTTTATGAGATTACACATACTCTCTCTCTCTCTCTCTCTATTGAGTCTATATTCGATCTCCTATCGTACATTATTGTATACAGTATACATATTCACGTTTACGGGATGTACATAGGAGGATATTCTCGTAAGTTGATATTTTCATATGGTGAAAATAATGTTGACTACACACACACACACACACACACACACACACACACACACATATACACACACATATCTACTCTAGAGAAAAGCGTAAACAGAGTGGCTATATATATTATATATATTACGTTGTCGCAACACAGTTATTGCATCAGATGACATGTGTGGGAACATTATTGGTTGTAAATTTCCCATTGCTGCTCGATCGCATCACCCGCAATTTCTCTTAAAGGAAACGATCGTTGAAAGTTTTTCCAATACACAACGAGTAATAATTTTATGAACATGGTTTATCGAGGAATATTGAATTCGAAGTATACACATAACATTGTGTGTATGTATTACGAGTGTACAAGTAAACTCATTTCTATGCGCCCACTCCATTTACTATTATTGAACTGCATATAGATTACCAATGATGTTTTACGCATTTTCTTCTTTTTCATTGTTTGTTTTCTATTCTTGTTGCTTCTGATTTAATTCCAAAGGGCACAGGTTTATTGAGTGGAAGTTGGTTTTTACGAGAATTTGTTACAATATCCGTGGATTCCGGGTCGGCAAAATTCACGCAGCCGTAAAATTAGATTTATATCTGAATCAACCCTTGACTCGAGTAGGAACTCTATTCCATATTTACCTATGAATTATTTGTGAATGTATTTGTTTTTTGTTTTGTTTTTTTTTTCCCTCTACTTAAAGAAGTGGGAATTTATTCGTACTTTGAACAATTGTATTTTATTTATTAATACACAGGATTTTATTGCATAACATTATGTGCTTTTATAAATGACTATTTACTCCGTATAATTTTATGGTAATCGTTAATCACTCGAATATTCAAACACATTTATTTCAGAGCTATTTAACGTTAATAATTATGATAAACTCGATTGAAATGTTATATGATATTTTTTTTAATTTGTAAACAAAATATGTAAGCAAATAACAACTCATCTCAAATCAATGAAGGTTTGTCTGTTTGTTTTGTTCTTAGGAATAAACCACGTCAAAACAAAATAAATGAAAATAAGAGAGAAAAAAAAAAAAAAAAAAAAAAAAGCTTCAGTTGATGCCTTTTATTGTGAAATTTTCCAATAACGCCAAACGAGAAGCAATCGCTCAATGTTGCGACTGTATCGTTCGGTTTCCCGTACTCATTCTTTACCCTCAAAAGTTTTGTACTACAGTACTTCAAGAAAGCGGAAGGATTTTCATAGTAAACTTTTGCAAAGTTTGTTTGAATGCGAACGATGAAACATAAGTTATTTGAAAGATATCCAAAGAAAGGGTTGAAGTATAACAAGCGAGAAATAAGACATTTCTTAATTATAACAATTTTAATGAAGTAGAAAATGAATGCATGTAGTTTAAAATGAAATTTTACCTACAGCGCCACAAAAATATGTCGAAAATGAACTTTACACACTTTTACAATAAGAAATTTCACAGCTTTCAAGCGAGAACGCGTTTATTAGATTATTGTGAAGTATGACTTTAATATTTTTACGGGTGCATACTGATATTATTATTTTTTTTTTTTAAATTTAATTTTTGAATTAATAAATAATTTTAAAGAGTTATTGAATAAAATAATCTTCAAAATTTTACAACGTGGTCCTGTGGCGCAACGGATAACGCGTCTGACTACGGATCAGAAGATTCCAGGTTCGAATCCTGGCAGGATCGAATTTATTTTTGCATTATTAACATAAATAATAATTTCATAATTTTAATAATTTCTCAATTTATTCAAGTGGTTTTGAAATTTTCATTTTTTTTAATAAATAAATATGTATTTTTTTTTTTTTTTTTTTCTATCACACACTTACTACGGCAATATTTTATTTTATACGTATATACTTTTGATACGTAGCAATAAAGTAGTATACAATGTGATTAACTCATTGAATGCGAAAAAAAAAAAAAAAAAAAATATGGGTCGTGAGGAAATCAAACTCGCAACCTTCAAAATATTACTATTGAGAACGACACTCTAACCAACTGAGTTAACAGGTCAACTCGCATCTATAAGAAATACAATATTATATATGACAATCACCAAGTGTCATCAACAAATTAAATATAAATACCAAGAAGTATTAAATATTTTTTTACGATCCTTGATTGCGGCGCCTCTCACACAACCATTTGAGTATTTTTTTTTTTTTTTTCTTTTTTCCTTTCATTACTCCTTTCCACTTTTAATTTTCGTTCTCTACCAAAGGTTTAAAAGCGAAAGACATGCCCATGTACAATCAAAAATATGTGCACAAATAAACGCCAGAACGCCATTGTAAATCATCAGTTTTATGTTATGGTCACGCAAATGTACATTACGGAAATACACACTGCATTCCAAAGTAATGGAAATATAATTGATTATCCATAAAAAATACATACGCCCAAGTTTTATTTATTTTTTTTTTTTTTACTTTACATTTCAATAAATCTTATTTTTAAATGTGCATTGAAACAATAAGTTATTTCAAATGCATCTATCAAAATCATATATTTCAAATATATACAGATAAACTCCAGCAATCTCAACTTGTCTTAAATTCGATTTTTCCAATATAAATGGAGATATATTTTTCTGCACTCTAGACAATTTCTCTAGAAACAATCGTCGATTATTGCATGTGACGTGACATGCACCAATAATGAGAAAAATTTCACGGTTATATTCGAGTTCAGTCCGTAAAATTAAATTATATCCACATTTTTTATAATATCAAAGGAAATAAATATAGATATAAATTTCGATATTATTAATAATCGATTGAATCGTATTTACAACCGAAAGAAATTACGTACTTATTTTGCCTGCTTCAGTGATTATTAGCTCAATACTAAAAAAAAAAAAAAACCAAAAAATAACACGAATCTATTTATTCTTATTCTTATTGATATTTGCCGTGAATTAAATTGAAAATAACAAGCATCGATATAGACCTTTCACTTGCAGCCATGAATGCGTTGTTAACGCCTCGAGGTACAGTACGAATGAGAGGTAGAAAGGAATGGATATGCATTAGCATATAAACTAGAAAATGTTTTATCGCACTATAGATTTCCTCTCGCTATTTATCAGACACACGTTCCTCTTTCACATCCATATAGGAAGTTTAACTGGAAGCAATACGTGCGTTATCCAGTATACGAATAAACAGAAGCCTAATATAAAAGGTATAATATTATGACGAGGTGAAATATTTATTTGTTTTCAACTACATCATTAAGTAATGTTGAATGATAATAGACATACATAGATCAGACTATAATCAAATTTATATATCGATTCAAGTTGTTGGTCTTCGACATGAGAATAATAAAAGTTGAATTATAAAATGTTTATGTTGCGAAACGAATGTGCTTTACTGACATTTTGATTTATAACTGAACTTGAACATGTACATTAATACATAACGATATTAAGTCGCAATGTGACTGTGATTTAATCGATAAAAATCAGTAATTCTTCTCATATTACAGGTTTAGATTTCTCAGGTCATATATATTAGATGAATTTCAATATAAATTAATATAATTAAATAAATGATAATAATTTATGTTTTTATTTTTTAATCAAATAATAAATATAAAAATAATACAATATAAATAATTAATGAATTTATTTATATAGAGTAAATGATAAAACTGATTTCCGTGATAATATTTGAATTAATAAATTCTTTCCTATTTTTTTTTTTCTAAATGAACTTTCATATTCTCAATACAAATAATTTCAGTATATTAAGATTTTATTGGATTATAGTAATACAAAGCAATGTGTATCTAAGTTTTACGTTGAGTTGGAGCATTCTCCAATTAACACAAAGTCACGAACCGTACGTTCAGCATACAAGTAATAACAATGAAAGTTATGTGCAGTCGTGGATTTGCGCGCGTGGAATATATACAATCTCGTGTATTTCACTGTATAAGAGTGTGAGAATAGTAGATAACGGGTTTTCATTCTGTGAATGTAAAAGGTTCTAATTCTGCAGCAATCCACGACCACTTGCGTGAAAATTTTCTTCAAGTTCCAGGAGTACGGAATCACCTGAAATATATAATTAACCTCCTTTCAAAACGTGCCATGACACTTTTTTCAACTTCCAATTTTCATGTCTAACGGTTTCTCTATTGACCACAGTTTACACATTATACAGCTATCAACGCAAATAATCACGCTCTCTGTCTCAACTATTTCTCTCCAATCTTATTAAATTGCAAATGTACTTTAATCGCAATTAAATGAAAGAAAAAAAAAAAAAATATGATAAAAATTTGAGTAATTTCATTTTACAATAATATAATTAAATCATGTAAAATTTTAACAATAAATTTATCGAGTAAATTTAAAAAATTCAATACATTTGAAATTTAACTTTCAATATTCACCACATTCATATTCATCTATTTGAAATCGTACATTGAATACAGGATATTTACCCAGTGTATTGTCACGTTTTTGTACAGAGTGAAATATCCGCGAGAAGATCGTAGGTGTCGTGTTGCAAGAAGCCGATAATCCGTGAACATAACACATCCTACGATGCGTCGAAACGTCGGGTACGTTGAATATATTGCCGTATTACCGCTTTACAATCCTTTCCGCCTGTTCGCCTCACGGCCACCCGAATAGCCGGCAATCGTGCTGCGCAATGTGCGGGCTCTGCTTTGCAGATGTTTAAGCACCCACATGCCATTTCACGAAACGATATATTTACTTAGACGTCGCGCAAAGTCCTTTTAAGATTTGGATAAATTATTTATTCATATATATATATATATATTCAAAAAATAGTTGAAACTAAAAAAAAAAAAATCTTTTTTATACGTACGAGTATAAATATATGTATATATTTATTAGGCAAAAGAGTAATACATTACTCTCACTTGGATATTTTTACGACAGCTCATATTCGCATTACCTATTTTCTCAATGCACATACCATATATTTATTGAGGAAATTACAAACTCCCTTTACGACAATGTTCATTCGTTTTCAACCTACTGCAAATACATATTACCCTTACAAGTACCAAAGGTAGGGTCGCGTAGTGATAAGTTTCCATCCGGACGCAACAGGATTTTCTAACTTTGCCGTACGATAACTCGATTCAGAGTTGTTTAACGGCTTCTCACACATTTATACGAATGACTATTTATCTTTGTAAGCGTATCTGTATGCATGTGTACAGATACGTTTCGGTAAATTTTTTTTTGTTTTTTGTTCTATTGTGTGGTTTACTGTGTTCACGCTTCGTTGAGACTTTGAAAAAACCTCGTGTGTAATTGAACGAATTTTAGTCTCTTTATATATACAAAATGTATAAAAATAAACCGATGAATTGTGTATACAAATTTCTTTTTCATGAGAATAAAATTAATTTACCTACCGCATTTCACTGTTGTATATGGTTTTAACTTTATTTCTAGCTGATTGCGGAATGAACAAAAAAGAAAAAACAAAAAATAAAAAAGCGAAACAAAAAAATATATAAATAAATAAATAAATAAATAAATAAATAATAAAGAGGATAAAAATTTAGATGTGTAATAAATGTATCGGTGTGTACACCAGAAAATATCTACATGGTCGTATATTTACTGAGACAAAGAAAATGATTATTCGATTGGTGAATGTATAATTAGAGTTGTATGGATGAAGCGAGTTTTTGTTAAGGGGAACTTTTGGCTTATCCGTACAACGCTCAATGTAGTCTTTTTTCGCGAGCTAATGACGACTCTCAAGACTTGTCGAATGTTCACTAAAGGAACTGCCACGTCAGATAAGCTAACAAATGTCTTCAATGAATAATAATAAGAAGTATGGTCCAATTTGTATTACATTTGCATTGGACAATGTCGTGTATGTTATTTATGGGGTTTCCTGTGCTGTTGGACTTTCTATATTGTATGAGTGTCTTGTATAAACCAATGACCACTCTACCATCTACTCAAGTCTACGTCTTTCGAATTCGACGTATTGATAAGATCAATTTAAGCCCTGAATGCTGTGTGCTATTCAACGTTTGATGTACTGCCAATATCAATTTATCCAATATTCCAGTTGACGTTGAAGAAAATTGGAAAAATTTCAATCAAAAAATAAGAAAGACTTTGACACTGTAAATTATAGATAAAATTAATTATAGTCGTTTATATGTGACATGATATTCAATAGTTATTTAATAAATAGACCTGTATAAAATGGCCCATTAGCTCAGTTGGTTAGAGCGTCGTGCTAATAACGCGAAGGTCGCGGGTTCGATCCCCTCATGGGCCATATATTTTTCTTTTTTTTTTCCAATTCAAACATTATTTATAATTTATAAGTGAAATTATCATGTAATTTATCATGGAAAATACTTTCTTTTTTGTTCACTATATTCACTAATTTTCAATTTTTAATTATGAATAAATTGTAATATATTTTATTTAAATACATTGTAATATAAATTATAAATTCTATATTAATTAATGATCCATTAGCTCAACTCGTTTCAGTTTCATGCTGGTTACAATATTGTCGCAGATTCGACTTTATGGATTAAAATTATTTTTTTTATCACTGTAATTGTTAAAATATAAATTGGAGAAAATATTTTTGAAAAAAAAAAAAAAAAAAAATTATAATATAAATAATAATTATAAAATTCAATCTACAATTTGAATATATTATTTATCTAATATTAAAATATGAATCATATTTTTTAATTTAATATATGAAAACATATCTATTCAATGAAAATTATAAAAATGATTTCATAATAATACGAATAAAAAATAAACTTCTAATGTTCGAGTAATTCAACTATGAAGACAGTATTTGCACAATTCCAAATTGATTTCGACAAAAGTGTACAATAAAAAATTTAAAAAAAAAACAAAAAAAAAATCTATTTGATTTAATTAAAAATTTAGTAATAACGGAGAATTTGTGAGTTCGTGCTCATCACACGTGACACAATATTATCATATTTTCATCGGTTATTGTGAATTTTGTTTTTGTTTTTGTTTTTTTTTTTTGTTTTTTCTTCTTCTTCATTTAATTTGCATTTTATTCTGTACATAAAAAGCTCCCAACTTTTTAACGTTACCGCGAACTCGGTAATTCTAACTGAAAGTTCGTACCACAGTACACTGCGTGCGTGACGTTAGTAAGTTCATGGGGATACTCGGTATCCCTCTTCTCGAACTGCATGCACGTCGGTAGAATTTACGACCAATAAAGTAACAATAACGATGGCTACATTGGCGAACGAGCAGCTGCGTGGTCTCTCTCGCATTGTAGTCTTGCGACATCCACACGTAAAGATGGATATTCACTCCGTATGTGCCTCTCTGGCCCTCCCTCTCTCACTCTTTCTCATCCCGCGGATTTTTATAAACATATACATTCGTATGTACATACAAATGTGAGTCTTCCTTGTATGGCCTTGGTTTTACCCAATGTCCAATGAATACATATGTGACAACGACCCCCTCAACGCATTTTATGACGATGGATAACAGAGAGAATGAGAGAAGGGTAAGAGAGCTCATAGTTGTCCATACCTTTACGTACATTTTAACGAGCGTGCAAATGGGCAACGACGGAACACTGAGAGTGAGTATAAAACTCACGACAACGCGTCACATATACGTATATATATACCATTATTCTATCTCTCTCGTGTAATAAGCTTTTGTTGATATTTTTTTGTCCTTAAAAATGACGACGTGCAATTTCCGTTTGTGCGTTGTTGTACTGTTTTTTTTTTTTGTTTTTTGTTTTTTTTTTTTTGTTAAATTTTTCTTCACAATATATGAATCCAAATAAAAATAAAAATTGAGAATGAAAGAAAAATAAATAAATAAAATGTAATAGAGGGAAGTGGGTGAATGTATGATATCACAAGATGTTCATAGTTACACATGAAAAAATATGAATGCAACGGTACAGTCAACCCTTGATATATATTTATACGATGTTGATATAACTTTTGCTGTAGTTGTAAAAATAAATATGATTGTTGCGTATGAAAAGTCTAAAGTCACTCTTGGGCCGCGTAACATAAAAGAATGAGCAGTGGCAGTCGCAGCTGTGTGATATTCATCATAATATATCCAAGTTGCAACTGGTCGTAAAGGACAAAAGTTGCGTCGTTTCATTGCACGAGTGACTACGATGCTCGAACAGTTTAACGTCTCTAGCGCCTCTTTTAATGGGCTGCACTTGAAATAGTTTTAGAAAAATGGCTGGACTGGCCCCACGGGCAGACTCAAATAAATGCGCGGTCCGGATAAAACGATTTACTGGTGGGTCACAACCGGATAACGGCTACTATTTGCACGTAATTCCTGTGCTGCAAACGTTATCCTACTTCAACCCAAAATAGTTTCGCCGATTATTCTTCGAAAAACATTATTCTCGCTGTTAAAAATATTACTTTCGAATCTTTTTTTGTTTTTTTTTTTTTTTTGTTCTCTTTTATTCATTTTTAATTTGACATTATTCCCATGAATTATAAAATTGTGGAATTGATTGTGTCACTGTGTCACAATGTCGGTTGATTCATTTTTTTTTTTAAATTCACTCTCAAACAAATATGAAACTAATGTAATTATCTATTAATAGATGGTCAAGTATACGAACATTTTTCATTATTTAAATAATGTACAAACGGGACGAAAAAAAAAAAATTATAATAATAATAATAAAAAGGGTAAAGATTGAGAGAAATAAATTTAGTTCTATTTTAAATGTTCGAGTCACCAGTACATTATTTATATCCATCACGGATGTATTCAAACAACGGCAAATTTTCTCTTCATCTCATGTACAGTCTCGCGCTATCAGTAAAACAAAACAAAGAAATTTTAATTATATACATAAAGTAATATATAATTATGTGTCTTTACTTGGAGACTGATTATCTTGAAATCAATTAAAACTTTTTTTCCACTTGCAACTCTGTTTTTTCTCTGATTATTCCTACACTACCACCTATTATTATTAGTTATTACATGACTGTTTACACTGAGAAATTTATTTATAGATAATAACTATTAATATATTTACAAAAAAAAAAAATATATTTGATAATAGCTCAAGTAGATATTTATTGTGTACTTTAAAACCAAATCAACATTTGAAATGTATTTTTGTCAGTCTTTTTCTTTCATTATCCGTCTTTATTTTCATTTTCTATTGATATATTCCCATTCGTTTGCATTTCCTATTTGAATATTATCGAGTCAACAAAACTGACCCGTCCCTATGAGTGATATGAATTGGTGGTGTTTGCAGTTAAATAAAATTCAAAGTATAAAGAGAGACAAAGAGAAAAAGAGTGAGAGAGAGAGAGCAAGAAAGAGTGAGTGAGGTCTCGCCACGTATATGACCTTTCCCCGTGCTCTCTGTTCTGTAGAAATAGTAATAAACGTTTGTTTGATCAACCGCACACACAAGCGTTGAGGGTATAAATAAAAGTTTGTAATTAGTTACGAAACTTACACATGGCATAATAATGTGCACTCACAAAATAGTTATTTCATGAGCGTTATATTTCAAATGAACGTTGCATATATAAAATTGTTCGTTATTTCTCTTTGCTTCGAGAGACATCGAGTTTTTATATTGAATATTAATTTTTTAATAATTTAAAACGAGCAGGATATTATTACATCAATTGATCGATAAATAAAAATATAAACTTTAAAAGTAACCGTACACAGTTTAAAAACATAGACAGCAATTACTTCGTGGCGTCCACTGTCCAACGAAGACTGAGTACCTGACAAGTAAAGATAAATTGCTACGTTCAAGCAAATATTGCACGATTAGTGGACGTCAAGCGTGAAAATACGAGTATAACACTGGACGAAAACATTACTACTAACTCAGATTCCTTTCCCTCTATTCCCTTCTCCTCCTCCCCATTCTATCACTCTCTCTATCTTATACATATCAATAATTTATTTCATTATTATTGGATCCAGAGAAATTTAGATACATATGTATTCCCGTGATGAAGTAAATATAAATTTTATGTTTTAATTGAATGATAGACCACTCGGAAAACCTGTCTCCCGGGCCTTCAGCACAGAGTACAAAAGGTGAACGATCATCGAGGACTGAAAATTCAAACACGTTGAATTCCCAAGTCAACCTCACGCTCAGGGAAAAAGGTTACGCCTCGTCATCGTGGCTGTATCGACTCCACTGTTGAGTAGAGAGAACGTGAAGATATACTACAGAAATGATCCTGTGAAGTATGATCTTAATTATTCGTTGGTTTCGCTTGATATTTAATACTTTAGAATGCAATAGTCACATACGAAAATAATATTCAAGTTAGCCATCTATCGGTATTTCATACAACTGAATTCCTGACTCAATGCTACGTTATCAATTCCCACCCACGTTGTCATTAAATACTGCGGAAAACCAATCGATGTATATAAGTAATAAATTCAATTTGTGATTCAATAAATTGAATTAATTTTATAGTGTATTTATATAAACAATCAATATTTTTATGCGCATTATCATTTTTACAATTGTTATTGTACTTTTTATAATTAAACACATATAGTTATAAATTATCATTGCAATATACAATAAAAAATATATGAATAAATAAATATTATAGTATAATTTGAATATATAAACAACATAAATTATTTTTCAAGTTTATTAATAGCAAAATTTGGCAATGAATTTTATGTGAAATAAAAATAGTAAAACGTCCATTATTCACAAATAAGAAAGAGAATATGAAAAATAAATGATTCAATATCGTGTAAATCAACAGTATACACCTACACATTTTCATTGTTCCGATGAATCATACTACACAACTTTATCTTTTCTTAACAATACAAATTGTGTTGTATAACATACAATGTAACATAAGATGGTGAGTAATGTTGAAGGAATTTTATAAAACTTCGGTATTCACAACGCTATCTAATACTTTTTTCAATAATTTATCATTTCATAGCAAACGGTGGAAATAAAAATGAAATGACGCAACAAACAGTGGCTACCAATTAAATATATATATATAAAAAAAAAAAGTGCACATAATACTATAATAAAAAAGAGAAAAAAAAAAAATTTTTTTTTTTTGCTGTCGAAAATTCGAGTGTGCATTTAATGATTATTTTTTGATTAAAATAATCGTGGATCGTACACACATACACACAAACATTTATATATATGTATATACTGTATACACACGTTGTAGGTCAATTTCGATATGAACGAACAGGGTGTAATTGCTTCTGAAATGGATCTGTCCCCCATATTCTTTATTGGAAAGTAAACCGCATGCTCATCAATATCCAATTTCTCGGTTGCACCAACATTGCTGCCGAAACATGCGACTTTACCAATCTGCACGTGGTAATCTCTATTTTATCGGTTCTTACAAAGAACTTTGCCCAATTAGTTTGGCATAACATTACCGTGATTATTGGGAAAAAAAAATGAGAATATTTTTTCTGATAGGCTTGCGATATACTTGTATATATGATAAAATAACCAATCGATATTATTCAAAAAATAACTGATTATTCGTGTTATAATCGTTTGATAATTATGTTTTGATTTTTTATTCTTCAAGTATATCCAAAAATGCAAAATGATGACGGTGAATCAGTTTACTCATTATAAATTTTTTTCATCAAATATTGATCAAATAAAATTCAAGTGCTTAAACATTTATATATTTTCCATGTATTAATTATTATTAACATTTATATTTTATATACTTGAAGTTACAGTGAATATATATATGATATTAACGTGTGTGGCATTGACACGTAGAGTCATAAACGATAATAGTTAAGTCAAAGTGTGGAAGGAGGCGTAAGAATTACCGTCTTGTACACTCGTAAAATATGTCTCGTTACACGATCATGAATGTTACGATGAGGTAAGTGTATATATACAGTATGTACACGCAGCTGGAGATGTAATATATAAAATTCTAATAATTTTCATTTATATCATAAAATTTATTTTTACTTTGAAAATTGTGTTTCATGTAAATGACAATAAAATACTAATAATAATTGAAACATAATAATTCAATTAAATTAAATTAAATACAAGACAATTTTTAAATAAACAAAATAAAATGTAAATTTATATTATTATCAATGTAAAATACTCATTGATTTATTCACCGAAAAAAAAAATAATAATAATAAAATAATAAAAAAAATAAATCTACACGTGTACTCGTCGACTTTGTTCAGTAAAGATGCCGCATTGTAAATTTTAAGATGCTCCCGATGATATATATATATATGTATTTATATACAGCTACTGATATCTATACGTATTAAACATGAATGGAGCATTGGAAAGTAGTGACTGCTGTCCACAAGAAACATTAATCTATTATCATGAAAAAAGCCGACATAGTCAGAGAGAACAGAGAGGGCCACACGGTGATCCAATCGCCAAATCGCATAGGCACAAGTCGAAGGATCTGCGCCACCGCAGTATTAAAAGTAAAATAAAATTATTTTTGAACAAGCTGGAATTCGGTTGTATCCAGAGAGCGAGTCAATGCTTTGTGCCAGCAGTTCATCCGGTGCATTCAGACAGTTCCCCCCTTATACGCGTTCCGGATCGCCGACAACTGATAACATTATGTATATATACATATTCAGACGTGTGTTTCAACTAAAGAAGTCGATTTTGCATACACATAGCAACACCCATAACCCAATATATATTTTTTTATTTCTTTTCGTATCTCATCAAAAAATTGTACAGACACTTTCACTCAATATAAATTATTAAACATGTATATGCTCTTTTTGTTTATTTTATTATTCTTCCTATCATTAACGCGCATATTTTCATTGTTTTCATCAGTATAAAATTTACACAGCGTCCAATATTAAGTTGATTTGAGTGACTGATTACTTCCGTTTCCACTCGGACGCCTCACTACCTCACCGAGCGCGCAGTTACAAATACGTATTATCATGTGTTCAGACAATTTAATGTCTTCCGCTATTATATATGTATATAATTTTTTATTTTTATTTCTTTTCTTTTTTTCCAGTTCCCTTCACTCCAACTCCTTTTTTTCATACGATCAATTCGATATGTCGTGCAGTTGACCGCGGGAGAATCGAGAGTAAAGTAAAGATAAGAAAAAAAAAAAAAAAAAAGGAAGTAAATAAAACTATAAAAATACGAAGTGGGATCCGCGCGACTCGATTATCCTTACGGCAACTGCCAACGATGTGCCCATTTTTTTATCTTCGTAATGATATCTTTTGCCGTGTTGGCCCTGTGATGCTCTGCACTTGTGTGGTGTGTGCCACGCCATAGTCTTTGAATTTCGACGTCGAGTGTTGCGCTACTGTGAGGTAGAGCTGGCGCACGAGAAAACACTGAGAACGGAAAGAATAAAGTGTTCAAAGTATTCGCACAACTTGAGTATCTGTAATGACACCGTATTCCATCTTCTACACAATTTATACACAAATATAATAATATAATATATGTGAAGAAGCTATTAAAGAATTTTTTACACATACAATTCACACACGTATACAAACATCATGATCATATTGAAAATTCAATAAATTATTATTTAAAATATTATATATTCAATATTTATTTATTTATTTATTTATTTATTTCTTATTTCTCGCGAAAAATATAAATCGAAGTGAATAATCGTACAATCGTAACATGCACTGTATGTTGTACACATAATAAGTGACATGATGAACAATTCAATAATATATGAAAGGAAAAAAAAAAAAAAAAAATGTGTAGAAATATTTCAACATTCACAAGAGAAACATAAAGAAGCATTCATATCTCACAGGAATCTTTGAAAACGAGGATATCTTTATAGGCAATGGCTTTGTTTTCTCATACGAATTGTATATACCATTTGCCAAGTATAATTTTGGACAAACGAGAATGGAGAATGAAGAAGGTCATGATTGTGGGCGGAAATATGTTACTTGTTTTGTGACAGGACTGAAGTGTCTTCGATATCATCGCTTTATATATATATATACATATATACATATCTTACCATTCACACAATTTTTCGCGAAAATAAAAACCATAAAAAAAAAAAGAAAATTCTTTTTACTCTCTATCACACCATTTACTGTATATATATATGCACAACCGTATAATATGTATATCTCATCTACAAATTTACAAGTTTGTCGAGACACGGTCTCTGGTATGGTCAAACAACGTCTGAAGTTCATTTTCCTTTTGTCTGCAATGCCAACTAGTCGTGATTAAAATACAGTTTAGAAACGTTAAATTTCCAAGTGTCTTGAGTGTATTCACAAGCGTAAATGTCACAAGTAAAATTAAGTTGTTCAAATGGATAATATATAATTATTCAAATATAATAAATAAAAAGTTTACAATGAAAGAAACAATGAAAATAAATGAACGAATAAATGAAAAATATTTAGTATAAACAATACGTATTTATATATTCATATAAAGAAAAAAAAAAAATTAAATAAATAAATAATAATAATAACAATAAATAATAGTAATAATGAAAAAATATAATTATTACGTGATATTTCTATGAGAGAATCAAATCAATTAGTTTGGATTTTCTCTCATTCATTAGTAAAAAAAAACTCAACAGTAACAATTCTATTGTTCAATTGAATAATAGTTTGAGCTCGACGAGATGCGATCCACATAAACTCAATTCTTTTTTTCCACGATACGCATACGCCATTAGTACACCACCACCACCACCATTACTATTATTATTGAAAAAAAAATAAATAATAAATAAATAAATAAATAAATAAATAAACGGACTATATGTATAGCCCCAAATAAAACAAATCCCGTTGTGGATCCCACTTTGTGCGCTCTATTTTCATCCAACTTTTTTTTTTTCTTCTCCTCCAACTCTCCCACCAACCCTACACATTATTATTATTATTATTATTTTTTTTTATTCTTTCTCTTCTTCTTTTTTCTACCCTAATGCTTGCACACATTACAATGGAAACAATTACGCTTCTTTACAGCCGCTCTATTCTACGGAGGTTTTGTTTTTTTTTTTTTTCTTCTTTTTTTTTAACGCTTTTCATCGAAAATCATTGAAAGAATTTTATGCCAAGTCTACACACTCTATTTTCCCAAGCTCCATTATTACTTTGATTATTTTTATTACCTTTCATCACGATATTCAATTCGCATATCCATATATTCTCAATGAAAATGAAGAGAAAAATATATATATAAAAAAAAAAAAAAAACAATATAATTTTTAAAAATTATACAGTACAGTACATTTACTTATAATATTTTTGCAAATATATATCGTTGAATGAATAAAGTAAATATGAAGAATTGGGATTTTATTGATTTTTCTCATAGCCACACAAGTCACACAGTAACTTTGAATTAGTTATGTAGTGGTTAGTAGTATATACGATTTGCATCGGCAATCATGATATATATATACTGTATTGTATAAATATAGATGTAGGATAAAGTAAACGGCGAGAATTTATGGTGAGGGACAATGAGAATAAACACTTGTCTTTAGACAACAGCCAACTTCATCCTCACAGTCTGGCATTCCAATTCTATCTCACATATAATATATTTCCAACACAAATTTTATATCCAATGATAACGGTATTGAGTGTGAAAAAAAAAGAAAAAATTTGATCATATAAAGATTAAAAAAAAAAAAAAAAAAAATTTTGTGATGGAGAAAAAATACTCTGTAATGATATAACGATGAAATATAAATTTGAAGTGGCACAGTGAAGTGTCAGCTGAAAAAACATGAATGTTTTGAATCAGTATAAAATTATGATTGTTATTATTATCTTTATAACAAGAGATAAAAAGAGAGAGATCGAATATGGAGGAGATAGCGAAAGAGATGGAGGAGGATGAGAAGAAGAATTGTAAACAACGTTGATGAAAATAAACAAAAATATGAAACAAAAAAAAAGAATAAAAATATATTATTTCAACTGAAAATTAAAGTCATTGGTATTTATATTTGATTGCTATTTATTTTACGGGAAAATGTGTAAGTGTAAGTGTGTAAATTTCTGAATACACCGTATGATTTTTTTATTTTTAAACTGTATCTACTTTTGACTGCAACTAAATTTCAATCAAAATGTGTGTGAGTGTTTAAAGAAGAAAAAAAAACTAGATAATAATAATAATAATAATAATAATAGTAAAAAGAATTGAATATAATTTGATGATTTAACGATTGGATTTGAGATACCACAACGAGAGCGGATTTGCCATAAAATTTTCTCCAAATCCTCACTCCAAACCTTAGGATTTCCGGTTTCGACATTACGAGACTTTTCCAGCCGCATTATAAGAAGTCATTCCTAGTTTTTTTTTTTTTTTTCTTTTTTTTCATGGACGCGTTGTGTTTTTCTATTTCTCAACTCTACTAAAATCTACAATTATACACAGAACCACGGGAAAAACCACAATAATTGACCCGTGATCACAAACGAAAAGGTCTTGATTTAATTAACGATAAAGTCTGTTTTTAGTTTTTGCCTCGACTGCAGTTGTTCATA
Source organism: Dinocampus coccinellae (assembly GCA_963920625.1). Classification (NCBI taxonomy): domain Eukaryota; kingdom Metazoa; phylum Arthropoda; class Insecta; order Hymenoptera; family Braconidae; genus Dinocampus; species Dinocampus coccinellae. Next base: position 17,402,802 of record OY987184.1, read on the forward strand.
TTAAAAAGTATCACGCTATCACGTGAAAGAAAAGAAATTTAATAATGAGATTACATGCGTAAATAAAATTAAAAAATTATATATATATATAGATACAAAAAAGCTTCTATTTTATTGTTTTGATATAATTTAAATATTCATTGTAGAGGAAGGTGATTAAAAAAATATATAAAATGCCAAGTGAATTGCTTAAGAATATTATACTAATGTAAATGTAAATTATATGATGAAATAAAAATGTATATGTGTAATATTTTCTTCAGTGTGTTGAAAACATTTTTCAGTTTTTCCAGGATAAATCTCAAGGGAAAACGCGAAACGTTGAATAGCAACAAAACTTATACTGTTTTCATGTACTGCACATCTGCCAGTCTAGACATTAAACTTGTGAAGCTTCATTGTCGTCATGTTTCGTATGGATTAGCGAAAGAAAATATAGTATTTCGGAGAAGCGAAATTGTAACTGACTCAGTTGAGGCTCAGTGGTTTTAACGTTGAATTTTTGATGATGTAGTAAATCATTGTCGTGAACAAACGGCCAAAAGTAGATTAAAAATATATTGTATTTATTTGGAAAAAGTTAAAATACAATTCATCAATTTATTTTATTCAATTTTACATTACACAGTGATAAACAAAAAAACAATATTGTAATTGAAATAAAATCTTTTAAGAATTGGTTTATACTGATATTTTCAATGAACTGGAAGTCGAGGTTAATTTTTAGATCCATTAAAAAATTTTCAAATAATTTATTCTAATATTATTAATATAATTGTGTATTAAATATGAACGCTATCACTTGTAAAAAAAAAAAAAAAAAAAAAGAAAATCTCACATCATGTGAATTTATTTCCACTTAATATATTTATTATTTATTTTACAACTTTTTCATTTTTAAAATTTATTTTTAAATAAAAATGTTGTTTTATTTTTATCAACCAATTTTTATTTTTGTCTTTTAAAATACTGCATTCAATAACCTTAGTATGACTGAACCAACATCAAGTAAACGAAAAAAAAAAAAAATCCGATGAAAAGGAAAATATAGTGTATAAAAAAAAAATAGGAAAAAAAAAAAAAATCAATACAGGAAGAAGAAATCGGAGGAAAAATTGCTGCTGCCATACTGGCTCTCTAAAAGAAGGATGTGAACAAGTTACTATTGCGGGTATACCAACTCAACCGTCAAAGCGTATCGAGAGTGGTCGCATTCGAGGACGGTCCCGGGTGACTAGACGACGAAAAAGAATACGACCTAAAAAGAAAAAAAAAAGCAAAAAAAAAAGAAAATTCAAGCAAAAAAAAAAAAAAAAAAGTACAAGACGTAAGAAATCGGAAGAATTGCTTACAACAACATTCAACACATTCTTCACGCTTTCAACATCTCACCAATAGAAGTACACTCTCTTTGTTCCTATTACACACGGCAAGAAGTAAAAAAAGAAACAAAAAAAAAAAATCTCATCTTTTGACGTTAATTTTTTTTTTTTTTTTTTTCATAAAGATAATACTATTGAATTTTATTCTATTCGTTAAATCACTTATTTCTTCAAATAAATTTACAAATATTTAAAATAATATTTCATTGTATTCAAATATTATTTTCCCATTCCAGTCAATTAAATCGTAGAATATATTAATACTGTCAAAGCTTGTGTTAAACAAAGTTGTTGGGAATCAAGTGAGCATAATCTGAAAAGTCTCAAGAGATATATATGTATGAAGTACCAACTGATGTCCCACGCATCACTCCAAGAGAAACTCGAGTTTTAAAAGAAAGTGTATATTATCAGTGATGGTATGATCCATCTCGAATGAACGGAAAAATGTCATAGAACCTCAAGAAGAAAAATCGTCGTCACTTGGTAGACGACGTTTACTTTTTGATGTGGGCGTGCGGTTTTCCACGCGACTTTTCTTCCAGCTTTATTTTTCGTTTATTTTTTCCTTCTCTTCTCTTCCCTTCCCTTCCTTTCCCTTTTTTTTTTGTTTGTTTGTTTTTTTTTTTTTTTTTTCGCTTTTCTTTTGACATGACCAGTCACATGCCCAGTCCTTCTTGGGGCCAATCTTTCTTCCCTAACGCCGACAATGATGAAGGAGCCCACTGGCACTATGTGTTAATCTTAATTCACCCAGTTCGTCTCACGGGAATCTTCCACACGTTTCAGCATATATAGTCCCATGACACATCGCGCGTCTTAATGGAGAAATGTCGAGTTCCACTGAGACTCACATTTATCTAAAATCCATTTCCTCTCCATAGTCAAACATCACCAAATATTTATACACATAGAAGCATTAAAAATATAATTATATATTTATTCATACTGAAACAAAAAAAGAGGCAAGGATTAATTAAAAGAAAAAAAAAAAAAAAAAAAAAAATTATTGGATTATATAAACGATATATTATTCGCTTGATATCTTTTTTATTTTCATGTTGAAAGAAAGTAACTCATCATGTAAATGAAAATATATCATGTAAATAAAGTCGTTGCTTTTTTTTTTCTTTTTTTTTCTTTTTTTTTTTTTTTGCATCGTTATTCTTCACATCAAGGGGGCAAATGTATACACCATCGGCTTTACCACAAAATATATTACTCTCTCGAGAAAAATTCCATGACACTTTACGAAACGAAATTGCTATATTTCTTGAATATATTGGGTGGAACTCTACGATACGACTCATCTCATCTAACTAAAACTAGAACAACAATTTACATACATATATATAAATTTTTGATGGTATATGGTATAAATATCTTTCAATTATTATCAACATAAATTATATCATTCAGTTTAATACAAAATGAATACTTATGATTCAGTATAAATTCGAAAATTTTTAAATATACAAAGAAATTATCTAATTTCTTATTTATATATACAGATAAAAATAGTTTATGCCTCACAGTCCAATTAAATATCCATTAAATATCAATTTACCATGATTGAAGTAGAGATACCATTGAAAAATGATATATCACTACAAAATTTATTGTTATCATTATTATTATTATTATTATTATTATTATTATTATTATTATTATTATTATTATTATTATTATTATTATTATTATTATTGAAATATGTACGTGAATGGTAGACTAACGAATAGAATAATAATTGAGTGTAGAATCTCCACTAACCGATTGAATTACAGATATAAAAAGTTCATTTAACCTCCCCAGTACTTGTTGATTATCGAATTTAATAATAATAAAAAAAATAATAATAGGAATAAATAAAGAAAGAAAAAAAAAAAAAAAGGAAATAATGAATTGATAAATTTTATTGGTGATGAAAAAGAACCTTCATCCATATAATTTTCTTATCTGAGATTGTATATATGTAATTTAATTAATAAAGTCATCTCTACAGACTTGGCTTAATGACTTTTCCTATATTTCACATCTTTTTCATATTAAAGGATAAAAATGTGAAAAATTCTCTATTACCAACGAACACACACTCACAAAATTATTCATCCGAACTATCAGAGATTTATCGGGGATTTGTTGAAGCGAGATAATCGATCGCGAAGAGATGGCAGAATTAAAAGGCAGTCGGGCGTGTGACCGCAGCCCAGAGGCTCTTCTCTTCATTCGATCTTTAACCTCTTTTCTCTTGCTTCACTTGCTACTCTCTGTTAGAAGAAGAAAAAAGAGTTGAGGATCGGTGAACTTTTCATCCGGAAATGACCTCACTATTTTTTCACTTCACAATCATGTTCCACGGAATTATTATCTTGCCAGAGAACGAATTTTCAACAATTCAAACAAAAGAGAAAAAATCCAATTCGTACAATTGAAGTGATTAAATATCTTTTTTTTTTTTTTTCAATTTTTCATATAAAATTTTTCTTTCACACGATGAATAAATTAATATAGCCAATTAATAATTTACAATGGATAAATATAAATTATAATTATATCCCAATAAATATTGGATTTTATTCAAATTTGAATATATATATATCTGTATTTAAATAATATTGATTAATTTTTTTATTGTATTTCAACAACTGCAAATAGTTGTCGATATATTTCATATTTTATTTAAAATATCGTGAGAAATTAACATGTACAAACAAACAAAAAACGTGTATAAAAAAAAAAAACATATATGCGTAACTCTGTACGACCATTTTTTAACTTACGCAGTGGTAGAACTTAAGCGACGATATGTAATAAAAATTATTATTTTTTGGTTTGTAGGTACATTTCAAGTTTATTTTTATCCGACAAAATTGTTGATTTTACAAAAGTTTAGTAATAATAAAACAAAACAAAAAACACGCATGCCTCCCTCATTATCATTTATGATTTCTTATAAAAATTAATAACTTTATCAACTAAAAATATATTTAAAAAGTACCAATTTCTTTGAACTTTTCACAAAAAGTATAGTATGTATAATAATACAATTATACTGCACATAAACAAAAAAAAAAAAAAAATTATTCAAACGTAATAACAACCCAATCAAGTAATTCCTTCACTCATCAATTTCCCATTAATAAAAGAATCACTCATTTCAAACATCGTCAAATGGTTGAAAAACAAAGAAAAAAAAAATATTCAATACAAAAATTATGAAAAATAATAATAATAATAATAACGTAATAAAAACCATTGGTATTATTATATATATATGTATATTTTTTTTATCGACACGTATATATATTCCAAGCACAGGTTAAATAATATACCAACGCGATTTATACGGGGTCCCAAGACCGTCGAATTTCATTCGAAAGAGCGCCAAGGGAGCCGTCAGTTCGTTGGTAACGACCGCGAGGCAAAGTCGAGCAGAGAGGGAATGAGTTAATTTAAGTGCTGCCACGGGCGCGATACGACTGCCACCAAAAGCGACACACATTCTCCAAACACATATACATATCATGTCAATCCACTTTACTAAACATGCGTGTGTAGATGTGTGTTAATTTTTTTTATTTTTTTTTTTTCTTCATTTTTAATGAAAAAATATTTTTCACTATCATTTAATCAGACTTTTATACAACTGTGAGCTCCTCTTCACTATCTGACACACTACATTAATGATAAATACTCGATAGCATACACTAAAGTGTAAAACGTTGTTAAAAAAAAAATTTATATATTAGTATGAGTGTGATGAAAGCGCTACATTGGGATTAATCATACCTTGATATTTCGTTAATGCCTCCTTTAATGTTCACATTGAAACTATATTACACCATTCATCCATACCATTAGTTGATTAATGTCATATACATTGCAATTCAATACTCGATATTACTTGTCGTTATAAATGATCAAATGAATCTATATTCATTATGGCAAAGTTTCATTTGATCCATGTAATTTATATTCAAAAAATTATTAATTATATAAAAGAGAAACTCAATAATTCAAAAGATTTAATTATTTGACGATTGAATTTTATTAAAATGAAAATAAAAAAATTCAATTTTTTTTTTTTTTTTTTTTTTTTTTTAAATAAAATAGATATTATTTACACGTGACTTCCCTTTACTTTGAAGAGAAAACAATATTGTACATTCTATCGTTTCTCTTTTCTTTTTTTTTTTTTTTTTTTTTCTCAAGTTATATAGTACGTATGAATAAAAAAAAATATATATATATATTCGCTGGGCTTTCCACGTGCATCACTGCAGATTTCAATTCCAATTCTTCGTCATTTTATATCTATATATTATTCTCTTTCTTTACCAGAAGTAAACGATTATATATATATATTTTTTCTCCTTCGCTTCTACCCACTCAGTCTGCCATGGAATTTACTCTATCGCGGAAAAGACGTTTCGCATTCGTTCAATAATTTCACTGGCTTCCCTTCTATTCTTACTTTACGGCCAATCGAATTTCGTCAGTGAATACATAGGTACAAAGAAAAGGACGAGCTATACTTCATATACCAAAGAGTCAATCTATTCCTTTTTTCCATCTATCGCAAGCTATTCGCGTATGGTTTATGTGTTCACTCACCTTCGTTCACTCCATTCTCAGATCGCCCTTTTATTTCTTCTGTGTTCATATGCAGATATGCAATGTAAAATCGAATGGAGCAATTGATTGTGATATATATAAATAAATTCATTTTCATTCAAAGATGTGAATAGCAAAAGTCACTATAAAACCAACATTGTAATCTGACATTGAATTGACAACTCTAGCTCAAACTTTAGCTTAGTGAACACATATAAATAAATGTACATAATGAAACAAGAAAACTTGATACATCCCCTAGGCATTGTCAATCAGGTGTATCATAATTTTGTGATTGAAATCACGATCCGCCAACTCTCATTTACCCACACCAATGAAACTTTCAATATTATCTCTGATAATTTCTGATCCATCGATATATCCATCAACATTATATCAATACCAATCACTATTAAATGATATATAATATAACTAGAAATAATAATTGACAATATTTATAATTAATTTATCATAAAACAATTCAATTATAAGTTTGGAAACTCAATCATTCAATTTCAAAATCGAACATCAACTCACAATTAATGATCTTTTTCACAGATATTTTGCAGTTGTGATTAATGATTACCCTACATTACCCTGGTAATGCCACTCCCATATATACAAACTCATTCTCTTTATATATCGACTTATCTGTCTCACTCTCTCTAACTCCATATTCTACGGTACATTTTCCTTTTTCCCTAACGCCTGTTTGCTCTAAAGATAGAAAGGCCTACCCTGAATGTCCAAAGATAAGATAGATATTCGTAATTTCCCCAGTTGATGTACCTACACACATTCACCAACCCACAAATACCATGAAAGCTTTTCACTTAACACTGAACACTGAATATATATATATATATAAATTCATCTTTGCTTCTTTGTATAAAACGGAAATAGAATTGCAAAACAGTAGTTTGGAATATACCACAAGTGTCCATCTTCTCCATATTCAATTTCAATTTTATAATTGTGTATTCATATCACATATAGTGTGTAACAATAGTGTAGATGATAAAACGAAGTGAATATAGTGAAATTTGTTAGACGAGTGGGCTGCATGTCAGAGTAGAATATTGATTCGTGTTTGTATATATTTCTATTATACAAAGACAAGGCCAAATATACACACGCACGTTCAACATGAAATGAATGCATTGATATTTCCTCGAGGGTTGAAGTCCCCAGATGCAAACTGGAAAACCACGTTGCTTTGCCTTGGCCTGATGAATCGAGTGGCTCGCGGGTTTGGGCTATAAATTCACTCAAACACACTCGAACACACTGGGCCCCGATGATTTACGGACATCGGCTTCGAGAAACGATGTGATGTACGAGCTATAACACGCGCGCATCTATACAGTGAAGAAGTATTTCTAAGACAATACGCGTTAACATGTGTGTATATGTGTATAAATATAGCCATAGATACGGTGAGATATGGTGAAATGGAAAATATAATCATGGAACAATATTCTTGATATGTGCCGCAGATACATGATCTTCTCCATTGAATAATAATGATATGTTAAACATTGGAATTAGTTAATTTGGCAAAAACACAAAATTCGGAGAAAATAAAGTTCTTCTATTTTTATCTTTGGATATTTTTTTTAATTTTTCTTTCTGATTGTAGATAAAACATTTTTTCATCCAGAATGATTTTATTCATTGTGTTTGCTCTATTTAGGATTTACAGACAAATTGTTTCTTATTTGCTGTATTTCACGGAGAAATTGGATAAGAAAAATGGCAACAAAATGCAACCATGTCTGAAATAATTATATGCAAGAGTAATATTATTCTTTTGTAAGCTACTTAGTTATGTGAAAAAAAATTGATGAGACAACATCAGTTGAAATATAATCTATTATCTTTCTATAATCCAAACGAATTTTAAAACAATTTCGAATATTAAATTATTAATTTTAAATAATAAAATAAATAAAGAAATAGAAATGAAATAAATCAATAAAAAATGACTATTAATGATGTATGAGAAAAATTCTTCGTGATAAAAGTTATACAGACAGAATGAATTTTATCAATTATTTGTATAGTATTTTTCTATTCTTGTAAGACAAAATAAATATTGAGTATTATCACAATGTGAATACAACATTTAAATATTGATCTGATAAAATTTGATATTTAAACTATTCGTATTTATGTCAATTAAATTTAAAAATAGACTGATCATTTTGAATTCAAATATAGATTTAATGTGATTTTATTGTATTAATAAATGAAAAATTTTTAAAAATCGTATTCAAAAATGAAATATATATACAATGGTAATGATATATTATGTCTATATACATGATCGTGAGAGGCAGATAATAAATAAGATAAATACAATTGATATATTAAAGGTATACACGAGTCTTTGTGTCAATAGTAATTTCAACTCATGCTCTCATCAAAGACATGAACGAGTGTTTATATTTCATACTTTTGATATTCTATTCATAATGAAACCATTGCCAGAACACTGGCCAAGTGCCGGAAATAATTGAAAGATATCAGTAAAGAATCTATAAATATATATAGAGTATATGGATATTATAAAGGAATTGGAGGAGGTAGAAAAGGTGAGCTCATGCTGATATCGTGTGAGACTGTCAATTCTATCAATGAAAATAAGAGCCATTCTCTTATACGAAAGAACGTATATGCTATTGAGAAAGTGAAATAGTGAGACAATAAATGGGGACAATGAGAATGAGAAGAAATGCACGTCGTTGTTACAACAGTCGTTGAGAAATTTTCCGAGCTGGTCCACTCGATCGAATAACTTCACTCGGGTTTATTTGTTCAACAGTGGAAGATGTGAGTAAGCGTAAGAACAATAAACACATTCGTAAAATGTGAAAAAAAAAAAAGAAGAGTTTAAAAATATGAATAAATAAATAAATATATAGATTTGTATATTTATGAAATCTTATAATTTTATTTTTTAGTGTATACTATATAAAAATGCGTTTGTATTTTTGTGAAATGATACGAAAGACACTTGACAATTTGCCCAAAAGATATATAGAATGGATTTTGCTACTGAAGATAAATTTTTACGTCAATAGTGTTCGATAGTGAGGACGAAAAAAAAAAAAAAAAAAAAAAAAATATATATATATATATATATATAAATAAATAAATAAATAAAGAAAATACGAAAAGAGAAAAGTGAACGAAAAACGTGCTATAATAATCATGGTCGCAAAAATTCGATCAGTGAGAAAATCCAGGATAATATCCTTCGATCACGTTACGGTTTGTCTCGCGAGATACCATATGAAATACTATTATCTAACACACCCAAAACATATACCTGCGCAAACATGGATGGGTTTATATAACGGTCAGTTGTTTACACTGCATATTTTTATATATGTGTGAGTGTGCGTGTGTAGGTGAATGAATGTGTGAAAACGGAAATTTTAGGATCCGGGTAACAGCGGATTTTAGACAAAACTGTCGGGATTTTCCTATCTCTCATATGGTCATACCATTTCACTATTCAGAATATCTTTATTGAATTATCCATAAAATTCAACATTTGATATTTATGACCTATTGCATGAGAAATGAATTCAAGAAATAAAAAAAATAATGATAATAAAGAAGAGAAAAGAAAAGAAAAAAAAAAAAAAAAAAAGGAGGAAATAATAATAACAATGAATAAACATTTTGAGCAGACTTAAAAAATTGAGTGAATGAAATAAATTCTCGCGAGTTTTTATTATTTATTATTTTTTTATTTTCAAATTTTGTTGACAGAAAAAAGATACAATAGTGAGATGTCGCATTAACAAGAGAAGAAGACATCTTGCTTTCGATTTACCGTTCTCTCGGAGCATCGTCGAGTCGCTTGGTATAAAAGCGACAAATCCGCAATTTGTCAGCGAAAGCGTAGATGTAGGGAGAATGAAGGGAGTAAAGTAAGCTGCTATTTCTTACCTCCCAAGGTGTGAGCTAGTGAAAATAGGTGGGGAGAATGAGTTTGCTCAATTAATAACCGGATTAATTCCAAGCTAACACCTATACCTTTATCCTCTACACGTCTCAAACGCTTGTGTGTGTGTGACTGCCTCAGTCTTTTTTTTTTTTTGTTTTTTTTTTTTTGCGTTATACATTTTTCTCATTATCATTTAAATTCTCCCGATTCTCATTATATTCGCTGTCCATCTATTATATAGATTAATTAATAATCAACGTAATTATTATAAATTGTTGAAGAATTATTATAGAAATGAAAATAAAATCAGTTTCTTTTTTTTTTAATACTTCTCATCTTATCAAACAAGATAAGATCATTTTTATCCATTGTATATCATATTATGTCGTGCATTAATAGCGAATTATTGAATGAATCGATGAAACTTTTTTCATTAAAAATAGAAAGACTGTGAATATATTTATAGGTATATAATAGTGATAGTTTAGGAACAAAGAAAAGTTTGACAGGTCAATATATATGTATATATATGTACAAAAAAAAAATCGATCAATGTTTTTTACACATTCTCTCAGGACACGATAAAACGGAAAAATATAACTCAAATAGCTTTTCAATATATACATATAGTATCGTTTCAATAGTGAACAAGCTACGTGAAGTTTTTGGTCAATATGCCCGGTTGTTTTCACGTTGATTTGCATCGCTTATGCATGAAAAAGTGCGCTTTGATCCACGAAACCCGATATTTTTTATTTATTTATTCATCTATTTATTTATATATATTTTTCTTCAATCTCTACACTTCTCTTTACTTTATTTATTTATTTATTCGTTTTTTTTTTCTTTTTTGTTTTTTACCGTTTCTCTTTTCATCATCGCATATCGATATAATTTATTTTGTCAAACTATAGTATATATATATATATATTTTGTATAAAAGATTTTATGAATTTGCCAAATGAATTCCATTGCGACTACACCAACGTAAGATGGAGCGAATTATCTGTTAAATATTATTATAAAATACAGAGGGTAAATTATCCCGCAATCTAGTAAATCTGGGATATCATTTTATTCTAATAATTATTATTGCTTGTGAAAAAAAAAAAAAAAAAAAAAAAAATACCCATCAGTTTGTTAAAAATTATAGAAATAATTTTTGCAAGAACTGCATGGTGAAAATTACTAGTGTCAAATGATCGGTTGACTCTTTTATCTGAAAATTATCGAGCATCAATGACAAATTTCCCCATTTTATTAGTGGTAGAAATTTTTCGAATTCAAAAAAATTTACAAGTGTAAAACTAAAATTTAGTATAATTTAAATATTTTTTTAAACTTTTCAAAAATTATCACACAATGCGGTAAAATTTATTCCTAATTATAGAAATTTTTTTAACTGATTCAACTAAATATATTAATAAAAATAGATAATATTTTTCCTAAAAGTCGAATATATTAAGCCTACCCTGAATAACAGGGTAATTTTTATCATAAAATTCTCACCGTGAACAAAAGCCAAAGCATTTATATGAATTACATTCTCTCATGGAATTTTTTTTTCTTTTCAAAGTAAATTTTTATTATTTGCACCGGGCATATGATACGTGTAATAATTTATCGATTGCGATATTTTAATGGTGATGCATTATGGTGTATAAATATCATAAGCCCAAGCTAAATTGTACTGTTATATAAACTTTGATTATGCAGTATGAATTGAATGGTGGTAATATAGTGGTAGTGGTGATGGTGGTGTTGGTGCTGCTGCTACTGCTGATACTGCCATTGCGGCAGCAGCAATAGAGACGCGTGAGATATTTTGCCTGAGTGCATTTAACGCGATGCAACAGTAAATGCCGGTCGCGCCACATCAAGCAATGTAGACGAAGAAGGCAAGTAATGTTATTCTTCTCGTGCTTCCTGCGGCGTCGGTTTACGATAAATCGTGTCTGCCTGCACACCTGCATAACCCTACCGCTATACACATCTCAAATTCATCTGTCTCAAACAACCCGGAATAAAAATAAAATTCAAATAATTATTACTTCTTACATTTATTTTATGTCTGATTTTTTTTCAATTTAATTTCCTTTTAAAAATTTTAAATAAAATTTATCGAAATATTTTTCGTATTAAGTAGAAAAAAAAAAGAAGATATTCGATTATATATATATTGATAATTATTAGAATTTTTTGTTTTTTGTGAGTATTTTTTTTTTTTTTTTTTTTTCATATAAATTTTTAATATAAATTACTTTTTAAATCGTTGTCAATGACAGATATCAGCAACAGCCTCGTTTTTCATATTCAAAATGATTTTTCATACAAAATCACTTACCTGAAACATAAAAAAGTAAAAAATTGTATTAAAATTACATCATATAAAATTTTAATATTCATCTATATTATATTACTTCGTTCTCTTTTTACGACAAAATAATAACAAACAAAAAAAAAAAAAAATTGGAAGAATAATCTTTATACGAACATTCCACTCGACAAATATAATATATTTTGTAGAGAATTCCTTTTCAGCTGTTTTTTCTTCCTCTTTTCTTCTTCTTCTTCTTCTATTTTTTTTTTTTTTTTTTTTTGTTTATCGTTATTTATTTATTTATTTATTCATTTTTTTTTTCTTGTTTACAGAGACCGGGAAAAAACTCAATGTGATGGAAATTTACACGGTTGAAGGGGCACAATTAAGTGTTTCATTAAAGTTCGTTGAATATATATAATAATCGTACTTCAGTAAGATAAAAATCGTATATCGTTTGACCAAAAGTAACATGAAAGTTATATATAGATGAATTGAAGTACGAGGATTAGGTGTGTAAAACTGTGTATCGTGTGTGTGGATGAGAAAAAAAAAAAGGAAAGAAAATAATCTTGAAATGATAAAGTAAAATGGAAGATGAGAGAGTGCGAATTAAATAAAGTTTTACGATTTTTCCTAGTAATTCACCTGAAAGTATAAACAGGTTTTTCCCCAGCGGTCTACGCATCCTATAGAAAATCTACGGCGATTCAGTCTGTGAAAGGTAGAGTTCTTTGAAATTACATAGACATAACGTCAGCGTACTCGTACACTTTCACTCGAGGTTATGGAATAACGGCAAACAGAAACGAAATTGGGAGCAAAAGATGAAATCAGTGAGTGAGAAAAAATAAAATATATATATATATATATATGTACAGAAAAGATGGAAAAAATTAGTATGATAAAAAAAAAGGGAAAATAAAAATTGGCTTGATATTTTTATTTTTTATTCATTTCATTTCATTTTTTTTTTTTTTTTTTTTTTTTTTTTCGAAAAAAAGAGTAAAAGAGATAAAGATGAAAAAATAAGAAAAATATAAGGAAAAAAAAAAAAAAAATCTTATAAAGCAATAAAAAAAAAAATTTGACTTACAATAATAATTAAATAAAAACAAATATAACTATTTCTCTATTAAAGTTGAAGCTTATCCACACGAGTAATTATCTTATATGGCCATCTCTCGTACTCAATAAAGACACCAAAGAAGTCCACATATTTATATACAGGCATGAATGCCACTTGATTGCACGCTATTGCACATAAGAGAAGAAAATATCTCTGTTTGTGTATAGAAGCAAGTAGATATAAACATGTTGGATAATAAATTTTACACAGTCCTATCTTCAAAGGATAAACGTATACACAGATGTAGTGAATGAATGGTTCGTATAAGAAAGAAAAAGAGATAAAAATCATACAAATAAATAAATGGATATTTGACCAAAGACCTCACGGAATTAACTGATGCGATAAAATATTATGTGGATATAATAGGATAGGGTTAATATAATACAAGACAATATCCGTGTGAACTTTGTGTTGGATGATAACATTTTGCTTTGTCGATCAGTTCAGTAAATGTATATGCATATCAGTGTAGTGCCACTGTGGCTTTATGGTGAGATATAAATTGATGCGTAACTATTCACCATAGGGCATTTGTAATCAAGAACCAGTCAAGCGTGAGATCGACATCGTTAGAGTAAAGATTAGCTCATTATCGTATCGAGGCATCACCAACATATTGAGAAATTATATATATATTTTTTTTTTTAATTCACATCTATCACAACATCGAGTTTTTATCTTGGGAAATTTCATTATTTACGGCAGTATTTTTTGGATTTTCACGCTGATTTCTATCACGTAAGATAATACAATGGCAATTGTTAATGTAACGCCTGATGAATATTTAACACAATAAATATATTATCATTTCTCTTCTGTTTCATGAAAATATTTAAATTATTGATAAAGAAGAACAGAAAAAAAAAAAAAAAAAGAAAAAAAAAGTTAAATAAATAAATACATAAATATAAATTCTGAAATGTATAATAGAATTATATTATGCGATTGAATGTGAATTTATTTATCGGGGTAATTTATTTTTCATGAAATTATGGATTTATTGTGCTTCTATATATTTTAATTAAAAAATATAATGACTTGTGATTATAACGAAATTTTCAATACTTAATATGAATACATAAAATTTAGTTGAATCGTTTACTTTATTTTCTTGATGTGCATCGTACCAAAGTATGAATTGAACTAACTTCAATGTATATTAACCTAGATGATTGACAATTTTAAACTATTCAAATTTTATTTTTATCAAATTAAAACTCAATGTGCTCAAAATAAATTCACAAATATTATATGTGACATATTATAAAATAATTAAATAATTTTCTTTTATGGCTGTTAAATTAACAATGTAAAAATACTTTTTTTATGTTTTTTTCTTTTTATGATTTTTTTATTGTACACAAACATAAAGAGAATTTTCATGGCTTCGGAATTTAGTTGAATGATTGTCAATTAATTGCCTATATCAATGATACTGATCGTACTGATACGACTAATTAAAACGTGCTATTCATACAAAGATGAAAAGTCATTGAATAAATTTCTATATAATGGCCAATCACATGTCTTGAGAGTTAAATGAACTGCAGCGTGTCCAGTGTACATTCATATTTTTTTCCATGTTTCATTTTTAATATTATTCATAATTATAACATAATATTCTATTTATTTTTCTTCTTTTTAATCATTTTTCAGTAATATTATTATCATTTTTTACGATAAAAAGGTCAAATATTTTCTTTAGTTTTAATTATAATATTAATTCAATTAATATATTCATCAATTCAAAGAGCAAAAAAAAAAAAATGTCAAAGAATTGAATAATTGAGATTGTCACAAAAAATGCACATTCAGTATATTTGAGATGTAATTTAAATCATGTAGAGAAGAAGCAAATGTGCAAACAGATGATGATAATGAACGGTTGAAGAAGCTTACACGTGTAGAATAGAAAAGAAAAAAAGAAATAACTGAGTTGAAATTAAAAGCACCTGCTTCCACTACGTGCATGATGATGAAGGTTGTATTTGACACCAGACTTACTATCTATACAGTATAGAAATATTCAGGTATTTACAACAAATATACTTGAAATTTTATCCCAAGTACAAAGATACATTTAATATTCATATTTTGGCATTGTCAACGTCATCGATAGTGTAATGAAATTTTTCTCAAATTATTCCATTATAAATTGAGAAAAAAAAAAAAAAAAACAAACAAACAAAACCTTACACTTCATGATATATGCAAGATATAATATCTAATTAATTTTTTGAATATTATAATCATAAAATAAGTTGATGTTAATATTTTTGATAAGTTTGTTTGAAACCTAATTAAGGAAAAATATAAAAATACTGAGAATTTACTCATAATATCTTCATTTAAATGGGCAATTCAAAAGCAAAAACTCGAAATGATTTTAAATACATGGCGTGTGAGTAGCTTGTTACAACCAATCTCATCGTGTATATATCAACGGTTGGCATTTATATATACTCGGTACCACTGAAGAAAAAAGAAAAAGCAAAGAAAATCTGTAGGTATTACCGAGACAGCGGCGTATAGTTCACGGGAGCCCGATTGCACGGTATACTCCTAACCCCATCCTTTTCTCTCTCTCTCCTCTACCTCTTCAAGTAATTATACGTGCTGGGCTCCGTCTACCACGACGACGTTGAAACCACTGGTTTCCCTTCCACCCTCATTTTCTTTACCGTCGTCGTCGTCGTCGTCGTCGTCGTCTTTCATTCCCATACCCTAATCGCGCACTCTACGTGAAAGGAATAGCACTTTCCCTCTTTCCCACAGAAAGTTCGAGAATGTCAGTCTAAAAAGAAAGGGATGAAGATAGCGAATGAGACGAGGAAAAAAAAAAAAAAAAAAAAAAAATCAAATAATAATAATAATAATAATAAAAACTGTAGCGGTAGGTCGGGGGATATCTTTATTCATCGCATTCGTTCCGGCCGTCTACTCGACAACGAATTTGCATTCGAGATATAGTTGAGAAAAAGAGGTGGAGGCAAATAAGGGGCATGAGCCACCCCTATACGTTATGGCACAGAAGATTCCCGTGTGCTTTAAACTTTACTGCTTCTCCCTATCCATTTCGCTGATCACTCGCCCGCGACCTTGCTGATATATAATTATGCACCTTGTCAAAACCAACCAAGCATGTGGTTAGAAAATTAACCCTCAAATAGCTACAGTTAATGGATATGTTTGAGTCACTTATTTTCATTCTTATTTAACCAATGTGGTAATTACTGTGGAGGAAAAAAATTAAAAAAAAAATAAATAAATAATATAAATTAATGTACACTGTCATGTGTAAAAAATTTAAATGTAATATTGACGATTTGTTGATGAGAAATTCCAAAGTCAATTGTATTCATTTTCAACAAAAGATATGTCTTTTTTAAAATTCATTTTCAAATAAACTCCAATACAGCAGTAACAAAGCACTTATTTTACTATTTACCCGTTACAGTCTTTACCCTAAAAGTAATACCCGCTAATTACACTTGCAACGATATCGTACAAAGTTGAATATTTATATGGCAAACACGAACACTTTATCAGTGATGCACCGGATGTAGTTTTGAAAATATACATTTTTGTTTTTTTTTCTTTCTTTCTATATTTTATATTGTATAAAATTTTAATAATATCACTTCAAACATTAAATGATCTACAATGATCATACTCTCTTTAACTATTTAAAACTTGAATTATGAAAAAAAATCTTGAGTAAAAATTATAAATAGAAAAAATGCGACTAACAAAATTGTTTTTTTTTTTTTACCCACTTGTATAATGTCACGAGGCTCTGTGTTCTCTGTTTAAATTCCATAACTCGACTCAACTATTGGATTTTTATTGTCATTTTCCCTGTAATATTTGATGGATAACAAGATTACATCAAATTTTCATGATTTCCACAATATTCTCATTTGACTGAAACAAGTGTGATTTAAACTTTTACATAAATTAATGATTATTACATAGCTGTAAAAATAATTGCAAACTTAATATATGCATCATCAAAATTATAAGATCGACAAATTATATCTGTAAAAAAATTTCCCCCATCATATCGTACATAAATTTTCCATGACAACAATAATGAAAAGATAATGAAAGAGAAAAACAGTTTGTTTTTAATACACAATCTCCCTCATATTTTTTTTTTTTTTTTTTCAATTTACCACACTGCGGGAAATCTCCCGCAACAGTGATTGCATGCGGTGGTTGTACACAGTAACCAATTATAAGTATGTAGCATTTTGCAAGAGCATTAGAGTTCTCACATAAGTTAATGTATATTTCATACTCGCAAACATTATTAATGACGTGTATTTCATATCTAAAAGACATTATTGAATCATGAAAACTCATCAGATACGAGTCACAAGATCTATCTTATGTTCAACGAATCAAACGTGCTTTTCCCTCGAGAGACACTACCAATTACTCTTTAATATCCGGAAAATATATCGATTCACTAGAATCGTATAATCAAACGAGATCTTCACGAATGGCTCGAATACTTCTCTGAATGCATTTAAATGGATGACATCTAATATATAAAGTTGATTTCATGCTGGGGCGAGCAATATTGCGTCTTGGGTAAATCGTCATTTTTTCTTTTTTTACTTTTTTCTTCTTTACTTCAATCGTATAAACATGAGAACGAATAGAAAAGTAAAATGGGAAAGAAAAAGATAGCAAAAATTTCGGACTGTTGAATAAGTAATACGAGTTATGATACTGAAACTTGATGTTTTTCAAGGCAAATAGAATTTTACTGACACAGTTGGTTTGACACAATGTTTGCAAATGGTTGGAGATGACATCTCGTTTCATTTCCATTCTATTCCAATATATTTTTACAATGATTATTATCATTTTATTTCAACAAAAAATAATTTTCCTCGTTACTGAAACATCTGATGGGCACCGTCTCGCGCGTTCATTAAGGATGACAGGAGGGTAGACGAGTGCGAAATGGAAAATAGAAGTGAAGGACAGGAATAAAAGCTGAGAGAGATTAATTGATCATCCCATCAACATGGTGTGCCAGACTTATCCTTAATCACTCAAAGGCACCCGAGGGGTTAGTGAAGTGTAATTTTATTGAAGGAAATATCTAAACCTAAAGTGAAAAATTCTGGGGACAAAATAAATATCTTTTTTTTTTTTTTTTCTTTTTTATCATTTTTATCTTTCATTTTTCTTTTATATGAACAATCGACGATAATAATACCGTTATGTGTAAAATATAAATAACTATTGATATTTGTCAGTGTGAAACCTTTGTCACGTGAGAACCTTTCATATCCATCTAATGTAATGGACATAGACGAGCACTTCGGCAAAGTGGAGGTTTTTTTTTTTTTTTTTTTTTTTTCCACGCTTACTTTAGTTTTGTTCGGAAAATTTTAAACGTCACGGGCCATTCGTTTCGTGGGTGACAGTGCTTGATGCTCCATTGAATTTTCTATCAAGCATGAGGGGGAACGAAATCTTGAATATTCATTGACACTGATGGGTCTACAGCGAGTCATACCGAATGTCGACAACGAGAGACAAACCACACAGCTTGACAACCAATTTCATACAAAAAAAAAGAGAAAAAAAAAATAATAAGCAAAAAATATTCATGACGTCATTCATTGTTGTAAAATTGTTAACAATTTTTCTTTCTCAGTTTTTGATTTTTACTCCTACTTTCATTCATGAATTTTATTATACAACTAAGATTACTACATTTATTTGTATAAGCTCTAAAGAAGCTTACTCTGATTGTTAGTTTTATCGATAATTCATTTTTTGATAATATCCAATTTGAAAAACAAAAAAAAAAAATTACAAAGTATCTCGATCTCAAAATAGTTTTACTAAAAAATATATTTAAAAAAAAAAATTTATCCTTCGAGAATATAAAATTAATAACTGGTAAAATGAAAAATAAAAACAAAAATAATTATATTGAAATACTCCAACACATTCAGAAGTATTTATAATTTTATTACATGAATTGTGATAGTGAGTTGAATGATATTATTCGTATTCGCTATCAGTAGAAACAGTTGCAAATCAGTCTTGTTGTTAATAGCCCACGGGCTTCACTAGTTCATCCCTTTGCTTTCTACTCTAACCTAACTGATTGTACATATAAACTTTCTCGCGGTATCATCATTTTGTAAACCACAAACGCAAATATAATAGGACTTGTATGATAGTAAGAGATAGTAGAGAAAGAGAGAATTATTCTATATAAAGCCCGCACGGCGTCCTTGAGTCATAATAATCATAGAACCCGCCGTTCGTAAACTTTACAACTGAAAAGTGTTCTAGAGGAAGATGAAGAAAAATACCCCATAGCAATACTCCAATTACGTAACAGCTTGAGAATTGTACTGAGTACAAACCCCCTCCCCTCCTCTCTCTCTCTCTCTCTCTCTATTTTTTTTCCCTCCTTCTTTGTAAACTCACAAAACTGAGGATGAACCACAGTAGCACGAGGATTGATTGTCTTATTGTACTATATAGTATAAAATTTCACTTATGAGGGCGTATGCTGGTCCGTTACAACAAGCACCATCAGATTTCTCAACTATAAATAATTTTTTAACTGCACTTGTATGATTTTATTGAATGAGAAAAAAAAAAAAAATTTATCCAAATGTCAATTTACAAAGATAGTCAAAAGAAATAAATTTTATTTTATGATTTCAAATTACTACTAAATTTATTACCATTATTATTATTATTATTATTATTATTATTATTATTATCTTTTTTTTTTCTCCTTTATATGTATAAATAAATATTTCATAAAATTGCATGTGACAGAGATGATTTAACGTGATATTTTTTTTTGTTTTTGTTTATTGAACAAAAAAAGAATAGAGAAAATTACATTAAAATTAATATTTCTCATAACACCTGCAGTATTATATTTAATATAAGTAAAGACGAATATTGTTGACTGATATTGAGTGATGTTTACAAGGTACTTTTACAAATATATATACATATTTAGGTAGTCTGTCACTCAGGTAATGACGGCTTAATTGTGTATAGGAACTTGAAACAACATTTCAACAAGGAATGAACGACAATTAGTCACCATGGCAAAATGAGCTAAACATTAATATATCCGCGGATATGTATATCGATCGGTTAGTATTTGAAATATCGATCTAATGATACTCTGCGGTATATACAACAGCGAAAATGTTTCACCGACGCCTCATATAATCTCCGCGTGTGGATAATTTACCAACATCGAGCCAATTAATACGGTACCTTCGCCGAATGAGACGTTTGAACTGATAGACGTACAGAGTGGGTTTAATACCACCGTCTACCGAGATGCTGAAACGCCTGCCTACATATAGTTTATATGAAATTCCAATTCGCTTCACGTCGGGGCTTGATTAGCCCAATTAACTCAAGCATTCGCACCGCTAACTTTGATAAAAGCTCTCATTCAAAATATTTATTCGCTCATGCGCAAATGTTAGAATGATACTAAATATAACTTTACTCAACTTCATTGACCAAACATATGAGTAACAAAAGTATTAAATCACCATTTTTATATAACAGTGTTGAATTTTTTTTTTTTTTTTTTTTTTTATCCATCAATTTCCGTGTAATTTTCATGGTTTTATGATTATATATTTGTATATATACTGGGTGAGAATATAATAAAGCTCAATGTCACTCTGTGAAATTATGTAAACGCCACA
Organism: Dinocampus coccinellae; assembly: GCA_963920625.1. Classification (NCBI taxonomy): domain Eukaryota; kingdom Metazoa; phylum Arthropoda; class Insecta; order Hymenoptera; family Braconidae; genus Dinocampus; species Dinocampus coccinellae. Next base: position 17,423,935 of record OY987184.1, read on the forward strand.
CGTATAGTAAAATACTCACGCCCCTTTGCAATGCTTAACAAGATCTCGTTTGCGGTAAATGGTAAACGGCGGTTGGCTTTGTGTATAGCTAGTGTGGATATATACAAATCCAATGTCCGATATAAATTGCCCGAACGAATTTTACTACGAGATCTGTATGATCTTCAAATACAAACAACAAATAATAGAACACAATATTTTCATATTAGAAATTATTCGATACCCGAGTTTTGAGCTAAACGGCAAATATAGATAATACATTGAGATTAAATCAGTAGTAATCACATAACTTACTTTTGCATCCTTTAAGCTTGTGAAACATTAAACAAGCCCACGGCGTCTAGTTGAGTTTGCAATTTTCATTTGCATGTTCAGTAAGCTAAAAGTTTAAAGCCTTCTGGGCATTTTCACGCGCGAAACTAATTGAGGACGTGGCATATTGAATTTGTCGGTAATACACAGAGGAGGAACGTTGAAATGAAAGCATAAAAATATTGACTGAAAAAAGATGAATACCAGCAAAGTATTCATGGTAAAAATGGAAAAGGTTGAAAACGCGAGTTATTAAATTCCGTAGCATACGGAACAGCCATCGTCAGGACAAATATTTGAAGGGGCAACTCTGGGGAATCGTGGACTTTGTACTGCTTTCAAGTTACTTCCGGAATCGTTGGAAAAGCCAACTAAAGGCTAGTAGTAGGAAAAATGAATATATATATATATATATATATATATATATTGCAGCACGTCTGCACTTTTCAGTGTGAGCACAAGATGCGTCCCTCTTCGAGGATAAAAGTGCCTCTTGAGACGGCCAATCTCTCGAGATCTATATCTTGGAATATTTTCAAAACAACATGGTAGAACAACTCAGTTCGTATATTCATCAAAAACATTCAGACATACACTGTCGAAATTCCCTTTAGAGCATAATGGACATTACCTCGGATGTCGAGATAACAGAACGATGCTCTTTGTGATAGAACAATTCCCGGTGTCATTTCAAAGGAAAATAGTTACAACAATATTATATAAAAGACAGAAAAATAACAATACTAGAATAAATATAAAGAGTGCAAGAGAATCCCCAAGTTGAATCAAGCAAAAGGGCCCAGGTATCTCGTGGTATATAATAAGGACCACAGGGGATCAAGTCCATGGAGGGCAACAAGGTTCATGACGAGAATATGCGAGTATGCTTTCGCTTGACATCACCAAACGTAAAAGCACCGCCCTCTCACTTCCTTATTTCGCTCAGTTTCTTTTATCGTCTTCTGTGAATGAGCTTGGATGATGAGTTTTTCCTTAAATGGTCCTCGTTCAATGCGAGAATGAAGTGGGCGCTTAATGACACTTGACCTCACTGACGTCCTTACGTTACGAGGCGCCTAAGTGGATTAGAAAGTGATTCGAAAAAAAAAAAAGACCCTTTCCAACTATTAAATCGACTACCATTCCAGATTTTATCATCACCTTCATTTCTTATCGTTTAAATAGGACTATTTCCATAGTCCATAAATTTTCACAGATACATTAAATTTAACATTTTTTTTTTTTTCTTATTTTTTCATCTTATTATTTTCATTAGAATCCATTTCTCTTTTCCTCTTTTCCATTCGAATTCATTTGCTTTCTCTATCTCTCTTCGTCTCCTTCTCTCAGGAAGTCAAATATCCGACAAATGTAATGCCAGTCAAAAAAAGGGTAGTTAAATGTTTGTCGGAGTGAAGCTGACTCGCGGCTACAGCTGTGTCGGAATTCCAGTTTGCATTCTGTTTCCCGTTCCACTCTGTCTCATTCTCTTTCATCTTTGTCAAGTGCAAGGTGAATTTGTGATTTCATGTGAGAAGGCAGAAAGCGAGAACGCGAGACAAGAGAAAGTATCAGTGCGTCTAAACGAAGATGGAGACGACAGTGGAGGTGGCAAACACAAGAAACATAACAATGCTGCCCAACAGCCCGTCGTTTCTGTCTTAGTTGTCGTCTCTCAGAGGGCTCCAATCCACTATGCGGATAATTATCTTAGTTTCAGGTTTAATAGACGCCACGGTATTCTGGATTGGGCCTAATGACGGCGTTTACTGAATTTATATCACCGCGCCGACAATGTCAAGAGAACTCAAATTGCTCAGCGCGAATTATCTCCCCCAATACCGTCGCACTCCCTTGATGTGCGTTCAATTATCGAGTCCACGTGGACAACAGGCAATGGAAGAAGAGCGAGAGAAGAAAAGAGAATCGGACGAGTCGCAAAATGAAATTTACTTCTCCGTACAATAAATAATAACAGAATTGAGTGTGGGCAACGAAAAAATTGAACCAAGTAAAACAATATTTCAGTAATACACCAAGAATTATACAAGAGTTATCAGAAAATAAAGATGATACTGCTTCTGAACATCAACTAATAAATTTTGTCGCCCATACTATTTACTTCATCAATGCAATATAAACTTTCTACTTGTTATAACTGGCATCTGTTTCACTAGAAATTACTTGATATCGCGAAAATCAAATTTTTCCTATAAAGAAAAAAAAATGTAAGAGAAATTGAACGAAGAAAAAAGAAAATAAAAATAAAAGAGAAAAAAAATTATAGTGTAGAAGGCACAAGACGAAAACAGATTTAATCTAGGATGAATAAAGGAAAAAAATACACTGGACTGGGTGAAAAATAAAGAGGGTGATGAAGAGACGAAGGTTAGAAAAACGCCAGGAAAAGCGAGACCAATGGGCCATTTGAAACGATATTACCATCGGAGTCGGCTGAACGCTCAAAGATAAATTTTCTCGCTCGACAGAGCGACGTATAACCGTTTCGCGTATAGGAGACAAAGGTTGAGAATGAAAACGATCAGAAAGAAAGAAAGAGAATGGTGGAAGTAGAACAGCAATGCAGTGGAATGCAAAACAGATATTTGAAATTCCACAAACGCAATAACTAGCGGATAAAGGATAAAAGAGGCTGCCAGGATCACGAAGTATCTTGATCGATTGATAAACTGTATTCGAGCAATTTGGTGATATTAATAGAAGTTAAACCACCGCCATATGAATGAATAAATATGAAAATGGATATATAATTTTACTGAAATAAAGCCCAAATATATATATAAATGTTTTGAAATGATATGCAATCCGAAATAACAAATGATAACGATAATTAGAACAAAGAAGGATCATTGTCCAAGAAACAACAGGGAATTTCGACAGTGAGAAAATAAAATCTAAATAAATTGTCGAGGTCGCAAAGAGAGAAAGAGAGAAAGAGAGAAGACGAGAGAATACGACAGAGAGAAAGGGAATAAAGTCTGTGCGCAAGGCAACCTGTTGAATGGGGAAAATCCTGCAACAATGTACCACCCGAAGAGAATGACAGGAAGAAGAAAATAAAAAAAATAATACGTTGCCTATTGTTCCGAACGCATTATTCTAACTCCACAACTCAACAAACTCCACTATATTATTTTACAATGTCACAATTAAATTGGCTCATTCGAATGGATTAAAAAATGAATAAATATTTATTTAAAAAAAATAATAGTATTAATAATAATAATAATAATAATAATAATAATACATATTGAATATTGAAATCAATATGAATTATTTGGTCAATATAAAAATAATTGCCCCACATAAGTAAATAATATTGTGTTATTCCAATCGCATGTCGGTTATAAATAAATACAAAAGACAATTCTTAATATAAACCAGTATAAATCCATCTTTGATATTCTTTGAAGTATTGTATTTTAACAGGATATCTCGAAATAAAATCGTTTATATTCAGAGAATGTGCACATGGGAATATACATGAAACAACGACAGCTAGGACAACACACAACAAGCTCTACAGCATTATCCACTGTATAGTCTCATTGTCAAGCGACTATTTTGCATTCTCCGGCACTCCCGTCGCAAGTTGCATTCCATTTACTACAAGATCGCGAGAACGAAGTTCATGGAATCTTAGTATACATGTTTAGCTGTGCCTCGTGAAATCTCCTCAGGCCATACCATACATAGGTATGGTAAAGAGAATCATCACACCAAGCGATTCCCTTCCACTAATTTAGTATGCAACATGCTCGTTCTTGTTAGATAGTAAATGAGCTTCAATTATTTTGCATATTTCTACAGTATACGCACATAAAATAGCAGTGTTTGTAAAATTAAATACCAACACATTCATATATATGATGAATGACAGAGAGAAATAGACAAAAAATATATGAATTAAAATTGATAGAAAGAAAAAAGAAAAAAAAAAATTGTTATATTCCAAATATGTGTGAAAATCTTAGTTACTCCCAATGAATGTATCTTATATAAAACAGAATTCTTTTGGAAGAAAATTCTGGGATTCGAATAAATAATTGGGATACCTCATTACGTTGGGCTTAAGGAGGTATTCTATAGAACTAGTAGTAGTAGTAGTAGCAGCAGTAGTAGCAGCAGTAATAGTAGTACTAGCAGTAATATATCAAGAGTGTTGGAAGCAAAGAGAAGAATATATGTGCTGCACATTGCACGTATATTGATTTTAAAGTTAATATTAAAATGATGAATTTCAAGAAATTTCACATGAAACCGTTACTTTTTATATTTCTCCTGGGGTTTTTATTCATTTCTCAACTATGAACACTCATCAAATGATCTCGTCATACTGGTCATGGGTTTACACGGAAAAGCGGCTTTTACGACTTTGTCATATAGCGAAGTTAAAATGAAAAATAAAAGAGAATGAAGAAAGTGCACGTGCTGCTTAAAAAGATGTTTATTTCTCCCGTTCCTTCGTTGAATTCCTACAAGAACTACGACGTATTTCACTACATTTCAACTTTTCCACCGAGCTCATTCCACTTTATAGAATGAGAGAATTTACCCGTGAAATCTCATTTCGTTGATTCAGAAACGCGCCCACAAGAATCGCAGTACAAAATGCGAGCTTACTGCACTCGTCCTTCCTTTTTTTTCCGTTCTTATTTTCCTCTCTCATATTTTCGTCCCCTTTTATTCTCATCCCTTAACCATTGAGTCTCTTTTTGTGGCGACCGACGCCGATCCAATGCCGCCCCCGTTGGCGAAGAGCAATTTCCTTCCCGAAGTCTTTGGAATTTATGTATCACGGGATACGAAATTACTGCTGGTGTCCGTGTGCGCGACGATTCTCTCGCGGGCTCCTGAAGAAAACAACAGAGAGAAACGTAAGAAGAAAGAAAGAAAGAGAAAGAAAAAGAGAGAGAGAGAGACCAAGAAAGAGAATTTTGCGCTCTATTTATCTCGTTCTCTTACCCTTCAGACTTCCCTCACAATATTTACGACGATATTTACGATCCTGAGGCCATTGAAAATTTATCGACGTTCTCGGATCTGTGAAGCATCCATCTTATAGCATATTTACCCCTCTCCTGAGACCTATCAAAGATATTTCTCGATAACGACTTGAATTTTGTATCGTAAATACCGGACAGTGATCGCACGTAGCACACACTCTACCTCACCATTGTTAAAAGTTTCATGTTGGATACTACAATTAAACGTTGACCGTTAGTCTAATCTATATATATGTGTGTGTGTATGTGTACAAAATACAAGCATAAATGTATATATAATACATTTCTTACATACATGTGGATAAGTACACTACGTGGATCGAAAGCAAGAGAAAATCCAATTTTTTTCTCTCTCTTTCTCGCTCTACGTGGCGGCAAAATGACAAAAGAAACGAGAGTTTTTCTCATACGGGGATCAAGTCGTTCCCAAAGGTAAGCCACGGACTCACCTCGTACGTTTAACCGTTAGTCATTCCTGACGTGTTCACGCAAAGCTTCCATCTTTCTTTCTCTATTTCTCTCTGGTTCATGTTCTTATCCACCATAACCAACATCAAAATCACCTGTGCACGAGACAACCGTTGCCCTGAGGGGATAGAAGATATAAAATGCATCCGTCAGGCTCCACGTTATTTCCTCCTAACGTAATCCTCCACGGACACTTTCTTAAAGGTCGATAGATAATCCTGAGACCATGTAGTTTAATTTTTTTTTTTTTTTTTTTTTCATTTTTCTTTTTATGGATCTCATTTTAACTCTACTTATTTATTCACGTGTGACATAAACGTTTGTTAGTTGTTATGATGATGTACATTTGCGCCACTAGATGAATTCAACTTTTAAAAATACATATCGTTTCTTTTAAATAAAATTATTTTTACATATAATACCAAACGTTTCCCATCATTGCATTGCTGTGGGTATATATATTTTATAATTTACTCTATATATATTGTGTCTGCAAATGCGAGTTCAGCTTTTATTTTATAGTTCCCTTTTTCCTGCCACACACTGCATACCAATCTGACATTGAGCAATGATATCCTGGTCTGGCAATCGGGTGCATAAAAAACATTTAACATATATATATATATATATATATATATTTCATTCTAAAGACTTGAACAGAAAAAAAAAAGGAATTGAGTGGATAATGCAAATTTATCGTTACGGGGATAACGTAAATTTTAAAAGATGAATTCAACTTGACTGTGTACAACAATATTCAAATTCATTAACTAATACCCGAGTCTTTCCAAACCCCAGAAGTCGTATTCGAGTATAATTTTCGAAGCATACACATAATACATAATGGAATCAATGAATGATATAAACGAGAGCCGACTTGAATTATACTGAAAATTATGGTGACATGTTGTCAATTTATCATTCACACACGTCAAAATTTAAATTGTATATTATTAATTACCAACACCTGGTGTTTTGTTAAATGTATCCTAATTAACTATTATTTTCTATATTTCAATATTTCATCAAACTGGGCGTAATTAATTTCTAATTGAAATCCGTAAAATTTTGATGATGAAAATACAATTGAAAAATCTCTCTAAACAGAAGAGAGAGAGACAGGATAAATATATAAAATATTTGATCACTGCTGATATATTAGATGACAGAAACCAGGTCAAATACTATTTATAGTATAATGAAAATGACGTGAAATATTTTAAAATGAAACACGAATAAAATGAACAGATTGCGTGTGGTGACGACAGTAAAAAACATTAGAATATAGAACAGTAGAATATATTTCTATATAATTTAACGTCATGGTGTGTTTCAACCAATGAGCCACCACCTTTCAGCCCTTTGAAATAATTATCAAGTGAAAAATTTATTGTGATGATAAGTTGAACTATAAAGAGGGAGAATTTACCCTCAAACTTGTCATAATTTAATTAAATATTAAAGCAAAATATAAAATAATTAATTCGTAATTAATTAGGCATGATAATTTTTTTGTTCTACTTGGTTGATCAATATTCTGATCAGAATCAGAATAAAATGAAAAAGTATCCCCACGTAAATCTGATTAAATACACTCGTAGGATAATGCAGTGAATTGTGATGCCATCTTTTGACATATCCTGACCTCCCGCTGTGGAATATACAAAACTCTTGGGGAATTTCTGACAATGTGCATACACGATATAGTGGAAATTTTCATATTCTAACACGTTTTCAACCCCTCACGTAGACGTTCAGAAATAAATTTAACTAGATTTGATCCACCGTCGGTAAGAACATTTAAATTATATATATATATTAACTATAATTATAACTAAAAAATAATCATAATTGAGAAATTGAATATTTATCAATCGTAAAGTAAAAACTTACGTGCCTTATCAATAATTTGTATATTTTCTTTAAATATTGTCATTATAAATTTCATCGGAATACTAAACAAAAAAAATATTTTTTTTTCTACCGTGATTTAAATAATTCAAATAATAAATATTGTTGCATTATATCAAGTAGAGTTTCAAGATTCAATCATATAAAATTGCAATAAACTATTAATGATAGGTGATAAAAATACAAATGCATAATTAAAATTCAAAAGAGATGCAAACTAGTCACGAATGGAGTTTCCGTAAAATTAAAACGATGACAAGGGTAGATAAAATTAAATAATATTTTAACACCAATAAATCGCACCGTGAAATACCATCGATTTATATAAATATATGAAAAAAAAACAGAGAAAAATGTGTATGATCGAAAAGATTTTGCATATTGACAGAGTAATTGTCAATTTTTCGAACTAAAAAAAAAAAAAAAAAAATGAATAAAAAAATCTGTGGATATTTAATTTAAAAATGTTGCGGTTTATATGAAGAATATATTAATAGTGTTGATTGATTGTTGCATAAATATGGAAATCCTCATTGCATAAGTCACCGCAAATTAATGTGACGATATGCGGTGGTTTTCACGAACAGTATATATCTATGCATATATTTCAATGTGCAAACACTGGATACTACTAATTTTCATGAAAATAATCAAACTGACTATATACAAAACATCACGGCTGTAACAAGTGAACTAATCTGAATTTGATAACGTAAAAAAAAAAAATAAAAAAAATTCAAACTTACACGTTGCATAGTGTGATTAAAAAAAATTTTTTTTTTTAATTTACATCTTCTATCACTCATTTCTCGTTATCGCTATTATTTGAATTTTGCTTAGTGATATAAAAACCCATTTCCTTTTTTCCCCATTCGGCGTTTTATTTCATAAACTTTGCTCAATACAATTCAACTCAACTCGCCAAGTTAAATAAACGATTATAAATGATAATTGGATATGACATTCAATTTTAATATTTCACGGGTAGCAGAGAAAAAAATTTTGCGAGAAAATATAAATGCACAGAGTTAAAAATAACCAGAAAAAAATGAAACATAAACAAGTAACAATATCATATTTTATGATGTTATACGCAAAATATTTTTAAGCAGATGTTTGTTATCCATTACTTCTCCTCATTTCCATCAAATTATATATATATTTTTTTATTCAGGTCAAACACTAAATTACATCACAGCTCATTCACAAAATAATTATCGCTATATAATTCAATATTGAACTATCAAAATCAAAATAATGAATATAAAATTAATCAAAGTAATTAAATTACCCGTGAAAATAATAAATATTGTTTTAATATTATAAAAAACGTTATAAAAAACGATGAAACAAACATGAATATAATATATATTTTTTTTTTTTTTAGAGTTACCTGTTCAAATCGGAATATTACACAACACCAGTGAATTGGTTAATTCAATTGAAATCTACCTTTAGTACATACACAAAACCCTAAACTTGACTTATCTTTTCCTTCATTTAAATCTTCCATTCTCTGTACCACCACACTCGTGTCGTCCCAGACCCAAATTCCCCTTCCTTTCATCTACCACTACTATTACTACTACTACTACTGCTACTACTACTACTATAATTCATGCACTGCATCTCTTTGGTATGAACCTCATCCTGATGCAACCGGGTAAACAATTAACAACTCCTAACTACCCGGTAAATCTCCCAGGACTCTGGCCATAACTGCTTTAGACAATTTATTATTCATTACTCGTGTTACCTAAGTATTTAAATGACTGATCTATACTTATTTATATACATGAGAGCAAGTAGCTATGAATTTGTACATTTTCTAAGTATTAAATGTAAAATATATTTAGCCCATGAGCAAGTATTTTCACCAATTATTTTTACTCTTTTTTTTTTTTTTTTTTTTTCATTTGATGTTATAACGTGTGATAATTTCCAATTGCAATTTTAAATATGTACAGAATAAAATAAAATTTGGAGAAAGGGGGAGAGAAAAAAAAAAAAGAATAATAAAATATAATAATATTAAAAGTATTGTCACGGGTATAATATATCCATTGGGGATTAAAAATTGATGGATGACGTACAAAATATAGCCGAGTACATATAGATATATAGAAGAGAATTTGAACATCATATAGAACGTTGTTGGTGCTTGTTCCCGGGATTTTGTTAGAGCTCCGAGCAACAAACGGATCTCTCAATGGATTAACAATAGCGAAGGCCTTGTGGCGTCGATATCCAGAGGGAGAAATAATGATAGAGCATGAGAGAGGGAGAGAGAAAGAGAGAGAGAAATCCATGCAGACACCAAATGATTATAGAGAAACGTCGTTAACGCCTGGTCGCACAATTGTACGTGTATGTACTCTCACACAAGTACACGGCCATTGTCCAATGCAGAATCGATCATATTTGATGGTGATGCACACACAACACGAAAACTATTTGACTTGTATCTCACATCTCTGGTCATATACCGCGCACATCACGCGTAACAATACAATTCAACATAGCGTAACGCATTTTGAATTCTATGATTGTTGTATTCTGTGTCCGCTGTCAAAATGTGTATAAATTATTATATTTATATATTTTACATGTATTCCACAGATTAAAATTTTTCCGGTTAAATTTTGTAATATTTTGGTTTATGTGATTTTTTTTTATTTATTTGATCCATTTCATTTTTTTTGTTTTATTAATTGAAACGATTAAAAAATATTGAGCAATTGTCATTTTTTCATTTATTTATTTAATTTCATATATATTCTGGGAAAATAATTTTTTTATTAGTTATTCTCTTCCTACCATGTAGAATGGTAATAAAAAAAATATATATGAATGTATAAAAATAAAATGTTAAACCGAAAAACAAAAAATATATACAACGATGGCAAGAGAATTTAACGCATGTTCACAAATATATTCCATTCATTTTGCAAATGAAATTTGACGTTTACTAGTTCAACTCGCTCGCCAACGATGACGATGTGCAAATGAACAAACGCCTATACAATCTCATATATACATTGAAGGTTGGAAAACGTGTCGCGAGTTTACCACGATTTCTCGGAACAATAGTTTCACAATGAAACAACAAGCAATCGCAATCAGTCATAGCTAACGGTGCAAATTTATTTATTTATTTTTTTTTTTTTGTTCATTTTTTTACGTTTATTTCCACGCAAATTTATCAATGCAATACACAAATCATACGTGACAAATGAATTATTGAAGATAAAAATTAATTGTTACAATTTAATAATCAAAAATCGTTAATTGATGATGATTATAATAAAATTATAAACGAATATTTGAACGATGTGATCAATCATAGATTTAATTGACATGAAAAAAAAAAAAAAAAAAAAAAAAAAATCTAATTCAAAGAGAATATTATTGACAGATAAAATTTCGCAAATTTTTATCGCGATCAAGAGCTTTATAAAAATATTAAAACTAAATTTTTTTTTTTTGTTTTTTCCCTTCTTCATTATTATCAATTCATTTTGCATACGAGGCAAAATTCGATATTACATACACAGTGAAATTGAACATCTCACAAGTAAATTCAAACCTATTATCGTTATTATTGCATTTCAGGTAACGCGCGCATGATGACGTGGAAAATTATATACTCCACACATACACAAATTGCACAATAATTCATGCGATGGGTGGAACACATCGGTGAACGTATATTCATATTCATACATGAAAAAAAAAAATATATATATATATATATATATGATAATAAATAAATAAAATAAAATAAAAAAATAATAATAAATTTCACACCTATACAAATCCGTACGTATATGAAAATTATAGCAAATAATGCACGATTCATGTACAAATGTATTTATATTTTCCAAGTGCATACGCACAATTTGTATTAATTCAGCACTTATCAAAAAAATTTTTTATTTACGTATGTACGCGAACTATTCGATTGTTCAATTGTCCATACATAAAGTTGTCCAATGTGTTAACGTAAAATAATAACAAATAATAAATCGAGGAAAAAAAAAAAATTTTTTTTTTTTTCAATTCATATATGCATATATATATTTATGTTTGAGATTCAAGTGAAATAGCACAGCTAATTTATATTCAAACAGCGAAAGCACCTGGACACTATACTAATACACAAAAAGGTTTTCGCATCCTTTACCTCCACTCACTCAAAATTACAAGAGAAATCTCCAACATTTTCAATTGTTCATATTTATATAATAATAATAATATAAATAAAACTCGGTATACGTAAAAATTCGCATGAGAGATGAAAGAAAAAAAAATATCTCATGAATAGATCATCCACAGTATTCTATGCTAATAAATATTTATAAATAAATTAACCGTGTTAACGTCTCTACATTGAAATGATTCAACTGAAGTTGACTGATGATATCACATTTTTTAACCTTTTCAGTTTACAATACGTATGAATGCGTATACGTTTGGCGAATTTATTTGTCAAAAGCAGTGAAAAGTTTAAATATATATACTTTTATTTGTTGCGTGATTCAGTACGGTGGGAATGAATCAATTAATTTAATTTGTATTTATAGCAAAAAATTAAAAAAGAAAAATTTTTATAATTAATAAAATATAAATGAATGAATAAATGATTGAAGTGATACTGTATTTGACTATTATAATAATAATAATTAAGAAATAAATATAAATGATACTCGAGCGTTGGTTGGGTACGTATTTGAGATGAAATTGCGAGGAGGATAGTAAAAATTAAAGACGTAAACAGTGTAGAGTAAGTAATATGAGTGGTAATGGCCCTAGCTCTCACTATCATACCCGTATATTATTTCTATTACTACTCCTGTGTCTTTATCTCACCAAATGACCTACTAAACTTATGGCAAGAGTGGGAGGAAAAGAAAAAAAGAAAAAAAGAAAAAAAAATCAAGTGTACAGTATAAAAATTCCGGTCTATCATGGCAAGAAGTTTCACTTGAGAAATCAAATAAAAAATATATGAGATTAATAATAAACTCACCTCTTTCACTTTGTCACGTCGTTGCCGCGTGACGGGATCCTTATCCTCCCCACCAGTCGTCATCGGAAGCACATCCGCTGGTGCTGGTGGCACAGTTTGAATGATTTCTTCTAGTCGATCAACTAACACTGGCACTGCACTACTACTCACATGTACACTCATATCTTTAATCACTTTTGGTTTTTCTAATGTCTTTTGATTTTCATATTCCTCGTTTATTTTCGCCTGAAAATTCAATTATTAATAATATTTTAGAAATAAAAATAGTATATATACAATTAATTCTACTTTTTTTTTTGTTTATAATAAAAAATATATAAAAAATATAAGTGAATATGAAGTTATATTTATAAACTGTTAAAATTTATAATTATATATTTTGTACGGATACATTATTTTCAATTATAATTTAATTGATTTATTCATTCTTATTTTAATTAAGATAAGTCTCATGTTGCTCCATTCAAAGTTGTTGAATTAATGAAGTGAAACGAGAACAATAATATGTCATTATAATAGAAATTGATACACAACTACACAAACATATGAGATATAAAAATACCCACACTTATTTCATATACGTTGCTGTGAGACTGCACGTAAACAAATCGTTCAAATGTGAATTGAATTATATTGTGTTGGTGACCCAATAATAAATATTATCAATATGAAATGTAAGCAGTCAAAGAGACGAATAAGACCAAAATAATATTAGCTATGAGGAGGGGAGAAAAAGAAGAAAGAAAAAAAAAATAGGGAATTCATACAGCAAAACATAATAATCTATGAGACGTGGCAGAGACACGTGGACAAGTTGACCCTATAATTCAATAATTTCATGTAAATTTTTTCTATTAATTTAAATTATATGAATTCTCACCTGTAATTTTTGCTTGTCCTCAATTAAATGAATATCCTGAAAAGCAATGTCACCAGGTCGTTCAAGTCCCACATGATATTGACCACTTTGATAACCACCAGGACCATGAGGATCTACTGGACCGAGAACACCGTGTGGTGGGGCCGGTATAAGAAGTTCTGGACCAGCTTTTTGTATATTACGATAAACTTCAAAAACACTATTGTATGTACCACCTGTACCACTACGAAAATCCGGTAAAAAGAATAATGTACCGAAACACACAGCACCAAACGTCAAAAATACAAGGAATATGAGATACTTTTCTTTTGGTCGAAATGCTCGTCGTGAAAACAATGAAACGGGAACGCCATTGACAAATCGATGATACGATGGTAATATATTTGTATTAGACACCATTTTAATAATAAATTAATTGTAAACGATTAATTATACTACGTTAATTAACACACGCAAAACTCATATGAAAGACCCGTTGTTATTACTGTTCTTTTACCGTCAACGCCATTACTGTCAGACTAACACAATGGCGCCATCAACGGTGCATAAACAAACTTCAAGAAAATCTCACAGGATAATCGAATAGTCATAGTATCTATTTTATCGACTGAAATAAATGAGATTTTTTTTTCTAGGTAATTAACTCTTTTTTTTTTTTTTTTTTTCTCAAATCCATTATATACAGTCAATTATAAGAAAAAAATAAATGAATGTTTTGATGGAAAATTATTTAAAATATCATATATAATATTATTTAAGGAACAATTTATTGAGAACATAAGGACGAAAAATATATATGAATATATGTAATAGTATTTTTAAAACAAAATACTAGTCTGGTAAAACGTATAAATTTAAATTGTTTGTACATTGATTTCAGCACATAATTAATTAATTCAACGTAATACAATATCAATTTAAAAGTAAAATTAATATTTAAACATAACGTAAAATAAAAACTCCACGCATATTTACTCAGAGATCATAAGTTTTGTCCGCGTACACCACTACTCTCACATTATATATTCTTAGGTTTACAAATATTTTATTTAATCTAGTTATAATTATTAATTATCATAGCGCGTTGTAAATTAAAATATGTTTTGAAAACATTTCTAAATACAGCTTAACTATTATCACAATTTTTAAATGCTATAACGATAAACTATTTAATATGATTTTTGACATTTTCAAGAATTTCATTCCAAAATATTTACATTTTAATATGTAAAAAAATTAATACTATAAAATTAAAGAGCTGCCTGATGGATATGTATATTATATAAACAATTTTTAATATACATACTCTTTGAATAACAAAGCAATATAGATAATATAAACGTCGTCATATTGATTGTTGTGTAACAAAACATTTACAATTAAATATCTCTATATCACGTTAAATATAAATTTAATTATATTATTATAACGATTTCAAAACTATCTCAATGAGCTTATTGATGAATATTTCGTAATTAAATATACTTCACGTTTTATTCTTTGCTATTATCGTTCTTTCTTTTTTTCCCTGCACTGTATTTTTATGCACGAAATTTACAAAAATAAAAAAAAACATAATAATAATTGATGAAATTCACCATCCACTTACACTGAATTGATTGACAGTGCGATATGCAATGGCACACACACACACACACACACTCATAGTGACTTATGTAAATTACATTTAGTTTTTAGATTGAAAACGTGACATGTAAACATCACAATCCGGACAATATAGTGCAGGCTCAATAACCTGTTCCTTTCGACAGAGATGACATGGTAATGCTCGAGGTACAACTGGTGTTGAATTTGATTTTTGGATAGAATTCATTGACATTTGACTGTTAATTGCTCCCAATGAATTTTTACCATTAACTTGAAATTGTATTTGCTTCGCATGTTTTTGTTGTGGTGGATGTTGATAATTTGGATATTTCATATTCGACTGTATTTGTCCATTTTGAATTGAATTTGGATAAGTCTGATTTGGTGCAAGAATATTTTGTTGATCAACTTTTTGTGGTACTCTCGAATAAGTATCAGGACGTTGCTGTTGATAATTCGTTGGTATTTGATGTTGTTGAATTTGTTGTGATTGTTGCTGTTGATAAAATTTAGGATTTGGTGGTGGTTGATATTGTGGTATGGATTGATTAATTGTTCGATTTTGTTGACCAACACTTTGATGTGAGTAATTCGGATAATTATTAGGTGAATATTGATTTTGTTGAGTGTATTGTTGCTGATAATGATTCTGTGACTGATTATTCGGACATGCGAACTGCTGTGAATGTTGTACAGTTATTGGACTTGAGTTAACACTTGAAGCACTTCGTTGATTCGCAACAAGATTCTGTTGATATTGCTGTACGGTAATTTGTTTATTCATTTGATTATGCTGTTGCTCCAAATGATAATATGTCGGGGGATAATTATTTTTCTGTATATTATTGTTAATGAGCTTTTGTTGTTGTTGCAAATTTGTTTGAGGATATTGATTATGCATCTGAATTGTATATGGACTTGCAGGTTTTTGAATTTGGCTGGAGGGAATTGTTGGATTGCGCGGGTGTGTCGTATGTGTTTGTTGATATAACGTTTGATTCGTGGTCGGTTGTAGTGGTGGCTGCTGTGAATAAGATGCTAAACCATTCTGACTGTATCTTATTTGCTGTTGAGGTTGCGGCGAGTAACATGTTTTATTCGGCATTTGATTTGCTGGCATAGCTGGATAAATATCACGTGAGTCATGATTATTTTCAATATTGTAAGTGGGGGTATAAGATTTTTTCGGCTCTTGAGTTGTCAATACCACAGATTCACTCAAATTTGGTCGAGTAAACGTTGGTTTTATTGTTTCACCTACGGTATTAATAAGATTAACGCTTCGCAATTGATCCTGAAATGTAGTTGATGGCACAATATCAGCTTCGCATTTTAATGGAAGTGTATGCTGTTGGAATTTTGTCACTGGTACACTATCACGGTTCATCTCTTGCTCTTGGAGACTTCGAATTTCACGTAAAACTTGAACTGTTTCGGGTTTATTCATTGCTGAACGTAGTACACGTTCTAAAATTGGATTTGGTATGTACGAATCTTTTTCATCGTCTTCAGCTGTTGCCACAAGAACAACTTGGTCACAAAATGAAACACTTTTTTTCTTACCAATACGTCTCTTTGTTTTCTTCGGTGCAATATCATCTTCATTCGGTAAAATTGTCGTATTTTGAATTGTATTTTGCATTGCTACTTCACTAATATCATCCTCAGGATAATCTATTGGCAAACCATTTTCATGTGGAAGTGTGAGTGACATTGACAATATAGCCGCATTCAATCCACTATTTTGTCCAGTACAAAGTGATGGCGATGATTCTGTGGGCAGTGCAACAAATGTACTTTGACTCGAACTTGACTCAATGCTGGAAGTAAGGAGACTACTGCAGTGATTATCAGCTTTCGTAAATGCTGCAAGATTTTCACTCGACAATGGCATTTGAATTTTGGATTCATCATTTAATTTTTGAGCATCAATACAATTGAATCCTATTGATAATGATGGGGATGATCCTAATTTTGATTGATTTTTCACATCAGCATCATCTTTGACAAGTGTTTGCAATTTATTTTGTTCAAATCTCGCTGCCATATCTTTAACAGACGCCACAACTCGTGGACAATCAGTGACGTCAAAACCACTAGTTTGAACGGTAGATTGGCCAATGGTATTCATCATCAAATCACTCGTTCGTCGAGCAATAGTTTTCGGAATTTCATGACTATCCAAAGGTCCACCCGGTTTTTTCACTCGTCTCTCTGCTTGTTTTGCTTGCAACTCTCTAAGCCAATTTGCACTAGAAGTTTTATCGTCCTCATCTTGCATTGATATTGGCAATTTTTCGTCATCCATATTTTCCGGTACTAAAATTTGCGATCGTTTTAATTGCAATTCGGCCAATAAACTACTGATTTGTTGAACTTCCATCGAATGTGGACGCTGTTGTTGTTGTTGTTGCTGTAATTGTATTTGTTGATACTGTTGATATGTAGTTTGGTGACGTTCTTCTTGATGATGCTGTTGCGACAAGGTATTGTCAACTTCTAGGGGAGAGGGTGGCGGTGGAAAATCTTCACTTGCCTGTCGTGAATGCGTCACAGATGGAATTGTCGGATATGGTGGAGGTGGAAAATCTTCACTGGGTTGTCGCGAGTGTGAAATATTTGCATTTTCTGGATATGGCGGAAGTGATTCCGGTTGATGCTGTGATTTTACTGGGCTCTGTTCGCTGTGAATATCAGCGCGTGTCACAACAAATGTCGGCTCATAAAGAATTCCATTTGCATACTGAACAACATCATCTTGGATTCTCGGTTTATTATTATTACTATTATTATTGATAACGATGTTATTATTACTATTATTACTACTACTAGTACTATTATTATTATTATTATTATTATTATTATTATTGTTGTTGTTGTTGTTGTTGCTGTTGTTTTTATTGTTGTTGTTGCTATTACTATTGTTAATGTTATTAACATTATTAGAAAAATTTGGTTGATTTGATGTGGATGAAACAAACAATGGATTGATATTTTGTTCTGTGATATTGTACGACGGTAAAAATGGCAATGAATGCGGTTCACATGAATAATCATCATAATTATTACGGCACATTTGAGTGGTGACATCGAAATTAGCTGGATTCAAGTGGCTCCAGTAGGCATTGGTCGTCTGATCGTCTGATGAATTTTTTTTCGCACACTGACCATCAACAATACCATATGTTGATGGTTGCTCTGATTGATGCTCATTGCGCACTTCACCCGACAACTTAGACTTGCTAAGTTGGGAAGTGGTCCGTAGCGGCGGAGGCGGTGGAACTTTTGCTACGTGTAATATTTTTGCAGCATTCCCATGAAAGCTCTTTCTCATTAGACGACTGCGCTCCAAATTTGGATTACTACTGTTGCAATTGTTGCCAGCAAATTCTAAATGACCCTCCGATAAATAGCCGCTTAATGATTGACCAACTTCATTGCCACCTTTCAATCCAACATTGGAATCATCAACTGATTGTTTTGGTAAAGTATTCGAATTATTTTCTTGATTGACAACTGGCTGGCCGTCTTGTCCCTCACGCAAATCTGGCATACTACGATTTTTTCGTTTTATTAAACCACCCATGAGTAATTTTCGTCTAATTTTGTGCTGTTTTTTTCCCTGCTTTTGATCTCCCGTTGATGCGACATTGTTTGCCGGAACATTTTTATTCATTGTATCTGCTGTTTCTTTTGGTTTTTCTTGTTTGAAATTTTTCGGCGAGATTGAAGATCGTGTTGGAGCTAGTGAAAAATCACGTGAAATATTTTTATTACGTTCTTCACTTCGAGCACGTTTTTTATCTTTTTTGTCATCGTCAGATCGCTTTGTCCGACCAAATAATCCCGTACGTTGAGTTGGCTTCTCATAAAGCATATATTCTTCATCTTCAATGACATTTACCGCCGTAGCTTTGCTTCTTAATGTTTTTTTCTTCGGCAGAGTGGCATAAATTTCAATATTTTTGGTCGACGGTTTGTCTGCAGTAGCCGACGTGTTTATTAATAATTCACGACTATTTTGTCGTGAATGATTACCTTTGTCGCGTGAATTTTGTCGTGAGTGTTGTCCAGATTTGCTATTTTCACGTGAATGTCGTCCTTCGGGCATCGCTTCTTCTTTTTCACCGTTGGTAATTGCTTTTTCTTGCAATATCCTCCTATGTAAACTACGTGATCTCATTACGCACGTATTGTGTTTCATTCGTGCTGTGGTAATGGTATGTGGATTATTGTACGGCGCGTCCATTGCAATGCGTGCTTTACTACTAGCCGCATTACACAATGCAACTGCAGTACCCAAATCCCCAGCGTCCTCGGCCGCCCGTGATTTATCGAGCAAAGCATCAGTCTCCTTGCACAGTCGTTCACAATCATCTCCAGGTGATGGTTGATAGCCTTCTGGTATTTGAGCCAACTATAACGAGAGAAGAAAAGAAAAAAATAAATAAATAAAATAAAAAATCATGAAAATATTTAACCGAATTATATTGAAAAATTATTATGAAATATTATGAATTATATATATTTTTTTTTTTTTTTAGTTAATTCACTCACTTGTAAATTGTGTTTGAGCCCTTGCTGAAGTGGAAGGCTGTCAGTGGATGAAAGAGAATACGAATCATAACCGGCGTCATAATGTCCACTACTACTGCTAGATAGTTCACCAGATTTGCTTGTTGGACTTTTAGGTACTCCAGAATTCCGTTGCATTTTATTAACAATGTAAAGGTACGGATTATCCATTGTAGTAGATGAACTCGATGACGCACTATTTCGATCTCCAGACCAATTACCAGAATCTCGTCTCCGTGGAACATTCAAATGGTCAGGAATGCTAATTCCATCTTGAGGCGTTGATCCCGCACTCAAACTACGAGTTAATTGCATTTGCTGTTTTTTTTGCTGTTGCATAACAGTCTCAACAGCTCGCCGACTGATGTATTTTGATTCAGTATCACCATCAACGGTATCGACATCCTATTAGTAGAAAGAATTTTTATTTACCAATTTAATGATTTAAAGAAAAATCATTTTAAAAAACACATTCATTTATTTATTAATGAACAAAATTAATTACCTGATTGCCAAAAATATTGTTTTGTATATCAGTCAAGTTCTGATAATCACTGTAAACACGTCGCTGTGTATAAACATTATGCGTTGGACTATCAGGATTTGGTGTGATTGCACGTCTAGCGGTATTGTTAATTAATGGCTTCTCTGGACTAGGTGTAACTGATCGACGGACATTTGTGTTTGGTGGTGATTTCCAACCTTTGCCATTTGGAAATGGCGTTACAATTTTTGGTGCGTTTTCCGTATTAACTGGTGTACCACCAGGTGTTGCATAGAGAAGCAATAATGGTTGGTATCGGCCTCTTCGACATTTTTCAACAACTTGTTCCCAACGTGGTCCAATTTCCTTAACTGTTGCGTCGTCGAAGTAAATCCAAACCTGAAATACAAATTATACACATAAATAGAGAAGTTGTGTAACAATATAGTAAAAGTATATGTATGACCAATCATTAATGTCATATAAAATATGTACATTGACTTGTTACCTTCAATTTTGTATGGAAGAAAAATGTCGAGTAGTGTTTGCCATAATACGTGACAACTCCAACGAGATTGTGTACGGTGGTCGCACCCCATCGTGAATCAACGACGCTGTGAAATACATCACTTAGACGTAGACTCGTACCAACAGTTGCAAATACATCCATAATGTGTTCAAGTGATGGTCTCTCGCTGTCCCATACCACACCTACCGATACTATTTCCGGCCTGTTCATCAATGTTCGACATATCTGTATTTTTGCACCGCACGCACTCTGCAAAAAATTTAATCAAGTTGGATACAATTAGTGAACATGTCATAATTGAATGATGAAAAAAAGAAAACGAAAATGAAATTTCATAAAATTCTGTCTCATCGTATGTGAAAAGAAAGTGTGTATATTCGCACGTTATAGTTTCTGAGAACAAATGAAAAATTCACGTAGAACGATATTGAGTGTGTTTACTTTCTTTATGACTCAATTGGTGAATCAAACATTGAGAAACGTTTTTTTTTTTTTTCTTTGAAATAATAAATGAATGACAACTCACTGGGCATTCACGAATTTCCCCCATGCCACCGGCTCTTCGAAGAAGTTGTCCAAATAGATCCGGGCTATTTTTTGCCGTGGGTAAAATTTCTCGTGCTTGTGATGTCAGTGCTGATGCAGAGACGTAGTGGACCATCTGTGAGTCAAACAAAATAAAAATAAATAAAAAATCATTTTTAATAATAAATTTTCTTTAAAATTATATAAAATTACATTGTTTCTGTATTTTCCCAAACAGTTCACCGTTAAATCGGATGTAACAAGTTAATAAAATGCAAATAAGCCGAATTCAATTATAAGTTCCAATAACTCTCAATCATCTCTTCCCCATAGTTTCCCGTTTAAATCTACTTCTTAAAAGGGACTTGTAGGAGGCTAATTCGATAGAATAATTATTTCATACATATATATGTATGAAACAATATTCCCACGTGTTGAAAATTCTCCGAAAAAACATCCCTCGCAAATGTGTACAATATTGCCCGAAGACAGGAGAGAGAGCTGAGAAGAAGGATCTCTCGAAAATTTACAATGCCGCAGGGAAACTTTACAAAGGTCACGGTTCGATCAATGGTACCTCCAATTTCTCTTCTTCTTCGTCATTTTTTTTTTTTTTTTTTTTTTTTTTCCTTCCAATACTATACGCAGGTAACGTTTCGATTCAGGTATACCTGCGTGGGAAAGTGAATATACACGAGATAGGTCTGGCTCATTGCGGGGGTGTTTACTCCGAAACGACATAAAAACGTGACAGATGACCAGTATTATATACTGCAAATACAAAACCAACCTGTGTGAAGGGTAGTGGCTCAGACGTGGCGCCGCATGCTCCACACACATTTTGCTCCACCAAAGTCATCGCAAATTTTTGATGTGGCACGCAGTGTCGAGCACTGCACATATCCTCTGCTTCACCACTCGCAATGTGCAAATGAATTCGTAACAGAATATTTTCCTATAACAAAAACAATGAATAAATAAATAAACAATTGAATAAAATGTATTGTTTTTAGATTCTTCATTATATCCTACACACGTTACAAGTGTCTGTTGTCATCAAAGTATCGTAGCCACCAAGCTATACACATGTATATTTCAAACATACCAACGCAAACGAGAAACGTGATCGTAATGTAAATGAGAAAGTAGATTTAAAACTGGAATTTGTATTGGCTACGAGTGATTATATATACAAATGAAAGGTGAAAGAAAAATGTTTTTCTTTCGTTTCATGCCATTATATTTTTTTATTTGTCTCGAATTTCAGATTTTGTCATGTGTAAATTATGAGTATTCCCTAATCGTATCATCGCGTTGATGGATAAAACGTCTTTGAAAAAAAAAAAAAAAAAAAAAAAGTAAATCAGGAAAAAAAAAAAGAAGAGAAGAAAAAGTCATTCTAGTGGAAATGTATATAACTTACGAAACATTCTGCCGCATCGTCCATAAATCCCAGTTGAAAACGTTGTTGATCGAGAAAACTTTCAGCGAGTGCACGACGAAGAGCATCGGGTGGTAAAGCACTATCCTGCGAAAACTGCAGCTGCGAAAACAGGTCCTGAAACACACAATGGATTCATTTTTAGAACTTATACGAATAAAAGAGGGTACGGGTGAATAGGTTGAAGGGCTCTGTCCTGTATTGTATTGAATATTACCAGGGGTGGTGACAATACACTTCTTTACGTACCTAAACAACCCAAGTAATGAAAAAAAAAAAAAAAAAAAAACCCCAAATACAAATAAATGAAATCTATTACTATTGTGATCCACTTTCAACAGACTCATTATTAATATTCCGTATTTACATCATGAATATTTAACACAAAAAAAAAAAATAACAAACAAACAAATAAGAAAGGGAAAAAAAAAAAAAAAAAATTATGAGAGTTACCTAATAAAAAATCAGGAACGATTTGAAATAATCCTCGATAATTGTTCAATGTGGGTCGTACAGAATTATAAAAAATAAACAGTCAAGTCATCGGTTACAACAAATATCTTTTTTCCCAATACATGACGGTATATATAATATATACATAAAGATGCATCTCAAGAGGTCATCAAGCGAAAGCGCATGATTATGTATATATATATATATATATACAGACATGTGTGTCTTTATCTAATACAGGTGCACAAACATGGTAAATTTTTCCTCTTTTTTTTTTTTTCAACTTCACATGATTGTAGCTTAGATGTGAATATAAATTTACTAGGCACGAGCCATATCGCATATTGTCTGTATTGAATTGGTAAAGATTATAAGTTTATGTATATACATATATACCAAACATCACTGTCTTGAATCGTGAAGTTTCGTAATGAGTTTAAACATGACTTCGATTAACGGTATATACAGAAAGTAGGTATCAGCATTGCTGCAGAATATACATCTCAGTATGAGTTAAGTGTGTGTCCATGGTTCCTTGAATCAAAAAAAGAAAAGAAAAAGAAAAAAAAAATTGTAATATTTTCTATCGAACAACCGGAACCGGAAAACAAATCAATTACACTTGATTTCCTTAGTGCAATTTCTATAAATATAAAAAGAAAGTGAATCACAAAAACTTGTTTTAGAAAAATTAATTATATTTGTATTTAATTAATATTATTATAAATCAATAATATATACATTAATTATTATTCTTACGGTAATTATATTGATAATGTTGGATTGAAAATAAATAAAATATTTTATAATAGAAAAAAAAAATATATATATATATATTATCAGAATATTGATGTAAATTTTAAAATGTCATTTGAAATTACGTGGACTTTATAGAACTGGTTTTTTGTCTATGTCAAGAAAACAGCACGAGATCAAAAGAAAAAAAAAAATATATATATATCTATATATATATACGTGTATTGCAGAAAACTACACCAATTAACTCTGTGACATGTGAAACTGTTCAATGAAAGTTGGCCGAGGTTACGTGCGATACAAATACATGAACATAATTGTCGACATTTTTCAAACATTGAATTCAAAAAGATTTTACGTTTAAATTGTTGACACATGAAATAATATCCCAATTCTGATTCCCATAGAGTGGTATTGTTTAAAAATTTTGATAATAGAATGATGAATGAATAAAAAGACTTCGTACTTTTTTGAGATTTCGTAAATCCACTGCTGGTGAATCTTCACGTTCCATTCCACTATCCTCCTCCTCTTCGACTTTACACGTGGCTTCAATTTCAGGGTCTGCATCGTTTTCGGAATCTTTAGAAATTGTATTCACTCCTTTCGTACTAGTCTCCTGTTTCACTTTAATCCACTTCAACATTTTTCTTTTAATTTTTTTATTTGCGTACAAATCAACCGCAATGTACTTTTGATTAATTGTATAAAGTCAATTTTCTCTTGAAACTACCAAAAAAATTTCTATCACAACCTAATGTCTCTCTTCAAGAATCGTGTATGTATAATTTTTTATTTTTTTTCTACATTTTTTTTCTATGACGCAATAAACAACTCTCCGTATTGTAGAGATTTGTTTCGTCATCCTTTTATTATTATATTTTTATATTTAAATCTACCAATAAATAGCGAATAAAAAAAAAATAAAAAAAATACAACAAAAAACAAAAAATTCTAAAATATTTTTATTTTTCTTTGTCAAAAATGTTTTGTCTCCAACACACGTTTGTCATATTTATATAATCTTGATAACAATATTTACGATATTCATAGAATTGTTTCCTGTTAATCTCAACGTGCCTGAACATTACACAGTCTCAGAATATACTGATAAGATAATAAGATAATTCAAACTCCAAACTTTGGTATAGCGTAATGGTAATAAAAATTACACAGCATTTAATTTATCATATCAACTGTGAGAATAAAAATTAAAGTTCATTGAAATTTTATACTACAATTAAAATGATTTAAAAAATTTATTCACAAATACAAACACATCTCAATGATATATCAATTGAAAATACCAATTGATATTTTCACTTGTAGTAAATCACAATAATTCGCTATACTCTTGATATATTTTCACAAAAAAAAAAAAAAAAAAAAAGATACGCCCCTTAACTAAAAACACTCGTCACTATCACAACACATTGGCGACAATATCGATCAAACAATCAAGCAATAACGGAAATACCAGATGTAAAAAAAAAACACACACACACACACACAAAAATACACACACCAATTTTATACTCGCAACAAATTAAAAATTGACACAGAGAGATTTAGGAATAATGAAAATAAAACAAACTAAAGAAAAAAAAAAAAAAAAAAAAAAAGATGAAGCGAGCGTTGTCGAAGAGAGTGGATCTGACTACTTAAGAGTCCTGCGGGGTTTCATTTGCTTGCGTATCTGTGGACGGCAACTTGTGGAGTGCTGGTGAACTGTCCCCACCCCCCCAACGGGGTCCACACTCGAGCCCAATCACCCCCGCTGCCCCTCCACTCACCATCGGATAGATCTTAGAGGGCCCCATCTGACGTCATCCGGTTAGCTGTCCCATACATTCACCGTGCCGGTCGAGTAGCTCGCGTCACACACATACACACTCACACGCGCACAATCGTTTGGTTGTACTCTTGTATTACACGTATCATTGTATATTTATATATGTATACACATGCATATCCAGTTTTCTCAGTTATAACCACATGTGTGTGTGTGTGTGTGTGAAGCGTGCGCGGTTTCTTTTCACGTTATCTCAATACAACCACCACATACGTATGTTAATATAAATGTCTGAGTGACTGAAAAATTGTGAATGCTGATGTACGCATTATATATACTATGCACACACATTATATATATATATATATATAATGTATATATGTATGCGAATATAAAACAAGTTGGGAGTTTTATGGATAAAATTGTAAGACGGCGAGTAAGCGCAACGACCAATATATAGACACGATGGAGTCGACTGCACGACTCCCTGAGGCGATACGAAAAACCGGGATAAATGTACATATATATGTATATATGTAAAGTTCTACTTTGGTATATATAATTTTATATAAAACGTGGCACTTCAATTTCATACTCAGCACGGGGCATATTATTGACTTGACATTCCTTGTCTTTGTTGGTTTATACGATGCATTTTCGATGGTGTTTTTTGTTTTTTTGTTTTTTATTAATGTCTGGAAAATTGGTGATTGTATACGACGTCATGGATAAAAAAAAAATGCGGTGAAAATTGAAAATAAATAGGACAGGTTATTTATTGAATGTTTGTGGACACATAAAAATTGATATGTACACGTGTACCTGTTTGAAACAAAAAAGAAAGAAAAAAATTTTTTAAAAAAAATGAATACTAATGATAAGTAATATTTATCGTAGGTTTATAAGTTATTTATGAATCATTAAATATTTGTATATTTATGTAAGAGATTAATTTGCATTTGATACTTCCGCCAGTTGAGATGGAATAAAAAATTAAGAAATTATGTCAGAGTAAAAATCGTTGATTAGATTAAGGAAAATAAAAGTGTTTTCAAGGGAGATTTGAAGTAGATTCTTCCAGGAATATTTAATTTTATCAGCCATATAATCATAATTATTGTCAATTGTTGTGGAGACGTGATAAAATTTATCTCATAAATTTTGCCAATTTTTCTTTTTTTTTTTTTCATTATAAAATATATACAATCAAGGATAGATAATATTTTTAATTTATGAATATAATGTTGTCGTGTTGAAACAGAAAGTTATGACATCAACACATCATTAGGACAATATTGTTTTTTCTACGTGATTAAAATATTTTTCATTATTATCAGCAATATAATATCAATAATGATGGTGTACACGCAACATTTACAAGGTATACTTGTCAAATTGAGTTTTAATATTGTAATAATATTTTAATATTTCAATATTTAAACCTGTAATAGTAAAAAATAATTAGTGAAGTTTATGAAGCGGCTAAATTGTTACCTTCATTTAGAAAGTGACCAATTTGATATTATACCTTGTTTAAAATTAGAGTCAATGTAAAATTTTAATGGCATTTCATTACAATAATGAAAAATTCTTTCATAATTTTTGACCATTTAAAAATTAAACTAAAAAAAAAAAAACATTATAATTTATGGACATTATGAAAGGATAAAAGTTGAAAAATGAAAAGAACTAAAAATGATGAACTATATTATACTCATATGAATATGAAGAATTTACTCTGGCTATAACGTATTTTCACAAAAGGGTTTCTCTCAAGACCGGGTCACGATCTCCCATATGTTATAGGGAGAAGTGGTGAAGTCACGTCTCGTGAATTCATTCAAAGTGAATCATCCCAAAGGTATTCTCGCAGGTTCCAGACCTCCCTGAACACATTTACATTGACATCATTTACATTCCATAGTTAAATAGGGGTGTGAAATTATTTCTTTAGTTTTTTTTTTTTTGTTTTTTCCTCTCGTCGTTATCTTATGGACATTAAAAAATTAAAGTGAAAAAATTTTTCTGCAATATTTCAAATAGATTTAGTTTTTTGTTTTTTTTTATCTACTACTTTTTTTTTTCTTTACTCTGCCAATTGACTATGACATCTATGTTGAAATGAATCAGATAATCAACAGGTAAATTAAGTTCCTAAAAGGATCTATACATATGATGGTACTTCAGTTAAATATGAGAAAAAAAAATCTGTCATCTTCAATATCATATCAGCAATTCTATAGATTAAAAATATGACGGTACCTACATCAATTTATACATATATATAAACCTGCAATTTCACAATTTACTACTAACTGTAGACTCGACTTTACACCGTGAGAAGTAACAACACAGTAACTCTCATTCACTTCAATAATCCAACCTCCTATTGTGTCGACAAAATTAATTTTCCAACAAAAACAAAAATAAAAAACAATAAATAAATATATGAAATAAATATAAATTAATGTATTTAATTTGAATTATTTTTTTCAGTATATAATAAATGAAATATATCAATTTTTTAATATTAAATATTAATAACGTATACAACATTTTTCTACTTTAGACTTTAATACACATTCAGCCCTCGCCCCGCCACCACTCACCGGCCTCTTACTCACACATACACATCTAGTGTAATTTCACTTGGGACATCCTTATAATTCACAACAATTAAATCCCGCGAGAAATTGCTAATTAAACTCGTGGGAATCGCCACGTTCAGTCTTTCAATTTTCTATATACTCTACTTCTCTCATATTTTAACTTTATATCATGAATCTATGCTATGTCATATCAGTGACATATCAAATTTATTAGGAAGTTTTTGCCTATGAAATTACAATATATCAATATATTCAAAAGTTAAAATTACTTTCATTTGAACAATCTAATCACTATCTTATCATTCAAAAAAATTTCTGATTAAATATTTATTCGAATAAATGAGAAAAAAAAAAAAAAAAATGTAATATTCTTATATGAAAAAATTGTTTTCCACATTGAAACGGAAGTCATGAATTTATTTATTTACACATTTATACATTTTTTTTTTTTTTTTTTTTTTTTTCATTTATCAACGAGACTGCGTGTAAATCTATACAGAAGAAATGAGGCAATGGCTCACAACAGAAATAGTTTGTGATTCGACGAGAGAGGTTGACTTGTTAGTAATAGATAAAAAAAAAAAAAAAGAAAAAAAAATAAGAGAGGGAGAGTGAGAGAGGACTCGTATTATTATATACTCTATAGAAAACCTTCGGACGCTAGACCAATCAGACTTGAGAATCTCATTGGAGGAGAAAGGTCCGCGTACTGCGTACTCTGATGCTGACGGTCCGTTACAACAACGCGGTGAGTAAAGCTATCGGATGAAGAATCAAATCTACGTATATATACTATGACTGGTTGTTGGTTTTTATATAGAAAGGTAAGGGGTCTCTCTTCCCTATATACGTCAGATATTTTCACTGGTGTAATCCATTGTCCCGATAAATAAAGAATTGATAATAATTTATTTGTGTATACAAATAAATTTTGAATGATTAATATTCTCATCTAGTTATATTTATATTCACATTCATAAATAATTTTTGAATTAAATAAATTAATGTATAATATAGATATATTGACGAAAATTTTTTATATAATATTTTTTAATATCAATTGTATTGTCATATTTATAAAATTATAAAACCAATTTACATCAATATAATATGAAATAATGTGTAGAATATTTTTTACATTATGTTGCTTACCTTGAGAGCACAAAAGATACAGGATTCTCGCATGCAGGCATGTCCGGATAATTCTCTGAAGCTCCGGCGAAAAATATCGAGGTGCCATAATACCTGAAACAAACGACAAAATCCTAATGAGTAATGAATAGAAAATATTTAATTGAACAATATAATTAATAAATAACGATTGATATAAAAAATTGTGTTTAACATATTGTGGATAATAAAAATTTTTATGAATGAATCCAACTGAAATTCAGCCCTCCGCTTTATTTATTCCATGTGTCGTACATTCATGTCCTTTGCATGTGCTGTCATACATGACGCTATGTACCTTTTATATTTCCATATATATATATGGGTGTGTGTGTATGTGTATTGTATGTATATGAATAAATTCATATACGAATATAAATTATATGATAGACACTTATTAAACCATACAAGATACTGAGTACAGCGTATCCTGCCATAATATGTGGAGGGAAAGTAAATCACAATTTTCCATGCTTCTATTTTATATACGAACCCATACGCGATACTCAACCATATAATTCTCCGTTTTCCGGTATCACTGAATGTAAACTCATTCATTCATACGACAAAATTTTCATTTATTTTTTTCCATTGATTTCATCATCTTTGTTTTTTTCTTTCTTCATTCATCTTAATAATTTACATCTCAACTAATCCATTAAAAAAAAAAAAAAAAAAAAAAACAAATAACCCATCAATGCAATACTAATTACTCAAAATAATTCTCTATATCGTTGAGTGATGAAGAAAAAAATGAGGAAAAAAAATTTTTTGTATTTTAATTTGAAATTATATAATGAAAAAAAAAAGAATTCTTAATGATTTTTCATTTCATCTAGTGTATGAGTATTAAAAGAAAAAAAAAAAAAAAAAAAAAAAAAGAAACTATTGAATAGTGAGAAATAATAGTTTTCAAACGCACCCAACACACACACACACACACACAGAGATATATCCACATGTTCGCTTCTATTAAAATATGGGCGTGTTTCAAAATGCAGTCGTGGGACCCCGCACAGGTGAGGTGACGGGGAATTAAGGTGAGTAGAAAATAAAATACAGCTAGGGCTGTACAAACGTTACGTGACTTTTTACCTCTTATTTATTTATTTATTTATTTTTTTTTTCTTTTTCCAAAGGGAGACGCGCAACACATCACACACGCTATAGTGCACACGCGGTGCATCATGCATGGAATAATGGACGCTACGTTGTTTTCATAAACGAAAATAAACTTACCAAATATATATGTACATTAATCTTTAAGACAATTAAATATTTATCCAGCATAAAATTCATTTTTTTTTTTCTTAATATTTAAACGATTATTCCTAAATAAAATATTTTATAAAATCATTGAATATAATTTAATTGTATTTCAATTAAATATTCAATGAATTTTTCATATATAAGAGGTGTGAAAACATTTTGTAATGGCAAATTAACGATGACGTCTTGCGTAACGTACCAATTGCACTCAGCAGCCCTTAAAAGGTACAAAGAAAATTGCTTGCCCTTCTTGTAAACGTCACGCAAGGACAATCACCCACATACATTCACATAATGTTAAATGCTTTTGCCAATCCACAAATTGTAATGTCTACTATTTTTCTCGTCTATTTTTCCTTTCCATTTTTTTTTTTTTCTTTTTTACTAACATCACCCCCCCCCCCCCCCCCTATGCATTTAACTGCATAACTGACACGAAAACTATTCCATTATTGTGTATATAAATGATGTGGAACGAGGTGTGACGAAAAAGGTATAAAACAAAAAAAAATATTCACACGATAATTTTGCGATGGGATGAAACAGAAAGGAAAATGACACAAAGAATCGTTTGCACATGTGTATGTGTGTGTGTGTGTGTGTGTGTTTTTCATACACATATTTATTGATTATCTGTGATATCTATTTGACTATTCTCCATGAAAACAATTTATATTGTACTTTATACATGTACAGTAACTGAGATGCCACACAATTTTACTTTTCATTGAACGCCAACGCAAAATTTTTGATAATAAATATCATACGATGATTAATTCAAGAAATAAATATCACATCGCACTCACGCCCCCGTTCAATGTATATTGTATTTATCAAACGCATCTTCATTAGAGAAAATAATGCATCAGATACCGTTAATGTATATTATGATTTTACGATATTGTACCTATACCGTTAATTAATTTCCACACACTAATGCAATTATTCACAATTAATTTAACGTTGATTAAGCTTAATATTTATTATTATTATTATTATTATTATTATTATTATTGGTTCGATATATGATAAAAATAGAGAATCGAATGAGATGTTATATAGACAAGTTTAAGTTATTTATATATTTCTTTATAAATATAAACTCATTCGTTTTAATTTTGAAATCATCAATGCATTAAACATAGAATAAATCATATAAAATTCCATACCAGCTATCCAATCAAGGGAGACGAGATTATTGTGAAAAAAATAAATAAATAAATAAATAAATAAATAATAAATTTAAAAAAAAAAAAAAGATTATATTAAACATTTTACATTACGTGATAATTATATACCACAAGGTGAAAGATTTAAATGACGTCGAAGGAGAGTGGAAAAAAAATAATTATTCTTCAACTATTGAAAGTATACACAAGAGTATGTGTATGTATATATACATTGTCAAGGATATTTTTTTATGTTTTTGTTCAAGTTTTATTATTTAAATCCTTTGATTGATATTTAATTTGATTAATCAATCGATTGACGTGCGCCAAAATCATAAATAATTATTCATAATTTAATCTGCATTGAGAGCATAAACTTCAGTGTTTGTTTCCATCTTATTATTTGTGTTATTATTATTATTATTATTATTATTATTTATTATTTTCCAAATCAATTCAAAAAAAAAATAACATAACTGAATTGTTAATCAGTGAAATCAAGAATAAAATAAATTTTTATGATGTATAAAAAGAATAGAAAATATTTATAAAAGAGTTGGAGAAGAATCGTGTGATGGTTTATTCCGGGTCTTGGGAGTAATGGACCCTGGTACCTGGCCGCCATGTCGAATGAAACTGCGCTGGACCAACTATACTCCTTTCTCAACACGCAAACACCGCGCGCTATACTAATAATATACACGTTCAATCATCCTATAGACACATGCACACACACACACACACACACACATGAATTTTCTCTATCTCGTTCTCTCGCTTTCAACGCAATGTGAAAATACCGCTATAATAACCGCAATAGAAGTGATTATAACTCCAAAAAGATCCAAAAAAAATTGAAAGAAATGAATAATAAAAATTAATCCAACAAACCTTTGCAATTTGAAAAAGAGCGCGTCGGCTCTGCTGTGATTTTTCCTGTTTCATTATTGCACCAAAACGTTCCCGCAATTTTTTATATCCAAAAATGTATCAATCCAAGAATAAACAGGAATTAAATTATTCCCACTTCTGACTTTTGATTACAGTGACAGTAATTAAATTCTTACACGACCCCATTGTCTATATGAGACAACAAAATATAATAATATACTGAGAGATGACGGGAAAAAATAAAAAAATACGCTGTTTTATTCGTGACGTATTATCACAATGTACTTTCTAACGCGAGCGTCGATGCAACAATGCGAGGGGTAGGCCCTAACCGGCTACGCGACTACTGCAGCGCCGCGACAACTCACAGTGGACAGGTGAAGAAATACGCGCGAGACGTGCTACAAGCAACGAAGAAAACATTACGAATATCATATAGTGTAAGAGGTTGAGATCGTGATGGTTTCGTCCCTTGGGCCTTTTTCTAACTATACAAAGTTTGTGTATGCGGTTTAAAAAGCAAAGACTATATATACAATATACCCAAGGCAAAGCTGCGCAATGTGTACAATTTGTGAAAGAACTCAACGATGCCTCGTTGTACAGTATATGTATCCATGTGTACACACGCTGGAGTACTATAAACCGCCATTTTTACTACGCCGGCGTGGGCGATCTGGGGACCACGGATCAGGCCCGTAATGTAACACAGTTGAGTGGCGAAGAGGACGAGGGGAAGGGAGTACGATGAGGCGTGAGGAGAAAAAAAAAAGGGAGAGGGAAGAGTCACACACAAAGGAGTCGACAATGAACACGGAAAGAGAGAGAGAGAGAGAGAGAGAGGGAAAGGGAAAAATCAAGTTTTACGCTACTACGCTACTACGTCTCTTGCGCAATTCATTTTGACTCATACACGACGTGGGATTAAATCTTTATATATATGTGCATTTAACGATTCATCTAGTTGACATTTCTGTTGTTATTTAATTCTAGCCGAAAAGGCTAAAAGAAGCTTAGGATTTTTTTTTTTTTTTTTTTTTTGGTCCTGTATATATTTATTACATTTGGCGTTTTAGATTTTTGTATACGAACATTATTATTAATATTATTATTATTATTTTTTTTTTGTCTACTGAATTTTTGTTATTGGATTTCTAGAAAATCGTAAAGTGTCATAAATACGTTGGATTGAGGTGAAATAACAAATATTTTACGTGACACATATCCAGATGTTAATTTTCAGATATATAGAGAATTAAAAAAAAAACAAAAAAAAAATGAAAAATTTTTGACAGAGCTCGTGTACATACACGAATTTGTAGTGTCACAGATGCCACAGATGCATATCCTTCATAACAAGAAGAAGAAAAAAGAAAAAGAAAAAAAAAATTCGATATCGAAACAAAATTTTACCGATTGTATCCTGTACATAAATACACGTATGTTTAATATATATTTACATATATACATGCAATTTGTATTTTTGAATATTTCCTTTTTCTCCATATGTCTCGAAAAATTTATCATTCAATTCTCAATATTATTTTCGTTGTGGTGTACAAGTAGAGTCTGACCAACCGCAAGTATATATAACATGGTTGACTCACAAGAAACAATAAACAAAAAAACATTCGTACCTATATATTCAGTGAATTGCAACAATTGTCTAATATTATAATAGGATTTGTGTAAAAAAATTGACGCAAGTATAGTCTAATATACATAAGAATCGTTTGCAATTGTAATTGTCAAGAATCATGAGTACGATTATCAGGTATTGAGTGGATAGAAACTATTGTTTCGTGTTCTCCATACGATGTGTCTCACATTACAACGGGCCAAGTGTGCTCGCATGGCGCTCGTTGATAGGAAGAGGGGAAAAAGTGGCTGCCCTTTGTTCTCTGAGATTCAAGGCGTTCCGCATCAGAGAAAATTGCAAATAGAAAGTGTAGATATGTATGTTAACAATATGATAAAAAACAAACAAACAAAAAAAAACAAAAAAAAAAGAAAGAGAGAAAAAAAAAATGAACTTAATATTTTTTTAAGGCAGTAATAAATCATTAATAAATAATTTGTGAGTTAACATGAAACAGCTGTAAAATTCCTCAAGTTGGAAGATGAAAAGATGACATCGATGCTTTGATGGGGAAATAAGAGACTTGATCATTTTTTTCGTATTATCCAAATGGCGTTGACGCACTTTGATAACTTTTATATATATTCATTTCAACCCCATCTGACATCCCCAATGACTTCTTGATCATTTTACCCATGAGATATATACGTATATGTAGATGTATGCACGAATAACTTTCACGATTCATACGTCCACGTGCGCCAAAACTTCACTTGCCGGGTTTCCTACAAGCATCTGCTGTCTTCAATTTTTATCACATCAAATTCCATATGCTGTCTCAAAGATCACATAAAAATAATATTAAATAAATATATATATTCATCAAAAATTTATTTATTTCATCTCTTTTACTTATCTTCAATCAATTATATTCAAAATTGTAAATTCAAAATAATTTGTATGATAAAGTAATAAATTGGACATTGACAATTGTGATGTATATATACCCCATATACAATGAAAATAATTTAAAAAGCGTGATAAGTCATCTAAATAAAGGATCAGGTGGTACACAATATGAAAAAGGGACTTGTATAAATAGAAAGTGGATTCAAGAGATGGTGGTGGGCAGGTTGATACCCTGCAAGGTGCGTTCAAATCTACCAAACCACTACCACTGTAGTAGTTACACTAAAAAGAACCTTGACGAGAGGAGAAAAAAAAAAAACAATATCAAATGGGCATATATATACCTGCTCGCTACATTGGAATATAACAAAACCTGACACGAGAGAACGAACGAAGAGAAAAATTGTAAGGGGATGTGTATGCGGTCCCCTCAGGTGCTCAACTTTATTCTACCAGGGGTGACCATTTGAAACTACTGACGCATGACTACACATCATATGAAATACAATACCAGTGAAAATGACCCTTCATGCGGAATAATCGACTCGTTCATATATATATTGTTTATAATGTAGGCTAAATGTTATTATTTGTTTTTATTTTTATTACTATTCTTTTTTTTTTTTTCGTGAGGCGTTTCCTTCCTGATTTAATGACTGTTAGTTCCAGTAGGTTTTGTTACTAACACAACAGAACATCAATCTCAAATAATTCATAGAGTGTCATAAGTTTAAATAGCAATGAGAGAAATAAATGTCAATTGAAATGCATCATTCGTTTGTTTTGAGATGTGCAAATAAGTGAAAGGAATATTGTCTGTGATGTAAAATTGGAGGTTTAATGCCAAACGAGAAGAGTATACAACGAGTAAACACAATCGTCTTTAATGCTCGTCTATAAAGACTTGCATAATGTCATTGAAGATGTTACAGCTAAACTATAATTTTTTATATACATATACATAAATATATTGTACGTATGTATAATAAAAAAAAAAAAATGAAAGTGATTGGTATCGAAATCTCGCAATAATCTCTTCAGTATATTACACAACGAGTCTGTAGCAATTTTATATTTATCAATTTTTTTTTGTTTTTTTTAAATATATTTATATAAAAAAGAAAATTGATCAAAATGAGTTATATTATTTTCAACAGAGTTTGTATTGTGAAATTTGCAGCTGTAAAAATTTATGAAGACTCGTAGATTTTTTTGACAGATGAAATATTTTTTATTTTCTAACACGAACAATTTTTACAGCAATTTCGACTCATTGATAATGAAAGAATTGCGATGAGGTATGATATGACGTGTTGAAAAAATTCTCTAGAGGATTATAAGACCAACAGAGAGTTATAGGATATAACCATAAAACGCATTTTTTGTATACGCGTATACAAAATATACAAAGTATACAAAGTATACAAAGTATTGCACTGGTGGCAATCACGCCAGAAATAACGATACCCATAGAGCTCAACGTTCAACACCGATAGAAGAATAGAAATATATTTAAAAAATACTCCCAATGGTTCGCCAAGAAGTCTCGTAAACTATCGTCGAGATTTTATGATGCAGATGTTCCACGTTTCTACAGTAATTTCACAAAATCGTTAGGCACATTTATACGCGTTCGAGGATAATAGCATGCGAATATACGGGAACCGGTAGTTTAGTGTTTATACTTCAACTTCCAATGTACTAATTGTGGAGTTGAGATACGTATTACTTGTATCGTTGGATGAAAAAAAAAAAAAAAAAAAAAAAAAAAAAAAAAAAAAAAAATTAATTAACTGGAGAGAATGTGTGAGAAGAATTTTTTTTAGGGAGAGTGGAAGTAAAAAAAAATTAAAAATACAAAATTAATCAATTTGAGAATTTATTCAAAGTTTTCTCGAAAAAAATAATAATAATAATAAATAAATAAATAAATAAAATAAAATAAAATAATTCCCGTATTTTTATTGTTATTTCAAACTTGTGTGTCAAATAAATTCAAATTATACAATATATTCTCAATATATGAAGATTAAAAAATTGTATTAACAATTGAAAAAAATAAAAAAATAAAAATAATGAGAAAAAAAGAAAAAAAACATTTGTAAATTGTACAAATGAGTGAGAAGA
The DNA here is from genome assembly GCA_963920625.1 of Dinocampus coccinellae. Lineage (NCBI taxonomy): Eukaryota > Metazoa > Arthropoda > Insecta > Hymenoptera > Braconidae > Dinocampus > Dinocampus coccinellae. The sequence continues at coordinate 17,461,448 of OY987184.1, forward strand.
ATATACGATAGGACAAAGTATTTAATGTATTTTTCACAGCTTCTCTTGACACTAATTTATCACATTATTTTTGCTTTCGTGGCTTTTCTACGCGTTGGTTTATACACACACATATATATTTATTCATCATGTATTTAACTTCAATACCACTACGCGCACGTGCGGACCGTGAGCTCGAGACAACGGGAGACAGAATGAAAAGAAAAAAAAGGTGAAAAAAAAAGAAAAAAAAAAATTATGTGACGATGCAGAAAGAAAAAAAAAAAAAAGATGAAACTGCAGCAACCAAGCGAAACTGGTTTTTCTTCTTTTCTCTCTTACGCATTTACATCTTTCACAAACTCATGCTGTATATTATTATATATACACACAAAGTGAAAAAAGGGCCAACACTGACAGTGGGCCGATTAGACATATGTATACATATTCGCACACATACGAATCTATTTATACCTACGCGAATGTTTGACATGCAAACTTCATTGTGAAACGGGTGGGCAATGCAAACGTGAAAGAAAGAGAACGCGAGTAATATATGTTTGATATACATCAATACTATCATCGTCACGGCGCAATAAATTTATATTCGATGGTAATATCGGATGAAAGAGAATTAACTTGATTTATCAGATAGATTGGTGAAGACAGAATTGAACATTGACTATATTGCACCATGTGCTTATGTATATAAATGTATATGGATAAATGTTTCGCTTCAAAAGTCACGAGCAATGTTTAAATCAAAGAGAAAACGATTGCACTCGAAGGTCATAGAAAGGAGGAAGATCAATATCATTGAGTAAAATAGATCAATTTGAATTTAAGAAAATATGAAAATATAAAAAAATAAATAATAAGTGGAATTGAAAGAAGAAAATATTAAGGAAAAATAGCAGAAAATATTATTCAATATTTAATATATTTTGTACGATAATGGACGATTGAAGATTTGTTTTAAAAAAAAAAAAAAAAAATTTCCACAGAACCAAATCCTCACATTCGAAGATTCAAAAAACAAATGTCCTCTTTTTATCAGAACCGGTATATATAAAAGACTGGAGGAGAGAAAGAAAAAGACAAAGAAACAAGTAAGCAAAAGATAATTTGGGGGAGAACTTGTGGATGAAAAGAGAGACGGTAGAGAACCGGTTTTTCGAGAGTGGGAGATGAAGCAGAAGAAAAAGTAGAGAAGGAAATAAAATGAAATAAAATAAAGTAAAATAATACTGAAGAAGAAAACGAAAAAGGAAAATAAACATAGAGAGTAGCGGCCGAGATAGGTAGTAAAGGAGACTGGCGTATATTCTATTACGAGAGAAAACCGGTTTTGCATTTGAAATTGGAGTAAAAATGTTTTATATACAATGCATTATTGCATTTAGGAAATTCACCAAATTACATTTCAATCCATAAATGGATAGTAAAACATATTTTTTCACTGTAATATTATTTTTCTAAGCACATACATATACAAACAACTAATAATTAGAAATTAATAAAAATATATTTTATGATTATATATACATTTATATCAATAATAATAATAATTATTATTATTATTATTATTATTATTTGTTTCATACAAAAATACAACTATCAATTAAATTTTATGTTGAAAAATAAAATGTAACAGAACAACGTGTCTGTTTATGTGCACGTGCCTATACGTATATGTATGTCACGTATTGAAATTATTTCAGTGGTCGTTTAGAGCGCACCTACTCATTTTATCCCACTGCTATTTCTACACCCGTGTCGTGGGTGGTCAAAGGGGTCACGGACAAATTCAAACACAAAGCACAGCCGTAAGTAAATGTATAAAAATATTATTAAAATTATAAATGAAAATTTATCCATACATACATGAACGCCATAATACATCGTTGATTTTTTTTTTTTGTTCATAAATACGTATATTTTTATTTGTTTATTTGTGTTTGTGTGTGTGTATTAAATTAAAATTGTCAGCATCATTTAATATCTTATTTCATTTACGCCAACTTGAGACACCAATGACCATGAAGATTTGCGCGCGAAACCAGTTCTGTTAAAAAATATTTAACGGGCGCCAGTGATTACTTTGCTCGGATTGGTCCGAGAGAATAAATGTGGACCCTTGATAGCTGTGTGTATATATATATGTGTGTGTGTGTGTTTTATATGTCGACGCGCGAAGATCGCGCCATCCATCGAGTGAATAACAACAACGTGGCGTGAGGATGTTGACCTGCCGCCATTTTGGTTCACGTTTACGAGGACATTGTAAATACACGCTCACTTATAGTACTACGAAACAGCTGAGCGACGGTATATCGAGCACGTGATTGACTGATATGGAAGTTGATTGAAATTATATGCCTACTCTTTGTGGTTTTATACGAATTGATATTGAGTCACGATCGTAGTAGCACAGCAATAATGATAATAGTAGCAGTAGTTATAATATATATATATATATATACTTTTTTTCTTTTTTTTTTTTTACTTGTAACAATTGTTTGTATTTAATATTGACGAATGTTATAGTTAACCAAAATGAAATTGCAAACCCGATTAGAATTGAAGCTATATACGACTCGAATAAAACCACTACCATTTGACCTGATTGAAAAACAAATAAGAAAAGAAAAAAAAAAAAATGTGTATATGTATATTATAAAAAAAAATATGTTTGAATAAAATCCAACTAATTTTATCTCATCTCTATTTGCAAAAATAAATATAATATCATTCAAACAACTAAATAATAAAATAATCATTTTTACTAATTAAACAAAAAAGAAAAAAAAGATTTGACAATAAATGAAAAACCGTGTGAAAATATTGTTTATCTGATTGTAAAAATAGATCGGATGGTGGCAGTGGTGTCTTTTTCATACCTTCACTTCAACTTGAATAATTCCCGCTCATTGCACACTGACATAAGAAAATTATTCTGACCTTCGCGATGTGCCATGTGAACCTTTTGTGAAGAGGAGCGGTTCCGGTAGTGGCTTCCGCTTTTGTCTAATCCTCTCATCCGCTCACTCTTTCTTACTTTGATCCGCACCCACGCACTCATGTACCCACATACACATATACACACACACATAAATTAAACATATTCATTAATATATATGCGTATGTTTATCGCCCTCTTTCACTCCCTCTATAGTCATTCAACCCTCACGTGGTCAAAGCCCGACGTCTACTTGTATTTCTCCTATCGCAACTTTTACTATTGCTCATACTATTATACATATATATGTGGTCACGGTGCTTGAATCACGTGAGACTTAGGGCTTTGCCGCAGTGTTTTTTTTTTTTTTTTTTTTTTTTTTCACAGAGTCTCGAACCCACCACCGTCATGACACCACATTAAAATACGTACATAAACGTATACATATATATGTTTATTATTCTGATTATCCGGACACGTCCATTCTCATTTTTTTTTTAATTCTTCCGACCGTGTTATGATTATATACCTGTGCAGAGAATTATCTCATTAAATATTTATTAAATCATTACTCTAGTTTATGTGATTGTTTCTTCTCATATATATGCAAAAGGATTGTGATCATCGGAATAATTCATGTGAAATTTAATATTAATATTACGTCATGTTGGATTCATGTAATATGTGCCAGTTTTTATCATATTCAAAATTTATATGTTGTCGTATTGATATGAGAAAATATCATAGATAAAAGAGTGAGAATTTTTTTTTTCAAATTGATAATTGTTATTCTTTATTAGAGACAATTGTATAATAATTTGAATTAATATATTCTCTTATTTACAAAAGAAGAGTCTAGGATAAAAAAGAAAAATTATAAATATGAAATGAAAATTGAATAGTGATGAATGACATTGAAATTATTATTGAATTCAGGGAGTAAAATTGTATTCATATGGATAGATGATACGATTCAGAGTTGGTAGAGCGTGGCTGTTTCTCATTTATTTATTTATTTATTTATTTATTTTATGATTATTATTGTTTCTTTTTTTTTTTTTTTTTTTTCATCTATATCTTATACGCGAAGTTTCTCACGTGAAGCAAATACCGTATCCACGTGGTGGTAATGGCTCATTACACCTCACGTGATTAATTCAAAAATTATTTTATTGATGGTCAATTTACTTCATCGACTTTATTCTGATATTTTAAATTTTTATTTATTTATTTATTTATTTATTTATTTATTATTTTTTTTTTTTCAGAAAAATAAAATTAATTTTGACAAATATAATAAACAATTAATCTCATATTCATTTCGTATCAAGTGAAAATGTTAATATTTACAATGTAAATGACTTCAAAAAACTTTATACAAAAATGACGCACTAAACTTCTGTAACTTTTGACGAAGATAGAAAAAAATAATAATAATAATAAAATAAAATAAATAGCGTACGAGCTACAACAAAAAAAAAATTTCTTTTTTTTTTTTTGGTTTTGTTTTTCCTCTATAAACTACAGAGAAATATTTCTTAATTATTGTTCGTAAATACGCAAAGACATTCCACGGTGAGCACTTTATGGATAAATCGCTGTCAATTGGCAAAAGCAAAGTGTAGAATTTTTCGCGTCAACTTATTCTATATATTCACCTTGAAACAAAATATCCAACTATATCTTCATATATAAATATACATATATACATTCACCTCAGACATTCTTTATTAAATACCATTTGTCGTGTCATAGAATATAATAAAAAAATAAAAAAATAATAAAAAAATCGATAAATAAATAAAAACAAAATATTTATCGTTCATATAATTATTCAAAAGTGGAATACAGTGATAAACGAAGTTTATTATATGAACTCAATAATACGGATAATATTTAACGAGTATATATACAATTACAAATACGCAAGTTACGCCTCTAATAAAATATCAAGTGAAAAAAAAATTAATAACAATAATAAATCGATAACCGTGAATATGCCACGAACACGTGTGGAATGTACCGAGGAGCGCCTGTGTAAATCCAAAAAAAATATAACATATATTTTACACACATAAGAAGGTGATGTTAAGGTGTGTCTATATATCCCTCTGGTAAATACAGTCCAATACTTTTTTATTTCCTTTATTCCACCTCAATCCACATTGAAAAACTTTTCTTCCTTATTTTTTCGCTTCTACTTATATATTTTGTATTTTTGTTTCTTAACTTTTTATTTGAACTACTCACGGATAATTTTCTTTTCTTCATTTATTATTTTCTCTATTATATATATATATTTTTTTTCCATTTGTCTTGGAACTGGCCGGGTCAGGCTAAATTACCGCTACCGTCTACTCCACCAAGACCACGCCCTGTATTATACACTTTCGAATATAAATATACAATCAGAAAAATAAAATAATAATAATAATAATAATAATAACAATAATAATGATATAGAGAGAATATAGTGGTTAATATTGACTGAGAGAAAAATGTTTGTAAAATAAATTCATTACTCAAAAGTCGTAAATTTTTTATAAAATTAGAGGGAAATAAGAGAAAAGGAATAGGAAAAGTGGGTGTGCGTATATTCCATGGAAATTATTGAATTAAAAAAATAATTTTTTTTTTATTGTTTCCTACTTGTGGGTCCTTGATGAAAAGTTGTCGTTGAATAAGTATCACAACAAATAAATAAATAAACAAAAAAAAAAAAACAAAAACCAAAAATCTATGAAATCTAATCAAGCTGACAAATGTATAATTTACATTCGTGAACTTGAAAATGAATAATAAGATGGTTATGGTTCAGTGAATTAATTCATAAGTAAATTTATATACGTGTGTATTGATGAAGATAGAGTGTGAATGACACAAGGAGCATCGTGGAAATATACTTTGCTTGGTTTATATATTTTATAGGGGGTATAGTATATTGATGAGTTTAGATTTCACAGCTTGATCCACGAGTATCTACAAGTAAAATTACTCAACCACAAAGATACCAACTCAAGATACATTATATATTATATATATATATATATATATTCGTTTAGATTGAAGAATATACTCCGACAAGCCATGCGTGAGTTGTATGAGCCAGAGTAGTCAACCAACTAACAATGCGGAAGAAGTTGACGTGAAAAATATATATACAAAAAAAAAAAAAGTAAAAATAAAAAATAAAAAAATATAAACTAAATAAATGATTCAATGATGATATTGTAATTCTATTCCAAAATTTTCTTATCCGTTCATATTTAATATGTGTGAAATTCATAAATGAATAACAAAATATATACAATCAAATTTACACACACGTTTCTCAGTCTCGCATCGTGGCGCTTTCCCACACACGTGTTGCTCCTTATACAGTTTTAAAAAGTATAAGGGAGTCTCACAATAATATAAGTATATTATATATATATATATGTGTGTGTGTGTGTGTGTAAATGTAAACGCATATATGAAAACACAAGTGAGTCCCCTGGTCATTCATTCGTCATGTTCACAAATTGAAAATGAATCTTTTATCATTGCATAATAAATAATGACATTGAATTGAAAAAGAAAATGAAATGTTTAATGAATTGTGTCACACAAGGTATAAAGATAATATCTTGATGAATCAATTCACACATTGTATTAAGTGAATTTCAAATTATAAATAAATCACATGTGATTTGTAAATTGAATTATAATAAATTTATTCATCCAGAATGTTCACCAATAAAAATATAGTTATATTAAAATTTCGTAATTTTTTTTTTCCTCTTTTTTATTTTTCACTGATATTATCAAAGACAATATATATATATATATGTGTGTGTGTGTGTGTGTGTGTACGTGTGTGAACAGTTAATAAATATTCTTGAGTAGTTATGTAAGGGAAGTCACCAACTACTTCCAATGCACGTCTTGGCCCTCACCTGGTCTATGACTCACAAACTTTACGGAGCATTTCCGCGATACACCTGCTTCGCCCAAATCGTCCAACAGGTTATTTTACAACTGTTGACCGATTATACTTTCAAGTAACATATATGTATAAACAATATATACTTGTATGCATGCATTGGCATCATCATTTTCAACTGGAACGGGGAGCGGATTCATGGCCCAGCGATTACAACGACATTGTATGAAGACTTTTTCGAACTTTAATGACCCCAATTGTATTCTCTCTATATAAGAAGTTAAATTTTAGTTTATATATATATATATATATAATCTAATTGTCTCAATCGTAAAATTTTAGGAAGAAAATTTTCCATGATTATCGTTATCTCAAATGTTGATGATAAACGTATAATGGTCAAAGTTACTCAGACACCCCGCAGCTTCCGCATCACAGATTCACTGGAAAAAACTATTTTTTTTCTTTTGTTTTTTCTTGTGTATATACCATATATGTGAGAGTGGTTATGCAAAAACTAAACGATCAATTTAAAATGCACCACGAGTAAAAAGAAGTTCGTCCAACAGCTTTCTACGGGATCCATCTGTTGGGGATGTGATGCATCTAGTCATACGAATACAAACAGCTGCCATTTGCCACGCGCTCAATGATGGCACGTGTATAAAGAACAAAAATCTCGAGAGTGAGTAAAACCCACGTCTCGGGTCAGGTGCGCAATATGTTCAATGTCTGCACCTGAATTTATACATTAATTTTTATATTTTTTTCACTCTCTTTGAAAAAATTTTTGTTTCATTTATTTCTTTATTATTTTTTTGTTTTTCATTTAATTTATACTTTATAAATATCATACGGCACTTGATAATTATCAAATAATTTTCAATGATATCATGTTATTGATTTTTTAACAAATGTAATATATATTTGCATACATTTTAATTTTTTCTTGTTTGTGTACACAAACATTTAAACAAATGCAATCTGGATATGATGATTTTATTTCTGATTCCTTTTCTATTTGTGTTTAAAAACTTCAATTTAATTTGATTCAACAAATTATTTCAGTGTATACAAGAGAATCTCAGTAATTAACAACAAAGTTTCGCAGTATCATTACGTAAATGAGAGGAGTAATGAATGAGTGAGTGAATGATAATGATACGAAAAGGGGAAGAAATAGCAAGAGAAATTAAGAGTGAGAGTGAGAGAGAGAATGAGAAACTATTGAAATTAGTATTTCACATAAATGCACTCAAGAAAATATAAACACACTAGAGACATGACACGATATATCCTTTTTCATCCTTCTGCTTTACCAATTCGAAACATGAAAACTAATTCAAATCTTTCTCGCACTTATACTCATTAAATTTATTTATTTATTTATTTATTTTTTTTTTTTTCTAACTTGTCACACATTCACCCCCTCTCCTCACCTATATATTATCAATTGAAAGACAATCAGATTTACTACTGTTGGAGTAAAAAAAATTTTATGAAGTAAAACGTTAAAAAAAAAATGTTGCATGCAATTCTTACATAGGATGAACATGAAATTTTTTTTTTTTTTTTTCTGTGCTGGTATAGTGTCATCAGCACTGCAATTGTAATAAAAATGTGGATGGAATAGACAGTGTCGAAATATAAATAATTAATAGAAATTTAAATGTAAACAGCTAATAAATTGAGTGGGAAATAGGAGAGAGAGTTAATTATCCTATCTGAGTGTACACTACTACTACCACTACTACTACTACTACTGTCTCGACTTGATCAAACTGTTCTGATATTTGGCAGGAGAGAGAAAAAATTTAACATTTACCCTTTGAAATTTTGATTTTGATTTTTTTATTTTACAAAAAAAAAAAGAAATTAAATTGAATGTATCGATAAGGGCTTTTATTTATTTATTTATTTATTTATTATTATTATTACTTTTTTTTTCGTCTTAATTTTACTTCTTATGAGAGTCGACGTCTTCATCGTTTTACATGTACAACCTTGAACTCAATGATTTATGAGCGACATGGTGAGCCACCAGAGTGCAACGCTTTCAGCAACTTTACACGGTCGAACGCACGTCCGGATATTCAGCTCGTGAAATTGTACGATCGGATTGCAGAGAAAAAAAAAAAACTGAATGAGTGAGACAAGACAAAATGAAAATATTGAATGCATTGATTCATAGCAACATGAACATTTATAAAGTAAAAATTGACAATCAATATGACATTTAGTATAGCCCCAATGAAAAAAACAAATAAATAAATAAATAAATAAATAAATAAATAAAATAATAAAATAATAAAATAATAAAATAATGAAAAAGGAAAAGAATGTAAAATATCTTTGGAGTCACATTATTACAGTCAAAGTGGACTAAAACATATGCGTGTATATAAAACCCTCAACTACCCGTTCAACTGATGTCTGTCAACCTTGAACTCCACGTCACTCATCGCTTCGTAACGTACGACTGTATACCCTGAGTGTGGGTGTAAAAAAAGTGTAGAGAGAGGAACACCGGATGCAGACACGTCGATGGCATGGAAGCGCCAGGCGACTCTCACCTTCATTTCCTCCAAGAAGTTCAAGATCCCTCCCACGATCAACGCAATGAGTATATATACATATATAAGAAATGCTGTGAAAAGACAATTGGCCAAGTTATATATATATATATATATATAGTGATGTACAATTGTCTGCTGGCAAATCATTCATTTTTTTCAAATCAAATGTTACGAGCAGTTGCCTTAACAAAAATCGCTACCGGTCCCAAGTAAATTTAATTGTTTCCCGGAAATACTTAGGGAAGAGAAATAGAAGACCCAGTAGTTTTGTACTATCTGTTAGTCGTCATACATATTTATTCCTTTTTTCTTTTTGCGGCAGGTGTCCCTAATGTTGGTTGATGGTCAGAACAATGGATTAGGCGCTGTTGTATGTTTTGTTATTGTTTTTTTTTTCTTATTTCATCTTGTTTTGTTGTATAAATATTATTCATCTATCAATTCCTTAAAGTGTGTAATTAACGTATGTAACACACGCTCACATTGGGAAATACAAATATAAAAATAATATGAGAATAATATAAAAAGGAAAAAAAAAAGAAAAAAAAAATTAAATCAAACAGAACAAGAGAGATTAGATAATGAATATATAGAATATTAAAACTTTAATACCAAGTTAACAGGATATATATTCGTGCCAATGTAAAGTTGTACGAAAAATTGTCAAAACAAATAATTGAGATTCTTGAATACACTTGAATTTAACATAACAACTTTTGATAAAGAGTACTCAACCAACAAATCACTAAACAACATCACAAAGTTTAATCTATCGCAATGACAAAACTTTTAGGGTTTATCAACTACATCTATAAATTTACAGTGAAACATATGACAAAGTCCATTGGCTTGTCGTCTACAAATTCTCTCAACCACTTCAACTACATTTATCATTGTGATCAAACTAACCACTTCAAAGTAAAACCGAAAAAAAAAAAAAAAAAAGATTGTACTGCAGAATATAATAGTGACTGTATTATAAAACAATTTTTTCTTCTATCCCCCTTCTCTTTCCCTACCAATCACTTTGAAATATTAATCGTTCTGGGACAACAAAGCAACGTAATATCAAATGATATACGCATATGACACACCTATCACACCCATATGACTTTTAATACGAGTGCACACAGAAATTATATATGTGCTCTGTATATAAATTATATATGATAGAGTAACTATATAGAATATGAATTGATAGATGTGAAAATAAAGGGCAACGACACAATAATAATGACTTGAGATTAATTGAAAGTTATGAATACACAATACAGACAATGTGAGGTCAAAAAACAATAATAATTGCATGTGTATATAAACAATTGAAATCATATGCCAAATAAAATAAAATAAAATGCTTATTTTATAATTGACAAATTGTAAATTAATGATTTTGCTGTCGATTATTCAATTGATGATTTAATACTGTGAAATTAATGTAAATTCTTTGACTTTATGCAGAGAAATGTAAAAACACATAAATTATATATGAATTCACGGTTGAGTGGATAAGTGACCGTGTCCTGAGAGTGAAAAAAAAATAAAGAACTTAGGAAAACTTTCCTAGGAGAAAAAAAAAAAACCAACAACAATTTATTTACCTGGACTGCACTATTGAGGAAGCAATTATTCTGTCCTGGTCCATTGAGCAAACCTTTCGTGCTCGTGAAACTCGTGTTGTGATCTTTGATATCTGACTTCTGATTGTTTTGCAATTGATACTGATGATCACTTTGATTGATATGAATTTTTCTATTGTGAGATGACTGTAAATAAGTTACATAGCCAACATTATCTTGAGATGAGATTTGTTGTTGCTGCTGCTGTTGCTGTTGTTGTTGTTGTTGTTGTTGTTGTTTTTGCTGTTGTGGTAGGCCCATTGTGGCAATCATTTTCATCCTATTTCATCATCATCATCATCGTCATCTGAAATGAAAATATTTTACCATTCAGTGATAGCTTAATAATGAATAAATCCAACGATTCCAAATGGAAAATTATGAAATAAATATTTTATTTATTATAAATCTATAGTATATACATTCATCGTTCACTTATAAATATACATTTAGACTTCGATATATTAACTTTTCTTTCGTACTATTAGTACAACGGAAGGTGGAAATTGCTGACCTCATTAAGAAGCGTGTGAATGCGAATACAGAACCCGTAATTTTTTTTTTTTTTTTTTTTTTTCTATGACACTCGTATCTTTTATGTACGTATATTTATAAATATAAAAATCACACAAATACAATTGTAAATAATTATTTTCTCATTTACTTATACATCGAATACTAATCGTACATGTGTATATGTGTATAAACAGGCCAGTTTTTTTTTTGTTATATGCAAATATTACAAATTGTTACGTCAATGCAAGTTACCATCCACGTCTGACAAATAAAACGGTATCTCACGTATACTCATATGAAATATGATATTAATGATGATAATATATATATATATATCTACGTGGACACCATTGTGTCCACATAATTGACGAGACAATTTATATATTTATATCAATGATGTTTATATTGATACAATGCGAGGATAAAAGCCGCAATGACTGCATCATTGGAGAAACTCAACCTCAATCGATCTCTCATACGCATTTCAAGGAGAACAACATTAATGCATTTTTTTGTTTTTCTTTAATGCAACATTTTGAGTATTAAATTTAATTTTCATTTATTGATCATTGTAAATATTTCAAATGTTTTAAATTTAAATTTATTTCATGATTGAATTAAAAAATCGTTTGTTTTTATTCCATTTTTTTTTTTAAATTTAATTTTTAATTTAATTTTTTTTTTTTTTTTTCAACTCATCTACGATTTTTATTGTGTAATTTAATGTTGTGGAAAATAGAGTGGTGTATGGAATTTGAGAATAGTTCAATATAAAGTATTGGAAAGAGAGAATAAAAAGAGAGTGTAAATGAAAAAGAAAATGACTGTGATAAAATTGATGAAAATAATTCAGACACATTTTTAAAAAAATAAAAAAAAGCAATTATAATAATAATAATATAACATAAATAAATAAATGAATATTAATAATAATATATGTATATAATTGAGTTGAAAATATTGATTTAAAATACTTTAAAAACAATAACAAAAAGAAATTACACTCAATGAATATACGTGCTTGAGGGTGTGTATTTGTATAATTTTTCAACTTTTTTTATCACGATGCAGGCGTCAAATGTGCACTTGTTAACGTGACGAGCGCTCAAACAAGCGTACATTTTCATGGTCTGCTGATCTATGTCTGACCACGAATGTTATTTTTCCTTTTTTTCTTTTTTTTTTTTCACCCAAATACTTTGTGATAAAAATAATAAACTCAAATATTTTTCTAAATGAAAAAAAATATTTTGCTGTTTACATTACACGTACGTATAGATATTTCGTATGAATAACATAAAACACCCGATTGTTCATTTTTCTTTAAATCGTCCACATTGTAATTGAAATTCCACATTTTTTTGTATAAATTTAATTGCTATTCTTCTTCAAAATAATAAGAAATTATTTTATATATCAATACTAGGAAATAAATTCACATTAAATGAGTGAAAAATTCCATTATTGTAATCAATAAATAAAATATTATAAATAATCACTGTATATTTATTTATAGATTTGCGCTCATTTTTGTGATGATGATTTACTTTTTTTTTTTTTTTTGCTGTTGTAACAAAAAAAAAAAACATCAATTTATATTGCTAAAGGAAGAGAAGATAAATAATAATAGATAAAAAAAATAAAATAATAATAAATAAATAAATAAATAAATAATGATATTGCATGTGGCATATAGAGTTGCTATTACATTACTTCTCTCGCCACGATTATCCCGCGTATGTACGTGCCACGCATGAGTGTATTATAACGTTTAAACAAACACACAATCTTTAGAATAATAATACCAGTGAATGTATTTTATCTATATCTCAACCACCCAGCCATGTCACTAAAACCTTGTGTAAGAAATTGACAAATAAAAATACAAGACAATGAATTGTATATATACAATTTATAAATACAATATATATAAAAATAATGTATTGGCATTGTGAATATAATAATTTATTTCGTAAATTTATATCAATATTTGATGTTGTGGCTTCCGTTATTCGGTAATTGTTTTATATGTAATGTAATAATTAGTAATATATAATTAAACATTTTTTCTTCATTGTGCAATAATTCAGAGTGATAGTCACGATGTTTAATATAAACTGCTAGTCTTTCTCGACTAATTGCACACACGGCCAAAAAACATTTAACATACACTGTATATAACATAAACTATCAATTTTAATTTATAAATTTTTTATTTTTCTTTTATTATAAAATTAAATTAAATTCTTACAAATATATATTTTTTTTTCTTTAATAATTATTAAAAAATTGTTTGTTGGTATCTTTTTTCACAATATTATAAATGTCATGAGGATGACCTACAACTGAATGGAATGTCAAGGAAAAATAATTCCAATGACATGTAAGAATGAACATTGGACAATATTTATATTTCTACGTGGTTTTAATTTTTATATTTCATGTTCTTTATTGATATTGAAGAATGAATTTGAACATTGCACACACAAAACAAAATTTGCTATGGTCTTTGTGGGATAATAAAATATTAGCCAGTGATGATTTGTAATTGTCAACGAGTAGAGAAACACAATCTTTCGCAACGCGGGATTTACTCATCAAATGAATGTAACAAAATATTTTCATGAATTTTTTATTAATACACATTTTTAATATATTTACGATTGGATTACAAATAAATTCAATAGTAAAATTAATTGAAATTATTTGTAATATATTGAATCATTTATGAACGATAATATTTTATACATTACTACACGATGAATTAATATATGAAACAGAAAAAATATATATATATATATATATTTATAGAATAATTATTCATTTCAACCAATGTCGACATGATAATTAGAATAAGATTTAAAAAAGCATTTCACTATCACATCCCTGTAGAGAAGTAAACGGGGAAATTTTGCAAATACTCTCGGGAATTTCCTTACTCATTCATCATACGCAATATCCCCCGGTATATTATTAATGTTGCAACAACTGACCTCATTCATATATGCCAAACGGAAATCCCACAAGTGCCAATAGCAGGAAGAATCACGTATTCTCATATCAGAATATGTAAACGTATAACAATAATAGTTTGAAAAGAAAAAAAAAACCAATATCTTTATTGTTTGACATTCTTTTCAAGTTTGTATATCGCTCAAGTCCATTACGTAAAAGCTTGCGATGTATATTTTCACTTATGTGCATATTGTCGTAAAAATAAATGAGGAAGAATATTTTTTTTTCTCGCTGTAAAAGTTTGTAGGAGAAAGAAAAAAAAAATCATCTTTTTTTTTATTTATCGTTCTTTTTTCTTATTTTATTTATTTATTTATTTTTTTATTATTTTTTTTTTTTCTTCACATTCCAAGTTCAACTGCACTCTGATGAGGAAAGAAAAAAAAAAAAAAATCGCCTCACAGCCAATTATAAGCCTCGCTATGTATACATCCTGTATTTCTTTTATTCTGTGACACCTAGAGCTCTTTCATCCATTTCGCTGGACCATCAGCTCAAGTTCCTGCAGAATATTCATGAGGTAGATGTATTTTTCTACCACCCACATTTCATTCGACCTTTTCTTTTTTATTCGTTACTATTTCTTTCTCTGATTCCATTTTTCAATCTTTTTTCTGTTTTATTTCTTTTCATTCATTTATTTATTTATTTATTTATTTATTTATTTATTTTTTTTTTGTTTTTTTTTCCTCTTTTTTTATTTTAATTTTCCAATGTTTCTTTCAAGTATATATATTTCTGAATAACTGCGACAAAATAAAACGGCTACTCAAGCAAAGACACATTTTCACACTACCATCACAAAATTGTGTTGACAAAGGTGTGTTAGGTGAGTATAGAAACAAAATAAAGACGCATAGAGGTTATAACAGAGAGAAAGAGTAATAATACAATGAAGACACTTGCAGTTTTCATCGGAATACTTGTCCTTCAAGGAGCTGAAGCATCTGCGACTATACACTTTTACAAATACATATATATATATCACTTTGCTCTATTTCAATTACATACTGCATTGTCAACGTCCTCGATGCCAATATAGATATATAAATATTCACAATTTTTCAATACACTTCGAAAAAAAAAAACACCCATTTGAATATCGACTATCTATTAAATTCTATCTCATGTAATATGGAAATTACAGCGACGACCCAGTGTCAATTTATAAATTATCTCACACCATTCGCTCGTCCCCCCCCCCCCCCCTACCCCGCCTTTTGTATTTTTCTTCTCAGTAATTGTACAATCTCGATACTATCGATTGAAACATGAATTATAAAATTACGGTCAATAAAAAAAAAATTCCAAAAAAGTATTTAGGAAAATGTTTTATTTGGAGGCGGTTAAATCAATGAATAAAAAATTATCACTATAAATTTCTTTCATCATTTCTTTTCTCAATAACATTGAAGAAAAAAAAAAAAAGTCAAGAGAAAAAAAAACTATTTGGTTACACCTTAATTATTGAGATCGTTCCGAATAGTTAGGGTTAAACCGAATGTTAATGTTACCTCGTATACGTAATATTCGCTCGAGGCAAACTGGGAAAAAATATATTTGTACATATATATATATAAATGACTGCCATGCCAAGAGAGTTGTGGATAAAGAGTATGGATTTGTGAAGTGGCCAATTAAATGAAAACCTTCGAAGCGGCACGACTCTCTGGAATCACGATTTAAACCCACCTGCGACTGGAAGCAAGAACAAGACCAGTCCTGGATGATGAGTAGTAGTAGTAGTAGTAGTAGTAGTAGTAGTAGTAGTAGTAGTAGTAGTAGTGGTGGTGGTAGTAGTAGCTAATGGCGGTTGGTCCAAGGTTCACTGCTTCTGAGTGACTCGAGGGTCGAAAAAAATGAAATAAAAAACACCACACGAGGAACCACGATCAATTACCTTGTGTGTTGGTCGCCTTCTTCCAATTTGCAGGTGTCCATGAACAATTTTTGAGGGTTTACAATACTAACGATACAAGACACATCTGGAGCTTGAGATAATTCAGTTGATAGAAATAATTTTCTATTAAACAACTAAAAATATTTTTGATGAAATGAAAATTATTTATATGGGAGAGAATAAATGATTGAAAATTAAATGATGATATTACAAAGTTTGAATAAAAGTTGGGAATTTGTGTCAAGGCTGAATCTACATAAATCCACTGTGGTATGTCATCTGATGCGCGTCTGGATGCATACGGAAATTATATAAATAGATTGACGAAACATTTCCAATGAGTGTAAATGTAAACGATATAAATCACAAAATAATACGAGTATACAATCACTTCTTTCAATACTTTCTTCGTCTTCATTAAAATATGTACATCATAAAAGGTGCATTATATCATTACTCTCTCGTTTTTCGTTTTTATTCCTCGATATTTCTTCTAATTTTTTTGTTCTTGAAGTAAAAAAAAATTTAATGAAAAGATTCATAAATTTTTGTGGCGTCCAGTGCGCACACCTGCAGAATAAACGTTTCAAGAATTGCACGCTCGCTCGCGCCCACATTTTGTGGTCCAGGTATATATAGAAGACAAGATTCACCGGTGGTAAAAGTAACAAGTGGAGAAAAAAAATTTTGAAATAAATATAAAAAAAAAAAATTATTTGAAAAATCTCCTTGACTGGTTATCCAACCACACGAATCGTCTTGAATTCAGGACACACGATACGAAGATATTGACAAATACCAAAATATTTTCATGAAAACACGCAAGATTCTGCGGTAATATAATCAGTGTCAATACAGAATTATAAACATAAAAAAAGTCTGTGTTGACGTAAATGAACATACATTTTTTTTATGCAACAAAATTATTGTATGTATATACATTTGTATTTGTTTAGCAGCTACATAACACATTTATGTGATAAAAAATCGTATACTGTAGATATTCATGTAAATTATAAAAAAACAAAAAAATATATTCGATAGAGCAGTGAAAAAATCTGGAGAATTGTGATGGTTAAGACCATCTCAATGTATAATTAATCCTGATAATAATGACACATGACAAATGTCTGAAAAAAAAAATACACAAAGACAAACATTTATCGGATGATTGACTTTAATCTCCTTGGGCAAAAGATAAAATAAAATTTAAAAAAGTATATTATCAAACGATCGATTTCATCTATTCTATTTTTTGACATTATATATCGAGAAATTTTATTTAAATAGTGATAAAGTTTTCATCAAATCATCCTACTGCATAAATTTTGATTAGAAAAATTATATAAGTGGCGTCATGTGACCTCGGGAGAGAACTGGTCCAGCAATAAGTCAATCCATTCACCTTCAAACTCATTACAAATTTTAAAGAGAAAAGCAATAAAAAGAATTTAATCGCAGTAAAGAGGAAAAAAATATTTTTTATACATCATAAAAAGGGTTTTATCGAGATACTCTTAACCTTTTCAAAGACGTAAAATCGCTCGATTACCACCGATAATTTCATTCGTTAAAGTAACGACTGATAAATAACATGATAAATAAATACAAAAGTTTAATCATGATACAATTATTTTATATTAGTATAAAATTTCAGGATATTAAAAAAAAACAAAAAAATGTTTTTTTCTTCCATATGTATCAATATCAATGATAGAGTATCCGACTATTTTCTTCTTTTTTTTCTTGTTTAACGATGGCCAATTGCCAAAAGATCCATCACATTTTGGCATTGGTATTGCTGCCAACAAATTTAGTGAACCATAAATATTTTTTTACTAAACACATGAAATATAATTTACATTGTGTAAATACATTTAATTTTCCTACATATTACACTTAGCTAAATGAAACGATTGCGTGATAGAAAAAAAAAAAAAAAAAAAAACCATCAACACATGCCAACAACCTAACCCTAGAGTCTGACATTATTCCAACCCCAATGGGACATCTAATCCAATACCGTCAACGTCGTTTAATACACATCAGTATGAAAAAAGTTGTGGTACCGTCCACATCATGGATGAAAAAACACCATTCAATGTGTATAATCTATCTCAAATTGAAAATAACGAAAATAATCTACCAATATTTTCTTACAATAGTAATTCATTTTCAAATCAAATTAATAATATTGAAAAAATCTTAGAATTCATTATTTTAATCATTGGTTTTATTCTCAATATATTAATATCACTGTCAATTATCATACCAAATTCAATGCGCACATCTACCGGTTGTTATTTGTTCAATCTTGTGATCTGTAATATTATCGCATTATTGGACATATTGGGTAATGTCGTGGACCGTTGGTTTCATCTCAACTTTAAGCCCGATGTGGATTACATCAATCGAGTAACATTACTAGTTTATATCTATACCATAACTGTATTTAGTGTAGATCAATTCATCACTATTTGCTGCAATGAAATACCGTGGCGAATTACCTTATCAGAAATATCAACTGCTATAAAAGGAATACTCGTCATCTGGTCGTTTGCTTCGATTTTTACCGCAATGGAGTTTCATTTATACAATAAGTTCCAAAGACAAACTGTTATCAATCTCTATACATTTATTACGGCTTTGTATATGATTACATCGACAATTATTGTCTTCATCTTAAATATGATGATTATCATTCAAAGGATGGAAAATAGAGTTAATAATAAAGACAATCAGTGGTTTAAAACAACTGATAGCATTCGATTACTTGGTAAGATGATTGATAGACAATACGTACATATTAAAAAATTTAAATTAATATAGTCAATTAATATTCACAGTTGGAATCACAGTCGTATTTTATTTAACTCTTGTTCCTGATCGAATAATGATCATTTTATACTATCAAATGTCATTTTACTCTTCGACAATTGCACTGAGTATTTTTTACTGCATCGCCAAATC
This sequence comes from Dinocampus coccinellae, assembly GCA_963920625.1. Classification (NCBI taxonomy): domain Eukaryota; kingdom Metazoa; phylum Arthropoda; class Insecta; order Hymenoptera; family Braconidae; genus Dinocampus; species Dinocampus coccinellae. Next base: position 17,480,904 of record OY987184.1, read on the forward strand.
ATCAACTATTTTTGGACCTATAATTTGGATTACAATGTCAAAATCACTACGCAAATGTCTGCAAGTAATAAAAAAATTAATAAATAATACATTTCATTAGTATAACTAATTATAATTTTTTTAAAATTAATAAATAAAAATTTTTTGTTTCCAACATGTTCTAGGCTATTGTTTTTGATCAATGGAAAACGTGACGGGACTTTTATTTCACAAATTGAATAAAATCCGATAAATAATATGTCGGAAGACCAGGAGGAACATAAAAATCTACCGTGAGCCATTCCCAAATTACGAATTCATTGGGCGTATTTTTCATTTTTGTCAATATGATGACATCGTCTTCGCTCTTGTATGTATCAAAACCTTGAATGCACCTTCACGGCGGACATTCAAAGTGCGATAAAAAATTTATATACACACATATGAACACTTACAAGCATCGGATAGCACAGCGACTTGTTCAGTGCCATGTTAGTGACCATGCATGAATCAAATTGCGTGGCATTCAGACGACACTTCCGGTCGTTAAGATTGTTAAAAGAACTTTATCCGTGTAACAAATATTTTATTAATTATTTTTACTTAAAATCACTTGAAAAATAATTAATATATTTTCAACTATTGTCATGAAAAAGTCATGTTAAATGAAGTGAGTAATTTTGCATACGTGATGCAACAAAATTTACTTATAAATGAAAAACTAACAAAGAAAAGAGAATAAGCCAATGTTTACCAAGCAAACACCAGGCCAGACACCTTCACCATTCTCATGTAGTCCTACAATATAACCTATGCATAATATATTTCAAGTTCCACGTATTAATATTTATGTATACCTGTACATCATTATCAATTCCGATGTTGCTCCATACTCAATGTTATTTTAAAATTACAAAAATATTACTTTTATATTATTGATTGTGCGTATGTATTGCAATAATAACTGTTCATTCGAAATGATAGCGCATGAGAATTTGAGATGAAATTCACGTGAAAATCATCACCTCATTGATAATCAAGAAGAATAAAAGAGAAATTATATACCATCAAGATGAAATATTTTTTTTTTTTTTTTTTGAAAATACAAATTCAAGTTGGATTTCGCCTCTTTGATTATTTGCTACCATATTATAATATATATATATATATAAACACATGTTATGTACCCTTTAATTCCCCCCACCATACAAGAAAATATAATGTTAAACGTGTCACAATAGCGCGTATACGATGTGAGAAAATATTTAATCAAGTGTAGAGTTCATGTATATTTTTTACGCGTATAAAACTACAAACTCTTGTGAATAAAAATTTTTCATCATTTAATGATCAAAAATAAATAAAAAATAATAATAAATAATAATAAATAACATGCACACATTTAAATTCTTCAATACATCATTCAAATTGAATATTTGAAAAATTATTTATCATTGTAAAATAATAATTATTATAATTGAATCAAAAAGTAAATACAACTGATATTAAATGAGCGAATTTAATATTTTATCTGATTATTCACATATACCTATTGGTTTTTTTTTTTAATTTTTATAGATGATGAAAATAAAAAAAAAAAATAAGCAAGAGAAATGTAAAATTTGAAGCATCATGATTTAAAAGTCTTTTGAAAGGCATCTGCATTTCATTATCAATATAAAAACATAACGCGTGTATCCAAGTTAATTTTAGACTTATAAATATTGCAGCAAAAGGTGATGCCATCAAGATGTTATGCTTAATTTGATTCAAAAAAATGATAAATATAATAATAAAATTTATATATTAAATTTAGTGACTTGGGTTGAAGTGTATGAGTGTGTGTGTGTGTTGGAGTATCGCAAGTTACGTCATAAAAGCTTTGACTAAAATAACGATGGGTGGTCTTAAGAATTCTTATGATAAAAGCATTCATGCAACATAACTTTGCATACACCCGCAGGATAAACACAAAATTCTATACAGTTCACGCTGAACATTAACCCTGAGCTATACACATGTATATATTTGTTTGTGTATGTCTTGAAAGTCTAAAAAATACACCAAGATGAATTTTACAATAAAATTTCTCTGTTAAACATTTAATATGTTTATCATCAGACTTTTTTTTTTGATAATATCAAAGGTTATAAGACCTGATTTGCACCACATTAGAAGAATAGAAAAAAATAATAGTAACAATAAATAAAATACTCTCACTATTCTCAAACTTTTTTCATCAAACTCATGAACAAATGCATGTGTTGTAAAACTTTTTGTCGTAAAAGTTTTATCGCGAATGTTTGATATATGATGTAAAATTGATAAATCAAGTGGTTATAATATTGATAAAATAATATAAAAAATATATTTTTTCATTTATTTATTTATTATTATTATTTATTATTTTTTTTTTTTTTGATAGTCAATTAATTTATAGATATTGATATGCTAACTTTAAGATCGTGTTTTGACAATTTGTAAACTGAATCATATCGTATAATCCTACGGTCTCATAGATATTATATATTTATTATTATGGATATTATACAATATCAAAACGGATATATAACAGTATAATCTCATCCGAATAAAAAAATTGGAAATTACAAAATAAATAAAAATTACATCATTTTCAATCGGCTTTGTCACATTTAAAATAACGTTTGAACTAGACTTTATCAATGGATTAATTTGTTTTTGAAAAATATTGAAATAAATTGTCAAGATAAAACAAAAAAATTCATGATTGATAATGAGTGACTTGTCAGTGACGAGATTATCTATGGAATAATCGAATTTCATAGAAAAAAAAAAAAAAACCTTAACAAAAACGTAATTTATAATTATGACTAAGAAAGAAAAATTTTCAATTAAAAGGTAAACAAAAAAAATATAAAAATAATTTTGTGTAAACTGAGATAATTTGAATCAATTAAACATAATCTTTTTAACTTGCAAACAGCATCCCCATACACTGAACAACATAAATGAGAATACGAAGAAAAAAAAATGAAATAAAAAAAAAAAAAAAAAAAACAATTTATAGGATAATGAGACGAAGAGATGGAAAATCATTACACGCGTTATTGTTCTACGTAAAACAATGGCCTCGCGTGGGTCCAGAGACCCCACGCTCACGTTACGTATTTCCTATCCTTCAACCCAGAATTCGAACTACAATGAAATTATAATTCTATGGTAATAAGAGAAATTACACTACATTCATCCGACTTTTCAATTCATCTATACATAACTTTAATAAATTAAATAATTAATGATCATTGGGATACTATTGACATCAAACGTGAAAGGAAGTAAAATTTTTTTTACAACATAAAAACTACTGTTTACGTTATGGTACATAATTTTTTTTTTATTTGTCAAGAAAATTAGAGTCAAGTAAATAAAAAGAGTCAGATGTGATAATTATATCTATTTTTAGTGAAATCTTCATGAAATGATAAATCGATTAATGATCAGTATGTACTGATGGAGATGTTTCAATGTTACAATGAAGAAAATATTAAATACATCATGAGGAAAAAGATGAAATATAAACAGAATGACTTAAATCGATGCAAAATATAAATGTCTTCAATAATTCTACTTATCCTACACGAAGAACATTACGTTGTATGAAAAGAAAATAATAATAAAGCTGCATTAACATAAAATTGAACAATAAGATTAAACGATTATTTAACCTAATGATAATTAATCAGACTCAAATAATTGGACCTACATACACACTACCGTGCCGCACAGATTTCTAATTAATTACCCGTTATTCTCGTCTTGTGTAACATCGAATATGAAATGAATATAAAAAAAGAAAAAAGAGAAATGAATAAAATGAATACGTAGATTGAAAAAAAAAAATGAAAAGGTTTTAACTATGACTTATTCCGTACGTGGACCGTTAACTTTCTCAACCGGTTCAATAAATTGCCGTGTACGTAAAACCAGAAGAATCTTTCATGGAGTGTGATGTTGAACGGTAGAGCAATAGATCAATTTCTCTTATCTCTAACATTATATTGTGCCATCATTATAAGTTTGAAAATTGATTTACTTGAAACATATTCACTTTAACAATTTAGCTCTAGCTACATCTACATATTCATAATCCATCTGTATCGAGTCATGTCAATGTCAGTATTTTTATTTTCATGACATGCACACAATAGACGTTGAAGAAAAAAAAAAATGTCATTGGCCGGAAGTTCAAATTTTTATTCTTAATAGTAACCGGAACCTTGCGATACTTCCGGTTTTAATTTATAATGTTGACTAAGATCCTTCGTACTTGTGTATAAAAACTAACTTTGAAATTAATCAACATCTCAGCTAATAATTTTATTAATAATCAAATAATTACTAACTTGTATTTGTGTCAATAGTTAAACGAAAAAAGATAATTATATCGATTAATGATTAACCGGCATTATCATAGAACTCTACTCACACTCGTATAGATTTCTCGAAGATAATAAACATAAAACAAAAAAAAACAATAATAATAATAATAATAATAATTCATATTTTTTTGTTTATCAATATAAAAATTTACACGACACTATTTCATAAATTTAAGTAAAATTATGGAATTTTAACGACACACATTTGATAAATATTTACCTGTCACTCTATCACAAGACATGTAAAAATGTCTATTTATTTCTTCATTTCACAATAAATATTAATTGTATAGTATTTTTTCATACAATAACAGTTCATTATTGCTTCTACGAAATATATGAATGATAAATCAATTTATCATATGCAATGTCACAATAGTTTGGATTTTATTTTCGTTGAATATAACGTGAGTTTGTAATAAACGTATAGGCGCGCGTGATTGTGTACACAGTACGTTAGTCGCGACTCGACAGTCAGAGTATTGTGAGTATACTACCGACTTGCTACGTATGAACCTCAACACGCGCCTCCAAACTCTAAAGCAGAGTCGCGCAAGATGGCCACCACCGCCAAGTTTCCTCATTGGACGTCGCGAGTGTGCGTCCAGGTGCTCTCAACGTTCTCATCAGCACATTATGCATAATAATCCAGGAGTTTTGCACAAAGTCAATGTATTCAGTCGATTATATGACATTAAAAATAAACCAAAATATCATCAATCCCATGAAATTATTTTTATCCATTCGACTATGTATTAACTGTAACTAAAAAAAAAATAAAAATAATAACATCAACAACGATCATATTTATTTAACCACATGATTATATTCTAAAAATAAATATAAAAGTTTGGTGCATAAATAAAGGAAAATGATCTTTAGAATAAGAAGAAGGAAAAAATAAATGATCAAAGGAAGCGAGGACAGTTATTAAAATTCCTGCGTTCAATCATTTAAAACTCGTTCGACCCTGATAGGAATGCATGCATAACTGCGAATTTCCGTCATAACTTTTCTAAAAAGATTCAATATTTGTATATATTTTATCAACTAAAGAATTCAAATCCATTTCTTCTCTGTAATCTCCATGATAATAAACCAAGCAATTATTATTGCATGATTTATAATAACAAATATATATATATATATAAATATATTGATACATAAATGTCCACCCATTTCCTCGCCATATATTTTTTTTCTCTCCTTCCAATTGTAACATCTTTTTAATTTTTTATTTCTACATACTGTAAGTATAAATAAATGGATATAAAACACTCACCAAATGAATTTCCAGTATTATATACCACACATTCCAATAAAAAATTGAACTGTCCCATAAACATACTTCATGTTTATCATATCATTCAAATGATTTTTTTCAGTAAAAAGTAATTTTCAAAACGTTTCCAAAAATCAACTTTTACTAATAGACATCCGATATAATTCATATGTTAAATATAATCATCATGAGTATAATTCGACATTTCCAAATTAGTTGAGAAATTTGTCTTACCTCGAAGAAACAGGAAAAATATAAAAGCCTAGAGGACATATTGATAAAGAGCATTTATATAGGCATATATGTAGAATTATAGCCAAGAAAGTGATATGTCATATCGTACATAAGATAAAAAAACAAAAAAACATGTCAAGGAATATACTTAAGATATAACTGCAACTTGTTCATGTTCTAACGGTGAATAAAAAATAGGACTTGGTAAAATGTTTATCTTGAATTTCGTTCAAGTGTTTCCCGAACCACCTCTCATCGTTGAGTAGTAAAATGCACAACGAATTTTAATTTAAAAAATATGTATATATATATATATATGTCTAGATATCTGAATCACCCAATCACCACACGAGAAATTCAAAAATATGCGTGTAACCCCATTGATCATTTTTCATTTTGCTATTGTGCAATAACTTTTATGAAACAAATGATGGTGAAATATTACATGTAGAAAAATAAAATTTAACAAATTGTTATTTTCATAAATGTAAAAGATATATTTTTTTTTATGTGAATAATATACACATGATGGAAGAATTAGGTATCAAGTAGATTTTATATTGATGTCCATCACATAAAGAAACTACAATATAAATAACCGTTGATTAACTCGATTCTTTCTCAGCCAATCATATTTCATAATTTTTTATATTCGAATTTTCCCGCTTCCATCGTCTCTAATAAATTTAGAAAAATTTTACATATCCAACACCAGTACCAAATTATGCAAGATAAAATCATTTTACTTACAATAATAATAGATAATGGTGTTTAATAATTCAGAGTGAAATAATATTGTAAAATAGGTGAATTAATGTGGAGTTCAATAAATACATAAAATAAAAAAGTTATGTAGTGAAATATATGAAATACTAATGAATCTCAAATGCTGCCCGGGAGCTGAATGCAAATCCTGAACTTTTAGGTGAATATCAAAACAATTATTTATTATTTCATACAGACATCGGAATTTTAATCTCAACAAACTTTTCATACAAATGGATAAAAAAATTTTGATATCCAATAAATATACAAGTGTATCTAGTCTTCATATTTTTTTTTTTTCAATACTCGCACTCTGGTATTCATTTAAAGTGGGTGCGTAAATATGTCGACTTGGACATTAGCAACAATCATAGTTTAAATCCAAAAATGCAGTTTCATATGAGAGTCTGGTATATGCATGCAACCGGAAATTCGCGTGAACAACGTGAACAATATGCATGAAAAGCGGTTCTGCATTATGTGTCAGACCTACAGACATGCTCTGAATTGTCGCGCACATACCGGTTATCCAACTCACGAACAGGAAACTCGTTGTTGGTCCATCATTTTATTTTTTATTATTTTTTTTTCTTATTCATAAACCGCTAAAATTTAATTGTGATATTTAATAACCATCGCATGTGAATAGAAGAAAAAAAAATTTTTTTTTGTTTCTATCTATCCGTGAGGAAAGTGATAATTATATTACTATGATCTTCGATTTCCAGTTTTCAATCACAATATTTACATTATCAGTTATACTTTGTGGTATTTATATACCTCTACCACTCCCACTTCTGTTACCATCACTACTAGTACCACTATCAATGCCAATATTACCATAACCAGTTGCGTCATTCATCTCGATTGCTCTCGCATATATAGAATTCATAATTCAAGTTGAATACTATCATGAGAAGCTCGAATGCAATGTATATATGTACTATTGACTGCGGGAAATACCGCAAAGGCACAATACCGTAACATTATTAAACGTTGCATTGCCTCGTGTGACTAATAATAAGTTTGCAAATGATACGTTTGACTCGATGTCATCGAGTCGTTGTGTGTAAACTAATTCTTATAATTTATTGGATTATAATTGATGCAAAAAAATTATAGTTGACGATTAAATTTTGTGTCCGAGTTGAAAACTTTCTCATGTCTAGTACATAAATACAACATTCATACAACTATCCATATATCGTGAGTATGTGTATTCTCATGATTCTACGAAAGAAAAAAAAAATGAATTTGTATGCATAAATGAATTCTAGAGAACAAAGATTCTCCCTGCGGATGCAATTTTCAAAGTACATACTCAGTCGAGGTCAATGTGTATCCCCTGAGGCCACATGATGATATTATATATTTTATTTCACAAAAAGCCAAGTCAGAAAAATATATAAAATAAGAAAATAGTATAGAAATCCTTTAAGTATATATTTTTTAACATTATCATGTCATTAACTTGAGAGCTCAAGTGCCAGATATATATATTCATATAAAAATATAAATAATTTCTTTGTATATAATGTACAAAGAATTATCATTGTTGAATAAACAAAATCACAAAATAACGTTCGTTTAGTATAAGTAAAAAAAAAAATCTATTTCACTCATTAAAAATTGTATATTCCATAATTTTATATTAGACTGATGATAAAGTTTTGTGCTTAAGAGAATTTATAATTGATATTTATTATTTATAGTTACAAAAAAAAGCATTTTTTATTATCACAAAATTTTTTTTCTATTACAATATAGAAATATATATATAAATAAATAGCATCTATATAATGTATTCTCAATCATTATACCATTTTTTCAAGCAATGCAAGTAGCGTTTGACATCTTTTTTTAACCTGAAATATAATAAATAAAATATAAATCGATTCTGACGGGCAATAAATAAAAAAAATATTGCGAATTTATTTGTGAAAAACTTACCTGCTGGACTGTACGGTCCCCAAGAATTTCACTAACAGTAATAAACGTATTTTCCGAATAATCCTTTTGAATATTTTCAAGTAGCAGTGTATCTTCTTGTCGAGTCCACGATTTATTATTACTTACAGGCTCCATCTCCACAGTAGAATCGCTATCAGATTTGACACTTGAAATATCTATAGCTTCAGTGCTCAAATTTAATTCTGAATCACTACTGTCTACTAATCTATTTGATTCATCAATATTATCACAATGTATCACATCTTTATTCGTTGATTCTTCACAATCACTGTGTGACGGAGAAAAATTTCCACTGGTTTTATTTGCATCTAATACGAAATTTTTCGATTCAGCTTTTGCCTCTCTTCTTTCTGCACGCCGTTCACGTTTACTCTTCAAGGGTGACGTTGAATCTACAGATGAAGCTGATGAAACCATCAAATTATTAGAAACATCAGTTGATTTCGATAGTTTACGATGATCAACTGATTTTGGTGGGGATTTAGCTCCACGTTTTGTTTTTGATATACCTCGATCATTTTCATCATTACCCTCTTTAATTGGAGATGTTTTCAATGTATAATGTTTTTGAATTGATTCATCAGGACTCATATCATTCTTTGAAGATTTTCGTCGTCTGCTCGTTGATGGAGTTGGTATTGATCTATCAGTTGTTTTGAGTGATACGCGTGCTATATTCTCAAGTTTATCTTCATTATCACCGGGAAATGTTACTTTAGCTGGTCGCAATCCTTCAGATGTTTGCAGATAAACACGACCATTGAGATATCGGACTCCACACGATATACAATGATCATTGCCTGTTTTTAAATTATGCTCACTTGTCTCGTGACAATCGCATTTACAATTATCACCACCATATGGATCATCATGCATTGCGGGTGTTGATAATTCAAAATTTTCATACAATTCGGGTGATTCTTCAGTATAAATTTTTTGTTTATCGTGTGGGAGTACGGGACACGTTAAATTTTCAAATAAACTTGCGGCAAATAAACATTCAGGGGGTTTACCATCAGGTAATATTTGTTGAAACATATCCATCACAAGTGAATGACCTTTCAACACAGGATCCATTACTGAGTGAATTTTTTCCATAGTTACATCAGGATCTGCGGCTAATTGTGTTATCGCCTGCATAACTTTTGCCATTCGTGATGGCTGTTTCGCAAAATAAACTTGTGCTGCATTGATAAAGTCACTCATTTTTTGGAGCATCGTATGTTCAACAGATTTATCAATCATTGCTGCTTGATGAGGTTTCAGAAACAGTAAAAAATCCGTTGCTATTTCTGGATAATCACGTAATGTCTCGGACACATCTTTATACAGATTAATGGCGAGATGATCATAATTTTCTTGAATTTTCTTCTGTTTTTCTCTTGTTGAATTTGAACTGATTGGATCTATTTCCAATTCATTTAGTTTCTCAATTTTTTCACTATATTCTAAATATAATTTGATCACAGCTCGTAATATCTCTGGATTACTGGATTCCAGAGTTATGTGTAATTTTTGCATATACGATGCGGCAAATTCTAAAATATAAAAACAAAATTATATTATTCTCATCATACCGACAAAGGAATGGAATAAAACTCTTCTATTCTCTCACTCACTGGTTGCACGCTCTTCCAGTCCCATTTCATTTTCAGCGTCCAACATTCTTTTAATATTTTCAGATTCTCGAGCTTGTTTGGCTTTTTTTCTATTAGCTGTATCTTTTTTAATCGTTGTACTGGCCAACATCAATTCAGCAATTTCATCTTCATTATCCTATATAAACATTATTTCCACATATATTGATAAATCAAAAATCTTAAAATTAATTAACATAATTGAGAAATATCAAGTATTCAATTTACACATACGACTTTTGATGAACCACTAGGCTCTTTAGATTTTCTCAATGACTCATCTTTACCCCTCGGCTTTACCGAAACACAATTAGACACATTTTTTGGTCCCGATATTTGAGTCATGAGCTTCATATTTTGTGCACTGCGAATTTTCGCTAAACGCGGAGTTGTTTTTCTCAATTGTAAGGATGACGATGGTCCTTCACCTGCTGTATCCACACTCACTGTATCATCATCATTTGTACTTTTTTCATCATCTTTTTTATTCTGAGGATTATGTTCATTCAATAACATATTCACTATTGGTGAACGCAAACTTATATCAATTGACATATCCATTGTTGATTTTGATAGAGATGAAATTTTGCGTCTTGTGAATTCATATCGCACTTTATTTTTCTCCTTCAAATGCATATTGATTTTTGGAAAAAAATTATTTTGTCGAATAGAAAAAAAAAATAAAACAAAACAACACCAAATAAATTATTCATAGTCTACGTACTTCTATTACATATTGCTGCCACACTTCTGGTAATAATGATATGGGTTGATCTTGCGGTGCGACTGCTTCGTATCCTAAAATAGTACAGTGTATTCGCGCAGGCACAAAACCTTTCGTAAAATATCTCTGAAAATGATTATTATTCATTATTCATTTATCATTAATGAACAATTAGCCATTAGCATTGATTGAATAACTTTAATAATCAAAATACTTTTATAGGATTATCCTTTCTAGAAGCACGACTTTTACAAATATGTTCATATATTCCATCTGCACTTCTGCACGGCATAATATATTTCGAAATCATTTGAGACACATCAATCAGTAACATTTTTTTACTCTTAAATGCCCGTGGTTTACTCTCATAAAATTGCATAAATTCTTCAAGTCCAAGAGCCATCAAACTGCAAGAAAAGAAAAGAAAAAAAAATTGATAAAATGAAACTTGAATTACAATAGAAAATTAAATTCATTGACTTTGAATATACTTACTTTCTTTCTGATTCATAATATGGTATACGCAATGTTCTCAAAAGTTCACTTCTAAAATGAAAATGCGGCAATAATGTCGGATACATGAGTGCTTTACTTTCTAAAAATAATTTTCGTAATTCTGGATGAAATACCGGTGAAGGTTTTTTTCGTCTTTTTTGTTCGAATGCGCCCTGAACTATAATTTCATTCAACATTTTGGTATATGCAGCGTCAAATTTTTCATTCTTAAATTTTACTTCCCATGCATTTACTAATTTTAAGGCATCATCAATATTTTTCACGGCAAATGCAGAATTATTACCATTACACAAGTATCTAAAATTAAAAAATTAAATATATAAACAAACATTGTTCAACTGTAAGAAATATATTTGAAAAAATTAATTAAACTTACTTTATACTCTCCAAATTATTTTTACATATTTCAGCATGAGAATGAAACTGTGGATGATGATAAGACATAACAAAATGCTGCGCCATCAACTGGACGTGTTGTTGAAATTGAATGGCTATTAAGTGACGTAGATCAGAATTCATGACTTTCGATAATTCAGATTCTATTGAAACAGGCGATAGAGCTACCGTTGAATTATTCTAAAAAAAAAAAAAAAAAAAAAAGTAAAAAAATTAATAAATGAACTTATTTAATTGTAAATATTTTTTTTAACTTGTCTTTATTTTTTATTTAATTTTTGTTGCTTTTCAATGTACCATTGGTGGATTCTGAGTCGTAATTGTTGAATCATCCAATTGTTTTTTTTTCTTTGGAATCTCACATTGTCCCTTAGAAAACATGTTTTCAAATTCAACCAATTCAGCAACTAAAGCGTTCAATTCTTTGCGTGAAATTTTAACAGCTTTATCCATACGAAGCTCCTCTTTGTCAATCGAGACTGAAAAAATATAATTATTTAAGAATTTTTATATATTTTAAATACATATTTTATCATATTAAACATACACAGTTCAGATTCATGATTTTCAAGAATATTGTATTCAGGATCTGATTCAGGATCATCATCAACATTAGGTTCATGAGGTTTAGTTCGCATTAATCCTTTCAAAAAGTCATCCCAATCTTCATCATCATCCCAATAATACATGTCTGAGGTGGTATCAGGTGGTATCAATTGTTGTTCCAAGTCTTCTAAAGGTGTTTCACTCAGAGATAATTTAGATCGTGTTCTTTGTCCAATACTTTCCTCTGACGTAGGTACATGTGGAATCCTATTTATTTATCAAGGAATAAAAATCACTATATCGAAAAAAAAATATATATGAAATTGTAACTCGGTTGAAACTATTTACTCTGGGATTTTGAATATTTCATTAGAATCATGATGAATATTAACAGAAAATTTTTCGTCAGCTGATACAGATTCAATAGCTGCAACAGGAGTAGTTGGTGGTAAATCAATATTGCCTGCTGCATTTGTTCCATCACCATCATCTTCACTTTGATGTTCTGGTTCTGGACAATATTCTTCATCCGAAGAATCTTCAAATAAATCTTGCCTAATTAATGCTTGTACTTCAGTTAATGGAGCCTTTTTTGTCGGTGTTATTGACCAAAGAATATTTGGTTGAATTTTGGCTAATTCCCTATTATAAAAAAAATTAATTAATTAATTAATTGATTATTAATATTAATAATAAAAATGATAATAATAACTAATATAAAAATGAAAGTATGTATAAATTTAAAGTAATATTAAAAACATAATTTATACATACTTTGCTTTGGCTCTAGTGAGTTTAGGTTCAAATGTTGGTCCTTCATCTGAATTGGAAAGTTTTTGAACCAAAGCAAGAACGAGTTCATTTGTAATAAGATTTTTCATAATATTTTTGACATTTGTTGCGGTTAAATTTATTTTTTTTGTTTTTTCATCCAATTGTCGTTCGAGCTCAGCTTCCATTTCATCAAGTGCTGAAATTTTATTAACCTCAACTCTCATACGTTTCATAGGTTGTTCATAATTATCAACTTCTTCAATATTTATCCGAAGATTAGCAGTATCTGAATCTGATGAATTATCACTTTCCATTTCTTTGCCATCAACATTGAAGAAAAATGATAAATTACACTTTTTTCGTGAGGTATCTTCACACGAATATTCATTTACAAATTTAGCTTTTGCATCGAGTTTATACATTTTTACTTGATAATTAAACAATTAAACAAATAAACAAATAAATAAATATATAAATACATAAATTAATTGTAAAAATTATTTTTTTATATAACTTATAGATATAAATAAATTAATTTTTTTTTTCATATATAATTACTACCAATCATAAACGTTCAAAGATATTAACATCATACTTTTAAGGTTATGTCGACATAAAATGCAATACGCACAAACGTATTGTATATTTTTTTCCCGCGCACTGTGATGACGTCTTATGATAATAAATCAACTTCTTATATTTCATTACAAATCAATAAATAATGATGAAATGCAAAAATTGAATAGTATATGTATACTTTTCCATGAGTTTTATCTACTAATTAACCAAGATCTTCATTTCAAGTACTTTGTTATACATTACAAATGGCAATTCATTACTTAGTGATATTGAAAATTTGCTTAAATAATGGTATCACTAAGAATTTCCTTTGTGAAAATTTTAAAAACAATTAACCCCCCCCCCCCTCCCCGCTTTCTTTTGGCATCGAATTTTTGAACGAATCACCAAGTATGAATAACATTGTATGTACATCAGTAATAAACTAAAAGTTATTTCAATTTCTAAAATTCAATAATATCATACGATATCGTACGATATTGAATTATGTCTCATTTCATTATTGAAAAAAAAATTCATATCACAAGAAATGAGTATGAGTACAAGAGAAAAAAATAAAAATAGAAAGTGGAATTTCAAATGGATTTTATTATAAGTAGGGACAGATTATTCTGTTATCAGATAGAAATTTATTTTTCGTCGATAAGAAAGTATTAATAATAAAAATATTCATTAATTGATTTATAATTACCCCACATCATTTGTTTCACATTATATCTTGGTAGTAAATATCTCTTACTCTTGTGAAGAGAATATATATAAGGGCGTGAATTTCGATCAAGGTATATCATTCAAACAGTAACTTCAGTTTACGTTAGTTTACATTTACGATCAATTGAGTAACTTCTGTTCTAACAGACAACTTTTATCAAAATGAAAAGTCAATTAGTAATTTTTTTGGTGTTGGTGGGTATTGTGGCTATGGTATCATCTCAAACTCCTAATTTTGGACAGATTGAATCCATGAAAAAAATGTTAAAAACACAAGAAAACTGTATTTTAACAGGAAAAAACTGTAATGCGGTCGGAAATAAAATAAGACGTAAGTACATTTATAATATATTTATTCACTTTAACTGTGATAGATAAAATATATATGAAAAAAATTTAATTCTTAATCATAAATTGTGTATTAAAGTTTTTTTTTTTCCATTTCATTTTTGTAATGATAATTTTTGATTTTTTACAGTCTTGTTACCAATAGTTTTCGATTGTGTAAATGATAAAAAATGTGTCTCACCCATGAAATACGATGTTCTCAAGAAGCTCACAGACACCGTGAAAAAGAGTAACGTGAAGCTATACGACATAGTCCAGTCGAAATACTATCATAAAAAACAACACTAAACGACTCATATTTCCTTTCTTGATGGAATACTGGGATTCTTTAAAAATTTATAGAATTTAAAAATAACTCTCTTTTCATTATATAGAATCTTTAATAATACAAAAAACATGTAAAGACAAAGGTACATCACTATGGCATTCTTACAATAAATGACAATTGATTTAAAAATCAACTTATATTGTGTTATTGTTCAACAATTCATTTACAAATATCACCCATCGAATTATTGCCCATACATTTGATATTCAAAATTAATTTTTTCTCATAAAGAAACGAAAACAAATCACACCATGATGGGCACAAATTATTTCATCATAAAATAATCGTCAATCAGCAAGAAAGTAATAATTGAAAATTTTATCTTGAAAAACATTGAACAAAAAAAAAAAAAAATGCCCTGAAGACTGAAATATTTTGAAAAAAAAAAAAAAAAAATTCTTTACAAAATAAATTATCAATTTATGAAAATTAGGCAAGAGAAAATCCAAGAACTTGTTCCAAAGAATAATCGAACAAATTTAAATCTAATCGATAAATATCAGTCAATTTCCTGAGTTGTTTAAAAGTTAATAATGCATAATAATTTTCAAGTTTTTTGGCTGTTACCTCGTGATTAAGTGGTCTGGATGGAAATCTGTGATAATCGATTAAAAATCATATTAATATTAAATAAAGACATGATGAAAAATAATAAAATTATTCTATTTACGGTATATATCCAGCACCAATACGTTCCAAAACTTCAGTTGCATCTTCAGTCAACGTCTCGTATTTACTTACAAGATTGTAATTGACTTTACAAGGTAAGCATAAATCATAAATGGATTTCCAATGTTCATTAGTCGTTTCATTTCCTTCCTCAGTCGTAATGAAATTAACGAATTCATCAAATTTTACATCGTGACCTCTGCTTAACGATTCTTGAGTGGCATTTCGTCTATATCTCTATATTAAATAAACAAATAAAAAAAAAATAATAATGATAATAATAATATCAAATAACATTGATAAGACGATATATTCTTATTATAAATCCGTGGCTTTATTTACATAATGGTAAAATAATAAATATTGATATGCTAATGAAAATTATTAACCTTCACGATTTTTCGTCCAAAACGAGTTTGAAAGTACTTTGAGCCTTTTTCATCTTTCGCCTCAAATTTATTCCTGAATGCTGATACTAGTCTTTCAAATGGATGTCGCACAACTATAAGTGCATCGTAGCTTGCCAATCTTCGTTCAATATCTGGCATTGTGAAGTTGCTAAGCCTTTGAAAAGTGCCTTGAGCGTGTGTGAGATTAGCTGGTATTTCAAGAGG
Source organism: Dinocampus coccinellae (assembly GCA_963920625.1). NCBI lineage: Eukaryota > Metazoa > Arthropoda > Insecta > Hymenoptera > Braconidae > Dinocampus > Dinocampus coccinellae. Next base: position 17,497,398 of record OY987184.1, read on the forward strand.
ATCATTACCAGACCATTTTCCAGTTGCAATCATCAATACGCGTTTCCAATTGGTACAAGCTACCTATTAACGTGATTGAGTGTGTACGTGAGTATTTATATTATCATCAATTCACAAAATTATTGGTTTTTAAATATCATCAATGCTCACCTTAGGAACGTAGCAATAAAGCAATTCGAGTTCATCATCAACAAGAATATTTCTAAAGTCATCTGATATTAAAGGTCGATTATTAATTCTTCCAGTTATTATCATTTCGTCACAATTGTATTGTAATCGCTCTTGACGTTCTACAAGAGCTGATCTGGCTAGTGCATTTGAGCCAATCCACGAATACGGTGGCTTACGTCGTGAATATTTCCTCGAAAATGCATAATTAGTTGTTTCTAATTGAACAGATTTTAGCAGCACGTAAGTTGTCAGTATTATTGTTGTTACAGTTTGCCATTTTACCATGATACGTTTCCCGTTGCGTGCATTAAATTTTTCTTCTGGTACTTCTTCCAGTGTCTTAATAATAAATTCATTTGCACTGAAATTTATAATTACAATAATTTATATAAAAAATTATATATTTGATTACTAAATTTTTAACATGACATTATTTATTTGTGATGATTCGATAGAATATTATTCAGGTCAAGAGGTTAACATTACTTAGATATCATCTCTGAGTTGGTTAAGTAATGAGGTCAATAGTCATTAACAATTTTATAATGCGTGACGCGGTCTCGGATAACTGCATCTGCCAATATCTGTATACTTTGCATAAAAATAATAAAAAAAGGATTTTTTTTTATATTTTATTGCCAAGTCATGCTTCGAAACATCAAGTTATGTGGGGAAACAAAAAAAAAACAAAAAAAAAAATCTTGAATTTCGCACTTTGAACACTCCACTAAAAAATAAAATTTTGACAATCTGTTTTTTTTTTCTTTTTACACTAGACGCATATCAACGCATGAAAAAAATTATTATTTATAATTCTAAATGTATCCTTTTATGAATTAAAATTAGAATGAAGATATCACACACACAAAAAAAAAAGTATGGAAATTTGTAATTTTTTTTCTTCAAAAACTCGATTGAAAAAAATAAATTGACATAACTATATTTGGCTTTGACCTTAATAATATATTTTTTGTCACATTCATATAATATTTTAACATAAAATTGATAGAGTTATAGATGTCGGAAAAAAATTGCAATAAAAAAAATGCAATTATGCAAAATATTGATAATGCAACTTTGAAGAGTTTGTGTCAAGGACAAAAATAATAAATCCGTAATTTTATAATAACTCATTTGTACTCACTTAAAATTGAAATATTAGAAAGAAAATTAAATTAAATTTCAATTATTAAAAAATATTTTGAATAAATAATATTATTAATAATAAAATCACAATGCGATTGAAGATATAAATACGATTTTTATTGATCAATTGAATTTTTTCATTAATATTTATTCAATAACACTGACAGAACAGGTGCCACAGTCGTAGATACACTAAACTCACCACAAAATACCATGCAACATTGATGCCACCTCTCTTGACACAGATTGTCAATACTGGTTGATACATTCACCGCGAAATTTTTCAATACTGGAACAACCGGCTAGCAATATACCGCGATGTTTATATCAAACAACTTGATTCTCAAATGCTAAATATAGTCAAACTCGAATGAAAAACTTTATGCAAAATCCACACGACCGCCACGCAATCTGTTGCTGGTATTCACGATTATACATATGTATATTTTTTATTTCCCTATTTTTTTTTTATTCTCTTTCCTCTCAAAGATTCATTATAGTCGTGAATATAAATATGCCATAGTAACTTTACTTGTATACTTTATCCACTCGTTTCGAGTACAAAAAAAGAATGATACGATGTTTCGTTCGAAGAACAAACTGAGACACTGACAGACTCTGTGTGTGACATTGTCCGCTGTCCGTTCTCTTTTTTTTTTATTTTCTTCTTCATTTTCTTTATTTCTACTCTGTCTCTCTCTCTCTCTCATTCTTTAACACTATTAAAAATTCCTCAACACCCTATCGTTTCATCTTTTTTAGTTCTACCGTGTATTTTCATAAAGTCCGTTAAACAAATTTTTTTTGACCAACGGGAGTTTGTGACTAAGATAAATATAAACTGTATATCTAAAATGAGATTTCAAAGTGTATTTTTAATTATTTTTGTCAACTTGATGTATTACAAACGAATGTTCTCTTTGAAAAAAAAAAAAAAAAAAAAAGAAACGATTTCTTTTTTATTATAAGTCCCTTTCATTCAATAACAAATTCTCTTTTCTTTATTTAAAAAAATTCAATTATATGAATAGATCTATTCATTATATTTATCATTTTGGATTTTTCTTCTGTAACATTGTTCCATGTAAGTCAACAATTTTTGCAACAAAATGACGACAAAATGAAAGGGCGAAGTAAAGAGAGAAAGATATAGACGACCCGTTATGTGCTAAATAGAGAAAGCGGATTGTCTGGGTATTATATGCGTCAGCCTTGATCAAGTTCACGTTGTTTATCATCATCAATTTAATCCTGTCAATTGTCATAACATCAATATTTTTCGAATTATCATTACATCTATCCAAATATAACTTTTGCAATTTTTTTTATTTTATTTATTTATTTTTATAACTACACTTGTGACTTTCACATATCATATTTATTTATTCGTACATGTCACGGGATAGTGAGTCAGCAAATTTGATAATTATTGCATCACACTTTGAATTTAAATTAATATTGTAAAATTTTTACTTTAATATTTTATACATTATTATTATATATAATAATTCCCTGAGCTCAAAGATTATAAAAAAAAAATATATATATATATATATAAATACAATTATTGTCTTTACGGCGGTAGAAAGGAAAAAAAAATAATTTTCATTGTCATATTCACCCTCATGAAAATTTTTTATATTCACTACACGAAAAATGTCTACAATTTGATTGACATAAAAATTTAACTTTCTACAAATATACTTTTTACAATGTTTTTCAAAGGGCTTTCTGACATTATAGAATCATTTGTCTCATCTCAAAACTTTTGTAAATACATTCTCATAGAGCGCATAAAATTGTATACCGTTTAAAATTAATATTTTTATTCTTTTTTTTTTTTTTTTTTTTGTAGCCATATTTGAAAGGAATTTTACATCAACGCGGTGTCTGCTGGGTTTGCTTATGAGGTAATATATAAAATGCCAGAGAAAGTATTTTACCTTCGTTAGTTGTCTATAGTCACTAGGAGCTGATGTAGCTGCTCTCTTCGACTGTTTATACTATATAAAATTGTGTAATTTATTCGTATATCATCTTAATTACGTGACATTGATGATTAAAATTTGTATTGGTGTAAATTTAATATTTATTATTATTTCTGAAGAAAATGTTGTTGGCAATTTCTCTTTGGCTTCTGGGGATCATATTAATTTTATGGGCATTATTGGATCCGGTTAGCAGAGTATCTCGTGCCCTATATGAAATTATCGTTCCCATAATAAATATAAAACCTATCAATTTAAAAAGTCAATTCGGCGAGTGGGCAGGTAAGTATGATGAGAAAAAATTTAAAAAAAGTTCAATTTCAAAGTCAATATTAAATTTATTAAAAATTTTCAAATAATAATTTAAAAATACTATGGATGTATTATCAATAGTTGATTCTATATATCCATTGGAAATTGTATTATATTGAATTACAATAAAGTTATTTTCCAGTTGTAACTGGTTCCACCGATGGTATTGGACGAGCTTACGCAAAAGAACTCGCCACTCGTGACATAAATTTAGTTCTTATAAGCAGAAATATAAATAAACTGGAAGAAACTAAAAATGAATTGATTGAAATTAATTCTAAAATTCAAGTGAAAATAATTGTGGCAGATTTCAGTAGAGGACGAACAGTCCTCACAGAAATTGAAAAACAATTGAAAGATATACCTGTTGGAATTTTAGGTGATAAAAATATTATCCCCTCATTCTCACTTGAGTGTTTAATTATAGTGTTATTATTGAAATGTATGCAAATATATTCATCATTTGATGATATCCTATATGCTTGTATGCAGTTAACAATGTAGGAAAACAGTATACATATCCAATGTATGTTGGAGAAGTGCCGGAAGATGAACTTTGGGATATAATCAATGTTAATGTTGGTGCTGCAACTTTAATGACACGTATGGTAATATCAGGAATGCAAAAACGTCGAAGAGGCGCAATTGTCAATGTTTCATCAGGATCGGAAATGCAGCCATTACCACTAATGACTGTTTATGCCGCTACGAAAGTTTATTTAAATAGTTTTTCTGAGGCATTAAGAGTTGAATACAAAAAATTTGGTATTACCGTTCAACACCTGACACCATTATTTGTAAATACAAAAATGAATGCGTTTAGTAATCGGCTTCAGGTAAATGTTTTTTTTTTCTTTTCTTTTCTTTTCTTTCTGTCATAGATTAAGAAAATCTTTATCACATAAATGATGAATTTAAAGGTGTCCAGTATCTTCGTGCCTGACGCAACGACTTACGCAAAAAATGCTGTCGCAACTCTTGGAAAAATAGATAGAAGTGCAGGCTACTGGGCACATGGCATACAAACATTTTTCACACTTATTCCACCTAAATGGATAAGAACACGAATAGGTGAAGCCATGAATCAAACATTCAGGAAGGATTATTTGAAACAAAAAAATATGTAAACATGTAATAATATAATATAGTCACAATATTATTAGGTCAGCCGGTGACATTTATAAATTTTTTAATTCAAACTTCAGACTTTTTACATCTGTACATTTATTACGTCAAATAATTATCATTGAATGTTGGTCGATAAAAAAATTATTTTGTTTATTTTTGTTTTTTTTTTTGTTTTGTTTTTTTTTTCTCTTTTACTCCCTTTCATTTCGAATAAAAATATATAATGCACATTTTAATAAATATAAATTAGTACCAATTATTTGCCTAATTAAGCGGTTCAGAAATTATAATTTGTTAAATTGAATTTACAAAAACAAAAACAAAAAATTTCAATACTCAAATATAATTTCCTAATTTTTACTTTTTCACTGTTGTTTTTACTTTGAAAGTCATCAAAATCTATAAACATGTATGTGCGTATAGACTGATAATGGTTACCACATTTTTAAAAGAATTCATATTTTTCATGTTGCAATGATATGAGCAGTGATTGATTTTTTTTTTTTCTCTTTTTCTTTTTATAAATACACCTATTAAAGTACTCATTGTAAATAATCTTGGAAGCTAGAAATACCACTGCAATCACTCATCATTGAGCAACTGCTGACAAAAATGTATATATCGATAAGAAAATCAAGATGTTTTAATTAATAACCAATCATTTAAAAATTATTCCCTATTAAACTATTCTTTTCTCTGACCACTAATTTTCAAATTTAAACACTTTACGTCCACAATTTTATCAAAAAAAATGTACGTCCCATTATTTATACATAAACTTTATCATAGATGGATTCATTGATTGAACATCAAATTAATAATAAAATTACTGCGATAATTTTCAGTAATTTAACTATACATTTGATAACCCAATACATATTATAACGATAAGGGAGAACAGATAGACCTGAGAAAAATAGATCCGCATAAAATTATTTGTGATGTATATAACATAAATTACCATTATTAACAATCTTATTTGGATCTATATTTTTAAGGTACATTTTTCGCACAATTTATTATTCATTGATGTTTAATAGGAACATCAATAAATATTATTTGAAATTATAAGTATACATTTCGAGATATATTTCTCATTTTCTGTTCGAAAAACTCTTTGTTTAGAAAGTTGATGAAATAATAATAATAATAATAATAATAATAATAATAATAATAAACAAAACAAATATGAACAATATTGGTTATAGTTTGGCATTTGAGAGGCATGATTAATATTTACAAGTCTCATAAATGTCACTCACCAATAAAAATTCGTGGTATCAATTATTATGCCGAGGTATTTTAAAAATACAAACTGTGCGCTATATTAAAAAAATTGTCCAAAAAAAATTGAATTATTACTTTCCATTCGTTTTGTTTTTATCGCGGTTGTGTAATGGACAATTAAATCCTTAAGGGATTATTTCAATGACAAATAATTCTAATCTAGAACCAGCTTTTCTATACAATCTCGCCATTAGAATTATGCAATAACAATATCATTGTTTCGCTATGTACATATGCAATACATCAAGTTCAATTGATAGAATAATATCAAATACAACTTTAATTGTATTTGTTAACGAAATAAAATTGATGTTGCATAATCTGCAATATATAAACTACTTGCTGCACTTTATACATGATGTGCAACATCACGATGCATACATGCGATTGATCTCATGTTGATAGCGTTCTTGAACTGCTTTTCTTCTGAGTTTGAATGCAGCCGTGACAAGACCCATATCTGGTGACCATTGCTCAGGGCATAATTTAACTGCACCCGGAATTTCATATCTCAATAAATCAGCTAATAAAAAAAAATATATATTTATGTATATATACATTTCAAAATTAATATGCGCATTTATAAATAAATAAATGAATTTTTATTTACAATTGATAGCTACTGAAGAACTTACATTTTTTCGCATGTTCAATTAATTCTTGCAATACGGCTTTTTCTATTTGTGGATTTTCACAAAGTTCCTCAAGATTAGTATTTGTTATTCCTAAATTGTCAGCAATGTCTTGTAAATATTGTGGATGAGGTACAACCAATGCTACTGTATACGATTTGTGTGGATCACCATACACACAAATATTTTCAATTAATCGGCATGTTTTCAATTCCGCTTCGACTTTTCCCAATGATACATATTCACCAAGTTGTAATTTTACCAAATCCTTCTTGCGATCTATCGTTAAAGAATAAATTTATTATCATTTGAATTTATTCTTTTTTTATTTTTAATATTTATAATTTCGTAATTAAATAAAATTTACTTACCGATAATTTTTATACAACCATCTGGGTGAATTTCACCAATATCACCCGTTCTAAACCACAATTTTTCATCTTCAAGAACAAAATCTTCTTTGGTTTTATCAGGAATTTTATAGTAACCTTGTGACACATTGTCACCACTAATGAGAATTTCACCACGTGGATATGGAGTATCGGTTACTCTGTAGCTTCCTTCTTCCCAATTTTCTAATCTAATATCACAACCAACAACTGGTGCGCCAACTCTTCCCGTACTTCTATCATAATCTAAAACAATTGTCAAAGAGTTTGATTAAAAATTTAAAAAAAAATATATATATATATATATATATATATATATATAATATAATCAGTAAATGAAATTACGTACAATCCATAACTGTAGCAGAAGATGTTGTTTCTGTAAGTCCATAACCTTGTGTAATTACCACACATAAGCAAGTTTTAACTTGAGTGTGTGTCTCTGGTGTTAGTGGAGCACCTCCAGATAATAAGAGACGTATTTTACCACCAAGTACTTGTTTTGCCGAGCCAAATATCCATCGATCGAATAACGGCGTTTCATAGCCCCTCTTTGTCCACTTGAGTTTATATTGGTATGCAAAATTGAAGATTGCCTGACGGAATGGCCCACTTTTTTTAACCTTCTCATTTATACCTTTAGAAATACGATCTAAAATTAACGGGACAGCCGACATAATTGTTGGTCGTAGAACCGATGCATCGCCCTTGCATCCACGCATTATTTTACTGCTCGAATCGATCATAGTCAATGGTGAACTGTAACCAATTGGTACACCTTCCAATATTGCCACTGATTCGACGAGCAATTCAAATACGTGAGCCAATGGTAAAAATCCAAAAAATACATCATTTTCATATGTCTTAGTGGCAGTACAGTACGCTTTAAGACTGGTAAGAATATTTTTGTGTGTCAATAAAACACCTTTAGGTACACCTGTTGATCCTGACGTATACATTATGATAGCAATATTGTCTGTTGATGGACTGATAGATTCAGCATTTGATGAATTGCCTTTTTTAATTACATCCGAAAATGGAAAGAGTTTAACTTCTTGTTTAAAGTCTGTAGTGTCAGTTGAGACTAATTGATCTTCCATATAAATAATATTTTTCACTTCAACTGCCATTGACAACAGTCGTTTGAATTTTGGTAATAATTCGTGACTGGTGATAACAGTGTCGACACCAGTTTCATTCAATGCATGAGCAATTGCTTCATCGCCTAATGTAGAATAAATTGTTACTACTGACAGATTTTGTTTGAAACAACCATGACTTGATATCATCCATTCTGCTCGTGTTTCAGCAAATATTGCGATATTTTTTTGTTTTGTCAATCCCAATTCTTTTAATCCTCGACTAAATGATGCTGCAAGTCTCTCGACTTCTGTGTAACTTTTCCATTTGTAATCACCCATTTTGTACTATATTTAATGAAATAATAAAAATAATAAAAATAAAAAATTATAGAATTTACAGTTTTAATATTAAACTTATATAAATTATGGCAATGTTAACTCACTTTCTTGAAAACTCGACCGTTAGGTTGAAGTTCATTTTCTTCAGCAAGTATTTGACGAGTACCTAAACATTTTTTATTACCATGAATTTCAGCTGCAAAAATTAGAACTTTTTCCAACGTATCGATTTTATTACGTTCCAATTTCACATGAAATAATCCAGGTGAATCAACATTTCTATACGTAATTGTTCGTTCATCTTTAGCAATTGCTTTTGCTTTAACTCTTCTTGACAACTTTCGTTTCTCCCACGGCCTCTGCAGTATAAGGTACACCGGAAATGTTAGTATATCATAAACATATGACAATGCTTTGATTGCCGTAATTACTCCACTTATCCAAAAACCCTCCATTTCTCTGAAAAATGAACCCACAAAAATAGAATTAAAAATTTTATATGTCACAATTATTATTTTGTCGTAAAAGAGAAGAACAATACTGTTGATAATCAATTGCTGATTGAAACTTGCTACGTAATTATATCATTTACCCTATAAAATATGCAACTATTTATCTCACACTATTTTTTTTTTTCTTTCTTGAACATATTTGTCAATAGATTAATGTGCTATCATGTAAGCGCGTCTTCTTTCATCACAATAAAATTTTGTTATTAATTGATGACATTGTCTCAATTATCATAAAAGCATAACCAAAGACGAAAAACAACGATAAAATTATTCAATAAAGCGAAGCACTGCATATTCATTACATCAAATAGTTCATTTACACAATATCGTTAATTAATCCTTGATATTTAATGAATCCTTTTGCATTTACCTAAATTATTTTTCCAACTATTTTATATAAAACTCACAATTTGTCTTTTTATTATTTAACGTTAATTTGAATATTTAAAAAATTATTCTAATGAGAATATTTTCGCTTCATGTAAGACAAATTATTGTACATTGATAAAACTCAATGCTCGTGCATTGCAATCGTAGCGGTGACTGATTGGGATTTAAATGATGAACTAGACATAGGTGAGTTGACCAGGAGAAGTAATGGTCGGTCATTATCGCATTCGGACTTTGTTCGCGTGATCTTGTAGCAACCCGGGAATACAGAAGACCTTGTTAAAATACAGTACGATTTTCACAATATACGTCACATGTTCCATGCATGATTAAACAAACTTCGGACCTACCATATCAGTCCATTAATAGGATATTTTCTCATATACTTTTAATCGAGTACACAACACAAATACGACCAAGTTATTTGAAATATTAAAGTGCAAATTTCATTATTCTTTGATTAATAAATCATCATTTTATGTATATAATTATACATTCAATGAGCATATTTATTAACATCTTCACAAGGCCCGTTGCATTAATGACACACTCGAGTAGCGTAGGATACAATCAGTAATATAAAAAAAAGTGTAAATATTACAATAGATATAAAATGTGGTCTAAATGTATGATTTTATCAATACATAAATATACTTTGTTAGCTAATGTCATTTCCATCTCATAATAAATCATTTTTAAGGTCGGTGAAAAAGTAATAAAATTTTCATTGCTACATATATAAAATAAAAAATAATAGCATAAGCCATTGGACACGTAAAAATTACTGTCTAAATCATTCACTGAATGTCATATAACTCATAAACATCATGTATAATATATTGAAAGGAAAAAAAAAAAAAAAAAAAATCACAGAAATTATAAAACGTCCGAATGTGTTATTATCGTGAGAATGATTTTTAAAACGACTTACATTTTATCGTCCACAATCATGTTGACGGCTTCTATATAATCCTCGGTATTTTTTTTCGTTATTTGTAGTTGTATATATATATATTTCTGATAAACCAATTATCTTTTGCTTTTCCTGAAAAAATAATAGAAAAAATTCTTCAATATCACCAAATTGGTGATCACAATTTTTTTTTTTTTTTTTTTTTTTTTTAATATTATTTACCTATACATATATGACAATTTATCTTTCATTATTGGCGAAAGAATAATTGAAGAAATGTGTATATTTAGATGTACAAGTACAAATTATCATACATATATAGGCGTGGTGCATATTATGATTTATATAATACATTTTTATTCGGGTTATCATCGTCAATGATTAAGATGATGCTGCGTATGCATGAGCAACATGCGTATATTGTACAATGTCAAACGATCTGGATCAACTTATTCATTGTCGAGTCTAATTTTTTCAGTTGACACAACAACCACAAGTGAATCATTGATACAAAACATCACTCATAAATAACAAATTACATTGTGAATAAAAAAAAAAAAATAAAATAAAACAAAAAATCATATGAAATAATAATACGTTTAAATAAATTATATACGACGTGAAAATGTTTTTTTTTTTTGTTTTTTCCAAATGCCTAACTGACTCGAAAAAAAATCTCGAAATTTTTTTTCTTTCATTTCAAAATAGAGAAACGTGTAAATAAATATAGATTTGCTTACGCAATCGAAATCATTTCCAGAGTTTTATAACAGGTATACCGTATTTCAAACGGAAAAAAAAAACCTTCTCATCAATTTTCGTAACAGTTATTTAGCATTACGAAACGGATCAACAGTTCTTGCATCGCATAAAATGATATAATACTGAAAATCAATTTTTTTTTTTTCATCTTTTAATAAATGTATTTTATGAATATTAGTTTAATATGAAAAAAAGTATAAAGTCCGATTGACTTTATCAAAGCCAAAGGTTATATATACAATGCCCGCACGATGAATCCCTATTTTATACATAATCTTGATAATATTAATTATTAATATAATAAAAAGTCTATATATAAAACAGATGATTTTATCAATAAACGCCTGCTTAGATATTTTACACGTGTTTTTTTTCTTTGATGGATAATAAGTTTCTCGACAATGAACCTCGGACTCTACATAACTTATCACGATGATATATGATGTGTGCCATTCAAGTAGTGTCAAGGTAAAAGAGAATGGATCTAAGCTATTTGATTATAAACAATATTGAGTAAAAATATATATTTGACTGCCAGACACATAGTATATATATTTAATTATTAGTTTAGACTAAAAAATTAAAAATATAAATAGGTATGTAAATTTTATTCATACATCGTATTTTACAATGATGCATTCCAACCAATCACGTAAGTGATCAATGTTTGTGTCAAAGTTGACAGGGGCGAAATGATCCCGGATAACACGACACATTACCCAATAATGGCCCACATGATAATCAACAGTTCAATTCGCATTCACTTACCCGGTCATTCATTTATTATCCCACTCACCCTTCCTACATGACATTCATACGAACAGTCACGAATATGCACAAAGAGACTTTGTACTGTATACAGAGAAAAAACAAAAAAAAAATATTAATTTTACTCCCACGATTCAATCACAAAAATACTTCCTTTTCTTCAATTATAATTTTACATTGGTACATTTTTTATTCATTAAAGCGGCATGTTTAAAATTTGGAAATCACACAATACATATTTGAAACACAATTTTGAAATGTATAAATGTATGAATGTTATGAATGTATCAAATAATAATGATCGAATTTGATGAATGAACATGTAAAACAAACTTGAATGAATGAAAGCTCGAATTTATAATTTTTCATTACTATTTTTCTTTTCTTTCATCTTCTTTTTTTTCTTTTTTGAATGTCAAAGATCAACATTCGATTTATTTAATAACTACTGATAACTTTTATATAGATATGTCATACTATTAATTTGATGATATAACAAGAGTGTATAAATTTCGTTTTAGTTCAATAAAATTGTAAAATTTTTATCAATGACAGTCGGATAAATATAGCCAAGTAGTAACAAAAATTTATTAACTGAAACTAATGATTTCCTCGATGAAATTGATGATAATAACGTGTGCAATTAGCACATGAACATATACTATATCACACGACACAATACATTAACATACTCATACAACAGAAAAATACAAAAGTCGAGGTCATTGACGCGCGTTGCGATGTACCTGTAAATATCGTATACAGCATATGCCCGTAAATCTTAAAAATTTACGAATACACGCATGCACCCAGAATTAAATTCAAAGATGAGTGAGCGAATTGTCATATAATTCGCATTTTTATACACTTACCTTACCAGATAACAGTATCAATCAACTCAATAAATAAATGTACAATATTCTATCACAACACAATACGTGATTTTTATCTTTATCTTTATGGAAAAATTCCAATCTGAATGAAGATCAATTGAGATAACTGAAAGTTAAAGAATATATATATATATATATATACATAGATAATTAAAAAATGGATATTAATTTGCAATAACATTGATCAATTGTATGTTGTGTTTACCTTGAAAATTCGTAAAATTATTGCAGAAGCGAATCTGAACTTTGTGCGATTTTACAGATGTTTCTCTCTTACTTCTGGCTACACGTCGATCCGACAAAATCTCTTTTTTTCATTTACTCAAACGTTATGTTCAGGTTAGGTGGCACTGTCAGTCTCTCTTGAAAATGAGATCGATCTTACAATTTTCCAAATCCCGCCACGTGACAACAACTTGATCGAATACAATATTTCTCTAAGAGCTATTCAATTAATTAATAACGCCTAACATTTGTCGATTATTATTTTTATTCATTAAATATATCAATTTTTTTTTTTTTTTTTTTTTTTTTTTTTTCATAAGTTAATAATTATTGATGAAGATGAAAATACCCATATAACGTATATACTGATTGACACGATAGCGCAATAATAACTGCGACACATAAAATGTGGGACCAATGTTGAAAGATACACGAGAAATTTCACACAACTTCATATACATATATATATATTTACATATATGTACGTATACATATGTATAATTTCCTTCTTTTTAGTCTACTTCGATACAGTCGAGTCTTTGTATTTTTAGCCAAAAATTATACCGTAATGTGATTGCTTCACAATGTCATTTATAAATATATGTATTTTCAAAATCATTATTAATACATTTTATCAATGAATGTTCATCATACTACAGTACAATAAATAAAAGTTTTATTATTATTTATTTATTTATTTATTTATTGTTAAAAACAAACGTCTATTGCGTGGCGTGATGCGTCGTAATAATTTATGTATGATGACTAGTCTCATTCTCTCTTTCTCTTACAATTTTATGTACTGTATGGTATACGTACAATGGAGCTGTGTCATTTGTCGACAAGGCCAGAAACGACGTAAATACGTGTAGAGATGACTATTGCGCGCGCGAACAATTCAACACGAGAGGGAGTTCAAATAGGGTTATCATGCATAAAAATTTATGTTATGAAAATAGATGTGTAATTATTATATAAGCAAAAAAAAAAAAAAAAAAACGAATTATAAAAAGACATAAACAAAAAAATGATGCGATAATAAATAAGTATTGTCATTAATTTAATAAATGAAATTATCATACTGTTGCAAAAGAAAAAAAAAAAAAAAAAAAAAAAAAGAAGGTAAATACTTATTCATCTAAGATTTGTACTTGAAAAAATAAGAGAAGTTCTGTTAGAATAATTGAAGATATACACACGGTATTTTTTACCTGACAAAAATTTTAAATAAAAATTAAAAATTTCATAATCTTTTGGTGATATACTTATCACTCGAGTTCTTTTTTTTTTTACTTTTTTCCGTTATTTCATCATATATTTTTATATTTATCAAGGTGTGTTGGCCGCATTTCAATACGATCAGCAGTTACCTACCTAGTCCAATAGCAATTCAACATTTATAAAGAAGGGATATGGCGTGATCCACACTGACGTCATCATGTGTGTACATCAGAATATAGTAGAAATAATCGATAATTCGACTATATTCTTGTAATTATCGTTTTTGAAAGGACGATAGATATTTATCTTTTAATTTATCTATATAATGAATGCTGAATTTCTTCATTTATCTGTTAATGAAAAATTCATATTTTTACCTACTTTAAAATCAATTTGGTATTCTAAGTGGTAAATTTATTTTTCTCCAATCATGTATTATGAATTCATGAATAGATAGTCAAGTCACAGTACAATATTTCATTTGTTTCATACAAACAAAATATACAATATTGGCGCTGAGATCAACAGAATTAATCTTGTATTGACTGTTGATAAAGAAGGTAATAATTGAAATAGCGTGGTAGAGCCATCTCTCAATTGTAAATAGGATTCATTACAACATTGATATTATATTTAACCACGCTACACTTTATTGTTTTGGTATGATAGTATTTTTTTCGAGGTTATTCTTTTTACATGTTCAGTAAACGAGAATTAAAAAAAAACAATTATTATTGTATTAAGTAATTATATAAATATCGGAATATAAAATAATGGAAAATATAACGCATTTGTGGAATATGACAAAGTTTTTAACGAAAATGAAGACTTCACAGACTAATGAACTTCAAAATCATTACATGTGAGTAATATCTCAAAATTTTATGATAGATTTTAATATATTTTTTGTTTTCATATTGATAAAAAAAAAAAAAACCAATAACAATTATAATTGGAATAAAATAAAATTTTAATTTAAAGACAATGCTGTCGAGAGCTGTCTAATGAAGTAGAACTACCTAAACAAATTTTCGGACCCGGCTCAATGTGTTGTCATTGTGGTTCATTATGGAATACAATTGATTACAAAGTAAGAATAGCTAAAGGACGAAGTTTATCAACTTCAATAAAAAAATTAATGCGTACAGAAAATAAAAAAGATTTATCACTCTATCAGCAGAAATTAATGCGTAAATGTATAAAAAATCAATCGAATAAATTAATTATATCGTGTTCGTGTTGTCAGATGAATACGGTAATAATAATAAATAAACCACAACGATTAAAAAAGGAAAAACAGCAACACGAGAGTGACGCCACTGGAATAACACCGAAGAGGAAAAAAAAACGTAACAGAGATAAAAATGCAGGTTTATTAATTACACCAGTAACTCCAACTTCAAATATAAATTTCAATAAACAAAATAATAATATCAATAATAATACACCTATATCAAAATATAAAAATAATAAATTGAAGAAAATAAATACTCCAGCATCGGGAATTAAATCAAAAAGTATAAATCTATCAAAACTCAAAGGAATAATTGACACAACAATTACACCACTAAAAAAAACAAATCTCCATTCATTTTTAACTGAACTTGCATAATATAATAATTAAATAAATAAATATTGTATATAATTTGAATAATTAAATTTTATATCTACGACATATATAGATGATTATTGATAATAACATGTATAATATACCACATATTTTTTTTAACTTCACATAACTTCATTGATCCACAGAGTCCACACGAATTCTCATTGCTCGCGTTGAGTTGAGTAGGTGGCGCCAGCGGTATTGACGAAATTTATAATTTAAAAAATTAATATCTAAACTAACGTTAAACTTATAATTTTATATATATTATATTGTTCAAGTATTGCATCTTAATAATACTATAATTGAATATAAATATGTAGATATATAATAATACATTTTATTAATTGATATCGTCTATGTAAATCTTATATAAATATCATTAATATTAAAGTCTCAACGATATACATTAAAATGGCATTACGTATATAGTACAAGGTGAAATTGACGACTACTGTAGGATCAGTGCTAGTCTCTGTGCAATTACTATCGCGCAATAATAATAAAAAGAATATGAAATAAAAGAAAAATTTATCTTTTCAATTTTAAGATGGAAATATTTTCAAATTTCTTCATCTACATCCAAAATGATTTTACAGTCTCTCGAACGTCATGGACGAACACGGAATAAAAAAAAATGTATATATATAGAAAAACGAAAATATCATTACTTGTTAATTACTGACAAAATATATAACTCGGTAATTAATGGATATAAACATTTTTTTTTTTTTTTATATTCTCATGCATGTGTATTTCATATTATATTAATATTTTTTTTTCCTTTTTTATTTTATAATGTTCAAAGGACATTATAAAATGTGTGTGCAGTGATATTTTGTCGTTAAAAATCGCGTTTTTTTTTTTGTTATTGTTACCAGTGTCATTGATACACATAATTAAATAAAATGAAATATTTCCCGCGTAAAATAAGCAAAACGGTTGAACGTAAAAGATAACGGACAATGGTAAGAGCAAACTTGATCTTGAATATTCCTCTTGAAATCATAAATAACGATTGCTATTAACAAAATATCATCGTCATGATCATTAATCGACAACATATCAAATATACAAGACAGCAAGACTCTGTCTTGTCATTTCTATATATACATATATGTAAATATTCGTGGAGCAGTGTTCTCATTTGTTTACTACGACTATGCGTGAGGGTGAACGAGTATAAATCGAAAAAGTCTGACGTCATCGCGTTGAGACACAGCGTGAGTGTTGAAAGTTTGTCGCTTCTTTGCATCCTCCCACTCACAACAATAAGCGGTAAATTCAAATGAATTTAACCATAGTAATGGTATTCAACGTATTGCAAGTGACTCGGTTCAATTCATTCTACTAAGATATAAATTTTTTTTCTTATAATTAAAAAAAAAAAATAATAAATTTTTTTTTTTCAAATTAATTGCATCAAAAATACGAAATGTATTATACATAATTTAATTGATATAATGAATGATTCGAGTTCAACAGACCGATTTAATATTATTGAAGAGACTCAATCACACATGTAATGACGATGGTTTTGAATTATATGACGTGAAATAATGAAAATGATAGGGGATAAATGGTTTTGCATGTCGAATATGTCGATTAGAACAAGCGTATTTGATATAGACAACGAGAAGACGAGAAAACGACGTCACCATGACGAAGGGCATCGTCGAGGACGCTGAGAGTCAGTACCCGGTTTGTGAACGAGTATCTGGATCCAAGGCAAAATGTACAACGATATGATGATGATGATGATGATGATGATGATGATGATGATGCGTTGACTATGAAAGTAAGCAACAGAGGTTAGGTAGTAACGGTGGAGGACCGTGCCGGTAAGAGAGAACGGTGAGACCGGTGGAGCGGCTATAGAGGCGCGGGCCGCGGAGGCAAACAAGAAGAGACGACCGCTTGAAATCCCTCTCCTCTTCCCGCCTTTCCTGCCTGCTTGCCGCCCGTCCGTCCGCCATGCCACTACGAGGCAAGCGAACGTACAGCTAGGCCGGCACGGTCCTGTAGCCCATTTGGCATTTCCCCAGCTATAGCGGCAATCCTGTAGCCCATCGTTGTTATCGTCCCGCAGCTGCATAAAGTCGGTTCTCCCTGCCTTCTACCTTCCCCCTTTGTCCCACAATCCCCGCGTGTCTACCCGCTCTCGATCCCTCGTCCCGCTGTTGCTGCTGTTGCTGCTGCTGCCTGCCTGCCTGACTACCCCACTCTTTCCCACTCTGACCCGTCGTTCGCGTTTCCTCGTCGTTGGCCCCGCCTCACTCCCTCGCCCTCCATTACTATCATACTTCGATTTTTCACCCGCCAAACCCCGCAAGCGCCATAGTTACTCGTCGTTACCTGGCAAGCGAGAATTTCCCTCGACCCCGCAGTTTCCCTCACCCTATCAGCCTTCATTGCCTGTCGTATAACACCATCGTACTCTCCCTCTCTTCATCACTCACACTCAAACTCCCACTCTCACTCACGTTCACACACTCACTCATTCACTCACACTCTTACCTCCCACTCTTGTGATATTAGCGCAACCTAGTGGGACGCCATAACACTATTCTCTGACTTCCCCTACTATCCAACGTACACAACGTATTGCTCGTAGCAAACCAGAGAAACGCACGTTTGTGTATGTGTACGTGAGTGTCTATCTGTGTGGCTGTCCTTGTTGTGTCCTATCGATTCCCCGTTCTTCTCTCATGTTGACCCCCCCCCCCCCTCTCTTCCTCAATCCACTCTGCCCCGATGAACGCCATACTTTGTGAGTGTTCTCTCACTTGCCCATACTTTTTCTCTTTCACTTGCTCTCTCATGGTGTGTCTCGGCCGTGCCTCGTCCCCTCACAGTAACCTTGGTAGAGAATAGCCCGCCGTTCAATTCAAGGAATTATGACGACGCTCTCTTTTCCACTCACTTCTTTGTACCTTCTCACACACACACACACACACACACACACACGTGCATACATATACACATATACACATATACACACACACAGACAATATACATTCAGTCTCTACTCATGCTCTTTTCTCTTTTCGTTTTCTCCTTTCATCCAATCAGACTCAAGATACTGTCGCTGTGCAACGCCAGGGACGTTGGAAAGGATTTTGCTTGCTTCAAACTGTTTTGTACATTCTCCTTACGACCTCGCCTGTTTCCATTTTCTCTTGGTTTCGCATTCTGTCAACCAGCGAGGACATCATTAAAACAGGGTTGAATAGGGTATATCAAACCAATGCTTTATGCGCATATGCAGCGGGGTTGAATCATTCTCTTCACTCATGATGAAATGGTACTTCTCCGTCAGTATTCTTTAATGTTTATCACTGAATATATATAACAGGTGAATGTGCGGTGAATATCGTACAACGATTGGCGTGCGCAAGTGCCGTACTCCAAAAATTTTTGAGGTTAGATAGAAGATGATCATTCTCAGTTAACAATTGGAGAACGTTTAACAAAAAACTTGATCATCATGCCAAATTTATATTATCCTATGTATGTTTGTTCAATTAAATGAACAATTGCATTACAATTTGTCACTATCGAAAATAGCGTATTTGTTATTATTTATTATTTATTTATTTATTTATTTATTTATTTATTATTATTATTATTTTTTTAATCATATTTAATAATTATTTATATATATTTTCTCTTTATAAATTGAAAATATTATAAAAATATATTTTTAAAACTTTTATCTACGTATATAAATCATTTCCGACTATCAATGCTCATTTTATCAATTAAAATAATTAATATTATTTCACAATTGTAACAGTGTTAATGCAAGTACATTCACTCATTCCTAAAATTACATTAAATCCTCTGATTATCCAAACCTATTACGTCGTAATTCTTTATATAAATACATTGTATCACTAACAGAGATTTAAATTTCCCAACTCTCATGTAATGTATACAAATACATACACATATATGTATATATATATATATATAGTTATATGGTAGACAAAAAAGTAGGCCATTATCTTTAAAAAGAAGAAGAAGAAGAAAAAAAAAATCGGCTCTGAATATTTCAACGGATGGTGAAAAGAGTTGGTTGAAAAACCAAAATAACGTTTTGCGTTCAATTTAGAAAGATCCCTCAGAATTTATTCTCGTACCACACAGCGTTATAGTTATCAACGTTCTCTAGATGAAACGTTGATTGCACCAATGAACCATACTCATCATCAAGGGCATCGTAGACATATCAACAAGGTCGAAATAAATAAATGAGTGTACATCACTCGATATAGAATTTACGTTAAATGTATAACTGTGACATTGCACATGTATAAGTAAAAATTTTATATTGACAGTATCGGTTGTTGATCATAAGTGGTAGAGAGAGAGAGAGAGGTTTATTGCGCAGCAATCGTGTTGTTGTCCTTACGTAAGATGACTATAACAGTTATGCAACGTCTCGGCCAAGCTTCACCAACAAACGGCAAGAAATTTTTAATAATTTTTTAACGAAAAAAAAAAAACAAAAAAAAATATTGACATGTAAATAATTGGAATTATTTTTTATTTTATATTTGCAAAAGAAAATATTAACAATGGACTTTAGCACGATTGAAGTTTATGTAAATAAACCAATGGAAAATGGTGATAAAAAAGAAAAAAAAAGAAAAAAAAAGACTAGAAAAAGAAAAAGAAGAAGTATAAAAGGGTTTTAATGCGCACAAACGTAGGATTCTTATAGTTGAGGGAGTTTGGGTTTGTTGTGTAATATGGAGCCCCTAAGAGCCAAAAGGGATGTTTTTTTGTTGCGTTTATTTCTCGCCCGGCGCCAGGAGGGCGCTTTTTCAGTGACGTCGCGACGCATGAGAGACCCTTCAAAGACGTCAGCGGTTGGCCCACAAAAAAAAAAACTATATATATGTAATTCGTGGGGTGGTAAGTTGTGAATTGACTAAAGTTAAAAAAAATTATAATAATAATTATGATAGAACTATATTGAATAGATTAAATTTCGACAACACTCGAAACTTTAATGAATTATATATGTATATATATATTTTTTGAATAAAATTTTATTAATTAATAAAAATCATAGTTATAAATTTATCATTCAGTATAAATATATATAGTGCAATCATCCAAGAATTCGAGACGTGAATCGCCGCAAGTGATAATTAATTTTTTTTCGCTACGAATCTCCGGAGAAATATCGTGAAATTTCCACGCTGGGTAATATCAGTGTGGAGTATAAGAGGGAACGTAGTGAGTAGAAGAGAGAAAAAAGAATTTAACAGAGAAAAAATGAAGATGAGGGTGAAAAGGAGTGAGCGGGGAGTGGACAGAGTAGGAGAGCGATAGAAAGAGAGAAAAAAAGAAAAAAAAAAAGAAAAAAAAAGAAAATAGTGAGTGAGAGATGGAAAACGAAAAGCCGAGTGGAAATTCTCTCCCCTTAACGTTGAGAATAAGCGTGCGACAGAGTTGGATGTAGGAAAAAGAGACAAAATGAGACAGAACTCAATGTGGGTCGAATGTGTTGGCGAGGGTGAGTAGAGGAAGAGAGATAAAGCGAAAATGAGGAGAGTGGGAGCGAGTGGATCGAATGGGGGATGGTAGGTAGAGAGATCTATATAGTAAACTTGACGAGTATAGTGGTAGAGAGGGGGTGCGCAAAGAGCTTGGAACTTTAGTGAGGGGTGTGTTCTCTCGCTGGCTCCAATCTCTCTTTCTCTCATCGTGTTGTATATATATTCTCTTTTTCTCTGCACTTCGTACTTTTCACTTGAAAAGCAACGCTCGCCTATATCTACTTACGTATATACATCACTACAATTCTTATAATAGAAAAAAAAAAAAAAAAAAAGAAAATAAAATAAAAAGAAAAATTACAAACAAATACTTTATAGAATTATTGGTACTGCAGTCGAATAATTTTTTTTTTTGTTTTTATTTTTTATTTATTTTTATGAAATTAATGATTGAATAAATGGATAAGTGATCTTGCTAAAAGTGACACGTATATATAGAAATTATTATTATTATTTATTTATTTTTCTCTTTTTTTTCTTTTGTAATTATTTTACACATTATTCATTCATTAACGATTGAATAGTAATTGTATCATACGTTATTATTTCAATGGTTTTATAATTTTTAATATAAAAACATTCATGTATTTCACTGAAATAAATTATTATTATCATCAAGCGTAATATTATTTTTTATTTACAATTTTTAATTGACACTTTTGATTGTCTGTCATACACAGTGTGTACAATAATTAGTATTTTTTATCTTTTTCCTCTATCTACCATTTCTTGTACATTCACCTTTTTATCCCACACTCGGAAAAAAAAAAAAAAAACAAAAAAAAAATAATAATAATAGTAATAATAAACGAATAAATAAAAAGAAAGAAAACTTTTTCATGTTTTTATAGATTTTTTTTTTTGGTTTTTTTTTTTCTTCCGCAATTGCTTTCATATATGTGAATTTCACTGTTGTATTTATGTACATACTCGTTTCAATTATTCTTTTCTATTTCACCGATTACTTATTATATATTCATTCAAACTTCAATTGTAAATATCACGGTAATATATAACGATAAATTTTGTATTTAATCTTTATAATTGAACAATTTTCTTGCATTATTACTATTTTTATTTTTTATTATTTAATAGTTGATATAATTCACGCCAACTCAATTTTATCTCTATACACTTTTCACCCACATACACGATAAATCCATATTCTCTTCTCTAGCAAAGTGTCAATTAAAAATTTTATCAATCAATATATCCAACTGGAAGTAACACTTGATGTGGATATAAAAAGAAAAATGATAGGATATACATTTATCTTTTAACTGATGTAATTATTAATAATATATAAATTCAACAAACAAAAAACAACAATTGATTGATAAAATTATATTATTGTCTATATATTTTATTGCTAATATATATCAACAATATATATATATAAATATATTAATATCATCATA
This sequence comes from Dinocampus coccinellae, assembly GCA_963920625.1. Taxonomy (NCBI): domain Eukaryota; kingdom Metazoa; phylum Arthropoda; class Insecta; order Hymenoptera; family Braconidae; genus Dinocampus; species Dinocampus coccinellae. Next base: position 17,520,153 of record OY987184.1, read on the forward strand.
CATTCTACCTGTACATACAGATATTTCTCTTGCTATATTATAGTGTGTACATACACATATCACGTGGCTATGACACTCGCCGAGACTCAAGGTCGATCGTGCTCTTCCCACGACCCCATGCAAGACCCAGGCGTTATGTACTTCTCATCGCTGTTGGACAATTCTTCGATCGTTCATATGCCCAGTTCGCCATCGTTTCCGTTGTAATTCAAAATTTAATTTTTTTTTTTTTTTGTTTTTGTTTTTATTCTTATTTTTTACTTATATAGTGAAATGATGGGTGAGGCTGTGAAGATACACCCAAGTGTATACAAGTGGAATTATAACTTGAAATCTGTGCGCGCTTCGTTGTGCTACCGGTCCTTCCTGCTCTCTCTATCTCTCTTTCTCTCTCTTTCTTCTCACTATCTATATCGCTATCTCTATCTCTCTTATACACTCTACATTCCACCTTTCTCAAGCCCCCCCCTTTTTTTTTTCTTTTCCCATTTATATAGACAACATATATATAAACTCGTAACCAACACGAAGTCGAAGTGGACGGTGTGGGCGTCACGGATCAGCTCCCAGCAGGAAGCCGTGCCTACCTGTCCTCGATATATACGTTGGACGCTTATTTTTTATTATTATTTTTTTTATTTCCCTGTATTCCATCGCACACACTTCTTCTTCTTCTTCTTCTTCTTCTTCTTCATCTTCATCATTATCATCATTATCATCATCATCATCATCATCATCGTTGTCTTCGTCCTCACCGTCGTTGCCTTCTTCTTCTGTTTATTTCTTTGCTTTTGTTTATTTTACTTTTTTTATTTTCCTCCTTCATCGTCATGTTCTTCATTTATAGATGTTTATTATGATTTGAAAAAAATTTAAAAATTTTAAAAATAAAAAACATCACAGCGGTGACTTTGAACACTAGAAGGTGAACCAAGAAAAATTATTTCTCAATAATTGAATGTAATGTAATTCAGAAAATTCTTTATTACTCATATTTTTCTTCTTTTTTTTTTTATTCCTATCAACAATAATTATATATTTTATTAATTATTTAATTAATTAATTCAATATATTATTTTTATTTTCTTACTAGATAATTATTAAATGTCGTTTACTGACGCGACAAATAAAAATATATAATGAAATAAATGCGAAATTAATTTTTTCCTACCTTACCTATACGCATGTGAGATATTTATATATTGAACCACATCGTGTGAAGTCCCCAGTACTGTATACACCTTTTAAACTAACGGTGAAAAATTCTATATTTCCTCTTGCGTCTTAAATTGTCCTACTTGACTTTTAATATAATGTACACACACACACACACACATACTTTTGTATGTATTCAGATACATAAATACTATTTTCTTTTGTGGATATTTCATTCTCAAATTGATATCAACGTATAATTCAGTTCATCTTCAATATGACTCAAGTAAATTATCCTGACAAAAATAGAATACCTGACAATAAATAAGAAAAAAAATGTTCATTTGTACATACATGATCATTCAATTAGGAACAAAAAAATAAAAAAAAAAAACAAAAAAACGTTTTAATGGTGAAAATAAAAAAAATAATGTATGGATGGTGAGTTCATTATGTGTGGGTATACAATAATTGTTGGATTGGGAGCGCGGGATTTTTGAATTAAAGACGACATACTGGAGAACTGTGTGTAAACCAATGAGAGACGGGGTCGACGAGTGAATAACCAATGGCGTATTCTTTTACCGTGGCTTAAAGTCACGACAGAGCGATAACTTGTCTGCATGGGAAAACGGGGTGGCTCGAAATGGCGAATCGATTCCCGCGCAAAAACCGGCGCGCAAGAACTATCCATATATGTATATATGCATATATAATATTATAATATACATATACACGTGGATATATAATTATTGTTGGTTGTCCAATCATGTCGTTACTGAAAATTCCACAAACGACTGCAACTATTTTGACGCATACAATTTTCGTGAATTTCCAAACAAATATAAATGCAAACTAACGATTAATTAACACAAGTTATATTTTATATTAAACAAAATTGTTTAATGTATCCTACACAAGTATATCCGCATTATATAATATTATATATAATATAAATATATAGATATTAAAAATTTTCATCTAAATAATTGAGGCAACAATTAATTTATTTATGATATTTAATAAATATTATTTTTTAAATTGATAAATATTCATCAAGTATTATTATTATATTTAAAAATTTTTTTATATCTTTGTAAATATATATCAAGTTTTATGTATGCGATAAAGCACTTCTGATGACAATACATTTCTATAGATACACATATGTATTTATATATATGGAATATGTTGAAATTGGATGGAAATATAATCTGGTTGGCGGTCGGTATAATTATTCTTGTGGATTCGCAACAATGTAATAATGGCACAGTTTGAATGATAATATTTGAGATACAAATGCACAACTGCGCACACGCCGCACCCAGTTTAGACCACATGGCTGACCACCGCCGGTAAAGAACTACTTCAATCGTCTCCTTGCGTGTTCTTGTACATTCTCTTCGTACATACATTTAACTTATTTCTATATTATATTTCCTAGTATTTATATCCACTCGTTTACATCTATTTTTACATATAATTACTGACTTTAGTGTAAACTACGTTGGTATACTTATTCAAAAAATCCTACCACTAATTAAATAAAATCAAAATTAATATTATATTCTATTTGAAAAAAAAAAAAAAATTTATCCATCTCAATATACCTGAAAATCCATTTTTATTCATAAAAATATACGAATAAATTCATGAATAGAATAATAAATTATCTTTATTTATTTATTATTATTATTTTTTAATTATATTCTCGAGCATAGCAATAATAATTTCATTCAATTGTTGAAAAAAATATAATAATATTAATAATAATATGGAAAAAAAAAAAAAAAAAAGCGCGCGTATATTATTTATTATTATAATATAAAAGTATGAACATTAAAATAAATAGAAAAACAAAGAATTGACAAAAGAAAAATTCTTATTGTGTATAAAAGTTCGAGGTGTACACAGCTCGACCATCGGGTTCTATCTGACACGGTATTTTCGCAAAACCACTACCGCCTCTTCTCCCCTCCTTCCCTCTCCCGATCCTCAAATATCCCTCATCCCCCACTTTTCCTCCTTTACCCCACAACCATTTTAACCTCCCAGTTTTCCAATGACGTCGGTGGCGCACCAACCAATAGCAAGCGAGCCTGAATTATAGAGAGAGCAAGAGCAAAACGAGACAGAAACTGAGATAGGGAGAGAAGAGACACGATGATGACGACGACGACGACGACGACAACGACGACGACATCAGGCTGAATTATACTACCTTGACTGCTTGGATACGAAGACAACCCCGTAGCTCATATGCAAGAACTTTTCTACTGAATAACAAAAAACCAACAAGAAAAAGAAGAAAAAAAATGAGGAAAAAAAAGAAGAAGAAGAAGAAGAAGAAGAAGAAGAAGGGGAAGTTGAAAAAAAATTACCAATGGCGTATGAGACGGGGACAAAAAAAATGTATGTATATATATGTGTGTATTTATTTATAGAATATTAAAGAGAAAAAAAAAAAAATGGTCTACCGGAAGTCGAGTAAGATCACGATACGATTGATTTTGAGTCGCGAAATAAAGCGACGCACTGCCTGTGGGCAATAACAAGCGCACAGGTAACAAATTCACCTTTCACCGGGCGCGTGTTGCTTTCACTACGCCAACATATAACATCTTAACTGAATATATATCTATACATATACGTATAAACCTTCATATGTCTATATAGAAATGTAGTTTGAAAATAAATTTATTGCATATAATTACTACTCAGTTATATAATATATTCATAGTATAAATTTTCGAAATAAAAATAAAAAATTAAACAAAAAAAATTTCAATTATTAATTTATAATATGCACTTGATGCAAATTAATTTATTTCATCGTTAATTGATACGTAAATTTGTACTCTGTAAATATATCATCACTGGTTGTTGTTTGTTTATATTCACATATAACGAGAAAGGGAATATTATAGTAATGGTGCATTATCTTGTGTGTATATATATAGAGAAAGAGAGAGAAAAATAGAGAGAGATTTTAAGTGTGTTGAGGGTTCAACCCCTAAATAGTATACAGAACGCGTGTAAAATACACATACACACTGGTCCAATGACGAGAATAAAACTGTTGGGTTGGAAATGTAGACAAAAAAAAAAACAAAAAAAAAAAAGAGAGAGAGAGAAATAGTTAACTTTACAATAAAATTCGAATGGTTTTACTGTGGAGAACCAAACGTGGCACGCGGTAACCACGACGGAAAAAGAAAAGTGGATTTATAACACCACGTGATAAAATAAAAGAAATTTGTTCTCAACAATGATACATTAAAAAATAAACGTGTGAATAAGTGTAATATATAATTTATTTTATTCCTCAACAATAATCAATAATTTTATTTACAATTAAAATATTAAAGTTGACCATGAAAAGAAAATTGATAAATTTACTGTCGTAGAGAGTTTGAAGTAGAAAAAAATAAATAAACAAAATAATAATAATAATAATAATAATAATAATAATAATAATAATAATAATAATAATAGTAATGAAAACAAAATTCATATTATTACTCATATATATTTGATTAGATTCAATCATATAATTTTTTATTTTATAATTTGACAAATAATTCGAATGTCAATAGAGCGAGAAACGGGTATTTATTTGTATGTAGACGGTGCATCAGTTACGACAGAGTATTCCCCCTTGATCTGCGATTAGGAAACTTTGTCATCTATATATATATATAATGTGTCGGAAAACTTGTACAAACTTGCGAAAATCAAGGAGTTTGATACAAGCGACGCCACGTGGTGATGGTAAACACTGAGAGTGATTCTTAACGCAACGCATACTTGAACAATCACTCGTGATTTATAAATTTAATAAAAAGCTCATATTTAAAATGAAATAAATATAAAATTTTAATATATGAATATATATATATATATAATAATCTGTTGTTTTGTTTTTATTTTTTTGCTATTTTTTGTTTTTCTGCATTAAATGTGATTCGAGTGAAAGTAAATTGAGAGGGGAAAATAAAAATACACAAATGGTGGATTTGTTTCTACGTAATCGTACAAGTTTATATATATTATATGAGGGGATGGCTTGGCGTGTGGGTGAAAATATATTTGAGTCAACGACGAATGTATATGTGTCAAATACCAATACTGTTGAGTAGAAGAGTTATTAAATGATATATATGTATATATTTTTTTTTTTTATTATATCGTCATGTTATTTAGTAAAGTGAGTGTAAATACGATATTTTGGCGGGAATATCCATGTACAGTCAATTATTATTTTTTTTTTTTCACGCAATGATCCAATGCGTTGTGTTATTGGGTCAGTGATATGGCCTCATACTCATTTTAATTGAAATAATAATCTATTCTATTTTACATTTCACATGCACATACTAATATATCCATTGAATACCTCTGTATGTATATATATGTGTGTGTGTATTGCATATCACTTTTTTTTCTCTCACTCGACTTGATCCTTTCAATGAAAAAAAAAAGAAACGGGTGATCCCATGGCTTAACGTTTTATATTCGCAATCCGCCAACGCTTTGGCTTTTTGTTTCGGCACCACAAGGATTTGGCGCTACCGACTTTGAACTGTATTTTTTCTTTCGCTTTTTTCCCCTCTCTCTCTCTTGCTCTCTTTCGTTCTCTCATTACCTCTCTCGGATTTTCATTCTCTAGAAATATATATATATTACCACGTTGCTTCGATAACTTGATTTCAGAACAGGAGTTTGAAACTCTCCTCAAAATTTACACCGTTAATGGTAAACCGTGATGCTTGCGTATTTTTATGAAAATTTTCAATTTCTGTATTTTTCATTTCGTATATATTCTATATATTAATTTATACCTATGTATAATAATAATAATAATAATTATTATTATTATTATTTATTTGTTTTTTAAAACTTTCCCTTAATTTCTTGTCGATTCAATAATTGAAGGTCGATTGTGTACCCCGTTAATATATGAAATTAAACTTTTTCAATTTGAATTTCAACAGTATTGATTAAAACTTTCTGAGATAATTCGAATACTGAATAAAAAATGGGTAAAAAAAAAGAAATTAATAATAAATAAATAAATAAATATATTTTGGTATCTACATTTCATAATTGACGTCAACATTTATTTCAACAATTAAACGATTAATTTTGTATCTCTAAAAATTTATTGTAAATACTTTTTTTTGTTTTTTTTTTTCTTAAATAATGAATTTATAAAAATTCATTCGTTGATACACAATTTTGTGTGGCACAATAAAAAAACAATATAATGAAATGAAATAAAGTAAATTGAGAAAAATAGGAAGCAATAAATGGCAGAACATAATAAGAAGAAAAAGAAAATTTCAAACAAAAGTCTGTAGATAATATTAAAAACAAGTATAGTGAGCAATAGAGTGCACAATATTGTACACCGCTTCAGTCTCCTTTGGTTACATGAAAGTGAACATAAATATATATACGTGTATATATGAATTTCGTACTGTTTGCGACCACTCGCCCAGTTGGTAACCCTTTTCTCCTGCCAGGAACTGTCGTTCCTCGGTTTATCTCACTGAAACTCTATTACCGACATTTTCCGTGAATTCCGCACCCGGCGTCGACCAAGACAAGTGAATCTAAATAGATGAAAAATAAAGAGCAAAATAGAGGTGAAAGAGAGAAAGCGATGAAAAAAAAATGAGCGAGCTTGACGCAATGAAATTTGAACGTTTCCTATGCTCGCTCGTGTTCTCTCATTGGCGCTGGTAGCGATCGCGCGCGTCATCTCTCCCTCTCATTCTCTCTTTCTCTATCCGGGCTTTGAGTAGACGATGGGCAATGGTGGGGATGTTGGAGTATATACGGGGCAATCGGGAGGGGACGATACGACGGGTGCGGCAACGAGGGAGAGATGAAACGAGCACACAGCCAATGCTGCCTCTGTCGTCGCTTACTACTGCGCTCTCGAATCCGGCAACGTCGCGTTTTTACGATAAGAGAGTGCCTGGTAGCTTGCACAAACCGACAACCCAGCCGTGACTCAGCACTAGCAGCGCAACATCGTTGCTACGTTGTTCACTATATAAGACTTGGGGGGCCGTTTGCAACTTGGGTTTTGTAACTTGATTTTATATGTAGAAAATAGCCCCGGCCTAGAGGCGTAGTTGGTTATGCAGCGATGCGGGATATCGAGATATGCCACTTGCCGATCGAGCTAAACTACTTTTATATCTTTAATGTTCATGATGCACTCTCACCGATTCACCAGTGTAGAAAAATTAAAAACTTGCATCGAGAAATATAAAGATGAAATAACAAAAACATAAAAAAATGAAAAAAATAAAAACACAAGAGAAATGAATGCAAAAGTCCACGTTGATTATTAAGTGTTGGGTTTTTTTTTTCTTTATTTCTTCTCTGGTTTCTTATGTCTTGCATATATTTATAAATTTTATCTTTATGTATTAGTAATTTTTATTTTCCTATTTATTTTTCATTGTTATATGAGATTGAATATTATACTTATTGTTTATATATATATATATATATATATATTTCTTTTTCAAAGAAGAAATATTGAAATTACCAGTGTTGCCGCTGCGTGTCTCGAGTTATTATTGCTATTACATAATTCCACGTAATGTTTTATCAATCGGTAAAAAAAAAACCGGCGACACAATGATTATGCCATGGGTTTGTTGCGCCGATTAGAAAATGTGTGTTTTCGCGGTATAACATTGCGGTTTTTATTAGTTTAAATGTATATCGACAGCCGATAAGGGGGACCTCTCGAATGGAAGATTCCGTAGTCGACGGTCGCAAATGCGTTGTTGATGTTAGACATTGAATATTTCGTGAGTAAACTGCCGCTTTTGCGCGATGATGAAATCCTAACGAAGAGGAAAAACATTGGAATTACTGTGAAGCGAATGAGAGACTAAAACAGATAGGGAGATAGTGAGAAAGAGTGGGAAGAACATTGAAGGCCGACACCATTTTGTAACTCTTGGAGCATTCCTCCTTCGAAAATTTTCGGCTCTCACTCGTTGAGCAATTCTCACTATTCACAATGAAAAAAAACCAAAAAAAAAAAAAAAAAAAACGAAATATCTGGGTAGAGAATAATATCCATTTGAGAATATTCAATTTTTTTTAGTACATTTTATCAATTTCATTTTCTTTCACGACTAAATTTTATTTCTATTTCGAAAAAAAAAAAAAAAAAAAATTGAATATCCACGTTTTACATTGGCGCGGAGGTTAATGGAATTTACCACTTCCGGTTGACTCGATCACGGGTTATATATAAGCGACCCGAGCATTAACTCATATTCATGTTTACATAGAAAATATAGAAGAAAAATAAAAACATGCATGTATAAAAAAATTTATACTGTATGTAGAAAATTTTCCCGAAAATAATTAGCGAGTGAATTTTGTGTACGGAACGTAGCTCATTTACTAATTTATTATTGAAACTAATGAGTCAGAATAATAAACTGGGTGTATATTTGGAAATATTGCGACACATAACTATAAATATACTCACACACACATACATATATATATATATTCTTTAGATGAGGGAGAGAAAAGCAGTGCATTACCGTCGGTCTCTTCCCTCATATTTTTTGTTTCTTCCCTCCTTTGCGCTTATTCACGTTTCGCTCACGCTCTCTACTAAACTTCAACTTGCGGTTCAATATACGTATACATGTGTAACGGAAAAACAAACCGACACGTGTGGATGAAAGCGGAGAATAGAAGGTTGCTACAATATCGGCGATACATCAGAGAATGTTGAAGGGAACTCTCCAATCGTATTTCTATAGGAGTATAGAGGATGAATTTGGTTCAACGGTATAACTCGAGTATGCAACGGCAAAAGAAGCGTTACCGACCGCGATTTCGTGAACGTCAAATAAAGTTACGTGAAAGGGCTCAACTTCTGTTTGCCATGAATATATAACAATACAGTATATCTATATTTAAATAAATCACTCAATAAATCATTTGACGGTGTGTCACATTACGTTGTGTTCAATTTATCTCATCAATAATAATCTCTCATTATAAACAGTTCAATTCTCGAAATAAATGATTTAAATCGAATTTCAATCAAAAAACTCACACTGTTAAATATCATTCACGATTATTCTCTCAAACGGGCGACACGGGTCAATAAAAAATTAATGAGACATGATTGCAATCAAAGTATTTCTATTCCACATTCCCATGATCAAGAATAAATTCCTCATTTATAATTCTATACGGATAAACGAAGAAAAAAAAATATATATATATACATATAAAATAAAATTCTATGAACAATAATATGTGTATATGTGTAATGTATATATGAGGATTGGGCCGGATGTCCGAGGTTGCGACGTACGACCAAACTGGCGAACCCACCGACGGGTCTTTCGTGCCAAGAGAACAGCTGTGCTTATAAACACATGTGAATCCTGTGAACATGAGGCGCAACTTGGGCCGTGTCTGAAGTCGCCTTGACTCGAAGACACTGTATATATGTATATAGACATCCATATGTATATAAAGTATATAGGGGCCTTGGAGAGCATCATGGCTTTTCAGGGAATGTATACGTCAGTGGAACGAGTCATTGGATGTAGCCGGCTGTTTCTTGCAGCTGTCTCTGCTTCTACGCCTTGCGTGTTATTATACGTTCGTTGTTTCTCTATACATTTATATATATATATTGTCTTCAGTCGTACATAAGGCCCATTTGTTCTATTATATATATATATATACTAATTGTCAAATTTCAATGAACACAAAAATATCTAAATAAATATTTTTTCAATTGTCTAAAAAATTTTAATGTTTCAATAAATCATTTTCGACAAATAATAATAATAAAAATATAAATAAAATAATATTTATTTATTTATATATATATATATATATATATATATATATATTGATATTTTGATATTTTTTAGTGTAAAGCTGGTGCAAGAAATAGTTGCGTGTACACTGATGTTGCATCACATTTGATCATAGCAAAGGCATTCGTTTCAAACGCAATCGCGAGGTCAATTTGTAATAGTTTTGATAGAACGTCGTCACGTGTTTTTTTTTTATTCTTCTTTTTACCCACACACACACACACATATATATATACATATGTGTAGCTCGTATAATGTGGATAAAAACAAAAATAAATAAATAAATAAATAAATAAATAAATATACACAATAAATTCAATATTAATATCAGACAATTTTTTTTTGTTTTTTTGTTTTTCTGATTTTTTTGTTTCCATCGAATTTTATCCTTCAAGATATAACATATATATATTGAATATCAGGGTCTTTGTGCTCTTGCGCGCTTCAACACACCGGGAAGTTCGACCGCATCGTATTTTCCCGTTGCGTCACGCATGCCAACGTATAACAGTATCAACAGAGTACACTGAGAGCTGCTGCATACAACAGACACAACCACACACGTATTTTTTTTTTTTTTTTCACATCAACATCTATGTATTCAATACATATGTGAATTTATGAATATACTTTCTTTCTTTATAATATAAAATATTCCAATGATTTTTTTTTTTTCTCATCTTTTTTTTTCTTTCTCACAATAATCTCATGATATACAATTGCATTTATAAATAAAAAGTGTGAAGAAAATTAATAATAATAATAATAATAATAATAATAATATAATAAATTTATCTAATTATTTTTATAATGCAAAGTAAGACTTGGATCCATCCAATTATTCTTCCATGAACGTGATAAGTTTATAACGGGATGTAAATGACCTCGGATCACAATCGAACATTAAACCGGTGGATTAGCCCTTTTTCCTCCTCAGTATTCCCCACCCCCTCCTTTATTTTTTTCCCTCCTGAACATATTAAAATTCATTTCAATCTTTATCGTTCAAAAAAAAAAAAAAAAAAAAAAAAAAAAAGCCGATAATAGAAAGAAAAATAAAACAAAGACTTGGCACTAGAACACAGTATATCGCAATAGATTACAATACACTAGAAGGAACCACTCGCGCTTTCATCATCAATACCGTCACATATATATATATATATGAGTCATCATACAAACGACTACTACACTATGTGTATACATATTGTACCTGTTGCTTATTCTGTTGTTCTCCATGAACAACGTGGTATTGCTCTTGGGGCAATTCGCCCACTCTTTTCATACTGACTCTTACCACTGCTTTTATTTCATTTATAATTCCACATACGAAATATACATGATTCTCTTTATCTCTTGCTCTCTTTACATCTATCACTTTGTCTTGAATGATAGACACACTTTGTTTCAATCATGTGTGCATCTCTTCTTCACACACTCCCACAAGTATCTGTATCTTCGATCATTTCATCTCTGTATATTCATTGTATTTATACAATGAAAATTATTATGTAATGACAGTTTTGAAATTTATATAATAAATAATAATAATAATAATTTTCATACTTTATACAATATCTATGTGGATATATATACGATTTTATGTGATTCACAAAATGTTTTTGGTCACATCGCAGTCGTTATATATCTATATACATTTATATATGTATAGTTAATATTACGTTTACGTTTATGCACTGAGGCAGAAGTTTCTTCATTCATAAACTTGGGCCATCGTTTCTTCCCCTTGGTAGTCTTTGTCCACAACTATTCTCCACTTTCATCTCTCCTCCTCCTCTTTCTCCTCCGTCTTCGCCGTGGCTTCTTCTCTTCTTACCCCTTGGGTTCAACAAGAAGTGAGTGAGTAAGTGGGATACAGAATTAAAGAGGCAGAATGATAGAGTGAGACGGGACGAGAAAGAGAGAGTTACTATCACGTTTCTCTTTGCTACTTTGGGGTTGTGGCTCGCATAAGTACAGACCACTATGTAGGTTACGTCGTTGTATACGGTCCCTCAACACGTTTTACCAAGTACTTAAGAAATACAGATAGATATATATATATATATCTATATATATGTGTATGCTGGATGAGTTCAAGGTCATGTCGGTGTTGGCCTCAGTGTATTAACCACCATCACCTATATAATATACTTTTCGCTCATGATAAAACTTTTTCCTCCTTCGATTTCACTTAAAAACTTTATTTCAATTTTTATTCTTTATAGTTTCGTATATACATAACAATTATATACTATATATATTTGTGTGTGTGTGTGTGTGTGTGTGTGTGTGTGTGTGTGTGATTCTGTATCATATTATACGACACTTATAAAAAGTTTTATCTATTTGTTTTTTTTATTTTCCTACATAAATATGTATTTTTATCTGTTCGTATATTTATACACTGGTAGAATTTTTTCCTGAAAACTTTAACCAAAGATTCGTCAAACAATTATATATATATATATATATATATACATAAGTGTGTGTGTGTGAATGTGTGTGAATGTGTACATTTCAAATGGAAAGTTGAAAAAGAATAAGGAGGAAAAAAAAACGAGTAAAACTCTTATAAAATGATCGCTTGTCACGGCCAAGTTCACGGAAGAACTGAATTCAAAGCAGCGCACGTTTTACGTATCTCTATTTCCTCTGTACGTCGTTGAGGAATTCCCAAGAGGAACGAGACGAAGACCGTGACGATAGAGTAAGAGATTTATATACGTAAACACACACACACACACACATATATATACATATATAATGTGTATAACCAGGGGACAAACACGACCTTCACTTACCTCGTCATCTGCATTTTCCAACCCCCATTCATGCTTTATCTTCAAATACACACACACACACACATACACACATATATATATATATACCCGAATATTTAGAATTTATATATGAAAACAAAAAAAAGTGAGTGTATATAAATGAATGTGTAAGCTGCACACAAATTTAACCGACAAGTGGCGCCGCACACGTTGTTTTATCCCATAAGTTTATGTTCACATATAAAGTTTTAATATAAGACATTGACACATATCCTCCGGCAGTTCTCTCATGTATTCAATATTTTTCCCCCTCAAGAGTTTAAAATAGTAAAATAGAACGCGAGTGAGTGAAAGAAAATTGCGCGAGAAAGATGAGATTGCGGATAAAAGAGACACCCAACGTGTTCTCAGAGAGTTAAACTTTACTTATACACACTCACACACACTAAATACACATATCTAACCTATATATGAATATAATTATCTTTGAATATATATATAAAAAATATTAAAGTTGCCTATATAGATAACGAATATAGAAAAAAAATTAATTTTGTGTGGGCGTGCATGTGATAGAGTGAGGAAGCGGGAGAAAAACTAAATGATAAAGACTTTTGTTTATACAAATACATACATACATATATATCAATATATAAATATATAAATATATAAATATATAAATGAGCAACAGGTATTTTATATTTTGAATGACACACGTCAAAGATAATTCATCTTTTTCTCGCTCCTATCCATATCCTTTTTTCTTTATCTCTCTCTCTCTCTCTCTCAAATTTCCGAGTTTTATGTTACAAAAATATCAAAACCTTGATGTTATACATGTACATGTATACATAAACATAAATCCCAAGTGGTAGATCCATAAGAACATGTTGAAACCACACAAAATCACATAAATCTATTTGTGATTTTAAACGGATTCGAATACTGAACACAATTGAATATATGCAAATCTTGTACATATATATATATATGTATATACATACACACATGCAACGATTCAATATATATTTATACATACAGATATATATAAAATTGACGTACCGATTTATATAATTATCATATAATATTATGTTGGCAGATAGTGGGACACATAAAAATTAATCAGATATTTATTTATTTATTCATTTGTCCATTCATCCATTCATCCATAATATTTATAAATTTATTATATATCAATATAAAATTATTTTGTTTATTGATAATGTTAGTTTAATAGGTTCTATATATATATATATATATATGTATATACATGTACATTAATTTATGTGTGTGTATGAAAATTAAATATAATCAATTGTTTATGAAATACATTGAGAATTCTCTTACGATTCATATAAATTGAACTGTTATATTCCGTCTATGATGAATGAACTGTCGTTCATTTCTATATATTCACATTTACATGTGTATATACATTTGATTACATATATACGTGTATTTGTGAGTGAGTATGTGTGTGTGTGTAATGTAAATTTACAATGAATGACAATTACTAATTCATTCATAATAAATGGAGTATTACAGTGACACAGAGTCTGTAGGGAAATTTCTCGTGATTTCGTACTAAATAATATAATATAATATAATATAATATATATATATATATATACATATATATATATATATATATATGTATACATATTCATATGTCTTGACTTGACTTTGGAAACGGGCGTGAGTCATCCCACGTGTGACTGAACAAATTTACGCGGGTACACAATGTGAAATACGTCACGAATTTAATACTCAACTGTGTCAGCATTGACAAATATATTAATGCGCGTGTGAAATAAACATCAATCAAATTGAATATATTGTTTACATATATAAATAATTTTCGTCAGTATATTATATATGTAATACGTGGGTATTTATATGTGAAAATTTATGTGGATATTATTTTCGGAGATTTTTCACAATTCCTGTACAACATTTTGTGTTTAATATTTCGTATTTATTATCTATATGTTTTTATAAATATTTGCATATGAACTGTTAATCGAGATGGATAAACGTCAGATAGAACGAAAGGGAAAATGTATGTAGTAGAGAATGATTGGGATGAAGAGAAAGCGAATGAGGAGTAAAAATATATGAATTGATACGTACGCGTAGTAATTGGGTGGGATTGGAAATCTACCCCCACACACATATCCAACTCTCGATTCATCTCCACGGATGTATTTCTCTATTCCTCCTATAATACACTGGAAATCCATATATGGAAATCCATATATATATATATATATATGTGTGTATGTGTACTCACGTGTGCTGCAACGACTATTTGATGTCGATACCGTACAGCAATTGATGCGATAACCTGCCGGTTACACTGTACCACCCTAGGTCATTCGACGTATATTCCCACAACACACGATTTTATTTTATTTTCACTCCACATAGCCCCATACATTGTATCAATTTCAACATTTCAATGTCGGATATACGTGTGTTAAATACATAAACAACACTAGTGACAAGGTCAACGTCAAGTTTTCTTTTTTTTTCTTCTTTTTTTCCTTCTATTTTTATCTTCTTGCTTTATTAAATTGACAATCGAAAAAAATATTTATAAAAAAAAAAAAAAAAAAAAAAATCTTTTCCATAATTTTTTAACGCGTAATTAAATAAATAAATAAATGAATATAAAAAAAAAAATTATAAAAAAAAAAAAATCAAATACAAAGAAATAAATAAATTAGAAAAAAAAAAATTTTTTTTTTTTATATTCATCATATTTACCGACATTTTCAAACTGAATTATTCACGATATTGTCACACCATTTATTAATAATAATAATTATTATTATTATTATAAATATTTTTAGTATATGGGTTTAAAATTGTTTAGTGTAGACAAAATTTTGACACGGAAAATCCGAGTGACTCAGTCATTGTTGGCTTGTCCAATACAGTTCAACTTATTTATGTCTACATAATCATCGTATATATATAATGTGTATAAACTAATTACACACCTCATTAATTTGTATATTAAATATGAATGAGTAGTAGATTGATATACGAGTATATTTATAAATATATAATAATTACAGTTAGTAGAGTATCGGGATAATTTGCAATGTCTTCCTCTTGCTGTTTTATTTGAACTGTTTCTCTTTATTATCTTATTTTACTACATCAGCCAACGTCTTACATAAAATATTCTATGTATACATATATTTACAATGTTGTCACAAATTCGCCTACTAAATTTTGCGACTATACAAAATGAAAATGTGTGTTTGTGTGAGTATGTATTTATCGAGACAGAGAGAAGAAGAAAGAGGCTCGTTATGTTATACAATGCAACAGGTCTCATGAGGGCATAGAAGTAAATATATATATATGTACTGGGGCATCCGGGCTACTTCCGCACTGACATTAACCCCCTGCCTCTCTCCATCTTCTCTTTTGTCACACCATCGCCCCCCTTCTTTGACTACTTTCACAGTTTTAGTCGCGTGTATACATATTCTCTCACTTTTGCTACGTACTTTCTTCCAATTTGTCTCTCCTGCTGTTCTTTAATTCCAGTTTTATTCTCACCGAATTTTAATTGTAATTTCATGAGAAATTTTGACTCAATAAAAATTCACTTATTACAAGAAATGTGAGATAATTTTTTGAACAGTAAAATTATGCGTCTATTTTTTATTATTTTTTATTTTTATTTTTTTAGAGTCTCATGTGAAATATTTCATGAAGAAAATTCATCAGTAATATTTTCCATACACTATATAAATGTATTATGTAAATAATTTTATTATTAAATTCCCTGGCGTTTTACTTCTAGACGGCACGAAAGAACGTCTTGTAATGCCGCAAAAAAAAAAAAAATAAATAATCAAATTTTTACAGATTTTGAGAATACAATTATCGGAGAATCCTTAAATTTGATCTCTAATGCTTCTATAGTGAATTAATAAATAGATTTGATTTTGGTCAAGACCAGACAACCGATAGTTATACTTTACTTGATGACCTAAACATAAAAAAAAAAAAAAAAATTTGATCGATTTATGTGTCTACCACAGTTGAAAAATCTGTATCCATTCGTTATTCAAGTACAATAGGTTGTGTGTTTGACATCATCAGTTTATTTTATTATTTTCATTAATTTATTCATTGTTATTATTAATTAATTAATGAATTAATTTTTTTTTTTTTCGTGAATAAATTGCATAAAATATATACAACTGCAACAAAAGTTCATTATATACATATACATATCTATATACATATACATAGTATGGAAAAATAGAGAGTTGAGGAATTTTTTTAACTGGGTCATTGAGGTACTTCACATGGAAAACTATATATATATATATATAAATCTCTCGCAAAATCCGAGCACCACGACATGAGAAACTTGACCTTGGTTTCTTCACCCTCTCGCCACCATCCCCCTTCCCGCGTCTCTGCTGTTTTTCCCGAGTGAATTCTTTTCCCATATACCTTTCTTTTTTTTTTTTTCTCTCTTTCACTCTCTCTTTGTCTCTCTCACTCCACCCTTGGATTATGTACTCTCACTTTTTTTTTTATTCTCAACCTTTCTACTCGACTTGACGACGCGTCGACTCTGTAACTTACCAAACTCTTTTGTACTTTTCACTTGTATTTTTTTTTTTTCTCTCTTTTTTCTTTTCAACACTTCTACTTTTATTGATGTACATATATACAATATATACATGAACACGTGGTTATCTGTAACACGAGGAAATTTATATTTTCAAATATGACACAATTTTATTATGATTATTACATAGATGTGTATATATATATATATATATATAGGGTGATTGTTATGTGGGAGATTGTGAGCGTTTGAGTGTACAGAAATTGCGGTAAAGTTACGTGACGAGACGTGTATAATGTGGATACGTGTACAAAGAGAAGAAGACAAGAAGAGAATGAAAGAGAACGACATGCGTTGCACCATATGACAAATGCACAACTCTAGTATATATATATATATACACACATGTATCATGTATGTATACATATCACAAACTGGTTGTGCACGCGTTTGTACCCCACAGCGCTTGTCTGCCTGTCACCGTGGGAATCTCGATCGATTCGTCTAGACGATAAACTTCATTCAGTAGTCGTGAGACGGAGAATGGAGCACGCGGGTGCTCGAAGCCCATCCAAGCAGAGTGCATTGGAATATATAAACGTTAAAACGGTTCTCGCGTAAAACGTCGATAACCTCATGCTCACAGGATGAATGAATGTGTCCTACTATTACGTATATGTATCAATATATATATTTTGTATATAATATTTGGACGAATAAAAAAAAAAATTTTATTTTTTTCATTTTCTCATTATATTGTTATAGGTTTTTTTTTTATTATTATTATTTCTTCGTAATTTTATTTTGAAAAAAAAAAAAAATAATAATAATAATAAAAAATAAAAATATATATATGTATATTTGTATTATCGATTAATCACCTGTGCCAAATAATGAATTTATTAGAAAAAAATCAACTAAATGAGTCGTAAAAAATCAATACAATCTACTCACTTGATTAAATGTCAATGACATTTAATGACGTCAATTCCACTCGCTTTCTACATTTGCACACACACGCACAAATTATGTGTTTATACATATTGAAAATTGTAAATTAAATAATAATTCCTAAATTTCATATTCATACGGTTGATCAATGATCCGCGTGATGAAAAAGTCGAAAACGAGGAAGGGAGAAGAGAGAAAAAAAAAAGTAAATAAACGTAAAGTAAATAAAACAAATTGAAAAACATAAAAATGGCACAAAAAGAAGCCGTGAAAGGTGTTGAAATTCATTGAGATATACGACCATAACCTACCGTGTGGTTTACATGAATATATCCGAATTCAAGTGATTCCAATAGTATTCAAAGTATATATATATATATACGAGTGCTAACGGGTATGTGTGTGTGTGTGTGTGTGTGTGTTTTTATTTTGTTTCTACATATATATATATGTATCCAAGTTTGTGGCGCATCGATCAAAAGCAACGCCGCATGTGGCTCATGAAATATTCATACATTAACATTGGTGGGTAATAAAAAAATAAATAAATAAAACACAAAAAAAAATTTAATCGTTCCGATAAACTTGATTATACGATCTTCATTCATTCATAAATACATAAATAAATATAAAAATAGAAATAAATACAAAATCTACGATACATTTCATTACATAAAAAACATCGATATATAAATATATATATGAAATGCACCAAATGAATTGTCATATATTACATATAAATGTATATATAACACTCAATATAAACAAGATAAATATCATTTATTTTCATTACATATATATATATATATAAACCTGCACAGATATTTACGTCACGAGTTTCACTTTCGTCGAACACACAACACTCGATGATTCTGATCAGCGATCGGTTGTATGCACGTGCCACTACTATGCTCATTCATGGATATCTTATCGCTTTACAACGTCGAACTTCGCCTTCCGTTCTTTCATTCGTTCACCCTCTTCCTCATCCCCGTCACTTTTCCTCTCCTTCTCTTGGTCTCTGTATTTTCTTCAATACTATTTTGCCACGCACACAGTGGCATCTCAACAAACTCTCTGTCTTTTTTTTTTTTTTTTTTTTTTCCCAGTTTTATTTCCTCTCTTTCTCCTACTATTCCCATCTTCTCTATAATATATCAACATACTTGGATATATATACTCATAAGAACATTCACGTGTTGCCGTAACACTCTGTGCAAAGTCAAATACAAAATATTCAAATAGCAATTTACACGTGTTTTTCTTCTTCTTTTTTCACTTTAAATAATTTATTATTATTATTATTATTATTGTGTCTTTATTAATTAGATAATTTTAATTTAATTTATAATATTTCATGATAATTATGGATTATCATGTATTTATTTATAATAAAAATAATGATATGTATATAAGAATTTTATTTTTTTTTTTTTTTTTACATTTATAATTGTATTAATTTAATTTTATATCTCATTATAATATTATGCGTTTATGTTTGTACCTTTATCTATATATCAGTTTCACTTGCCGAAATTTTAAGTTTATTCCTTATGAATGGGGCCATTGCGGTGCATTTATACATATATATATATATATATATATATAGCATTGCAAGTTTATGCGCGCTTGTCTCTCTCATTGCCTCCAGCCATCCACCTCCGTTCGTGGCAGTAGCCACATTGTGTGTTGGGTTCAGTTATATATAGGTATTTATAACAAGGGAGAAGAGAGGTGGAAGAGAAGAAGGAAGAGGAGAAGTTAAACGTGGGCTTCCCGAGTTGGTCAATAGTTTCCCAATGTCGAGACTTTTTTCTTTTTTTTTTTTTCTCACTTTCTCACTTGCACATTGGCACACGCCACACGCTTTTGCACCCGCAGGACTTTATTTCACACAAACAAACAAAATACAAATATACCTACGTTTTTATATATACTACATACCTATATACCTGATGATAAAAAAAAAAAAAAATAATAAAACAAAAACGAGAAAATAAACAAAACAAAAAATGTTTGTAGTTTGTGTGTGTGAATTTGTCGTGACGTGCAGTCGGGCTATTAATCGCGTGATATCGAAGAACACACGCGTCCGCGACAACTTTCTCTCTCTCTTTTCTAAGTGTGTATATGTATACATATATAAATATATCGATCTTTTACTTTTTTTTCCCCATTCGTCCTTCCCGGAATGAAGGGCGCCAGAGAGCGATCGTTGGAACATGAATGAGGTCTCAATCGTTCTTTTCTATTTATATATATACATGAGTTGGTAGAGGTGAATGTATTGAATTTAGTATATAGTTGTATATATGTGTGTGTATCCAATGCATATACAGTGCAAACCATCCGACAGGTGTTGTCCAAAAAAAAAAAAAAAAAAAAAAAAAAAAAAAAAAAAAAAAAAAAAAAAAAAAAAAAAAGAAGCGAAAATCTGATAAAAACAAAAGGTGTGAATTGGGATGATAAAACAAAAAATTACTCTCATTCTCTACAGCACGTGAATAATTGAATTATTATATACGTCATTCAATGATTGAAAAAAAATAAATAAATAAATAAATAATAAAAAAGTTTAACTAATTGAATTGGTATAATTTGTAATGAATAAATAATCGCACAGAGAAAATCAATTTATTATATTGACGTTCGTAAAAGTCATGAAACTCAATTCCTTGAGAATGGGAAATGGAGGTCAGAATTATTATGTACAAATATAAATATACATATATATAATTTTATGTGTACAATAGAGGGAGACGAAGAAATACGAGCGGCCGTCTTGGAATTTGCTTCATGGCATTCCCCCCCCCCCCCCCCCCCCCCTTCCGGTAGCAAGAGAGAATTATGAATGAACCTACGGAGTTTACTATACGTACCATTTAAGCGATTAGTTGGTAGTTCCAACCAACACTTAACACATACATATATTTATATTTGTGTACGTTATCCTCCCCAAGGGCTTATATAAATGTACATATACTACCTAAAACACTGAGCGACACAGGGATGAATGGCGTAAATGGCCTTAATGGCTTCTTCTCTCTTTTTAAATTGTCCAAGGTCAGTTTTGTATACATTTTCATTCTCAACTCAATATTCACACACGCATCGCTCCAATCAATACACGAATGATTGAGAAACCAAAAAAAAAAAAAAAAAAAAATCGTATTTTATTTTTATCAAATTATTTATTAATTATTTCAATTATAGCAAATTAATCCAAACAAGAAAAAATTAAAAAAAAAAAATAAAACAAAAATATATAAACTTTTTTAAAATTATTTTCTATTCTCTCACAAATGAACATGCACACACAAATATAATCACGTGTATCATATAGATTGTAAATATAATTGTGTAGCACGATATAGTAGACAACGGATTATTAGTCTATCGCTGAGTCTCGTACGGCACACACGCGGACAAGCAAGAAGAATAGTTTATAGTTGTGTGACAATGCCCCACAGAGTGAAAGACAGTGAGAAAGAAAGACCGAGATAGAATAAAGAGAGAAAGAGAGAGAGAGAGAGAGGGAGAAAGCGAAGGGGAATAGGAAAGATGAAGAGTGAGAGTTCTCATGTGTCTTCTCGTCCGTGTGTTTTCACGTCTCGTTGACGACAACAACAAATATTATATACATATAAATAATATATATATATACATATATATTCGTATTATTGTCAGTAAATAATCTAGGTTTAGACACCATTAATGTTTGACATTTCATGGTATATAGTCATTTTCAAGTCTCTTTCTCTTTCATTCACTTGTTGTCGACAGGTGTCGAGACACAGTCATCCCAACCGACCATTGTATTTCTCAATGAAATTCCCTCCTCGTTATTACACTCGTATTTAAACTCTATACATTGAATTGAAATCTCTCTCTTTCTCTTTCTCTCTTTCTTTCTTTCTTTCTGTTTCTGTGTCTGTCTATATATTTTTCATTGTGTAATGACAGGAATATACACATAATGAAAAACGTGGGGATAGTCAATTGTAGGGTAAAATAAAGCAATTTAAAATATACACAAGTTAGGACTAAATATTTGCCACGACTTTGTTCGTAACAGAATTTATACTCATCGTATTTTATATATATATATATATAGCTCGATAATCTTTATCCTTGTTCGGTAAATCAAATGCTTTCGTCTCTCTTTTTCTCCTTAACAAAAGATGTATATTTATATAGTTTGAAGAGTTTGTGGCAAAGAGTAAGAGAGAGGTGTGTTGATATATACAAGAAAGGAAGAAGTGAGTTTATCTTCGGATCTTGAAGGATCTCTTATGTCGATATTCCGGAAAGAATTTCAACTCTGTAGACAGAACAAGAAAAAAAAATAAAATAAAATAAAATAAAATGAAATAAAAACACTGAACGAATAAATATATATATATATCAATTTCTGTTTTCTGCACAAATACTTTACATGTACTTCGGCTCTATTCACTCCTGTTCACTCTTCACATTGCCCTCACTCGTTCTCTTAACGATTTATCCGTCGGGGTTAATTTTAAATGCGTAAGAATAAAATAAAAATATGAGTCAGTGGAACACAAACGAGACTGCGTGTCTGATAAATAAAAAAATAAAACAAAAATAACTTATTATTTTTTGTCTCTTTTTCTTCTTCTTATTCTTCTTATTTTTCTTGTTCTTCTTTATTTCTTTATTTTCTTTTTTTTTTATTTTTTTTTTTTTTACGTCTCTCAATATTTGTTATTGTTTTCTCTTTATTCTCTTTATTCTCTTTATTCTCTTTATCCTCTTTATCCTCTTACAATCTTCCGTGTTCCCCATCTCTAATGTTACATCTGATGTTTCATTGACTCTGCCAATGTATGTAGTAGCAATATATATATTATGTATACAGTTTCTATACCTGCTACGTATAACTAAGGACTGGCACGTGCCCAAGCAATGTGTAGACATGCCACTTCTATGGCATTACTCGGATGCGGTTTAGTTCCACTTGTGTAACTGTCAAACACGAGAAAGTGCAAGTGAAACACGACAAGAATACATATACACACACACACACACACACACACACACACACACACACACACAAAATATATGTATTCGTATTTCTCAGTTACTTTCGTAAATATACAAAATAAATCAACTGTTGGTTCTCAACTGATGTGACGATGACATTGAAATGGGTGTTACGTGTTGTCAAGTGTGTCTCTTTCATTTATTTTTGTGTATTTAATGTTTCACATTTATTTATATACACATACGTAATGGATATAAGTGTGTACACATGTTGATATATGTGTATGTGTATACGTAAGTGGTTAAACACATCCACTTTCCCTCTTCTCATTCGTGGTCACTTGGCGAGGGTGAACGGGTTCAGGTTCACGGAAGCCATTCACACTTTTGCTCTCGTGACGGCATAAAGAATCGCCCAAGCGCGCTTAAAGGCAATAAAGTGCACAAGGTGTTGAGAGTAAAGAGGGATGGAATATGTTGTATACGTGTATATTTACGTGTCCACACGTGTGTTTGTGTGTATGTGAATTCGCGATAGAAGTGTATAATAGGTGGGCGGGAATGTGATATATCCTCAGGGGAAATACAGACACTAGAATTCACACATTCAAACATCGACTTTTATATGGTGAATTTAATTTTTATTTACTCTTTTATTATTTATTTATTTATTTATTATTATTATCATTTATTTTTTTTTTGTCAATCTCTTTTTTTTTCATGATTATTGTAAAGGAATCGAAAACACTTGTATATATATACTGTTTTTTTGTTTGTTTATCTCAATAAATTATTATTTCATTTCAGATAGAGAATAAATGAATTTAATAAAATGATAAATATGGAAAAATATGCTGTTAGTGGTAAGTGATATATATTTATAATAAATATATAATAATAATGATAATATTAGTAATGAATAATAAATCAAAATTTGAAAAGTTAAAGAGAAGAAAGTGAATGAAAGAGCGAGAGAGAGAGAGAGAGAGAGAGAGAGAGAAAAAAAAATGATAGATGAAAAAATTTTCATATATTGGTAAAAAAAATGTAAAAATAAAAAAAAAAAATTCCATTCACATTCCCCTATACATTTGTGTAGAAGGAAAGACAGAGAAGTCAGAGAGGTATATAAACATCAAGGGTTTTGAGGGTATATATATATATATATACATACGTATACATAAATCTACGTGTATATAATGACACAGTTGTCGTTGTGTGGTGTAGTCGGGTTTTCGCAGTGGGTCAAGTTCAAGCGGCCGCAGCCGGTGGTTTACGCTGATTCGATTTATGTCGTTAACCCCCTCGTCGTCTGTATATATAAGCCTCGGAAACTCGGAGGGTGTTATTGAGGGTGGGATAACACTTTCTCTCCCTCTCGGTATTGCATCGCTCTATTAATCAGCCGACATGGATCACTGGGTTTCGTACTCGTGTATACATATATATATATAGCCGTACTCTGTTGCACCCCTTTGATTTAATCTCTATACTCTCTATACACATCTATTAACTATTCGCTCAATTTCACTTTGCTATTTCTCTTTTA
The DNA here is from genome assembly GCA_963920625.1 of Dinocampus coccinellae. Lineage (NCBI taxonomy): Eukaryota > Metazoa > Arthropoda > Insecta > Hymenoptera > Braconidae > Dinocampus > Dinocampus coccinellae. Next base: position 17,545,089 of record OY987184.1, read on the forward strand.
ATCCTCACGCTTGGTTCCCTATATACGTACAAATGACAATTTTCAAATGAATCACGTCACATTGATGAATTTGAAAGTGAATTTTCCATATGCGTCAATTAAATTCTCTACATTATTTCTCTTTATATAAATTTATATTATTGTCATTGTAATTACGTGTATTTAATATATATTTATTACATAGGATATTATATATGTATATAGAAGTGATAGTTGTGTGGATGTACGTGAGCAGTAGTAACACGGACGGGATTCCCAACGGGTCGGTGACCATTAAGAGTGAGAGTGCTGCAAGATTTCAGTCATTTCCTCGTTTACCCACTGTGTGCACTGGGTCAAGTTCAATCGAGGGGAGACCCGGTAGCTGAGTGAGAGCTTGTTATATAGACGGAAGAGAGATAAAGAGATTGGGGGAGAGAGGGTGAATTAAATAGAGAGAGGGAGGAATCACAAAGCGGCCGAACGCGAGAGGCAGATTGAGAGAACGTGCCGCACTATTGAGGCAGGAAAACAGACAGAGACAAAGAATAACAGAGATTATTCAATGAATTTTAACTGTGAAAATGTACACACACACACACACACACACACACACACACACACACACACACACACACACACACACAATTGTCACATTTATTTTTTTTGTTCAATTTATAAATATTAATTTCGTGATCTATATTGTAAAAATTTATATTCACTTCTTGATTTGTTTATTTATTTATTTATTTAATTTTTTTTTTTCCACCAGTTTTTAATAAATGATATTTTTATATTAAATATTATCTAGAATGGATATGTATTCATTGAATTGAGTTGATAGAATATATTTTTCATAAAATTATAGATAAAGATTTTTTTTTTTGGTTTTTTTTTTTTTCTCGTTTATATTTACACGATAAATATATCATTGATACTATAATACAATTATTATAATAAAATTTTATCGAGTTATATATATATATATATATATATATATATATATATCATTATTGTTCACACTCGTGTCTAAATATAGCACACGAATAAACTGAGAAAATAAAAATAAAAAAAAATTCATGACCATTTACGTATACATATATATTTATGTCTTTTTTTTTTTTGTTTTTGTTTTTTTTATTTCCCCATGTGATTCTTGGCACGCGTGAGATGTATGTATATATATAGAGAGAGAGAGTGAATCGAGTGCGAGTTATACTCTCTGTGTCTGCTTGCGAGTATGTCACACTTGTTCTTATCTCAATGACGATCGGCTTGACGTGGACGCGGGGCACAACTCACGCGATCGTCGTGCCTGTTAGTTCACTTTTACGTTTCAATTAAACTCGCTCTTGCCGTCTGCTCTCATTTTATAACACTCATATATATGTATTTGTTTACTTTACGTTATACCTCTTTGTCCCTTTGCTTACAACTTTTATTTTGTTTTCTTTTTTGTTTTTTTTTGTTTTTAAATTTATTTTTCTTCGTTCGTTCTCCCGCTATTTCTCTCTTGATCACACACACGCACACACACATTTTAGTCATGTGTTGATTTTTATGCACGTGGAGCGAAGATAAGAATAAAGTGTAACGGAATTGAGGAGAGGAAAATTAAATTCATCGCACGTGTATTCGTGAGTTTGATGAAAAAAAATAATAATAATAAAAAAACTACGTAAATAAAGAAGCAAAAGAATGGAGAATATAAAGTTACGTGTATGAGAGTTAAAAAAAAATTGACGTCAACGAGGTAAAACAAGTGCAGACAATGCAACACACACACACACACACACACACACACACACACACAGCACACGCACGTTTATAATATACAAACGTTACACTCATTCAATGTTTTTTTGTTTAACCCAAAATCTTTGTCTCACATGTTTCAATTCATTTCTATTCTATTCAATTCATTCTATTTGATTTTATTTGATTTTATTTATTTATTCATTTATTTATTTATTTATTTATTTATTTATTATTTTTTTATTATGACAATTATTATTTTTTATTATAATTCAAATCAATATTTTTTATTTATTTATTTATTTTTTTCTCCTCCATTTGTCTGGGTCAAGTTCATGCAAATGAAAATATTAAAGAATACGAGAGAAATCGAGTATGATTATGATATATACGTATACATTATACATAATCTGTCATAGAATTATATCAAATAGAATCACGATGTGGTTTTAAAATAAACGTTATAATGACCTGGCTATGTATTTTAATAAGATATCGATCGTTGTCTCGAAGACGTCTCAATAAAATTATCGACTTCTCTCCATCTTTTATATATATTTTTTTCTTTTTTTTTCTGTCTATCTCACTCGAGGGGAACGAACTATTATTCTATATATATATATATATCTATACTAATACTGTATATTTATAAAGTTAATTTCCATTGATTATACACACACACACACACGCGCGTGCGCTCGTGCAAATACTTTCGCTCTCGAAATTCTCGTGTGTCAAATGTGAATAAATCACAAAATAATTGAAACATCAATATTTAAACAAACGAAAAAAAAAAAAAAAAAATCAATTTTAACAAATATTATATCGACTTTGTATTATTACATAATGTCATTGGTCTCATGAAAAATCAAACGAAAAAAAAAAATAATAATAATAAATAAAAAAATACGTACACTAATAAAGAATTTGACAGTGTCAAACAAATGAATTTAATATTATCACACGTGCGATGACATTTATTAATAATAGATTCAATATATAATATTAAGTATATAAAATATACATAATAAATTCTAGAAAAAAAAAAAAAATAAAAAAAATTAATATTAATAAATAATGGTAATAATAATAAAATTGTGAATGAGAAAGACAGATTCAGACACACACATACAGACCCGCGCGCGCACGGTTATTTACTGCATATACATGCAATAATGTGGGATATGATTCATGCTTTATGCGGGTAATGTCGAAACTTTTGCCGTCCACCGTCGGGCAAAATCAACGGTAACACACAAGATAGAGCGTGAAAGAGAGAGAATGAGAAAGAGATAAAGTGAAATTGTGCGGTGGGCTTGAGAGAGGAGTAGGGATATGCAGCAACAGCTGTTATCGCGTTACGTTTCGCACGAGCGGCCCGTAACTTCATATCATCGTTGGTATAGAAGTGGTTTCCGCACTCGGTGAGTGGGTCAAGTTCGAAATGCTTATGATAACAGTCGCTTTCATTTTCCCGTCCACCCCTTTCTATCCCTTTTCCCCAAACTCATTTCACTATTCACTTCGTGTGCGTCCCCTCTACTACCATCTCTCTCTCTCTTAGTTCACAGTCCTATGTATAATACAATCTGTTTCCTAACATTTAAACTATTCTCTCACTTCTCACTTCTCTTTCATTGTTACTGTACGATTTTCATTATCCATTTTTTTTTTTTTTTTTTTTTTGCTTGGAGGTTCAACACTCACATAACCACCAACCATTTAACCCTCATCTATATCCGCTATTTCTCCGTTCTCTTTTCTCTTTCTCACTACTCCTTATATACTTTATGCATATTCATATATATATATTAAGCCCAGCATCTTCATTGTCTTTTTTTTTTTTTTTCTTTTTCTCACACTAACAGTGATAAAACTTGTCAACAAAGTTCAAGAATTTTTAAATACCATTGAACTATTTTACTCACACATATTTACATTTTATTATTACTATTATTATTATTATTATTTAATTTTTTTTTTAATCGACACATAAAATACTGTTTCATTTATTCTCTTATATTATCAAATACATTTAACTTTTGATGAAAAATTATAATAAAAATTCATTGTCGTGTATTTTTAATTATTGCGGTAATACAATTAATTTTTTTTTTGTTTTTGTTTTTTTTTTTTTTTTTTTTTTTTTTTTTCGTCACATTGATTCAATAATATCACAATAATAATGATAATAATAATGATAGTGATAATGGTAATAATAAATAATGGGGAAAAAAAAAACAGAGGTCGAGGTTGTCGGTAGAAATTCCCTGGATTATATCGGCCACGTCTGGCTCGTTGACTCTTTAACAACTCCAGGGGATATCCCACATTCTATCTTTTTCTCTCTTTTATAAAATCTATGTACATATATATATATATAGTTGGATAATATAAACTCGAGGGTATAGATTTTCTATTCGGACGGTGTATCTACATTTGTGGTTGAATATATAACACTCGATTCATCGGTATCTACCTACACTCACATACACACACTCATATATATATCACATTGTTTTTTTTTTTTTTTATATATATATTCAAACCAATCACACGCAACAAGTGTGATGTTTCACTCACATACCGAAGTTTATTCATCTGTCAAATATGAAGAAAAAAATAGAAAAAATCATGCACATATATAAGTGAAAAAAAAGAAATTTTGTATTTACATATACGTAAATATATGAGTGAGTATCAACAAAAAAATAAAATAATAATAATAACAATAAATAAATAAATAAATAAATAAGTAAAATACATTGATTTTTATATTTATGATATTATAATTCACAGGAAGTCAACAATATAATATGTATATATATATATTCATTTATTCGACACATTACTTTGGACGCGTGCCAACACACATGTGTCAATTCACTTTAAAATACACACACAAATATATAATATATACATGATAATGACATAAGTTACTGTATGAGTGTGTGAATATAATTTATTGGCTCAAGTTTAATGTACTTATACTTAAATGACTGACTGATTATATACCTATATTTTTACAATAATATTAATAATAATAATATATATTATATATTTAATCATTTATTTATTTATTTTCATGATAATTTAAATATCAAAGAAACAGATTTTCATTCATAATTTAATCTCAATTTATTCAACATATTAATCAAACATTTATGACATAAAATAAATGATAATATATGCAAATATATTTATAAATAAAGAATAAAATAATTATAATAATGATAATATGTATTTAATATATATGATTTTTGTACATATATGAGTGAGGAGAAATAGTGAGATGGTGAAAGAGAATTCATTTAAATTAACATATTGAATATCTAAGTGTGTAACAAAGACATACGATATTAGTCGTGTATAATGTATTTATATATATATATATATTTATTCGCGTTAGTATATAACATTATGACTTAATTATTGTAGCACGTGTATGACGAGGTGTTAAACTGCTCCAGGGGGAGGTGCAGAGTGTGGTCAACGACTTTGTGTATAAATGTGAGTGTGAGTGTGTATATGTGTGTGTGGGATGAGGGTGATGTTGAATGTGTATATAAATGTGTAGAAGAGAGATCAAATGAGAGAGAAGGAGAAGTGAAAATGTGACAGAGAAGATGGTGTTGGTGTACGTTCACTGAATGGTTTAATGGGATTTATGAATGGATAACGACTCGTGCTAACGTCTCGCCTTTTTCATTCTTCCACACGTTTATAAATGAATATAAACTATATATATATATATATATATATATACATACATGAAAAGTAACCGCGAGTAGTGAATACTTTAGGTCAAGGTATATATATATATATATTTAAGCTCACAATACATATACATATATACGTAGGTCTTCGTGAGATTTCATGGTAAAAATTGTAGTGTACATCTTTTTTTTTTTCTCTTTTTTTTTTTTCTTTTTTTACCTATTCTGGTAAATTATACGCCCGTTCACGCATCAAGTATTTAAATTTTGTCGAAATATATCTCTGTGTGTATTAACACGCCCCTGCATTTTTTCACCACCACATCTGTCTATTTTTTTTTTTTTTTTTTTGTTTATATATATAATACAAAATATTATATTATTTCGATTATAAATTATATAATTTATTCGATTAAATTTAAATTCACTTTATACACTTGGAATTATATATATTAAATATTATCAATAAATTTATTCATATATTTATATATATATATATCTGATTATATCGATATGATTATCTATATTATTGATATAAATATATTGATGATGTACATTAGAAAAGCAGCTAGTCAATGACTAATTGGTATACGTTCATAGATTGCAGTTAATAGACGATGGCCCCGAGCATCGACCAGCTCCAACTCGTAGCGAATGTCTTCATTAGGCTTGATATATATACACGTTGTATAAAAAGATGAAATAAAATACGATGGGGAAAGGAAGAACTTGAATGAATAAAAAAAATATATATGTGTATAGAAGAGAAAACGAGAAATGATAGCACGACTTGCCATTTCAGCTCAATGACAAAAATAAAGAGCAAAAGATTGATATATATATATATATAGAAAAACCTACTCCATTTAATTCCATTTTTTTATCATTGGAATATGAGCAAGAAATAGTAATCGCGCGTGCCGAACGTCACACCGAGCGGGTAACTCGCAAGAAAGGAAGAGTTTCTCCTTAGTATATATCGACACATATAAACTCACAGACTCGGGTATAAATACACATGTAAACATCAACTTTATAGAATCCTCGTGTAACACCAGTGTCCACGTTGAGATTCGTTTGTCTCAGAGATCCCAATACACACACACACGCGCGCGCACGCACACGCATTGAATCTGATCCGCGTGTACATTGCAAAAAAAAAACACGGACTCGTCATCATTTGTGTGCAATTAAGTCATTTGTTGAATGAGTGAGATGAAATATAAAAAAAAAATAACAATAATAATTATAATAAGTAATAATGATAAAAATGAGAAAAAAAAATATATGTTTTTATGTGTGTGAATTTATATGAGACAAAAGGGAAAGAGTGGAAAAAGAAATTATTCACAAATTTTCTTATTATTATTGTTATTATTATTATTATTATTTTTTTTTTTTAATTTTTTTTTTCAATTTAATATAAAAAGTGAAATATAAAATTAATTATTTCAATAATACATACATTAATGTATAATTATTTCAATTAATATTTAATTGCAAATTATATTTTATTAATATTTATATTGAATAAATTGAAGTAAAAAATTTTTTATTCACGAATTAGCAAAACAAAATGCGTATTTCCTTACACAACAATTCATTCATTCTTTTCCGTAAGTAATTTATATATATGTACGTATAAATAAATCCGTATGTATACATAAAACTTTGTATATAAAATATGTTCATTGATCATTGTGATATATATGTGTATAAACGTGACGTATCGGTGCGCGAACAAAACACACGCTGTTATAGGTCGCTCCTCTCATGGTCTGACTAACTCTCAGATTATCTACGCGGCCTTGCCAAGTACACGAGCATTCAACAACGAGAGAAAATGTGAGGAAGTAAGAGAGAATGAAAATAAAATAGAGAAAGACAGGGCACGCGGGAATACGAGAAAAAGTGTGAGAGAGAGAAAAATGCTAAACATTTTTTTTTGTGTTTATTTATTTCTTTTTTTTTTTTTTTTTTCCTTTTATTCAGTCACGATTTGCGATTACGGCACACATTGGTTTATCGGTCGACGATCCGAAGCCAACTCGTACGACAATGTAATCGTTACGCGATAACATTATTCCTATACTTATACATATATATATATATATATATGTGTGTGTGTGTGTATATGTGTTACGTATAGGTACAGTTACACGTGTAAAAAAATTGTGGGCTAACCTTAACTGTGGTCACGGTCGACAATACGACAATGAACTGTGCGAACTGAGTAATAAATTTAAAAAAAAAAAAAAAAAAAAAAATCGCAACAAATGTCATAATACATAAAATTAGCGGTTAATTATTTCTCTTTCTTTCTTTTTTTTTTTTTTTTTTTTTACATGCAATCAATTGTTCATATCAATCGGTTGAAAAAAAAAAGAAAAATTAAAAAATTTCTTTTATAAAATTTTTGTATATATATAAAATGTTAATCTGTCGAGAATAATTGAACCGCGGTGATCTTTGAACAAAAACATAATATAACGAACATCGAGAAATATTATACGGATAATGAGATGATGTAAAAACATAAATGGAATCTATTTAAAAAAAAAAAATTGGAGGGGAGGAGCGGGAGAAATGAAACAAAGAACATGGTGGAGAATATGACGGAATATCTATGTGAAGAGTAAGCAAGATGAGTATGTGTATATAAACTGTTTGTGTTATTACATATATATATATATGTATATATATGCGAAATAACGTGCTTAGTCGAGAATCTCGAGCAGGGTAGGGTAAATTTATCTGTTGGCGCCGCGTTGCCGAGCAAAGTTCGCTCTCATGTATCCACACACACACACATACATATATATATATATATATACCCATGTATACATAAATATAAAAGCACATTGGTGATTCGACAAAGCTTTATAAGCAAATATTCATTAAATAGTTTTAGTAATTTTTACTGGAGATAAATAAATAATAAAAAAAAAAAGAAATGATATAAAGCAATAAAAAAAATCAACATAATCAAGAATATTATTATTAATATTAGTTCTATTATTATTATTATTATTTTTTTTTTTTTATTAATTATTATTATTTAGAGATGCATAATTTTCATTTAATCCAATCGTATATATATGTGCATTATAGTATATATATAAGAACATTTTCTGAGAGTTAATATCTTGCGTTACGAATATGCAAACGAATTTATATCTTTTTGGTGTATATACACGATGCAAATTCATGGAAACACTTCGACCACAACGTTTTGATTTTTTTTTATTGAATTACAGCTGTAAATATGTGGGTATATATAAAGTGAATATATATATATATATATGTATGTGTGTATGACATTGTGATGGTTTCACCGAAGCCGTAATTGTCGCGACGCGAAGAGGCAAACAGGAGAAAGACGGTAAATAAAAAAGAAAAAGTATATATAAACGTTATAATGGTTGAGTGAGATGGTGATAAAAAGGACAAGAGTGAAACAGAGAAAGAGATGGAGAAAGAATGTGAACGAAGGACAAACCCATTGGAGTCGGGTGTAATTTATAAGACAAGTAAGAGAGATAGAATGTACTTGCCACGCGCCAGAGTATGAGAAAGCCACGTGTAGTATCGAGAGCGTGAGAGCATTGGAAATAGAGATAAAAGAAGAAATACGTGTGTGAAAAAAATTTCAAATATATAGATATATATCGAGAGTAGTTTGTATAGTATAGTAAAACTACGCTCGCGTGCATCATCCACATGGCACCATCGCTATATTCATATTTTGTGATTATTATTATTATTATTATTATTTTTTTTTTTTTTTATAAATATATCCTGACACCTTCGAGACACATCAAAAAAAGTGAATAAATAAAAAAAATAAATAAATAAAAATAATACAAAAATACATAAGAGGGTGTTTTATATTGTCTACACTGTATAGAAGACATAGAAATTTGATCTGCTTTGTGTTGCCGGTCACGTGTCATCAAAAAAATTCTTGTATTCAACTTCAAACAAGAAAAAAAAAAATAATAATAATAATAATCATAAATAAAAAACTAAATTTTTTTTATATGATATCAAATAGAAAAATTGGATTATTACATCTCATAAAAAAATTTTATTTTTCATTTTTATCAATACAATTATTATTATTATTATTATTATTATATTCTGTTTATTGTTGTACAATAATTCAATATCTTGAGTGATCATTATATATATCAAATGAATTATCTATTTATTTGTTTTTTTGTTTTGTTTTTTTTTTTTGTTTGAACTGTATACAATTATAGTTTGTTGAATAAAAATATAACGTAGTGTATGAGATGATATTTGAGATGGAGAACAACGTCCGGTGATCCCATGGTGCTTCAATAATCTACAAGTTTACAGTTATACACTTCAAATACACGCGGTATTAAGTGTGGGATAAATAAAAATGAAATAAAATAAAATGAAATAAAATAAAAATATAGAAATAAAGATGCGAGAAAGAGAAAAGAATGAGGAGCGGTGGGGGAGGTGGCATGCAATCACGGTGAGCGGCAACTAAAGGAGAGTGGGAATAAAAGAAAAAAATAAATAAATAAAAAAAAAATCTAAGAAAGAGAAAGAGACGGAGTGTGAGACGGCGAGAGAGTGAGATAGAGTGTGGGAGAGAGGAAGGGAAAGAGAGAGCGAAAAAAGAAAGGAATAAAAAAAAATAATAAGAGAAGGCGAACTCTATAACAAGACAAGGTTGGGAGGTCATCATTCCGCCTGGTGTGAGAGAGACGGCACAATTGAGATGCGATACATATATATATATATATATATATATATTGTGGGCATCGGACTACAGAGAAAGAGAAAATTAAACTCGGGAATAGGCAGTGCGAGAGCGGTGTATGAGTGAGAGAAAGACGCGAGAGAACCGGTGCGAGTAAAGAGCAAACCAGCACAAGAAGAAGATGACGAAGAAGAAGAAGAAGAAGAAGAAGCAGCAGCAGCAGCAATGCAAGTTTCTCTTTCTTTCTTGTTTCTTCGTGTGCTTATATTGGATCTCACATTCTCTTTGTCGTAGTCGTCTCGTTGTACACTTCGTCTTCAAATACTATTATATTGTGTGCAGCAGCAGCGCGCGTCGCGTTTGCATGACAAAGACGAGAAAAAGGCCATCGACGCGATGTTGAAGTAGAAATACATTTGAATGATGTGCGTCCTGTTTTTTTATTTTATTTTATTTTATTTTATTTTATTATTTCAATTTTTGCCGCCGAGATTTAACGTCAACAGAATCACGAAATTCTTATAAATACATTGAGGAAAGTAAAAACAAAAACAAAAAAAAAACAAAAAAACAAGACAATTCTTTCAAATAAATAAATAGATAAACCACAAAATAAATATAATTTTCTATATATAGAATGATGTGGAAATTATAATATTTTCCTACGGGTAAAAATATTTATGCGTCGTTAGCTTCAGGGCGTTATGACTGAAACGTATATAATCATGACAGCGCGACGACGAACTTTCACCATTCACGCACGTGAACAGACCGAACTTATTTTCCCGCGTAATAGATGTACATTGTATACTGTGTAGTTAATATTTCATAAATGAAAGCACCATATAATTTTTCAACACATTTTTAAATAAATATTCGTACACATCATTTACAAATTGTATCGTTGAAATTACAATTTCATTGTCATTATAATATCTATAAAATCAATAATTCATTGAAAACTAATTTTACAAAATCATAAATGTAAATGTAAATTAATTGTATATATAAATTGATATAAATTTATTTCATGAATAAAAATATTTATAATGTAATTGTGTGACCTCGGTTTTGAAAATTTACAAAGTTACTTCGTACCGAGGCCATCGCACGGCGTCATTTTACACGCCACTGTGTGTAGAGACCCTCAAGCCATTGCCTGAATGTACATGTCTTTCTGGTTCCTCGAGGCTGGCTGGTTGCCGATGTTGCTACTTCTGCTGATGTTGCTGCTGCTGCTGCTGCTGTCGCTATTGCTTTTCCGCTGCTGTTCATGTTGCTTCATAGCGTTGTGCGGTGTAAAGAGCGGATGGGAGATGAGGACCGGTTCCAAAGGATGCTCCCACTTTGCTCATATCGAGAGAACGCGTTCGTGCCGGCGCGTTGGAGCCAAACATATTTATATATACATATAAACTTTTATATATTATATATATATATATATATATAGCTATGTATCCAACCCGTTTCTTCTCCTTCCTCTCATCATCATCATCATCATCATCATCATCATCATCGTAATTTTTTTCCTCTTTCTTCTCTGTAGGCACAACCATCCTCAACTCTATCATCATCATTTTCCTCCCTCGCAACCTGTTTGATCCTCTTTATCGCAGGAATGACCGCTCGTACGTGCCGCTAGCTATTTCATCTATATATAAATATAAATATGTATATATATATATATATTTATTTATTTATTTAATTTTTTTTTTTTTCTTTTTTTTCTCATTTCTTCTTCTTACTTCGTTTCATCTCTGTTGATTTATTTTTAATGACACCCAATGCAATCAACAGAAAAAACTTTATGTATTTTCTAGTTCTCATCGACGTATATAGTGTCATCGACATCGTATCTGCCTGGAGGTCTCGAACCAGGTAGCGATTAACTCGATGAAACTATATATGTATATATGGTTGAAGTGTCATATGAGAGATTTACGTTCATTAACGTGACTAGTGTAGATGAAAGAATTCAATATATAAGTATGACAGTTTTTTTTTTTTTTTTTTTTAATTTTCCTTTTCATTTTTCATATATTGCATCATTATATTTAACACATTGCCAATATATTATTATCTTATTATATTTATATTGAAAAATTTTATTTTATTATTTACTTTATGTACATGATAAAATATATATTTTAATATTTTATTTAATAGAACATTTGAGATTTAAATTATTTTTAGGATTTAATGTAATTTATTGAAAAAAAAAAAAAAATACATTTTTATTTGTCACTTCTACAATTTTTGTTTTTGTATTTATCACTGACAGACATCATGTGTCAGTGATGATTATGATAATATTAATAATAGTAATAAATAAATTATGATTATATAATAATATTCATCAATGTGGAATGGCAAGTAAAAGAGGAATGAGTACGTAATTGTAAATCATAATTATTTGTGTACCAATATGTCCTGTTAATTTTCCCATTGTTAATAGAGGTATATAATAATGGGCATTGATGTGACCTGATGACTATTCAAGTTGTCGGTAAAATACAGTGAGTAAATGAGAAATAGAGAGAATGTGAAATAGGAGATTTCGTCAATATGTCGGTTTCAATTTTCACATGACGAATTTTCGACTAAATGATGATGAAAATTTATATCAAATCATTAGTTCAATTATTCTCAGTATTTTAACGAATTCTAATTATTATCACTACATATATACATATATGAAACAAACATATAAAACATGGAATATTTAAGATATATAATTACAATTCTTGCCTCAATATTAAAATATTTCGATATATTAATTGTAAATAAAAAAAAAGATTTTCTTTTTTTTTGGTTTTTGTTTCATTTTTTTTTTTTTTTTTTTATGTCTATGAAAAATATTTTCAATGGTCCATTATTAAATAAATATTCCTGAACATTTGCCAGAGAAGTCTCTACATTTATGAACGTATATATATGTATTATACATATGTACAGTAACGAAAGTTGGTCACAAATGGTATATGAAAACGTCTGTGGTAGTACTTTCTAAATTTCAGCAGTGGGGCTGACGTATCCTCAGTACATCCTCACAAGTACTAGTTGATACTAAAGTTTATATACTTACATGAAATTATACATACATACATGTATATATATATATGTATATACTATTATAGTTTACAGTATATGCAGTTGTCAAGGTCACATTGAAGTGGTGCATGCACAATTAGATGAATAATATGGAGAACGCCCTGTATACTAAAGAAACAATTTATCGTCAATACGTGAAGGTGCTTTTCTCTTTCCCCCTTTCTCTCTTTCTCCTATTTTCTTCATCTTCTTCTCTGAGATAGTGCAGGCTCACTGTATATATATATATGTGGCAATGGCGAGCGCCGGCGCCGCTCCATGCGTCGTCGTTGGTTCACGCGAAGTGGGTTAGGTCGATGAGTCCACGACGCTGATGTCGGGGTTTCTGCGCAACAACGCTCTTGGATTCCTGTTGCTGTTGTAGCAACATGTCTAAATTCACTATTATTATTATTCGTACAGCTTTACTAAAGTATTATCGAACATTTGAAACATGTGAGATAACGTGACTTTGATGAAAAAAATGGAATGAAAAAAAAATAATAATAATAAAATACATAAAAATAATAAAATAACAGGAGAAAATGATGATATATAAACTATAATACACAGTGTCAATGAAATTTAATCAGAATTTTTTAATTACAAACGATACATTTTATATATAAATATATGAACAATATTCAATTGGTATTACAGTTGAATATTAAAACGATACAATTATATTGATAATTTACAACTGTCGATGATATCAAATCGTTTTATTTCAATATTTAATTTAATTATTGTATATTTAATTTTTATTATTGACAATATTGATTTATGATTTTGTATTTTGCATATAAATAAATGCTCATGATGGAATATAAATAAGAAGTAATGAAAAAAAACAATAATAATAATAATAATAATAATAATAATAATAATAATAAATCAATAAATAAATAAACCGATTTTCTTCCCTATCATTATTATTCACAGTTGGGGTTATCATGTAGGCCATGTGACGTCATATCGCGGCTTCGTCAACAAAATGGCCGATGAAAATGAGAATAATTTTCCCTGAATACTGAATACACTCGATTCACTTATTTTTCATTCTATGTTATTAATCTCAATATTTTTATTTAATTCTTTTAATTTTTGAAAATTTTTTTTTTTTTTTTTTTCTATCACTATTCAATTAATTAATTAAATCAACACCTTTTTTTTTAACTTCAATCGAATATTCGCCGTTAAAAATCACGAATTTTTATTCAATTAAACTTTACTCATCAATAATTTACACATAATAATTTATCTATTTATTATCATTATTATTATTATTATTATTATCATTATTATTATTAATAATAGTTTTTTTTCTGTTGCTTTTTTTTGTTTAAACAAAAAAAGAAAAAAATATTATTAATAATAATTATTATTATTAATGACAATAATAAAAAAAATAATAATAATAATAAATAGATAAATGATGATAAAAAAAAAAAATTTTATATAAAAATATAAAAATTTTCATTTTCACGTGTGAATAATTGAAATTTAATTGATTGTAAATTAAATTTTATATGAATATTTATTTTTTATTTTTACATAAAAATTTTTTTTATTTAATAATTATTCAACAATTTATATGTAAACAGAGAATGAAGAATATTTCATTGAAATGTACAGTGCAGTATATAGTGTATGTTGTCGCTATACAACGCGTTTGAGCGCTTGGCTGTTGTGCACGATATCGCTTGTGTGCTATAACAATCTTCGTGTCTGACTCACACACTATATCTACTGCGTGTGGTCGCGCGAGTCATCTCGACTCATATATATATACATGTATACACACGCAATATTAAAGACTCCGCATATATATATGAAATATAACATATATGTGGTATATATTTTATGTATATTATTATATATATTAATTTTACTCTGGTAAAAATAATTGATGATAAAATTTTTTTTTATATGCACGTGATTAATTTTTATTAAATTTCAAAACACGAAGATATTCATGATCATATAAAAATTTATTAATTAATTATAAATAAAATATACAATATTGTGAATTGTTGTATTTTTTTTTTTCTTTTCTTTTTCTCACACTTAAATGTGAGAGTAGAGAAACTGTCTATAGATAGACAAATGTATTGTTGACTTCTCGCGAGTTTCGAATTATTTCAAATGGATATATCGATCGAGAGTCGGGGCCGTGGGCCATGTTAACCCATCACACTTTAATAGACAGGGTTGAAAAAGCCCTATAGCACGTTATAAACTTCTTCCCGTCCATCAGTCCATTCGTACATCCGTCCGTCGAGTTCATCCGGTCTTCGAGTAATACCAGAGAGTTCACCTAAATATAACTTTCGTGTCATCTACTCTCAACTCTTCTTGTTCTCTCTCGCTTTCTCTCAATCTTCTTATTTCTTCTTGCTCTCTCTCTCTTGCATTCATTCTGTTTTGATGTTCACGGGTCGAGTCGGTGCCACGGCTGAACTTTCAGCAAAGACTTGCAAATATTAAATTATCATGTGGCATATTTCAATTGTTTCAATTCAAATATTTATTTATTTTTTGTTTATTATAATTTGGAAATTTGTAATAATTGAATTATAATTTTTATCATTTATATATTATTTTTTGAATATTACGATTCAATACTCGACATAATTTTCCTCTTTATTACTGCATACAGATATAAAATAATTATAGAAAATCATTTAATGCGAGGATACATGAAAATAGTTGAAGAATATTTCTGCGAATTGGGTTATGTTGTACGCACAATTTACAATATACACTCACATATGTATACGATGAAGCGTATGCGCGCAATTTCGGAGAGTACATGGTAACGTGGATACATAATAAATGCACGACTATGTATAAACGCTAGCGCAATAACGAAGACACACCGTCGCCCCGTAGGGGCGGTCTCTATACACATGTATGTGAATGTGTGTAAAGAAGAGAGAGGGAGAGAGAGAATAGGGGCAAATGATAGAGAGGTTGAATATGGTACGTGATGCGCAAGCGCGAGAGTCGAACGAAAAAAAATCGGCCCATCATCGGTGGGGAGGGATGGTCGTATCGATCGTGCTAACATTCGTGCCGGTATAAACCCGTTGGTGCGCTACAGCGCCGGCTACGATGATGGGTACCAACGGGACGTGGACGACGTCCAACATCCCTCTGGACGTATATATCGAATTTTTTTTTTTTTTTGTTTTTTTCTTTCTCTCTTTCAATTCTATTCATCTATTTTATCATCATCAACATTTTCTCCCTTATTTTTTTATATTCACTATATATTTCATTTACGAAAAATGAAAAATTTCCAATATTATATATTTATTTTTACTTCTCACCTACAATTTTATTTTATTTAATTGAAATATATATATATATTTTTTTTTTTTTTTTTTTTTATCAACTGCAGAAATAAACTTTGTGATTAACTGTAAAAATTTATAATCATGTATATGTAAGAATTGATAAATACCACAACAGAAAAAAATATTTATAAAAATATATTTTATATTTTATTTTATTTATTTATCTTTTTTTTTTTTTTTTTTTTTTTCAAATTTTTCTTGTAACATAAAATTTTTGGTTACAATTTTTATACAAAATTTTCAATGAATATGAGATCCTTTATGAAGATTGTATATACGTGTGTATGTATATATATATATATAAATATAAAAAAAGTCCTGGAGAAGAAACTACTTTGAATCAGTTGTAGGAGAATGGTGTATAGGGATCGCAGAAGTAGATGAATAGGGATGTATAAAAGAGGAAAAAAAAAAAAAAAAAGAAAAAAGAATGAGAGGGTGAAAATAAGAGAGATGCAGAAATGGAGAACTCTGGGGCTTGGGCGAGCGTCGTACACGTGGCGTGTTAAAGCGCGTTCTAGGGACGGGAGATGTACGGCATACAGGGGTTGCTTGGAAAAGACGCACGGGGTCTGCACCCCTCGATGATGAGGGCGCCAGTCTTTGGCAGCAACCCCTGATGCGCGAGGGGTTGAGAAAATAGGTTTGCGTGCACGTTTTTGGGAAAATTCAACTCCTACACATATATATATATATATATATATATACAAACGATGACGTAAACACTTCGATCGATATCTTGCGTCGTAAAAAATCCAAGCGGCATTATATCACTTTTATAAAATATTCCATTGGTGTGTGTGTGTGTGTGTGTATATATATAGATCATTTATATAGATAACAACAAAAATATACGTATTAAATTGATTTATTTTATAATTTGTATTGTATACTATTAAAATAATAACAATTGTAATATTAATAGTAATAATAATATTTATTACAATATATTGATGATTAATTTTTAATGTGATGATTATTGTTTATGATTAATTTTAATTTAACTCATGATATACAAGTTTCTATTGGAAAAGAGGGCGCAACTAACGTTTCTCTAGTCGCCTATCGCGCGCTTAAGAGAACCGACGAGACATCGATCCAAGCGCTCTTGTCGTTGATGTCATCGTCGTCGTCGTCGTCGTCGCCGACGTTGTCGTTGTCGTTGTTATGCTCATCATCATTTATAATAAAATGGAATAACAATAAATTCCAACATTCACAAAATATACATAAATAATTTTGCAATTGATACAAATATTTTACTCAGTTCTATATGAAAAAAAAAAAAATTTATATTGATCTTTAATCAATAATAAAAAATAATAATAATATTATTTTAATCACTTGACAACTTTTCCAATGAAATTGAAGTGATGAAAATACACTTTTTCAAATAATTTTTACCATAATAATTTTTATTATTACTATTATTTTTTATTTTTTATTCATTTAATATAATTAAAGATATATTTTTATCAATATATATATATCAATAATATTTAGCCTGATCTTAGCTTTTGTGATAAATACACCGATTTTCCTTGTTGCAATGAGGTCGCTCTTGTTGCAACCCCCTCAACCCAATGAGGGGAATCGATCCAAGCGCGTACTACTACAACCTACCCCGTGGGCAGAACTCGAACCCAAATCTGAAACCCACTACCAAAATTGAGAACACGCGGTATGAAATACATACAAATATATATATAAGATTCGCAAGACCTATCATTTTGTTTTGTTTCTCTTCTCTCCCTTTATGTTTTTTGCTTCGTCGTGTGTTCAACGCCGTACTGAATACTCATGCATATATATATATATATATATATATAATTTTTTATGTATATAAATATATAGAAGGGGACGGTTGAGTCCTTTGGGAATTAAAAATCCGATTCTTCACAAGGGATTTTAATGCAAGCTCAATGATTATCTTTATGCTTTGTTTATTTTACTTTGTGTATATGTTTAGCTAGGCATGTATAATATGTTTACATATACATATATACAATTGTAAAATTTTAAAGGTATACAAGTGAATTTCGTCAGACTCGTTGTCATTATTATTCAATTACCTGAACACGCCAACGTCAGGTGATATGTACAACTGCACAGAAATATAAATTGAGAATATTCGAGTGCATTGGAGAAGTGAAAATGGAATAGGGAAACTTAATACTTGTACATATATATATAAAACCATTCTATCAAATATGTACATAGTTTAAATATAAAATAGAGTATTAAATGGGCTCTCATGTTAATTCGTCTAATTTAAAAATTATAAAATATAAATATAAATATCATTGTGTTATATAATAAAATTTATTAAAATCGAGTGTACACTTGATAAACAAATACAATATAATTATACAAATAGATTATACATAATATTTTTCATCAAACAATAAATACTAATGACGTGGCTTATTTTATCGGTTTTTTTTTTTTTTTTTTTCATGGTTATGATTTTTTCGTTTATTTATCTATTTTACTGTTTTATATTTGGAAATTTCAAATGTATACCTAAATCAAAATAATACTTGAAAGAAGTAAAATAAAAAAAAATTTCACGATATTTTCCGTCTTATTTTATTTTATTTCATTACAATAATAATAATAATGATAGTAACAATAATAATAATTATTATTATTTTTTGTTTTTTTTTTGTTTTTTTTTTGTTTTTTAAGTTGGTTAGTGAAGTAAAAAGAGAGACGCCCTCCGTACGGTTGGCTATGGCTCGTCGTGTGACGAGAAGGGTGGAAAAACTCATATCCCCTAATGAAGTAAAACGGGACGGAGCGAGAACGAGTAGCGATACGAGAAGAAGGAGGAGGCAACGAAGGCGGTAGCAATAGTACAGTGGTAGTGGTAGTGGTGGTGGTGGGTAGTGGAGGTGATGTTGGAGCCGGTGGAGCCGGTGTTGAGGAGAAGTGTGAGAGGGGCGAGTGGTATTTGGAAGAGAACGGCGAGGCCTGATGGCAGAGGAAAAAGAGAAGTGAAAAAGCGTTTCGATTATATATATGTAGAGAAATAGAGGGAGAGAGAAAAAGAGAGAAAAGAGGGAGCGTCGGTCGCGAGAAATGGGAATGAGAGAGGGGCAATGAGGTGGCGGAGGGACGAGGCGACTGAGAGTCTCGCGTTCACCAGCGAATGCGAAGGCGAAGGCGATGGAGAAAGAGAAAAACCATGAGCAAAAGAGCGAGTGAGAAAATATGGAGAAATAGAGAAGGAAAAAGAGGGTGGAGAGGCACGATCGACGGTGACAAAGTATCTCGAGATGAGGGAAGGAAAAACCTATCTCTCTTTCTTTCTCATGATTGTATATAATACTCATAACGCAGAGAGAGAGAGTAAGAATGAAATGAATTACAATAAATGGAAATGGGTGAATGAGAGAGAGAGAGAGAGAGAGAGATAGTGAGAGTGAAAGAGAGTGAGGGGGGTTATGATGAAGAAGATGCACAGGGAAAAACGAACGCATCGAAGAGGCAAGATGCAAAATATCGCTTGCTCGAAATAATACTCTTAAATATATATACATATGTACACATAAATATATATATATATATATATATGTATATACTTTATTGAAGAAGAGAAAAAAAAAAACCTTTTTTTTCCATCATAATTAATTATTTTATTACTATTCAATTTTGAAGTTTAATATAAAATTTATTATCCAACGTGTTTGTTTACGGCCTCTCATAATTTATATTTTATTTTTCTTTGTATTTAATACTGTTTATTACGATTAATCAACATTGATAAAAATATAACAGTTAAAAAGTTGTGTATGCAGTGTGTGTGTGTGTACGATGCGTAAGTTGGTAAAGATAGTTAATGGTTGTGGTATTGTTGGTTGAAATGACGTTTGAAATCATAAAAGCTGAGACTCAATTAAAGGGGCAAAATCTCGCGCGGATGGCCGTCAAACATTACGGCTCAAGAGAGACTTTAAGTCCTGTCTGGTCTGTGTACTAAAGTGGGTCATATACTCAACTTGAAATGATCAAAACTATATATTTATCTACCCAAGAGATTCCTATTATAAAATATAAACACACACACACACACATATATATATACATATATATATAAATGTTTATATTAATATTTAAAAAATATATATATATTTTACCATCCCAATTGTCATCTAAATAATATCGAGATTCCTTACGTTTGTACATAATAATAAAAAATTCGAAAATTATAATAATATAACACATTTTATATTATTGAATCAATTATTCAACCTATAAAATTAATAATCGATTAATTGGAAATATATATATATATATATATGTATCTAATTTAATTAAACAAAATATATTTGTTGGTTGTATATTTTTTTATATTTATATCATTATTACATTACACATCATATTTCACATATCAACACAAATATCCTGCACAAGTTGATTTAAACACAATAATATTTCGAATAATCTATTGTACAATTATTCGTATGTACAAAAACATTACCCATCAATATAACATATAAACATGTTCATACTATTTATGACCTATCATTGCACTGATCTCTCTCGTTTTCGCCCTTTTCCCTCTCAAATACTCATCACAATAGTTATTTTCCAGCCTCGTAACATTTTGCTCTCTCCACATATCTCTATATATGTTATATGCTAGTAAACATAATAAATTTATTTGATTACGAGCTATTTTGTCTATGTGTACATACTATACACACACACACCAATACGTCAATTGATATATAATATATAATAATGTTTTGTTGTATTTAAAGTGATTAGCGATGATGGAGCAGCAAAGAGGGAAGAGAAGTGAGGGATGCGGATTTTTTTTTTTAATGAATCTACATGTAATATTCTCTTTCTTTCACACACTTTTACTGCTCTTCTATCTCGCAAATCTATACATTAACAAATGTATTTTGAATGGGACGTGATGCGTGGATGGTGGATGAACAGAGAACCACCATCGTCCACTCACGAGCTAAATGCAATATCGGCGCAATGATCGTATTTAGTAGATGGACGCAAAATGGAATGAGTGTTTAAATGTATTCATATGCACGCATGTGTAATATATATATATATGTGTGTGTGTTGTAATGCGCGCGTCAAAAGCGCGAAACCCGAGCAAAATCAATGGACTTTTCGGCAACGCGGTTGGCACAATTGTCCTGTCGTATTTGTCCGGTGTATAATGACTAATGGATTTACAGAAATACGCCAACCATTTATGTATATGTATTTATATAAATATGTGTGTGTGTGTGTGTGTGTGTGTGTGAGTGAGTGTGTGTGAGTGTGTGTGCCGTATGGGGTATCGTTGAAAGAGAATGTGGCAACTTGAATGTGTGTAGGAACGTTTTGTCTGCATAAAATACGCACTTTATGCTTGTAGAAATATATATATATAATATGGTGTATGTATTGGGGAAGAATGGACGATTATCGTAATTGAAAGGATTTCCCGGCGGATATATCGATATAGATAATTGGTAGCAAACATTATGTAGAGATAAACATACAATATACACGTATATTAATAGGGAATAATCATTTGTATATGTGTTTTTATATAGAAAGGGTGAGGGAGAAAGGGATCTTGAAGTGTAATCTGAAATACATGTGTGTATAGTTATCTGTCTGATGGTTATAATTAATGGAAACAATTGAAATTGAGTAAATTGAATAATTTAATGTATAATTTATAATTTTATTCATTTATTTATTTATTTATTTGTTTTTTAAAATTTTTTTATTTTTTTTCACCATTTGATTGAAAGTTGGACTTTATAAATATTTATATGTAGATTAATTTTAGTTTTTCTTTTTGTTTTTTCATTTTTTTTTTTTTTTCTTTTATTATTTTCAATATTGCAGTAATAAAAAAAGAAAAAAATTAATTACAATAATGGATATAATTTTTGGTGTGAGTGTAGAGGAAATAATGTCAGGTTGATTCAATGAATAAAGACAAGGGAATGTTGACGTGAAGTTACGAGATTTCAACAGAATACATAGGGTGAACAAAAAGAAAATAGAACAAAAAAAAAAATGTATTATAATATAAATGAAGGCACCTCGTGTTCTACCTGATCCGTTAACCAACTCTGTACTCTCGACATACATGAACTCACTTTTAGCGTTGAAATCAATGAGGGTCCATATATATATATGTATGCACGCACATATGTAAATGATCAGGGGAATGTTATGTAAAGAGTGAAAGGGAAAAAAATAGAAAGGCGAAAGGGTGAAGATAGTAATAATACGATTGATGAGAGAGCATGTATTGATTGAAATGAAAAAAAATAAAAGATAAATAAATAAAGAATTTCATTTTTATTATTTTATTTCAATTAATTTTTATTATACATTTTTTTTTTAATTTATTCTTTTTAATAATATATAAATGTACACGATTGACAAAAATATATATAAAATTACGTATAAATGAAATAGAAGTTCATGAAAGAAAAAAAAAAAATAAAAATAAATAAATAACAATAAAGTAGATGAATTAATAAATAATAAATAAGAACACAAGTACTGTCAATACAAATAAAAATAAGATGCACAGGCATATTATATATAAAATGCAAATATACGAATATAGTAAAAAGTCACCCTTTTCTCAACTCGATTTATCTTTCATTTTACCTTCGATCCTCATTTCTCACAGACAAAACTCAACCATATTTTTATATCTCTGACACATCTCCCTTCTATCCCACGTCGCGTAACGCGTCGAAATAAATAATATCAATGAAGTGAAAATAAAGAAAGAAAAAAGTAAAAAAAGAAAAAAAAAAAAAGTAATAATAAAAATAAATAAAAAAGCAAGGAAACAATTGAAAAGGACAAATAAAAATTGTCTCCCAATGGTACGAAGATTTTTTCAATGATTAATGATGTACTGAAATTCATTCAATAGGTAAAACGAATACATCTATGAAATTATATATATACACGTGATATTTATGAGTATATTGGGAGTCAAATGTGATTATCAACCTTTTTTTTTTTTGTTATTTTTTTTTGTTGTTTTTTATTTTTTCTATCTTCAATACATTCGATCACACTTTGCAAATCGTATACTCTACACGAGACCGCGACATTGAAGGGGATCGCAGACGGTTTTGTACATGCATCTATATAAATACATATACAATGTACATATACATAACAGAACTAACCTCATCTGAGAATCTTGGAATGTACACGTGGACGTAAGAATAAGATTCAAGCGTGTCACGTGAATATTTTCGATTTATCTGTATACTTGACATCACAGGTATTTTATATACTCCGATGCCACGCGATTCTCATTTGAATATAAATAATAATAATAATAGTTATATATGTATATGCATATCGAATTAATTGTGTTTAGATACCTCGAGGTAATACGTGAAATCGACCGTTTATATTTACACGTGCATTTTTATTCTTCAAAAAAAAAAAAAAAAAAATACAAAAAAATACAAATAAAGTAAATATTGATAATGAACAAAAATCTATGGTAAAATTGGAATATTGTAATATTAATGAGTAATTAATTAATTTTATATTGAATATAGTTCAGTGATTAAATTACATAATAATGTAATTATTAATTGAAAGAAAAAGGAGAATAAACAAAATTTTTTGTTCAATTAATAATATAAATGTATTATTGTATATTATAAAATTAATTAAAATTATTTATTGTATTAAATATTTTTCATAAAAATTTGCAATATCATTTGCATTATATTACAAATTGGTATGGTATGGTACGATAAATTAAATGTAAGTACAAACGAAAATAATAATATAAAAATAATAGAAGATAATAAAAAAATATATATATCATTGTAACATCAATCTTATCATGATTAAATTGTTTTTGACAATTAAATTTTGTAGGACATTGATTAAACATAACCATTTTATTTAAAATTAAATTGACATGACGTATCCAGTCTTCCTGACTAATTAATTTATATCAACACAACACACACACTGACTCATATCATTGATATTAATAAGTATATAATATTTTTCATATCCAATGGTAAAATTTTCTTGTCACAATATACATACACACACATACACACAGCTACGTATATAATGTATATACATACGTATATAACGTATATACATATATATTTATATACATAATATATAAATATATAGTCGAATGGTCTATGGTGAAATCCCTCTGCCAAAGCCACGCGTGAATCGAACCCTCACATGCGCATTGAGAGAGACTTTCATCTCTATATACACGAATATATCGTTATATATATATATATATATAGGTGTGAGAGTGGATATATGTATAGGTAAATATGTGAGAGTTTAATGTGTTGGATTGGACCGTTGCCCCTTGCGTCGACGCACGCACACGCGCACAATCCACCACCGTACACTTATTACTAACACAACTCAATTTTTGTTACTATATATATATATATATATACACACACACACACACGTGTATTCATTTGCCCCTCTAGCTCTTCCCCCCCTCCCCCTCCTTTACCGCCGTTTGTCCCGTCCCCAACTTCTCTTCATCGTCGTTTCTCTCATGCCGTTATATCCCCCCCACTATCTAACAAAACATTTCCCGCTTCTCTCCTCTCTTGCCTCATTCCACCGACCCACACGTTCACCCTACCACCATTGCCATTACCATCACTCGTGCAACCACCCCTTTCACAACACCCTCTGTCTCTCACAGTACGTTTTCACTTCTCTCCAATTTTATCGCTATCTCTCGTTCTCTCGCCCTTGTTTTCCATTCGTTCTCTCATTTTCCATCACTGTCTTGCCTCTACGTTTCTTCTTTTTTCCATCTCCCTCTTTCTTCACTGATACTACTACTATCACTACTACCACTACCACATCAGTTCATATACAACTACTCACGCGCGTCAACCCTCTCATTCTCCACTACTGTCAAACTCCCTCGCTCGCTTTATAACTCGCATGTCGCTCTTTTCCAATGTCTATCTCTCAGTCACTCTCTCTCTCTCTCTCTCATTCTCTTTTTCTCTATATATATACTCTTGTTCTGTCCACCCGCCGTCGTCCCTTCACGCCCCCACACCACCTCCTCCTCTCTTGCTATTCTCCCTGGTCACCAGTTTCAATTTGTTATTTTTACATCATTTTACCTCCATCCTCCAACCCACCAACCTCCCATCCTTTCACCCTTTTTATTTTTTTTAATTTATTTTATTTTTTTTTTTGCTCCGTGTGTGTGTGTGTATATATGTGTGTACCATCAACGAAACTACCCGCTACCCCACTCTCAAAACATTTTCAATGCCATCCTATCTCTTTCATTCTACAAATTTTCTCCTCCCTCTTCCTCACCCTTTTTACTTTTTACTTTTTTTGTTTTGTTTTGTTTTGTTTTATTTTTATTTTTTTTAATTTTTCAATTTTTTTTCCCATTTTTATGCAAGTGTATATGTCATATAATCACTTAGCTTGGAGTAAAATTATTTTTAAGCTTTAATTATTATCACGTATATCTGTATATATGAGTATCATTGAGATTGGTATATATATATATATTTTTTTTTATTTCATTAATAGGAAAGCAAGAAAGACGAAAAGAAAAAAATAATAACAAAGGATTATATCGAAACTGATAATCTGATAGAAATATAAATGAAAAAAAAAAAAAAAAAAAGGAAAATAATAATTATAATGATAATAAACAAAATAAAATTAATAAAAATGAATAGGAAAAAAAAAAAAAGAGAGAAGAATATGATGTATTTTCATGTTTGAATTTCTTACAATTCATCTAAATATCACGTATAGATTTACATTAAACAATAATAATATTAATAATATTAATAATAATAATAATATAATGTGATGACAGAAATGCCGATCGAAAAAGCGGAAGGACATTCTTTAGCGTTTCACGTCTCACACGTATATCTGGCGATATTCTGATCCCGGCTACGTCAGGAAACATCGCGGCTGCGAAATGTTATACCCCTCACTTTACTCGTTTCTCTTTCTTTCTCTGGCTCAGCACAACCAACCAAATATATATATATATAATACAGGTACAGTATGTAGAACATATATTTTCGCAACGTGGGTGCCTTCTCTTTTATACACAAATCCACACACAATTACACACGTATATATATATATATATGTATATAAAGTTTCTCGTTTCTGCTCTCCCAATTTCCTTCAGTTCCCTTTCTCATCTTTTCTGTCCCTCTTCTTTATCCACGTCTATCTCTGTACCTTCATATTTTTTTCCCCTCATAACACTATACGCCCGTCATTCGTTTCTCCACGTTCCATATATATACTTAAAATACAAATGTATACACATATACACATATACATGATGCATGTTGTGTGTGTATGTGTTTGTGTATATGAACAAGCGTTTTGTGGATGGTATAGTATACGGTATAGAATGTAGAGAGTACGAGGTAGAGAAGAGAGTGGGGGTCCCTCACCTTGTCTCAGGCCTCTCGTGGTCTCCCCACCACTTTTACCCAATTGAACCGCGCTCTCTCCCCGTTTCTACAGCGCAAGGCAACTAGACACAGGAGAAAATAAGACAGAACATTTATATATCTATATATGTATACATTTATCTGTGTTTATTTTCAATGTATGTGTGTGTGTGTGTGTGTGTACGAAAGAAAGAAAGAGGGAGATACCACACGCTGAGTAGACGTTGGAATTGGGTGGGGTTTAAGAGAGAGTAAAATGCACCGACAGACCACAAGAGAGAGAGAAAGAGAGAGATAGCAAGGGCGAGTATGAGTGTGAGTCGAGTGGAGAGTTGGTTCTCTGGTGTGGATGTGTGCTATATATAAAAAGGATGAACAAGAGTGGGAGTGTAAGAGAGAAATTGAGAGAATAAACTTAGAGTGGGAGTATACACGAGTGAAACGTGGACAAAGATAGATTGTACAAAGTGAGTGAGATGATAAATAAAAATTGTGAGTGGGAGTGTGGGAGTTATGCAGAGACGAAGATCGAGATATTCCCACTCTGTATTTTCAACCTTTCTTGCTACGCTCGTTTGCCGTTAGACGGGGCTTCGCAGTTCCACTCACTGAAATATCTCACTGAGAATATTATAGAGAGCCAGCATAGTGCGTGCTTGGCTTCACTGTACTGCAGAGATCGTGTACTCAGTCAGAATGAGAAAGACAGACGCAATACCGAGGGGGTTGAGTGTTAAAAAACAAGAAAGATAGGAAAAGCACCGAGACTCACAACTATACTATAAAAATTGTGAGACATGTGAATTATTATTATTATTATCATTATTATTAAATGTAAAAGAAGTTTTTTTTTGTTTTTTTATTTATTTATTTATTTATTTTATCAGAGTAATATATTTCTCATTAATGTATGAATATATATATACAGTAGTACAGATAAATATTAAGTGAATAGCAAATTGAAATTTTTATAATGTACAAGTAAATATGTATATGTATATGTATTTATAGCGAGAATATTCTATGACGTGTATGCCGATGAACACATGAGAATACACTGCGCGATAGAGTTGGCTAAATATGATGCGTGTATACTGTGTAAAATAGAGAGAAATATATGAGTGAGATGGCTATATCCCTCACTTGTTTTCTTTCATTCTTTCTTTCTTTTCTTTCTTTTTTTTTTTTTTTTTTCCTCTCTTCTCTTTTCTGTATTTCTTCTTTCTTTTTCTCGCTCTATAGAGCGTGTGGCAATAGGGGAAATGAAACGAGGAGAGTGAGCTGCTCGTCGATGTCTTTCTCTTCTCTTGTTTCTCTCTTTCCTTCAAAGCGTCCTTTGTTCGTTCGTTCGTTCGTTCGTTCGTTCTTTCGACGTCCCCCGGGAACCCACGTCCTATACGTGTGTTTCCTTCTACAATATATCAGTAACGGACTAACAGACCCATGGGCCCCATCATCTTTCCATCTATACATGTTTCATTTATTCAATATTCTATTGTCCAAAACTCTATCCTGTGATATTCACAATATCAAAATTTTTTTAATTTATTTATTTATTATTATTATTTTTATCATTATCATTTTCTCATTATTTATTTATTCATTTCTTGAAACAATGTATTAGTTGAATTGAAATAAAAAATATTTATGAATATGACAATTTTTTTTTTTTTTTTTTTTTTTTTCCAATATTTAATGTAACATCTTTTTTTATAGCGCTACAATTATATGAAATATATGAATCTGTTCTTTGCTGTATGTCCTCATTCTACGGTACTGCCACCCTTTTTTTTCCCATTTCTCTCTCTTTTACTCTCACACCCCTTTTTCACTATCTCTCTTTTTTTCTCACTTACTCTTTTTCTCCCCTCTACAATGCAATAACGCCATTGCCTCTCCTTCAATTGTGCACCAAAATATATCCCCACTGCTATCACCTACACTACCACATTATACTATACAAAATAAATTTCTCTCCCTCTCTCTCTCTCTCTCTGTATATATTTGTAAGTTCAACGATTGGCCAAGCGAAACAACCAATCGGCAACCAGTTCCGGGCTTTGCGCATTCTCCACACACGTGGCTTGATGCACATCCATATTTTCGCGGGACAACGAAAAACGTCAAAAAGTTACATTTTCAAGTTGTAGATAGTGTGCGCTGTGCTTCTATTGCTAAACGACCTGAGCGCCAACAACGTCAACTAGATGAGCCTCAACCACGTGGCATTCATATGTCCTCTCTCTCTCTCTCTCTCTCTCCCCTACCAATATATTCCCGCACGTTTATTTTATTATTATTATTTTTTTGTTTATCTCTTCCCTCGTTTTCTCGACACGTTCGTTGCGTACGTTTGTACGCTCGTATGTTCGTTTATTCGTTGTATATTGTCGAATGGCTTTCAACCCGGTACACCACCGTTGCCTGTGTCTTATTATTCTTTCCCTTTGCTATTCAACCACTCAGTGTTTTCTCCTCCAGCACGTTCCCTCTTTTTTTTTTTTTTTTTTTTTTTATGCGTGATATATGAACGATGAGATGTGCGTATAGATGTACGTATAGGAGACACAGCACGTTCGTGGGCGCCAGCGAATGGGCTTTTACGTATAGAAGCTCTCTCTTCTGTACACACTGTACGTCACGTTATTTAAATACCATCTTGTCAGATGTACCATCGTAGCTTCGTTGCTACATCGTTCTCTGCTATATTTATTTATACAATAACAATGATAAAAAAAAAAAATTCTAGATTTTTTTTTTTTTTTTTGGTTTTGTTTTTTTTTTTTTTCATCATTTACAAAGAGTAATTTATTCAACTGCATGTAAATATAAATTTTTATTGGGTCTGACTATTGTTAGGATTTTTCTACTTAATTTAAATGATTACAATTGAATTGCCAATTCAAGTATCTCTGTATATCCATCAACTATTTTTATAATTATTCCAAATAAAAATCATAATGAAACAAAAAAAAACGAAAAAAATACTAATATCACTTGTCATGCTATCAATTCTCACATTTATTAATATTCTTAATTTTTTAATTCCAGCACAACACTCGACCTCGACAATAATTATTCTTGATTCTGGTGTTTCTGGTGTGGTTGTTGTTGTTGTTGTTGCTGTTTTTTTTTTTGTTGCATTGAAGTAAAGTGAAGTGTATCCACGAGGCCGTGGCTTGAAGGTCATAGGGTTTCACGATTTCAATATAACCAGACTGATATGTATACATATACTGATATTTATATATTGTCGCCTCTGGCAAACACGTGAATACTCATATCAATGCAAATCGATGTACATTCAAACGTCGGATGTGTAGGTATATAAAAACTATGAAAAAAAAAAATAATAATAATAGTAATAGTAATAATGATATTAATATCACACAATATTTATACGTTATATAAAAAAAACATCATATAAAAAAAATGAAAAAAAAAAAAAAATAGAAAAATCCATATACATGTATATATATTTATATATATTTTATATTTATTTAATACTTTATTTACTATATAAGGATTGAAAATATTTGATGAATAAATCGGTATCTGAGACGTAACTATAGTTATAAGTTTCACAGTATTCCCATTGACTCAATACTGTTTGACTTTTTAAAATTTATAATATGTATTTATATATAAATTTATACGACGTGTTGGAATGTAAAAAGAAGAAAAAAACGAAACAAAAAAAAAGTGAAAAGGTTGGACCCCTCACGAGTGAAAGGTCGGTCTCGTGACTACAGTCGTGGAGACGCGCGACTTCCGGACATTTCGTGCAAAGACTTGAGGCAAAATATATATATGTAAAAAAATAGTATAAATACCATACATATATAATCATATGTATGTATGTATGTATGTATGTATGTATATAGCTCACAGAGGGATCAGTATATTCCTCGTGGGTGTATTTACTTCGTGAACGTGCGTGTATATATCAGAGCACGCCCATGCTTGAGGAAAAGCAATGGGGTGAAAGAGAGTTAGGGAGGCAGAAAGAGAATGAGAAAGAGAAATATTGTATATGGGTACATATATATATATAAGGTGGGAGTGAAATGGTATCAGAGGCCAAAGCCAGGCGGCGGCCTTGTCGCTACCTAAATAGGTCACCACAAACGTGCGCTATATGGAGTCTCTGACAGTTGTATATCGAACCAAGTAGAGGCTAAAATACCGATCGATCCCAATATACTCGTATATTATCATTATTATTGTAAAATCTATAATATTTCGATATATTTATTTATTTATTTATTTATTTATTATTATTTTTATATATTTTGAAATAAATGAAATGAAAAAAATAATATTTATTTTTAGTTACTAATGATATTTATTTTGAATTATTTTTAATATAATTTTTTTATTGATCATTTTATTTTGATATTCGTCAAGTACTGAAATGAAATTAAAAAAATTATTTTGACTGTGTAAACGGTTTTTTTTGTTTATTATTATTATTATTATTATTATGTTTTTTGTTTATTTTTTTTTTGTTTTGTTATGGGTGGGAGTGCGATGGAGTTGGACGACTAGTTACTCGCAAAAGTGTGTCGTTGTGAGTTCTCGCATATCGTGGCTTCGTCGGTGGCGGTGACTCAGGCCATACAAATAAGTATGCCACGGATATAATGTTCTCTCTTCTCTCCTTTATATTCCCTTCCTCTCACAGCCTATAAAATTCTCATATATATACATCTATACCCGTATCATGAGTACGCGCCCACCAATTGCGTGTGGCCGCGCGTCTTTTCAAATTGAAATACAAACACCGCAATAAAGATAGTGATTTGGTTATAAACAAAAAAAATAAATAAATAAAAATAAAAAACTATATTATAATAAAAATAAAAGTTAATAATATATTCCATATAATTATTAATAAATATAGATAATTGATATTGGAAAAAAGAAAAATAAAAAAAAAAATTTCCTTTATTTTTTAATACTTTTTTTTTTTTTTTTTTTCGTTTAATCAAAATTATTCATACTGGTGTAGTTATAAATAATTATGAATTCTGTGTCATTCATTATATGTTAATCATTATTAATTTAATAGTATCTCATGATAATCAGGTGTGTATTGAAAAAGAAATGAGAAATACAATCTATGTACACGTAAACAATGAAATTATTTTGAACTTCACAAATGTATAATGCGTGGCATCGTCGTTCACAACGGTAGATTCTGCCCGTTCGCCCGCGACTCAACCGTGTCCTACTTGACTTTCCAAGTACAGCTACTCACTGAACTCTTTCAATACACATACACACACACACGCGCGCACGTCCCAATTACTAATTATCATACAATAAATTTAAATAAGAGAAAAAAAGATCATTTTGTACTAAACAAAAATCAATTTAATATAAATAAAAAGACATATATAAAAAATATAGTATACAATTTTGAGTGATTTAATTAAAAAGAAAAAAATAATAATGAATAAATAAATAAATAAATAAATAAATAAATAGTTAATTAAATGAAATGAATTTTGTGATACAACGTGATATAAATAAAATTTCCAAACTATCATATATATATTTACTTATATAAATACAGATATAAATATAAAAGCACGTGTATAAAAGGAAAAAAAAACAAAATGACAATTCAACAAGTGGACGTGCGACAGTCGCTGATGAGACACGCAGCTTTGTCGTACAGTTTAACGCTCGAATTATATATATATATATATATATATATATATAACAGATATACACGCGGTTGTGAGTTGTTGATAGAGAATAAGAGAGTGAGAAAGGGAGAACGTAAGACAGAGAGATAAAAAGATATAAAATATGAAATTGACGATACTGAGTTGTGGTGTTACAATCTCCTGCTCTTGCTTTTGCTTACACTCTCTCTTTCTCTCTTTTGTCCCCTCTCGTCTTTTCTCTCTCTTCATACATCTCACATCCTCTCTCTGTCTTTTCTATCTGTCGACTCTGTCATGGCGCACATAGAAGTGCGACGCTGCATTGAAACTTGGAATGCGACCGAGCTGGGCAACGTACAGCCTTGAGCTACACAGTAGTATAAGTCAGCCTGTTGTACGACTTTACTGCATCACGATGTTACAGAGGTGAAGTATAACGATGTGTTTACTTACCCTGCATCTTCAATTTCTCTGGTTCTCATACTATTCTTGTCTGCCAATAAATATATATAAACAAAAAAAAAAAAAAAAAAAAGTATTGAATACTACGTGTGGAGTAGTGACAGTAACAGCGTGATCAGACTTTCCATATAAAAAAAAATTTTTTTTTTTTTTTTCAATCATATTATATTATTATTACGTATACTCATGATGTATATTCATTTTTGTATTTTAATAAATAATTATTCCGAATATTTAATTGTCATTTATTGATAATGGTATTTTTGTCGAGAAGTTTATTTTTCATTTTATTTTATTATTATTTTTTTAAATATTTCAATATTAGAGATTATTGTTTCGATCAATTGATGATTATTTATCATTGTTGAGTGTCAATGTATTTCAATTACTTGTATTTATTGTATATATGTACCACGTGTCCGACACAACGTGTCGTAAAACTAATCGCCGGAGACACTGACAACACATTGGCCACCCTCTCGATCGCAACCCGGAATTCCCATGGTTCCCGTCATACAAACACTCACATCAATATGAATAACACACACACTCACACACATATATGGGTATATACATATATATATATGCAAATATAAAGATATACAAACACACGCATACTTATATGGTACATGAAAACGTGTGGTCCTTCTCGCACGTTTATGCCCCAACTCGCACTTTCCATAGGTTCGGTTCGGTTGACGCACGTGTATGTCTGACCTACCTCAATACGTGTCGCGCACTCAATCGCTGTTTATGTGCACGTATATACATACATTTTCACATTTAATGTCATCGTTTATGTTTACCGATATTTTTAATACATTATAAATCTCTTGGATTACACATTGAGAATTTTTATTCATATAAATTTCTATTGTCTGAATATTGATGGATGATTTTTATTTCTTTTTTTTTTTTTGTTTTTGAATTTATATTATCATAATTATTTTATTTATTTTCATCAAATTTACGGTAGACATTTGAGAGTTATTCATCAATGAATAAATTTTAAGTACGTCTGTGTTTGCGTCTATTTGTACAAACTCTACTAACTTTTTTTCTTTTCTTTTTTTTTTTGTTTCCTCAAATTTTATTGCAGTATTCAAGTGAAAACGATTGTAAACAATAGCGTGTGCCGTACATCAGCTATGGCATTTTGTTAGTGTAGTAGTAGTAGTAGCAGTAGTAGTAATAGTAGTAGTAGTAGTAGTAGTAATAGTAGTAGTAGAAGAGGTATATTACACACATATACGTTCCCTTTCACTTTTTTATTTTATTTTTTATTTCATTTCTATTTCCGCGAGTCGTCACGTTAACTCGACACGACCGTAAAACGACAACTGCCGTTACTATAGTCGTGAAAATGTAGGAGTGACACTCGGGATTTCATTCACAGATTCGGACGCGCGTGGGACCCACCCATGCGTAAAGAGAAAAGACTTTTTTTTTTTTTTTTTTTTCCAATGTCTATGTATGTATAACTATATCGCGACAGTTGGCGGGTCAGGGTTTATAAACATTGGGGAAATCGCGGTGAGTGAGATGTAGAGGGCGGCAGAGGGATCACAGAAATAAATTGTAATTCAGGAGAAGCAAAAAAAATTGAAATGATTGAGTAAAATTCTTTCGTCTGATGGTAATTCGAGTGTTATTGGATTTTCAATCAAGTATCATTGATGAATCTTTCTAATTATATTTACACATATAGGTATAAATAATTAATTGACGGCCAATGTACAAATAGAAATTATTCGAATGCGCATGCAACTTATTCATCGCACAGATGTTTAACGTGTGCATATACACGTTAATACCCGCGTGCCCGATCGTTTGAGTTGAAATCATTCTCGCAATGAATGATCGCAGGCGTCTATACAATATACCTACATTGTGAGTATATATATATAAGGCATCGGATTACCAAAGTGGCCGCGGCTGAGTTTCTTTAAAGTCGGCGCTTTAAGATCGACTCAAGAATTCAATGGGTGTTGTGAGATGGTACTGGTGATGGTAAATATATTTTCCATCGCCCCGTAAAATATCCTCTATTTTTTTATTTTTTTTATTTGATTTTTTTCACGTATTTTTATACAATTACTCTGTGCATACTCGCAAAGAGATGAATGCGTTTTCACTCGGTGGTTAAATCACGTCAAGATTATTTTGATGATGAAAAAATACGTGGAGAAGTAAAAAAAAAAAAAAAGAATAAAAATTATTTCTGATTAATAATGTATATGTATATATATATGAATGTGTAGAGAAGAAAAATGCGTGTAAAAGGTGGAGAAAAGAAGAAAAAAAAAAAAAAAAAAGATAATGTCGTCTTTAAATATCACTTATCTCTGACGGTGAAAAACATGCATTCCATTGTATATATATTTATATATATGTATATTCTTATCGTGTTACTCCAAATGTTGATAAGCGTGTAAAACCACTTGTTCAATATAATTCACACTTTTACCTACATTAAAATTGTTATACTTGAATACTGTATATAACATTAATTATGTGTTAACTATTAAATTATATATATATATAAATATTATTAATTATTATATATAATAAAAAATAACTAATAATAAAAAAAATAATAATTATTTGGGAATAAATAATTTATCATAGTAATATGTTAATAATGTAAATTTTAAATTTTTTTAAAATATTTTATTTAAAAAAATTTCATTCTTACTTTTGTACTTGGCGTTTACACATGTGTCAAATGTTACATGTGTATTTATATTTTTATAATGTAGAAGAGTTTGCTTTCAAAAATAGAAATTGTACCCTTACGACTCTTCTTGTGTCTATAGTGATTATTCACGTGCAACCATCGACAGGCGTGTATTTGAATTAATTGAAATAAAAAGAAAAGAAATGAGAAAAAAGCGAAAAAAAAAAAATAAGATCAATTTAATATTGCTCTGTACTTATTATTATTATTTTTTTTTTTTTTGCTTCAACTTTTACTTATAAATAAAATATAATAAATATTTAAATAATTATATAGATAATGAATATAAAATTTGATGAAAATCCAAAAATAAAATCATAAAGATCAGGTGTAATAGTAAAATTAATGTGAATGTAATAATTATTATTACACAATGTCAAGGATCACTCAGACAATTTCTTCATGTCAGAAGTTAAAGGTAAAAGTTGATTGTGCGCAAACACTGTAAGAGAGAGAGAAAGAAAGAGAGAGAGAGAGAGAAATTGTTCACTGCGTTATATAGTGTCTAAAAGGGCTCTTTCGTAAATTCGTGTTCTCCATCGTCCGATAGAATGTCGAGTTTCACTCTGCTGTCGACGTCATGATATCTACATGACCGACCGAGTTTACGCTCACTAAAAAACGTTGAACGACGCGGGCTCTACGTCACTTCGAATATAATAATATTTAATTCGCTTACTTTTTAAACACTCTCCTCCAGAATATACGAAATATATCATATCATTTTTTTTTCCCATCTTTCTTTCTTTCTTTCTTTCTTTCTTTCTTTCTTTTTTTTTGGTTTATTTTTTTTTTTCTTCATCTCTTTCACTCCTCATTATTTTCACTGTAATTATAATAATTTAATACAGAAGAAAAATGAAGTTTGGAAATACATTTTTTCATTTTTCTCTATTTTTAAATCTATTATCAATGTATAAGTACTAATTCAAGCGTTTCTTATCCTCATATACTTGATATATTCTCTAATATATTTTTAGAGGTTTTATATTGTGTCGTTGTATGTTCCCTCCGGCGACAACGTTGACAACGTCGACGACGACGACAATGACGATGACAACATTTAGCATTTCATGCAATATGTGCTACAGAAAAATAAGAAAAAAAAAAAAAATAATAATAAATAAATAAATAAATCGTTGAATTTAGTGACTGGTATAAAATTACCAATGTCTCTCGACAAATGATAAGATTGTGTTGAAGGAGTCGAGTATGCTACGAGAAATCGCGACAACACAAGCGGTCGGCTCAGCAAGCAATAAAAATGTTTTCGATGAATTTTCTTGAGCTGCACAGGCTATACAGTCACAACGCGACAGCTACCAAGGCGATCGTGGCGTTTTGTCTGGTGCTGTGGCACGTAACTTAGACTGCATACGCTATACAGTTTTGTGCCAGTGGCGAGTGTTGAACGGATGCCAGGCCATGGGTATCACTGGGGCCCCTCGATATACAATTACACTTTCAGGCCCATTTTTTTTATTCATTTTTCTATTCATCATTAATAACAAAATTTAATTTTTCTCAATGAAAATTATAATAAAAATGAAAATTTTTTTTTTTTTTTTGAACTAATAAATAGTGAATAAATTATTATAAATTGAAAAAAAAAAACATATATTAAATACATTTATTTTTAACATAATTTATTATTATTATTATTATATTTTTCAAGCATTTCAACTGGTAATTTTTTTAGTATCTCTCTGTCTCGGATAAACAACGGTAATATCGTATATTCTTATATTATTTATAATTTTAATTATAATTTTTCTAATATTATTTCTACATTATTCTTTTTTTTTTTCTCTTTTTTTTTTCTTTATAATTTTTTTTTGTTTTTTTTTTTTTTTTTGTTTTTGATAGTATTTTAATCCAAATAAAGATTTGTAGCAATGAGCTTGGTGTTTCACGTCGTCACGTGTATAAAACCCACGGATCGATGTGAAGGCAATCGATGCCGAGCGCGCCATGGGTTAAACTTGTGCAAAATAATATATATTTTGCCGACACTAATTTTAAAAACATCACAACACACTTTTCTTCCTTTTCTTCCTTTTTTTTTTTTTTTTAACTTTATTTTCTAATTTTATATTCTCTCTTTTTCTTTATTTATTTATTTTTTTTTTCATATATTATATCCATCACAAACTTAATCCCCGAATGAACAAACGAATAAATGAATAAGAAAAAAAAAAAGAAAAAAAAATAGTAATAGCAAGTAAATAAATAAATTTAAAAAAAATGAAATCATAAAATAAATATATTTATATCTGTGCAATAATCATGAATGAATGAAAATTAGAAAAAAGAAAAAAAAAAAAGTAAACAAAATAAAATTGTTAAATAATCAAATTTAATTATATACGTACAAAATAAAAATCTTCTAATGAATTCTCATTGATTCTCATTCGTCCATATTTTTTTTTTTTTTACCTATGACTCTATTGTCCCCCATATTCACCTGTTAATTATATACACATAATTTTTTCTTCCTTTTATTATCTTTCTATCTCATTCATTGATCTCTCGTTCACTCATTGCTTGTGGTGTCTCAAAATAAAAATTTTCTTCCCTTTTTAAACATAATAAATTATGTGGTTGAACCATTATTTTATATTTACATCTATACAACGAAACAAGCAAAGTAATAATTTTACTTTAAAGCAATGAACGACGTTTGATGCCTTTAAGTATATTTATTCTCATTCTCTTGCTATTCCGTCTTCCTCTCTTTTAGCCTCTATTTAACATCTCACTCACCTTCTCACTGTGTGTCCCAGTGCTTTATTCTACAGCAGAGTTTGTTCACAGTAGTATCGGTTATTCATTAACTTTGGGATTTTAATCGGGCCATTAAACTGTTTTTACGATCAGCTGTTAACATTACGTACTCTGTGGCACATTACATCATGTTACATGAATACATTCACACACACACATACACACACACATACGTACGTATATCTAAACAAATATATGAATATATAAATATATATAAATAAATATACAGATATATATTTGAGGAGCACGTGGTATCGATAGAGTATCGAATGATTTTATAGTGCTATATCAAATAAAGGTACACATACTGACTTTTATTTGTGTGTAATACAGGATAAAACATGACATTATAGCGTCACGTTATATGTACGAATGGAAGAAACTCCGAAAAAAAAAAATAATAAATAAATTTAAAAAAAAAATGAAAAAAAAATAAAAAAGAAAACAATATTAAAGTCAACAAAAGTGTTATGTACACATATGTATATATATTTTTTTCGTGTAGTTTAGATTTGTTATATATATGTAATATATAGATTGTTTATATTTTGATATTGTGTATAAATGTACTTGAGGACCTTCCGAAGGCCGCAATGTTTTCATCTGTTACACCTCGTGGTTCGTTGGCTCCCGTGATGGGGCATACGATGCACATACATATATATAATAAATGTATATACTAAATGAGGAGTATACAACGGCAAGTCGCGCGCGCACACGCATTCGGTGGCATTTCACGCCGCGCACACGTCATTAAGATTTTACGACTTGTCGGATGATAGACGGGGTCATTCTACTCGCGTTCATTCAGAAAATGGTTCAACGAATAACAGATATAATGCAATAGTAAAATCTTTCATATAAATATATGTATATTTATATATATTCGTGTATTCAAATGAATTATGGGTAAAACAATGAAATCATTAAAAATATTCTGATTCACGTATAATATAAATAATTGTTTTCAAATAATCCACCATGCAAAGTATAATGAAGAGGTGAAATGTCAGCATAATGAGACTGGTATTATATCACTGTGCATGGAGATAGTTTAGAAAAGCGAAAAAATAATATATATATATATATATATAAACAGAAGATAAATGAAAACAAAAACAGAAAAAGAGGAAGAAAGATATGAAGAAAGAAAGAAAAGAGAGGAATAAAAAAAAAAGAAAAAGAAAGAAAAGGTAGATAAAAAATAAAAAAATACGCGTGAAATGTACTCGTGGATCGAGTGGAATGTGGTGGCTGAAGGCGCTTCGACAGAGTGCGCAATAGAATCTCTTATAAACGAAACAAAACCGGCCCTGGCCTCGTCTCCCTCCAACAATTTTTCTATATATTATATTTGTCCGCGTCAATTTATTTATCATTAGGGCGCTAAGAATATATAGATACGGACCTGAGTGCTGTGGCGTCGTGGCCGGAGTGCAGGTGGGCCGAACACTCACGGAATTATCCGAGTGAACGTTCGGGAGAAACCCGAACGGCGGCACTCGATGTAGACTGTTGTCAGAGTATTCAGTAATGCTTTGCATGGCCAACCAGCAAGTAGGTTTGTCCGTGAGAGTTGTTTTTCGTCACAGTGATCGTGCGGTGTTACTACAATCGTGTAGGCGGCTGCTTGTGGCAACCGTGAGACCGTGACGCCTTCAAAGAAGATATAACCTCTATTGGGACCTTTCCACGGGTCGGAAATTTTTTTTACTGTTAAATAAACAGCCACACCGGACTGTGTATGGTTTACGAACGATCCAAGATGCTGTCATCAGTGCCAGCTAAATAATAATGTGGTGCGACGTTGGTCAGGTGAGTTATCAGTGTGATATTAGTTTACCGTCTTCGATATAAATTCCATTATTAAAGTTCGGTTTTATTTTATATATTTCTTATTGATAAATACTCTATTTCATTATTTATTTTTATTAATTTGTCAATATATTGACCAAGTCTCTACGGGCAAGCGTGTTCTGTAGCTGACGTGAATTTTTTTTCTTCTCTATATACAAAGTCGAATGAATGTGTATAGGCGAGCGTAAGACACAGTGAGTTTGTCGAACGCTGTTGTAACTATTCGTGCCTGTGCTCCGGCTTCTTCTTCTTCTTCTTCTGTTTTTTTTTTTTTTTTTTTTTTTTTTCGAGTTTCTTATAACTTCTCAACAGTGTACATCAACCTTATCCGGATTTTTCATTTTTTTTTTTATTCTATTTTATTTTATATATCATTCGACTCTTTTTTTTCTTTTTTTTTTTCTTTATTTAGAATTTTTTTTTTTATTTTTTTATTTTTTTAATTTTTTTTCAATGTTTATTATCCAAGTTCTTCGATTTATTACAACAAAATGTGTATGTGAGTGAGAGTGTGTGTGTGTGAGAGAGAGTGTGTGTGTGTGGATAATACAGTGGTCTATTATTTTTCTCCATTCATTGACCGTTTGTCAAAAAATATCTGGTAATGTTAAATATAAAAATTTTTATGTCAACTTTTTTAGATTTGCTCTAAATCACATTTTAAATTTTCTCTCATTCAATCATCAACCGTCAATTTTCCATTCATAAATCAATAATAATAATAATATATAAGTATTAGTAAAGTAGTAATTTTATTATTATTTTTTAATAGAAAATTATTTGATTTGTAAACAAAATGAAATATAAAATTAAAAAATTATATTATTATATCAAATGATGAGTCAATATATTTCATTGTTTTCAATTATGTATATTAATAGTATTCAATGATAATTTTCAATTTTAAAATATCCATTAACTATATACATTTACTTTGAAATTTCAAGTAAATGACATTGTGATGGTTATCAGTGTTCAGCGCCAAAGCTTTCTCCAGAGGTTTAAAAATACTTAAATATTAATACAAAATTTTTCTCTTTTTTTTTTCTTTTTTTTTTTTATACTTTTTTTCCACCCCTTCTCACATTATTATTAATCCTCAATTATAACAATAATAATAGTTATATTAATAGTAAAAGTAAAAAAAATGAAAATATCTGTATGTTTTTTGCAAATTTGTGGAATGTCAGATTTGACGCGTGGTAACCTCGTGTTCGGTTGTTTGAATTCAAAGCGATCCCGCGTTTCCTTGGTCTGTGGCGGGGAGATAGAAAGAGGTGAATACGCGAAGGAGGGTAAGACGAGTGCGGTGAGGAGATAAAAGGGGCGATTCGCGGGTTTCATGAGAGTTAAAGCGGCGAATGAACAGGCAGGAGCATGAAGGAGAGAAGGAGAAACGAATTAGCACCGCCGCTAAGGTATTAATATCGTTTCTTTACCTGGCCAGTTGTTGAGAAAACTTGGTATTATAGCGTCTTGAGACAACGACAGAGTTTAGGTGAAGGATGGGAAGGGTTAACTTGTGAGTATGTCGCAAAAGTGAGAGAGCCCTCACAACAGCTCATGACCAACCATCGAGCGGACATTGTTACTATAGTTACCACTACGAACAACAATAGGTTGTCGAATTATTAATTTTTTTTTTTTTTTTTTTTTTTTTTTTTTTTTTTCTTTCACAAATTAATTCATCTTTATGGTATATATTTTTTTGTTTAGACAATAAAAAAAATTAGGTTTCACTCGTTAGACTTTTTTTTCTTCTTTTTTTCTCTCTTCAGCGAAACCCTGACAATGAATCGTAGTTTGCGTGGTCATTTCAACAACAACTTTACGACCACTTGTTCAAAAGTAAAATAAATAAAATCAAATATTTCACTTATAACCACAGTCAAAATACATTTACATACGACAATGTATTTCTCACTCATTGTTTGGTTGATAAACTATTTTAAAGACATCCGAGGATACTAAAACTATCACAAATCACAATTGCACGAGTTAATACTCACGTACATATATATATTTATTCATTTAATACACATTAGAAGAACAAAAAAAAATAATAATATCTTGACATAAAATTAAACGACAATCATATCCTTGCAATTAAATATATGTAAATACAAAAAGTCATATAATTTTAATAAAATTCATAAATAAATTCTTCACACACTTTTTTTCTTCTTCTTCTTCTTCTTATTATTATTATTATTATTATTGTATACATTTTTTATTATCACCGTTATTTTTTTTCTTCTTTTATTTTGTTTGAACGATGATAGGGTGCAATGATCACGTACGATAGCAGGTACCACATGCTGTGAATATGGAGAGATACAATGTGAACACATTATGTGCATATCACAGTAGTAATAGTAATAGTAATAATAATAATAATAATAACAGCAGTAGTGGTAGAGTTATAGTATCGGTCTCGTCCTTCCCTTTTGCTTTCTCGCTCTCTGCATTGTCATTCTTCTTCACCGCAACTGTTGAGACCCATTAATGAGTGAGTTATCGTCGTCACGATCTGTCAATAGGTCATCTCTATTCATTCATAAATTCACTTTGGATATAGATACACACAGATTGTGATATATTCATATATTGTTGCAATGAAAATTTGACGCAAATAAACACGTGATAATGACAATGTACATTTAAACCTTAATTTGTATTTTTTTTTAATATTATTTTTATTCTCTCACTCTTGCAATTTCGAGTTTTCCATGGCAATTATTAATAATATTAAGTATAAAATATAACAATTTTTACATTTATATACTTTAATAGTTGAATAAATACTCGTGGCATGTGTAAAAAATAGACAAGTAAAAAGAAAAAATAAATGAATAAAAATTTCATTTACATGTAAATATATATATATACATATATATTTATTTATTTATTTATTTTTGTTACATATCAACGTCATTTAGTGTATCCTATATCGTAATATACTCCTAGATGACGACAAATTCTCATAACACATACGAATTTATCAGCTTGACGCGGAAGAGCGTGACGATTATGCAAATGACTTATGAATGGGTAGCGAAATTCTCGGGTTCGTGCAAGCACCGGAGAATCGTTTCGTATGCATACACACTATATAGTGAATATATATATATATATATATATATATATTTACTATAAACTCCA
Organism: Dinocampus coccinellae; assembly: GCA_963920625.1. Taxonomy (NCBI): domain Eukaryota; kingdom Metazoa; phylum Arthropoda; class Insecta; order Hymenoptera; family Braconidae; genus Dinocampus; species Dinocampus coccinellae. The sequence goes on from OY987184.1 coordinate 17,588,878, forward strand.
CGAAGGATAGTGTGTGTAGTAAGTGAGAGAGGATGAGATATGTAAACGGGGATCGGGGTGGGTTTGCATCACAACGGCACGTGGTTTTGCTGCGTCCAATGGCCCCATTCGGGCATGGTATTGTTTTGTTTACGTTTCGAATACAATATATATATATAATACGATTGAAGTACCATTGAAGTAAACGACGACATATATTTGTCATGAATGTATGAGATATAGATAAAAAAAAATATGTATTGATAGAAATAAATTTCTGTAGTTTGATGATGATATTAAATAAGACTGAGGTAATTCAAACGAGTGTACAATACAAAACAAAAACTAATCATCATCGTATACTTATACAAGTACATATACATCAATGTTGACGTGAGATTAATGTACGCGTACGTTTTACTACTGATAGATAGAGAGAGTTAATCGTCGATAATTATTTGTTAAAGAGACGTATGAATGTTATGTGATGTCACACATTAAATAGCTTTTGCGTGTCATTGACATTGAACACAGTGATATAAATTGAATGTATAAAGGAAAAAAAAAAATAAATAAATAAAAAAAGACAGAAGAAAAAAAATGAGCGAGACAGAATAAAGAGAAAATAGAGAACAAGAATATAAAATATATATGATATATTAAGTGAATTGAAAAAAAAAAAAAAAAATTTAATAAATAAATAAAAATAAAGTGAGAATAAAAATAGAATCTGAATGAAGATAATTCGTGATGTATCAATATGTAATGAACAGTGACGCACATATATCATTAATATATATATATTTCAATATCCTTTATTAATGTCCTCGAATTTGTGTAAGTGTGTGTGTGTGTGTATCCGCTGTGTATTTATTTATTCAATAGATATTTATTACAGATTAAACACCCGCTGCGTTTTGGTTCAACAAAAATGTTGACAAGTATATTTGTATTAGGTAATAAAATCGAAATAATGTTGTACCTGTCGCACATAGATTGGGACAATAAGGGCAATGGGGGGTGGGGCCACCAAACATTTGTAGTGACATTGGGGGGATAGGTGGCAAAAATAAAATTCTCATTCTATTCGTTGCGGTCTTGAGACCTGCCAACAAAAACATGTACAATATATATATAAATTTCTATGTATTATATATTATTATTATTATTATTGTTTGGGAAATGGCCTGATGGCGCTTAGATTTGGTATAACAGTAATGAAATCCTATCCAATGTCAGGTGTTGATGGTGTGACACACCGACCCCTTTGTAAATTTGTAATGGCATTTCTCGTTTATTATTATTATTATTTATTTATTTATTTATTTATTTTTTTTTTTTATCATCTACTCTTTTGGTTATTTAATGTGTTTTTTTTTTATAGTTAAATACTCGTGATCTATCTCAAGTTATTTTATTTAAAATAAAATAAAATTTTTTTTTTTTGTATTTTTTTGTTTGTTTTACAATCAAATATATCTCGGGTTGTAATTTTAATTAATAAATACGTAACTTTTTTTTCAATTATATATTTTGTTTTTAATATCATATTGGCACACATTTATATTCCCAAGTATATGTGTTATGAAAATATTTGCATACAGTACACGCAATGTCAATGAATAGACAGAGAAGCAACAGCTGACGATATCTATATACATGATGTATATAAAATTCTTTTATCACACTCACATATGTATGTATGTATGTATCTAAATAAATATCTGTACGTACATGTGCATCAGAGGAAACGAGAAATGCACGTGGGTCGGAGAAATCGAATTTTCCAATATATATGTGCGTGAATATCGTGTTATCCCTTTATTTTTCATCCACACCCTTTGTCACCACCCTCGTTGCACTAACCTCGTTGTCACCATTCTCTTTTCAATATATACATATTTATTTTACATATGTATCGTAGACTCTCACGCTCTCCGTATTCTCATTCTATATCCAACTCTATATATTTACTTGCTCCTCCCTCATCGAATGTATATATATATATATATATATATATATAACATCGTGTATCCTCTGTAAACTATTACTTCACCCTATACTATATTCAACGTTCCATGAAATGTGCAATGCACTTTATCGTTCTTGTTTCAATTTTGCGGATACAATTGCACTATACCTCAATTGTTTCATCATTTATTTTCACACATTCCCCAAATTTTTATTCATTTCCCAATTATTTATTGATTTATTATATTTATCTTATGTATGCATTTATTTATTTATTTATTTATTTATTTTTTTCAACACGTAAAAATTATTCTTATATCTCGAATAATTTTATAAAATATTTTTATGATAATTGTTCATTTACATTGTTGTACATATAAAACAGAAAGTGTAACTCGAAATGACTTGTACATTGCAATGTGACTTTGACCGTGAATGAATCTTATTTGCGTACACACATACACATACACTCATATGTATATACAAGAAACACAACAGGTGACGAGGGACAAACTGTTTATGTACATATACACATGCCAGTGTACACAGAATTTTCCACATTCTCACTCTTTTCCCCACTTTTGTTCTCTACAATGCGCCACTCCTGTTACTTTACAAAAACTAGATAACTATACACACACATATATATTCTATATAAAGAGTAAAGGAATGTAAGTAGAGGAATATAAGACAAAAGATAAAAATATAAAATATACACCACGTGGATGTTTCATATTAGACGTTGCGTGGCATGAAATGAACTAATGACAGTTCAAGTGTAAATATGCGTGAAAAGTACACAAGTCTGCAATAGCCAGTCTAAACGTAAACACACCAATTCTCTATCTACCTATTTCTTCTTTCCCCACCCTCGATCATATGTAATATATATACACTTTTCTTATCATACGCCCATGCGAAAAGTGTAAACTCTGCATGTGTATAGTCACGCATACTCAATTTCTTTCACACACGAACAAAACCAATGCGCCAGTAAATAGAGATATATATATATATATGTACTTAGTTGTTTCCCTTGCGACCTTTCTCTCTCTCTCCCTCTCTTTTTCATTCGCTCTTTGTTTCACTTACCGTTGGCAATGGCACAGAGAAGGTGGTATATAGTAGTATTGGTGATGGTGACGGTGGTGAAGAGAAGAAGCGCCAGTCTACTGGACGTATAACGATGGATCTCTGAGAGATCACGTGCCGCGCATAACTTACTTTTCCCACTACTCTCATTTCAGAGTGGCACGCGCCCCTTCGGTCGTGCCACGTTTTGTCCGTGTGCCTTCCGTCTTCCTTCGATTCCACGATTCGGCCCTCTCTCTATTTGTTACATACACACACACACATATATGTATTCTCGTACTCTTATACCCGTTCCCCTCTTTTTCGATCAACGATTCTATATGTGTGTTTACTCTTTACAATCTTCGTTGTCAGTCGTCCGTGTCGATGCGACGATGATAGACGCGGGGATACTGCATTTGTTTGTTTTCTTTTTCTTTTTAACACTGCGAAATTTTGCTATAGTTTTACTCTCATCTTTTTTTCCTTTTTTTTTTTTTTTTTTTTCATATAAGTATCAATATTTATTTATTTATTTATTTATTTATTTATTTATTTATTTATTCATTCATTTATTTTTTTCATGGTAGGGGTATAGTTTACTATTTGATTTCTTGTAAATTGTTATTCTTGTTGTCGTTTATTTCTTCGTTTTTATATAGGAACGAGCAAAGGTTTTTTGCCTTGTGTAATTTTTGTTATTTGTTGCAGGCTTTTCTTCAACTTGTTCTTTTTCCCTTTTTTTTTTATTTTTACAATGAATTTTACAAAATTGCATACAGGTGGTATTCCTATTTTTTGGTAGTTGAAAATGAATAAAAAAATTAAAAAAAGAATTTATTATATATGGAAATGTATTGCAAAGAGATAGAACAGTTGAGGGGGAGAGACGAAAGCGAGAAAAGATTGTGTAGTATTTATAAGTGAAAATGAGATAGATAAATTTATGAAACAAATGTATTCTATATATTGAGATGAGTAGAATTTATCCATCAACAAGAATATACTAAATATATATATCATGTATATTTTAATGTGATGACTTGTAGAAAATTTTTTTGTATTTACGAAATATTTTGCTTTCTATATTTTCTCTAGGATTCTTTTTTTCACTCTTTTCAGCAATTATTTGACAAAAAAAAAAAAAAAACAAAACTATTGTTTCACTATTTATTTATTATTATTTTTTTTTCACTCTTTCCCTCGTCTGTCCCTCTCTCATTCCATTTCTTTTTTTTTTTTTTTTTTTTTTATTTCCTTTCATTTCTCTTTTATGTTCACTCTCATAACTTGGGCGTATATATATATAAATTGATTTCAACACAAATAGCGAAAGTTCAATCTTCGGAAGTCGTCTTCCGCTCGACCGAATTTGTGTCTCCCTCCTCTTTTTTTTTTTTTTTCTTTTTTTTATTTTTCACCGATATATAGATCCAATCGATCAGAGATTGGCTCAGATTAAATTGTCTGGAATAATAAAATCATTTAAAAATATTGGCATTTTTATTATTTCATATATAAAAAATTTATTTTTCACTTATTATTTCATTCATATTCTCATTTAATTATTATTATTATGATTTTTTTTTACTTCTTGAATGCAGAGGAGAATTTTTTTTTTATAACAATAAATAATAACAAGAATAATAATAATAATAATTCGAATGTAGTTTTTGATTTTGCAGCTGAAACGAAAAGTATAAAAAAAAAAAAAAGTGTAACAAAAAAATTCAAAATTTATTGTATATTAATCACATTAATTTGTTGTTCTCAAACTTCAATTTGATATTTTCTTTTTTTCTCTCGCACTCTTTTTACATATACATATAAGCAAAAAAAAATATCACGTGCAGTTTTTTAATTTTTCGCACAGGTGGCAGCACGAAACTGTACATATTAAGTCATGAGTGTACGTGCATTCATACATACTTTTCATGTATACATTCTCGTAGATTCTTATTATCTATATTATTGTACATATATATATATATATATATGTAGTGTGTCTCAGTGTCGCGACAAGATCTTTTGCTCTAAGGCACGTTAGTCAAACGAGTATAAACTACAATACTTGAACAAGAATTCTACTACTATATAAACTCACATATACTTACGTATTAATACGACTACACTACAGTATAACTATATTTCTTTCTGTTACTGAGACTCATGTAGAGTGATACTGTAGATATGGGTGTGTGTGCGTGTGTGTGTACATATATATCTATTATGCTGCGTTTACAATAAATGCACACAGAGTGTATATATTCTTCATACATTTCAGGCAACGTCCAAGTTTCTACACAACTTCCATTTGACGTAGCAATATGAAAAGCGATATATTATATAAAGACAGTGAAGTAATGATTGAATAAAACATGGATATAATATTAATAAAAATTTATTTGTATATTATTCACAATTTTTCATTTTTTTCATTTTTTTTTTTTTTTGTATTTCTTTCAAAATTTCCTCGTTATGCAACATTACAATATTTTTTTACAATTTTTTTGTTTAATTGAATAAAAAAAAATATATATATATATATAATTTTATTTTATCTGAAATACTTTTTTTCATCGAATTTTTATTTATTAACACATAAATATATAAATACATATGAATTTATTATTATTATTATTATTATTATTATTATTATTATTATTATTTTATTGAATTGGTGTCAGTGTCCTTTAAATAAGTTATGCGACTGCGTGAAAAGTGGGAGGAAAATTTTCTCACTACTGTACACAGAGTCATATATAGAAACATTTAATACGTACATTAATATACGTATATAAATATGTGTCTGTGTATATATATATACGTGTGTGTGTGTATGTTGAGCTTATGACTATAGTATTGTACATCGTTGCGTCGAAGCAAACCCAAGTAGTGGGGAAAATTTAATATCGAACTTTGGCGCCGCGACGGCGACTCTGTGAAACACGACCACGTGCGCTCACTATCGAACGGGCGCCGCCACCACCACCACCACCACTACCACTACCACTACCACTACCACTACCTTCGACCATCTAACGCTTTTTAGTACTATATAACCCCGTCCCACCCTGCAGTTACCCCGTGACTCTTCCCCTCGCGTCTATTCCCCTCTTCCTGCTCTCCCTTTGCCTTTCTATATCCAACTGTATATATTTTCACTCTCTCACTCTCGCCCCAACCCTCTACACGTCGCATCGAACTACGGCGTGGCGTGTATTTCCCCTCTCCACTTTTACCTATGTACAATATATATGTGTGTATATAAATGTTGAAACGTATATACTACATACATATATATATATATATATATCTGGCCCGTAGCTATATGTTCGAATGAGCTGGATATATCGTGAGTGGTATATAACGTGTATACGCTTACGCCATTACCGACGCTCGAATTTCTCTTTTCCTCTAATGTCATGTTTAAGAAATTATCTCTTCAATTTTAATGCGTAAATATATTCAGGATAAAAAAAAAAAAAAAAAAAAAACAAAAAAATTGTAACAATCAAATAACAATGAATAAAGATAAAATATTTTCCGCAATGTCACGGTACCAACTGTAATTTATTGCGGCAATTTTTTTTTTCTTCTATTTATTATTATTACTATTATTATTATTATGTTTATTTATTTTTTTTTTCTTTTTCAAGTTTATTTTATTTGAAATAAAATGTGAAATTCCCGAATGTAAATGGAAATAAAATGAAAAAAAAAAAAAAAATATATATTATATACTTTTTTTTATTAAAGTTCATATGATTTTTTTTTTTTTTTTAGGATACGAAAGAGAGGGAATAATATTTATAGTGCAACGAAAATTTGTGTGCACTTGAATAAAAATTTCTTTCTCGCTCTTTCTTTCTTTTTTACTTTGTTTTTTTTTTTTTTTTGTTTCATTTTTTCTAATTTTTTTATATTTCTTTTTTTCTCCCCCTGTCATTCGACAGAAGGAATTTCCAAGGTGTATTCCCCGAGTCAGCGTGAGTGCGTCACATCCTTCCAAACCAGTTTCACACGAATACCACCAATACGTTTGTCCTTGTCTCTTTCTTTTTCATACAACGTCGTCGCTGCTGTTGCCCTCTCATCGAGACATCGAACAATTTCTATCTCTCTCTTACTCCCTATCTTTCTTTCTTTATTCTTCTCTTCATTTTTCCTTTATATATACCATACCCCTCACCCTCGCACGCCCACAGTATATATATATATATATATATATTCTTCCTTTTTTTTTCTCATCACCGTTTTTTTTTCTTCCATTTTTATTTCCTTCCCTTTTTTTTTCTTCGTTTACTTCGAGCATCTCCTCTATTCTCATGTCACGAGCGAGAGCCACGAGACTCGCTCTTCCCTCGGGCTCGACCAAGGCGATTTTTGAAACTCTTCTTCTCTTATATACATATATATGTATATAAATGTACATACATGTATGTGTGTGTGTGTGTGTGTGTGCCAGTGTCGATATAGGCTGGACGACGATCGTGCGCGTCCAAGAGAGAATCCAAGACACATTGTAACGGTAATATATATCGTATGTTCAAGACACAACACTAATATATATCTGTATGGATAACTGTCAATCTCATCTCTTCTCTTCTTCTGTAATAAACCTTCCGGGTCAAACTTCACCATAACACGAAGTTGATACCAGATTACAGAGTATTCTGATGATAGTTCAAGTATATTCATACAATCTGCCTGTTAAATCATCAAATTCATATTGATAAATAAAATTGTCCCATTATATATATATATATTTTTAATTATCATATAAAGTAAAGTTTTTCTATTTATAATTTACAATTTTTCAATTTTAGTATTTTTTCTTTTCTTTTTTTTTTTTGTTTTTTTTTTTTTTTCGAAACGTTAAATGTATTAATTGGCATGCTAAATGTAATTGAGCATGTAAACAATATAAATTAATAAACACATTGTACATGTGTAATGTTGAGAAATAATAAAGCTCAGGTAATATAAGTGGTGCACGGTGTTGTCACGACAGCTGTTGTTCACCGTCTGTTATCGCGCAAAATTCTTACGGCAAGTTCCACACTCCACTGTTGCACATATATACATACATATATACATATATATATATCATGTGTATATAAATGTTTGTGATGAGTTGTGTATCATATCGTGAGTATATAGTGCGAGACCGACCGGGTCGTTCTCTATGTGGTGATTGCATTTTTCCCGCGCATCGATTGATAACGTATCGGCAGTGTGTATACGTATACATTGAATATAATCAAATACGTAATATGTAGTACATACACATGTGTGTATGTAAATTGAAGCAATAGATATAGGGATTAAGCTGAGTTTAAGTGCATAAGATATGTTTTATATAAAAAATTTTATGTAAAAAATTGAAATGATTCAATGGGAAAAATAATATATTGTAATATTAAGTATTTGAATAAGCTGATAATTTGATATTGTTATTATATCATTTTTGATATGTGATATTATAATATGAAGAAAATTGTGTTAAAACTGTGGAAAAGCTCGCGAGCACAATAATCAGATTGTCCCGACGTTTGGTCTGTCCATGCCTAAAAGTTCTTATCCACTCTCGGCATTGCTATCGCAAAAAACATGAAAGAAAAGGAAAAAACGAGAGAAAAAAGAAAAAAAAAAACTTGACTTGCTGCGTAAGCACGACTTTCCGCGCCGCCTTTCGTTCTATTTTTCTTCTTCTTCATTTTTTTTTGTTTTTTTGTTTGTTTTTTTTTTGGATTTCTTTTGCTCTTTTTTTTTCTTCTCCTGCTCCGCGTAGTCGCTATCAGTTTTTTTTTTATTTTTTTATATTTCATTATTCTTCTACTTTTTTTGTTTACCACACTCATGTTATATACGCAACCCATAACACAAGATTAGTGCGTTTTTCAGACTTTTTTTTGTTTGTTTTTTTTGTTTTTTCGCTCTTATTTTCAGTTTTCTCTTGTGGAAACTAAACCTCATTTAATCAATCGTTTTTCATACAGACAAAAAACAATATATTTTATACATATTGTAAATATATTTGTCTTTTAATATAGATGAGAGATAATTTTACATTGCGCTTAAGTAACGGTCAAATTATTGTATATTATAATATTGAATTTACATATATGAATGAATGATGAATAATTTTCAATATCTACCAAAATATAAAAAAAATGTAAATTTTTCATTATTATAAAATTCAATAATAAACACAATCAATTGAATTGATTATAACGATTGTGATCAAGCGTTGACTTGACTTTCAACAGAACTTCTAGACTCCGCAGTAATCTCCGTGAATTGCCAGAGAGATACTACTAGCAAATATATAGAGAGAACGAGTGAGAGCAACGAATCTGGCATAATACAGAAAAAGAGTATGAGTAAAACACATAGAGTGAGAGAGAAAAAAAAAATATATATATATATATTATACAGATAGAGAATAAACGAGAAAGGAGTGTGGGTATGAGGGAGAGGGGAAGAGAAAGAGATAGACTATGAGCGAATCGATGTTTTCGTTTCGGGGAACTTTGGAACGAGGGAGAGTCGAGGGACTGTGAATCAGCCTGTATACTTGGAGCCGTCAGAGGCACTGGCACAACGTTAGAGTGACAAAGACACAAAATATAAGAGCAAATGAGAAAAAAAGGTGAGGGGTTGGTGGAAGGGAGAGCAAGAGATAGAGAAAGAATGAGCAAACGAACGAATGGACGAATGATGGTGGGAGTAGACAGGAGAAAGGGAGACGAAGTAAATGCATCAGACAAAGAGAAGCGTAATACTCACCCGTGGGGCGTTGCCATGGTAACCCCCCGCCTAGTTTTCATCGTATGCATATATGTATTTCATTGCTCTGGTTGCGAGGCCACGCGGAGTGGGAGTCAACAAGCGCACGCGCGCACCAGTGTGGGAGTTTTTATCTGCAGTGTGGGACCACAGGCGAGTGGGAAATTTAGACGAGAGTGTGAGTGGAGTGGGAGTGTGAGTGAGGTAATGAGTGCGAAGCAGCGAGCGGGAGATCTACTGTGCGGGTGGTACGAAGGGTGGTAGAGGGACGTGGGGTGCGAGACGGTACGATATATAGAGGTTGCAATCGGTGGGGTAGAGTAGGGTGGGCGGGGGGAAAAGAGGGCAGACGAGACGAAGGCGAAAGAGAGAAATTGAGTGAGGGAAGGACGACGCCATCGTGGCGTGAGCATTGGAGCGAGGGAGACGGATAATGGAGAGGGGCCGCGCGGGGCCATCAGTGCAATCAACCCGTTGTCCGCCTCACTCGCAAGGGTAAAACTACCCTGAAGTTGGACAAGGATACTATATATATATATATATATATATGTACATATAAAAAGTGGGAGAGAGAGAGATATTGCAGAGGGAGAGTCCACCCGCTCGGTGGCGCTCGCGCGAATACGAGGTCGAGGTATGGTGGTGAGACGGCAATGGAAAAAACAAAATGACACAAAAAAAAAAGGACGACGGCGGTGGTGGTGGAGCAGGAGAGATGGAGCAAAAGAGAGAAAAAAAAATGAGAGCGCACGGAATTACGAGAGATTAGATGCCGGGCCAACAGTAACGAGGTGGTGTCGGTAAAACAGAGACAGTTGTATTTTCATTTTGTGAATGTAACGAAAATGCGTGTGTACATCTGCTTTCCCTCTTTCTCTCATTCCCTCTGCATCTTCATCATTTACTTATTTTAATGCTGTATGATGTACAAGCGAGTAAAACTTTGTTGCTTCAAGTTTTTGTTTTATTTTGTTTTTTTTTGCTTCGTTCTTCTTCAAAATTCAATTTTATTTTATCGACATTGGTGACATTATACTTTTTTAACGATGACCCCAGAGTTTCGCGCGTTACATATCTCACGTTTATGATTCAAGGCTTTTTTCACATTAATAATTACACGATTGCCAACACAATTTATATACTTTATCAATTTTTTTTTTATTTTTTTTATTTTTTATTTTTTTTTTTTTACATTTTGTTATTTTCCATTGGTGATAATTAATGCGATTACATGATAAATACATAGGTATTTTAAAGAAAATTAAAAAATAAATTATGATGATGAATAAAGTTAAATTCTTCATGACATCATGCAACGGAATCATAATGAGGTTTTTAGACACGGTGGAATCCCGTTCTCATCACGAAACATTTTCAAACATCATGTGGACATCGAATGAAAGAAAACAAAAAGGTCTTGGCCACACCGCGAGACGTGAGTTTAACCTTTAAGCGAGGGTGTTTGATGTTCATTTCGTATATATACATTTGTTGGCTTCTCGCAGTCTCATATAAAGCATATAATAGTTGCTCTATTCTCTCGGAACCAGTTTTCCTTTACACAACTGTCGAGCAGAGCAAGAAAGAAAGACTGTACTATATACATATAGTTGAGAATGGGAAAAAAAGAGGGAGTGGGGACGACATACAGAAAGAAAAAGGGATGGGAACGCGCGCGCTTGTACAGGTTCTCTCTTTCTTTCTGATACACACCAATATAACACTGGGGTCTCTCTATTCACATATAACACACACACACACACACACACATATATATATATATATATATATATATATGACAGGTCGTGTGATACGGCCACGCAGTACCTCGCACACGTCAGCTAAACTAGAAAGTTGCCCCAACCGACACCAAAGAAGCAACGCAACGCAAACTATGAGAGACTTAGGAGCCTTTCAAATCACAAAATCAGCATCATTTTCTTCGTTTAAACTAAATACACACGATTCAACTGGTGCATTTAACTATACACAAAAGAATGGAAGAAAAATTAAAATCAAAATTTTCGTAAAATAAATTTTAAAAATAATTCACTTTCACTTTTATTTATAAAAATTTATTCTTTTCATATATATAAATATAATAATCATTGTTTTTCTATTTTTATATATAAGTTTACGTTGATTTCTCCTTGTCATAATACAATCACGTATCATAGTTTTAATAATAATAATAATAATAATAATAATAATAATAATAATTTATCTCATTGAATCATATGAAAATGTGGGTCTTTTGCATGAAGGTGGTACATAACACACCGAGTATTCTCGACGCATTATAGAAAATTGGAACACGCAGAATGATCCAATTAGAATACTTATACTTTAAGTATATATATATAAATGTGTGTACATGTAGAATCACCCTGGTCTAGGCCAAGTATATCGTTGTGGCGACAACCCCGTTCTCGCGTTCAGTAGAAAGTCTCTCTGGAGGCATTCGTTCAGACAGTGTGCGACGTTGAGCGAAGTTGAGAGCGTGGGTATCAGCACGGAACCAAGTTTACAACGCATCGACGCTCAGTTGCCACATTTCGAGGCCTCCAGCTCTCTTGTCCTCTTGCTATATACATATATCTATACACAACTGTTGTCCAATGTTGCCACTTATTTAACTGGCGGGAAATCAACGTTTCGAAAAATAATTTCTCATTATTTCATGATAGTATCATAATATTTTTCAATTTTATTCCTTTCCATTTTATTCATATTTTTTTCTTTCTTTTTATTTTTCTTTTTTTTATTTTTTTATTTTTTCATAAATAATATATATATATATTTTTGTTTTATTCAAACATATAAATATTTTTTTTTTTCTTCCAATATAATTATAAATAAATGAATGAAGATTTATATATTTTTTTCCTTTTTATTCTTCTTTTTATTTTTCTTTTTTTTTTTCTCCTTTTCCTTTTTCTTCTTCTTCTTCTTTTTTTTTTCCCCTTTATTTTTTTTATATATAATATTTTGTGAAACCGAGTTCTTTATAAGACTGACTGTAATATGGCGTCGTGTGTTACATTAAAAATAGAATATATATACATGGCAACGCGGCGGCAGAGTGTACATTGAAAATAGTCACCCGAAATTCTTCCCATATAATACATTACTTATTGGGTCTCTTGCTCGTTTGCGTCAAGCAATATACGTGTGATTCTGGGCGCTGGCCTCGGCACAGGAGAGGAAGGAAAGGAGGTGTACAGTTTTAGACTGCGGACTGGCGCGTCGGCGTCGAGTTAAAAATAACAGTACCAGCCGGCCAACCAGTCGGTTCTTTGCTGACGATGTCGCACGCGTTCTAGCTCTAGCTCGTGTACTGTACTGTTAAACCAATACATTTCCACTACACACACACACACACACACATACAATTATTAGTACCATACCAGTTATATTATATACCCACTCGGTTCATTCTCATTGTCATCATCATTTGACCACTCAATTCGTACTAAGCACGCTGCTTCATTCTATCAATGTTGCCGCCTATTTTTTTTTTTTTTTTCCTCCTCTCGACTTTTTTTTTGTCTTACTCTTTATACTTGTTATCCCGTGCACCCTCTCATTCTCTATTTTGCTGTATTGCTAATCACTGAACAGTTAGCGAGTCATCTGACTTGCTAAAACTGAGTATATATATATTTTTTTTTATATCAATGAACCTTGAAAAATGACATCTATGCCTTTCTCAGCTTTACTTTTTATGTTTATTTGTTTCAGTAGTTATATAGAGTTTTGATGGACTTTTATTTTTTATCAATATATAAATATATATTTTTGTGTATTGAAATAAATAGGAAAATGTAGAGAAGTGAGAGAGAGAGAGGATTTTGCATGAGACTCACACTCCTTACTATCTTGGCGAAATTCGTCAACTCAACTTTCACGAGTATATATCGTAATGTGTGGTAACCTTGCGCCTTTTACTCGTCTCTCCAGTACGACTCATTATTCATCGTATCCAATGGATAATTTTTATTTATATATATATTTGTTTGTTTATTTAATTTTGATTAATATTAAAAATATTTTATGTATAAATTTTTTTTGTAAATGAATTTTCATTTAATTGAATTGAACAAAAAAAAAATTCTTTTTTTTTTCTTTTTTTTTTTTTTCCATGACTGAAATAAATGCTGATGTTGAAGTTTAGCAAGCTTTCGCTTATTATATTGCACCATACACTGAACACTGGTGTGTTAGTCATTGCTGACAATGCCGATGACCAATGACAATAATGTGCAATGTCATATTCTTCTTTTCCTTCTCTTCTTCTTCTTCTTCTTCTTCTTTTTTTCTTTCTTGTTTTTTCGCTATCGATGTATTTTTTGATTGTTCATAGCGTGAACTTGTCACACTCAATCTAACCGCAACGAACATTTGTACTACAATTGATCATACCTATTTACCAGAAAGTTGAAACAAAGCAACGCAGTGATCGAAAATATTATGATGAAAGAATAACAAAATCTTCACAGTGAACATCGAGCACAGCAACAAAATAATGCCGTTTGTAATTATCGTCTTGAGATGGATGAAATTGCAATTGATTTTAAATTTATATCAAATTCATATGAAATATGTGTCATTACTGTTGTATATTTATTGATTTATTTATTTTATTCTCCACCTCCACCTTTTAAAATCAACAAAAATACCGATGAATTATTCAAATATTTCTCTTTGATTCTAATCTAATTTACATTTTATATAAATTCCATAGTAAGAAACAAAATAAATCAAATCAAATTAGTTTTAACATAATATCAAATCAAGAAATAATAATATTTATTTTACAATCATTAATTCAATATTTATCACGTATATTTACGACCTTCCTCTCATCATTTCTCCCACCACTTTTTCCCCATGTCAATTTTATTTGTATACTCTGAAATACGCGTACGTGGAGGTCATTGAATCTCATTTCGCAATGCACCTGTGTACTGTGTATATCTTCCCGCCTTTTATCCCAGAAGCCAGTCCACAACAGTTGAACAGGATGAAAATTATTATATACTCTCGATGGTATAGTGTGTGTGTATATGTGTATGTGTCTATATATATAGTTGGTGTAGTTGAATATATACAGCATGAAATATTGCATTCTCTTTTTCTTCTGCTTCTATATATATATATGTATATACGTATATGTACATATATATATGTTTAGCCACACCTTTCACCGATACCCAAGCAAGTGGCCTAGCTATGATCTCTCGTGCGCGCTTTGGCTCTGACTCGCAATCGTTAAGACAAGTTGATTATCATCCGGGCGGTTTATAATACACGTAAAGTTATAAGTCACTATTTTACAAAAAAATTATCTCTCTATTTATATCGAAACTTTTTTTATTTTGTTTTTCTCTCGCTAATTTAGAAATCACTGATGAAAAAAAAAAATATATATATATATATATATATCAATATAATAATATAGAATAACAAAAGTGATTGAATAAAAATATTATTTTGATGGCACATTTTATTGTTTATATTATTGAATTAACTGTTACAAAAAAAAAAAAAAAAAATAAAAAATAAAAACTTTTTTGTTTTGTTGTACATAGTCAATTTATTTATTATATTGTGTGTTTATTTGCTATCAATAGATTTGAGATTTACGGTTAAATACATTACAAATAAATATGATGTTATTATCTGTATAACCACAGTGAGAGATTTTTCTTTTAGGTATACCATAATACAGATATACTGTGTAGAATATAATGAATTGAGTTAGGATGCGTGATGTAATGGAAGAATAGGAGATAAAGAGTGAATGAGCGAGAGAAAAAGAAGTTGAACATTAAAGTTTTGAAGCGCCAATGCTGGTCTGGCAAATGAAAATCTTTTTCGAACGTTTTTTTTTTTTTTTTTTTTTTTTTCTCCTCTGACAATCTCTCTCTTTCTATTTCTTTCTTTTTCTCCCTCTATGCTTGGATTGACGAGACCATGGACAAAAGAGCCCCGACAGCCGCTCGGTCCCGACCCTTAGTCATGAAAGGTTCCCCTTTTTTCTTCCATTGCCCGACGAACCCTCTTTCAGTCAGGGGTCCACAGACGGGGTCTCTACCCCGAATTTAACAATGGCACATATCGCCCCATAAGCTTTGCCTACGGTTGTGTTGATGGCTGCCGCTGCTGTTGCTTCTACTGTTGCTGCATTTATGAGCCCCTTATTTCTTCTATCTCGAGTTTTGCTGTGCCCTTCTCGTCTCTTAGGTACTCTATGTCATTCCCCCCTCCCTCCTTCCCTCCCCATCCCCCCAATTTTTTTTATTCAATCATTCTTGTATATATATAGATACGTATGAGTAAAAACGAGATTTGGATATTGTCAACAAAGACTATTTTTGTTTAATATTTTTATAAAATTTCCACTCAACTCTGTAATATGAATATTGAATTTTTACTTTTTTTGTTTTTTTTTTGTTTTTTTTTCTCCTTTCATTTTTGATATTAATGATACGATTTTGTTGTTTGATGAAATAACTGAATACAAAGGATGAATTTGTGTACAGGGAAAAAAATTATGATTGAAGATAATTTGCAACGTCAACACCTTCTGCCCACTTGTCACACTCGACTTTAATCACACCCGATTAAAAAATGAAAAAAAAAAAAAAATATATATATATATATATATAATAATAATAAAAGTGGCCCATGATCTCTATTCCATTATGCAGCACCAAGGGCTCTACATATACACATATATCAGTTATATATATACATCACCTATGTATATAGGTGTAGGAGAGAAAAAGAAAAAAAGTACAGAATGGATTTTACTTCATGTCATCTCTTCTCTTTTACTTTTTGTTTTTGTTTTTTTTTTTTTTTTCTACTTCATCTCCCAATCCATTTAAAAGTGGCTGACGCGCGAGGTCCAATCTAATAATTCTCATTTCCATACTCGTTGTTTTCGTTTTTACTTACATATATTATATTAATTTTTTTTTTTTTCTTCTTTTCGTTTCTTATATTGTTGTTGAGTAGAGAACCACTGTCCTCGTTATTCGGGGCCCAGTCCAAAATAGATGCCGAGGGTTTTTAAGGGGGTGTAAAGAGGAGGAGAGGATAATGGAAAGGCATTTGGGGCCTATACGTGTGTCGGACCCTCGTCAAAAATTTCTTGGCGAATTCGTAGTCCGGGACGTACAAAAGTTTCCTCCGATATATATACCTGAACTCGACCCCAAAATAAAATTCAGGTATAGGACCTCACAAATGGTATTCATTCTGGACGTTTGGGTCCCTTTTCCTTTCTCTTTTCTTTTCCTTTTCTTTTTTTTTTTTTTCTTTTTTTTTTTACCTATCCTGTACTGGAGAGTATTCCAGATATTTTTGAGGAAAAAAAAAAGAGAAAAAGAGAAAAAGAAATTATGAAAGTAAAGATCGAGAAATGAACTAACCTTTGCCCTAAAATTTTTCACATTGGTGTGAGTGTGTGTGTGTGTGTGTTTGTGTGCGTGTCGGCGAATACATTTAAAATATCAGGTGTATTAAATATATATTCAAGAATAAATGAATAAATTTACTTACATAGGTTGAAAATTGACTTATATCCTTGTTGAAATATCGAGATAATGAATTGTTCATTCATTAAATTTTTAATTCATTGATAAATATTGCTACAATAATATTATCATTTACTTCATAATATATCACATTATTCCTATATACTATTATTTTTTTACATTTTACTATTCTCAAATTGATATTTATTATTCGGTTATATTTCATATTTATTCATACATTTATATATTTATCTTTATTACTATCTAAAAATAATGAAAAAATAAACAAATAAATAAATATATAAATGAATAAAAATGAAGTATAAAAATAATAATAATAAATAATAGAGAGAAAGTGAAATAATATAAAATGAAATACCTTAATATTGTGCATTATAACAACAGTGTCTGACTGTTGCGTCCCAATTGAGGATTGCGATCCTCGTAAACTTGACAACGCCCACTCGCCACCCACCTCAAAAACAGGTTTCATATACATATTATATTTACCATTCTCACTTACACTCGAATTCCCTTTTATATCACAATATTTTCTATTTATTTCTATCTTTGAAAATAAATATTTTTTTTTCTGGTATATTAAATATCGAAGATTTCAACCTTTATAATTTATACAGTGGGTCACTTTGGGATAGGAAGAAGGGAGGAAATGAACCTGCTACACTTTTTCATAATTATAACCCCTTTTTTAGTGAATTTCTCATCATTATCATTTTTATATTACAGAAAATTATCTGTTTCATCTTAATACACACCAACACACACACACACACACACATTCATTTTCATTGATAAATGCAGGGTGAAAATAGATTTATTTACTTATACATCTACTTATGAAAAAAAAAAAAAAAAAAAAAAAAAAAATTAAAAAAAAAACTTGGGGTTGTGTTAGAGAAATAAAAAGAAGAGGATGAAAGAGCGGGAGAAAATCGAGTCCCCTTGTCTCCCACGCGTGCAAGTCTGCCCTTCTGCACGTTGCCCGCACCATATGGCTCCTTTTTTTTTTTTTTTTTTTTTTTTTCACCCACCCCTATGTATTTATATACGTGTGTATATGTATATATATGTACTGTTGTAATGTCGTATGCATCTATATACACCAGAGCTCTACCACGTTATCCCCGTATGACTCTTCCTGTCGCATCGATGAGGGCGCGAATTATATACGTACATTCTGTATATATGTGCGTATATGCATTTATATTTGTTGCACACGTGCATATTAGTTTTGTACATTCCATCAGTTGGGCGTGAATCCGGTTTGCAATTTTTTTTCACCCTCCCACAACCCAAGTTTTCAAAAATAATATGAATATTTTTTTTTTTTAATTCAGATAAAATTGAAATTATTTAAATTAATTTTTCCACAATTTTATACCATTATTATATATATTATTTAATTTTTTATAATATTTTTAAATTATATATTTATTATTGTTATTATTTAATGTTAAAATTAATTTATCGTGATAAAATTGTGGAAATATTTACGTTTGTTTATTTTCTTTCACAAATTGAGAATTTTTTTCATTTGAATTTCGGACATTTCAATTCACTCAAGCGCACATCAAATGTAATTTCAAAATGTGCAAGAGTATTTTTTGTTATCTTCCAATAAGAAATAAAGATTTATCTATATACATATGTAGTTGAGAGTCCCTGGACTTTAAGAGATGAAAACTGAGCGAGAGAGAGTGAGCAAATGAGTGACGCAGCAATACAAAATGAAGGGGGGAAGATTCAGAGAGGGAGACACGCAATAACCCCACGATGAAGTTTCCTTTATTCATCCCCTAATGTACGCTACACGTTACAACCAATATATTTACACAAATACACACTCGTTCACATACACACACACACACTCTCAAACGAGCGTGCGTCTAAAATTATATATATATAGACGATTACATATGGGGGTGCAGATGAGTGAATGGGTTAGCTCAGTTGTGATCTAAATTCATTGGGGATCATGTTACATAATATAAAAGTGAAATTTTTTTTTTTTCCTTTTTTTTTCAGAGACATTAACATCTACGACATAATTACAATTGTCATATATTTCAAGTGTCCATATATTATGTATTATTTACGTATTCCTTTTTTTTCTTTTTTTTTTTTAATATTTGTACATGCATTATATTTCGATGAGGATTTCTCATCACTCGTCTTGATGTTGGAGTCCTTGAAGTCAACGACTATGTCTCATAACGCAGCCAATCTTATCCACGCGTGACACTCGTTGATAGCGTTTGCGCGTGTTGTGTGTTAATCTTTGGACTTGAGATCATCATCTATATTTTATAGTAGTATAATAGTAGTAATTTTACCAAAATTTTCATTAAAAGCTACAATTGAAATATTTACAATTAAAAAAATTATCATGTGGATATAAATGAAGAATGAAATATTTTTTTTTTTATATATATTTTTAAATTTTTATATTATAATTATCTCAAGTTTTTGATATTTTTTCATAGTTTATATCTTGCAACGTTATTCTCTCTGTGTATTGCACAGTGAGCGCGTGTTGTCGCCGCGCGCGCCACGTCCTCTTTCGAAAATAACACTCGGCTGGTTGACGTCATGCCTTCGACGATCGAGGCGTTATATACACACTATGTGTGTGTGTGTGTGTGTATTTGTTTGTATTTGTGGTTGCTATATACCCAACAACGTTTGTCGCAAGTTTATACTGCTGGAGTCTCACGTTATATTATAACGCGTGACACTATTATTGTAATATTTGTGTATATTTTGTGCATGATCGTAATACATTTGTTAATTGTTTTTTTTTTTTTTTTTCCCTCCCTCTTTATTATTCCCTTTTTTCTTTTTCTCATCCTAAAGAGTCTAGATGTTCACGCATTATTACAAATGGTGTATTAATTAATTTTTTTTTTCTTTTCTTTTAATGAAAAAATTGCAATTAACAAATAATGAATCAAATAAATATATCGTTTGTCCATTAAAAATTATATTTTATCTTGAACAATAAATTTTTTTGTTTGTTGTTTTTTTTTTTGTTTTTTTTTTTTTCAAATAAGTAATCTCTATAAAATTAAAAATGTTGATGGAATAATAAATGGTGGTATATGGCAAATATTTTCACGGCCGTATCTCACACCCGGAACTTTTTATATACCAATGTTGTTTTATATATTTACAGGGTCGTCGGCAAAGTCTTCTCAAGGACTCTTGCTAAGACTCGTGCGCGTGGCCACAATCCCTCTCTTCTTATATGGCCTCTCTTCCGGGTTACAGTGTGTAAATTCAGGATATCCCAGACTTTGTGACGTTGTAATAAAACAAAAAAAAAAACAAACAAACGAATTATGGCTAAAGTGAATTGAAAAATCGTAAAAGTAAAAGAAAAAGTGAATGGAACAATATGAATTGTATGAAAGTAAAATGATGTAGAGTAAAAAGAAAATGAATGAATGAATGAATGAATGAAAACAAAGAAAAATAAAAAAGAAAAAGAAATCAAATAATAAATAAATAAATAAATAAATAAATAAATAAATAAATGTTCAACCTTTCTCTCGTGTTAGTAAAGTGTATCGTGAATTGAGCTAACAAAACGTGTCAAAATATTGAGTGTGTGAGTGAGCGAGGGAGATAATATGATCTGTGTATTGCATTGACTTTGATTTATGGATGAGTAAAAAGAGGGCATGCATTTCTGTAGCGCCACTAATCCTTTGCGTTGACCCTATATATTTTCCACGATTCAACAAGTGCCAGTCGCGTTTTAGCATTATCAGTCGTAAAACGACTGGTGCCTACTACTTTTAACGATGTGCCGTTTGTTCCTCGTCTTTTTTTTTTTTTTTTTTGTTTATCCCATCAACTGTAATAAACACAAATACATCTTACCTATATTCAATAAATAAAAATTACCTAATGTTAAATAATAGCTGTCAAATTACTTTTATATCATGTGTAGATTATTATTACAATGTAATTATTTATTTAATCTACAATAAATTACAAATTTTTTATTTTTTATTTATTTTTAGTTTTTTTTCTTCTTCTTTATTATTATTATAATTATATATTTTTATAATTTTAATGTATCCCACGTGGAATTATCAGTCGCTATTATATTTGTATATTACAATCGTATGAGTAGTGACATCTCGTAGAATTCTCGTCAACACATTCAGAAGTGAGACTCCGACTTTCAGCGGCTCTCAGCTCCTGTCCACCTCTCTCTATTCACGACTGCCGTTGTCTCTTTGTTGTGTCCGAGCTTTCAAATTGGCCGCGAGGCAATGTATAAATGAACAACGAGAGTGGGAGTGATATATACACATAATCATCCACTTACTTTCTCTCTGGTTGTTGGTAAAGTTAGACCTTATATACAGAATTGAACATTGTATGCGATTCAAGAGTAGTCAGCTTTAATATATAAATATAATATTTATCGGGTATACCCAACAAACTTAATTTAGAAAATGGAGATTTAGTGAAAAAAGGAAAAAAAAAAAAGAAAAAAAAAAGAACAATAAATAAATATGTAAATAAAAATTATTGTTTATATTTCATTAAATTGGAATAGAATAATGATACATTAGATGTTTGAGAGAAAAAATTATATTTATATTTATTAATGTCCGTATATACGTTAATTATTAAATCATCTGGTCATGATTAACACTCCCATCTTTTCATTTTCGGTTATAGTTATTATTTTCCATGTAATATATATATATTTGAAAGATGACTTGTTCCATAGTAGAAAAGGGGAGATTGACGTCATTAGTCAGACACGTTCTTATGTACAATCCGACCCTCTGAGTCACAGTATTGCCTGTTGGCCTGCCTTCTGTCTCTTCTATAGATATAATAAAAAAAAAAAAGTATATATATGGAAATAGAATTTGAAGTTGATGGAAAAAATTGTGAAATACCATGATGATAATGAAATACATGAAGAATATAAATTGAATTGTATTTAAATTGTTTGATTACAGAGTTGTGCAATGATGGGACTGCAGGCCACGGCAGGAAAACGTAAGCTTGAGGGAGGAGGCTGTATGGAATTCGACATGGATATGGGCGAGAGCCCGTCGAAACTTGGAAGAGTCGAGGGAAGTTGGTGGGCAATGGAAGACAGCTATACACCACCATTAAATCAATCGCCATCATCGTATTATGATATGGAAGTTAGTTCACCATGTTTACAAACAAATCCGTGTCAACCAACAGTAACAACAGCAACAACAACACCACCACCACCACCACCACCACCACCACCGTCAGCATCACAGTTGCATCATTCATCACAACATTACTATCATCAACGCGGTGGCGCTGGTGGTAACAATGGATATAATCAATTGTCAAGACCTCAACCCCAATGGGGTACGCCTCATCATTATGAACCACCAACGATACGAAGAGAAGAAAATGGCAAGAGTTATTTAGAGCTTGGATCGAGTTATCGGGCAAATGAACGTTGTTGTGAGGGCTCGAGGTCCAGTTGGTGTAGACGTGGTCGTGCGTGCTATCGTCAACGTAGGCTAGCCGTCCTTAATATTTCAATGTGTAAATTGGCGAGGTATCGTCAATTTCCCGATCCAAGTTTGCATCGTTCAGTACTAATATGCAATACATTGAGGCATCTTGAACGTGAAATGGAGAGAGACCGAAGTCCACCACCAATGGAGCCAGTTATACCACCTCCAATGGCGCAATTACAACCGCCTGAACAAGGTAGACTAACACCATTTCCAATGCCACCAGCATCATCAAATGAAACTGACGTTGATTCTGGTATTGGCGATAGTGACGACAGTCGTTCAATAAATTGGGGCAGTGTACTATCATTATCAAGTCAATCGCCGTTGGATCCATTAAATAATAATGAATTATTGGATGTTGATATTGGACCCGAATTAGATCTAGATTTTATGCCGGGCTGGAAGCTCACACCATTATCGGCTGATGACATCCTGAGAAGTACAAATGTTGCGGTTACTGCGGCAGCGGCAGCCGCTGCGGCTGCAACAACGCACGAGCATCAGATGACGTCGAGTGCTACAACAAATAATACAACCAACAATTGCAACAGCAGTAGTACGCACGAATCATTGATGTGCGTTGGTTCATAGCCCCCAATACTTGCGTCGTTGAGTCATCTCATCGACTTTTATCCTCTTATGCCACAGGGCAAATAGACAAAGCCCTTGTTTGGCCTTGAATACGACGATGACGACGACGATGAAACGATGCTGCGCCGAATGTCACGGGATGACCCCGTTTAAATCTCTACACTGCAAACGACAATGGAGAAAATTAAAATCTTCATTCAGCGCATCGTATGAATGTGTACGTGTGTGATCGTCGTTTATTTATTTAAACACTACGGCTCGTGTCAATTAACATGCCATTCGATTTTTATCATTTTCCATCATTTGATATTGCGCTACACATCGTTTCCATTAGTTCATCATCAATGTGTATAAAATTCAATGTGCGAGATGCCCTCACGTCGCTGTCGCTATATCGTATATGTCCGTATGTATGTATGTATGTATGTATGTATGTATGTATGCATGTATGTATGTATGTATGTATGTATGTATGTATGTATGTATGTATGTATGTACGAATGTATATATTTGTATGTGTATGTGCGTGTTTGAGCATTTAATAAGTCTCGTTACATGTGACCCATAAAAAATTGAAGACAAAAAAAAAAGATTTTCTTTTTTTTTTTGTTAATCGATCAAGTGGTTTGACATAAAGAAAATTGTCAATGACGATAGATTAAAAATTCACACCACTTGTATACGATAATTAGTTTTTATTTTGTTCATGAGTTCTCAACGGAAAATATGGTAGATCCCCCGGGCTGGCGATGAATAATTAACAATAAAAAAATATAGTTAACTAAGGAACGTCAAAGATTCTTAGTTTCAATTTTTCATTATCTTTGGACGATTCCACATTTTTCCACACCTTTCTACTACATAAACGAAAAAAAAAAAAAAAAAAAAATTAAAAAATTAAAAAAAAAAATTAATTAATAATAATAAATGAATAAATAAATAAGTAATTAAATAAAGAAATCATCGCTTGCCTAGCTGGTCGAAACGTTGAGTACACTTGAACAGACAATGCTCATCGTATATAAAGAAAAAAAAAAAGAAACAAAAAATAAATAAATAATAAAATGAAAAAATAATAATAAATAATAAAATAATGAGAAAAATATTCATTGTTGAATATTATTGAGAATCAATTGGGGGAAAAAAAATAAATAAAAAAAAAAAAGGGATTGAATGAGTGCCTCGAAGAAAAATGACATTTTTTCAAGTGGCGACAACGTCGTGATTTAGGCCCAAATACATTTTCATATGTACGGTGCTAGGTTCAATTTGATCCTGGTGCTTGATGTATTTCAACATTTTTTTTATTTTCAAATTCAAAAATTTGTCATATAAATAAAAAAAAAAGAAAAAAAAAAGTGTTACTTGAGCCAAACGGATTGCAAATAAAGTATGAAAAATACATAAATAGAAGGGAAGAAAAAAATAAATAAATAAATAAATAAAAAACAAAAAAAAGATGATGAGAGCATCACCAATCGCGTATATACCGTCAAAAGTACCTGGATTGTTAAAATGTCGGATTGTTTTTTAGATAGAAAATTTCATGAAGGTGGTGTTGCCACTTCATAACGCGAAAATTTGCCAACCTGCGAATGATCTCTCTCGATAGTTAATCAATGCTATTTACATAAATAACATGTGGAGTGGCATACGCTGGGTCATGACCCAAAACGAATTTTTCTACGTGAATAAAAATAATAATAATAAATAAAAAAATTTTAAAAAAGAAAAAAAAAAGGCATTATTATTGATGGCAGGGTAGAAAATAAAGAAGAAATGATATGCATGATGTATTTTGTGTGCATTCACACAATTTGTCCGACGAGCGCAGCTATACTTAACACATTTGAATTTAATTGTCAAATTAACTAAATAAAATAACAAAATGATAATGAATAATAGTTATAAATACAGACAAAATCAATGAAAATCCAATGGATTACTTAAAAAGAAGACAACCGTAACAGTATACACATCCAATGTGTGTCTATTAAACAATTATTCGTATATATCAATGCACGCAAATTTTCACTGGTTGTATATGACAAATGAGAAAAGAAAAAATTCAAATGTTTTATTAGTCATCATATTCGATTGTGCAAAAAAGCAAAAAAAAAAATATGGTCTAAGTATCACCGTTACCATTTGTATTTTGCTTTTTTTTTTTCCCCTTCCCACTCGTTGAATTAGGTTAATTAATAAATCTGAAGCAATATTACGTTATGAAAGAATGATAATTTTGACCGTGTAGTAAAAAATTAAAAAATTATGAATACCATACGAATATGTCAATAATCATTATAGGTTGTTTCTTCTGTACCATTTGATATTTTAAGTATATAAGAATCGGGAAAAACCGCAATTAGATACTATAATTCTTTAGTAAAAAGATTGAAACAAAAAAAAAATAATAATAATAATAATAAATAAATAAAAAAATAATGCAATTTCGTCCATAGCGGTACCCGATTCACATTAATTTATAAATATTAAATTTTTCAAACAATAACAGAGAGCAATTGAATTAATTTTTGGGTATGTTAAGTAAAGAACAAATAAAAATTAAACAATGGAAGAAAACAAAAATAACAACAATAATGATATAATAAAAATACTTGAGGGATGATTTGAATTGAAATAATAGGAATTCGATGACGGTGACGTGTATGGTGAGTGACGTGGAAAATAAAATTACAAAAAAAAAAAGAGAGAGAGAGAGGGCGAAAGAAAGAAAGAAAGAAAGAAAGAAAGAAAGAAAGAGAAATAATTAATTGATAAAATAACAACGATAATTATAAATTTCGTCACAAATTTTTATTCCATTCAATTTATTTATTTATTTTTTTTCTTTTCTTCTTGCACAAATTAATTACTTTTATTCAAATGGTATTAATCATTGAGTGCCGTGTGAGCACTCGATTGAACGTGGATGCGATGTGTGTGGATAAAAAGAGAAAGAAAGAATGAAAAATAAAAAAAATAGATAAAAGTGTGTATGGGCTATACGCGCGACATAGTGTATGTTGTTGTATGTTCACAAAAAAAAAACAAAAAAAAACAAAAAAAAAACTAAAAAACTAAAAAAAAAAAACAAAAAAAAATTGAATATATAAAATGCATATATTATATATATTCGGTGACTACAAATCCTGTAAATAGTATACATATTACGCAAGAGATATGATTAAGCAGCGAGAAATAGATATAAAATGAAATATACATAAGATATTATATATTATATATACATATATATGAGAACAAGAAGTATATATATAAGATTATTATATATATTTACCTTGGTAAGTGATACAAAGCGTTGTAGCAGTGATCTCACTTGATTAACGAAATATTAATAATAATATTGTTGATTGATTCTATGGCATTTAACTTAATTCAATGTAACTTCGATTATCCATTTGTATTTGGCCTGTTAATTAATCGACTTGAATATTGAGAATCGTGTTGATAACTATACGTATTCCAAAACACTAATCTTCCAATTTTCCTTTTATTTTGATTAATTATTTTGATTAAACAAAAAAACAATAATAATAATAATAATAAATAAATAAATAAATAATTAAATGAAAATAAATAAATAGTAAAGATATTGTGCAAATTTCACGCTGGCCGTGGATTCTCGTTACGAGTCGATTCGTTGAGGTCGTTTTTTTTTTTGTTTTTTTCTCTTGATATTTCATTATTCACATTCATTTTCTTATTCGGTTTTCTCTCATCACTTATTTTTTTATCATCATTTTTGTTTTTGTTTAATTGAGAAAAAAATTATTTTAAATGATACTTGATAAATTTTTTATTTCTTCAATTCTATATTATACATATGTCCCATTATATTTTGGAATAAATTGAAAAGAAAAAAAAAAAAAAAAAAAAAAAACG
Organism: Dinocampus coccinellae; assembly: GCA_963920625.1. NCBI lineage: Eukaryota > Metazoa > Arthropoda > Insecta > Hymenoptera > Braconidae > Dinocampus > Dinocampus coccinellae. Next base: position 17,616,284 of record OY987184.1, read on the forward strand.
AAATAAAACAAAACAAAATGTATATGCCGATTGAAATCATGATTTTTATTAATTATAGCGACAATGTGTAGCAGCAGATATATTCGTATAGTATACACAAAGATACTAGTCGCTCGGGCCACTTTGTTTTAATTATCATCAAACGTTGAACAATCTATAAAGAGATTAATTTTGTAAGTCAAGTGAGTTCACGTAACGCTACGGGAACTTAGGGCAGGAAAGACAACATGTGTACATTGTAAATAGTAGCACAGAGACGATTTACAGAAAGACAGAGTTAAAGTTGCATCGAAAAATAAAAAAAATGAAAAAAAAAAAAATAATAATAAATAATAAATAAATAAATAAATAAATGAATAAATAAATGAATAAAAAAAAAAAATAAATAAATAAAAATCAACATCTACGCCATGTATTCGAAGCGTGGGGACGTGGAAAAAGGATGGAAATAAAGAAAACAGAAATACAATAAATTTTTTTTTTTTATTTTTTTTCTACAGAATATAAAAAAATAGCAAAATAATTATTCATACAGAATTACAAAAAATAGTTACAAATTGAAATATGAAAAATCTTTTTTTTATCTAACTTTTATCATAGAATTAATTTCAATTTTTTATTTCAACAAACCGTCATGTGATTGTCCCTAATTTGCTTCGACTTCTGGCGTACTCGTTTTATAGATGAAACAAAAAAATAGAAAAGATTGTATGATGCATAGTATATCTCTAAAGAACGTGGACCGATCACTCGATATTTCATCGTACTTCTTGTGACAACCGCATTGAACAAAAACAAAAAAAAATATAGATATATATGAAAATAAAATTTTTTAAATAAATGAATAAAATGTTTTTTCAACGCATTTAGTAAAAAAAATTTTTTCTTTTTACTTGGACAGAATATTTGAAATAAATTATGCATGAAATTGGGATTGAATGTGAGAATGAGGAAAATGAGGAGAGAGAATAAATTGATAGAGAAAAAAAGAGTATAAAATAACAATAACTCTAGTCGTGAGCGGTCCAAAGTTGCGGTACGCAAAACACGAGTGGTTCGACACGTTATTTTAGCAGCAAAAGTTGTATCACACGTCCTGTTTTACCAAAATATCGGCAACGACAACAGAAACTGGGAAAGAAAAAAAAATATATAATAATAATAATAATAATAATAATAATAATAATAATAAAATAAAACAACACACAATATGGACAACAACAGCAACCATAAAACAAAAACAAAAAATAATAAAGAGTATTATTCTATATATACCGATGATTCATGTCTTTTAATACCTGTCCTCGATCAGCAATATGCATCACATAATTTTCTCAATGCATATGTCGTTAATGGTGACATTATAACGAGAATATAACTGAGAATGTAGTAAAAAATATAAATATGCGCTAATGCTTTGGCAATTTCAAATGATGTCTGCAGCAAAGCATATCTTCGTTTACCAGCTGCCACAGTTGACATTGGATCCTGGAGTATGTATAATCGAAGTCCAGCCCAATATGGATAAGTATAAATTCTCCAATCTAATAATCGAAGATCACAAAAGAATAGATGTCGGTCTGTTTCGCACATGTTATTCCAAACTTTTTGTGTTTCATGAATATGAATTCGCCAATTTCCGTCCCAAAAGAAAAAGATTTTTCGTAAATTAATTGTAACTTTCCAAAATATTGAAAGAGCTCTACAAACATTAACATATAAATAAATTGATTAGTAAAAATTATAAATAAAAAAAATGAGTAATGAGATATTGATTGAGAAGACAAAAAAGTTTTAAAAACAGAAAAAAACTCACTGAGGTTTTCGAAATGTTGCTAATAGTACAGCATCCGCAATTACAGCTGGTATGAAATGGGTAAAAATATGTAAGAATATAAACAAAAGGAAGCTCTGTGTAAATACAGTGAAGTGCGGCCCGACCATTCTCGCAGATGGTGCTTCTTTGCCGCGGGGTACAGCATTTTGTTCAAAATATGCAATAGATACAGGATTTACAGTGGACGAACCATAATTAAATACCATCACATCGCCAATATTATTTTTCCTAATGAAAAAAAATACAATTTCCAAAATTAATTGTAGAATTAAATAATAAAAAACGAAGAAGAGGGAAGAAAAATTAATGATTATTAACAAAATGGTAAGAATTTGGGAAAATAAGCATTACCTGTTTTGGATGGCGTCCCATATTATTGCAATAAGTGCATTAGCGCACATATCAACGGGTATAAAATCAACTGTATAATTTTGTCCATATCCAACGTGCACTAAACCAAGTCCATTTCCTAAAAATATTGCGGCTGGCCCATTAATATTGCCACACCATGCTGCAATTGGTTCTTGATAAGTTGATATTACTGAAGAAATAAAATATATACGAATTTTGCAAATTAAATGTTTCATAATAGACAATAAATATTCGTTGAATTGAATTTATACAAACCAATACTTGGCCTATAAATGATTGATGCAAATTTAACTTCCTTCGCAAACTCTTCAACCAACCATTCAGCAGTAGATTTACTGTATGTATACATATTTACCCATGGGTGCAAAGCAGCATCTCTTGCCGTATCTGTTACACCACTTGGTGTTTGTTCATCGGCATCAATAAAATCTTGTATAACTTTGTAATCAGCGGGTGGTGGATAACATTTTTCTTCAATGTTTCGCCGATGGCAATGTGAATATGCCGTTGAAACGTAAGCAAAACACTTGATATTTTTGCATTCTTTAGCTAAATCAAGCATATATTTAGTGCCTAATACATTACAACGCAGCATTGTTGATAATCGAGTTTCAAATTTTACGTTTGACGCATTATGAATTATTATTGTTACTTCATCAATTAACATTTTTCGATTTTCATTGGTCAAATTCATTCCCTCTTCGATTAAATTGCCTTCAATTGTAAAAACTTTTGACGTAAAATTTGGTCGTAATTTACGTAATTTATCAAAAAGCTGTAATGTTTTTAATATTTATAAAGTTTATTTTTATATAAAAAAAAGTATTGTATTACTTACTATGTGTTGAAAATATTTTTCCATTCGTTCTTTCGATGACACCTTGTATGGCCGAACCATTAGATACAATTTTTTTATACGTGGACAACTTCTTAGTAACTTTTCGACAAAACATTTTCCCAAAAATCCAGTGCATCCAGTGAGAAACACTGTCTGCCCTGCGAAGAACTTTTCAATTTTGCTCTCTTCAGTATCATCAGGACCAAATTCAAACTCGTCGGATATTCTTTTGTAAATTTCTTCCATTGTTAAGTATATATTTTAAATCATTGATACAAAATATTTCAGAATAAAATTCTTTATATAATTTCACTACTCATGAAAGTTTCATATGACAATGAAGTGATATCCATGTGCTATATCCTTTTTAAAGCAGCAGTGCGGTTTATGTAAAGTATTGTCAAACATACTTACATATTCATTAAAAACTCCATAATAAACTGATTGAAATACATTTGCGTAAAACCAAAAACGCTGACGCACTGAGGGTCACGACCAACTGTCAAACGTAGTTTGACCAAAGATAAATTTCCAGCGACTTTGAATATTTTGAATTAAAATTTGATGGTGAATTATGAAAGTAAAAGTATTTATAAATAATCGACAAATACATTAATTTTTCAATATAATTGTTTTATATAATTTTTTTAAAATTAACAATTATTTCCGGAATAAAAATTTATTACACGTATGGAAAAAATATTCAAATTGAAATAAAATTTTTTTTGAAAATAAAATTTTATTTTTTTTTTTTTTCATCTTGTAATGATAAGAAAAATTACTATAACTTTATATTTGTAGTCGATTCTTTTGTGTTACATGCTTGCTCAATATAAGTATATAAAGGTAAGAACCGAAAATGACATGTGCATGACATGATCGAATCTAATGATTTAAGCCGTCATTACTATTGAGTAATCGTAATGTTGAGTGGTCATCGAATTTGTGATGATCTGTATGTCAACGATTTTTTTATATAATTACTAATACTCGTAGCTTTATTAGATTTATTATTTTTTTTTTTTCTTACATCAAAAACATGTTGTCATGGACCATGAGGAGCTAAATTGCCAAAGGAGACTACCACAATCTCATAGATATTTTACATTCATATAAATCATTTAAATTTAAATTTACGATTATATATATATGGGAATATTCATATTTATAATAGAAAATTGTCTTATTTTTCTGACACATGAATACTGTCAATAATAGAAGAATTATTGGTATTGGACTTATGAATATTTTCAAAGTGTTCATAAAGCTCAGTCTTTGTTGAAAATATTTCGTTACACTCTTCGCAACGAATAAAAAGTTTTACTTCGTGCGTCTTCATATGCTTAATCATATAATTTTTTTGTGAAAATTTTTTATCACATCTATCACATGTAAACGGTTTAATGCCCGTATGAATTCGTTCGTGTACAGTCATCGCACCTTTACGTGTAAATGATTTATTACAATATTGACAAACGTATGGGCGGATTTTTGAATGTACTTTCATATGTTGACTGAGATTACTTGAACATCTGTATTGCATATTACATAATTTACAAATATATGGACGCTCACCAGTGTGTATTCTTTCATGTATCAATCGCGCTTCCTTTGAAACGAATGACTCTTCACAAAATTGGCATGCATGCGGTCGCTCCATTGTATGTATTGATTTTGTATGATATTTCAAGGAGTTTTTATTTGCTAATTTCTTACCGCATTTGTCACATTCTATTCGCATCTGATCGCTGTTATGTGTACGTTCGTGACTTATTAATGCTGCACGTTTTGAAAATATTCGTGTACACTCTTGACATTTCCACACAGTTTTATCACTACATTTTTTTTTAATACTCTCCAAAATATCATTTTCAGAATGTTCCTTTCGGTGAATTTTTAATTCACTCATTGACTTACATCGAGACATACAAACCTGAAATTGATAAATTATATTTGACATAATGATTTCTATTTTATATTAAGATATTCACAATATTTAAAATCATATTTTCGTTCAACTATAACTCACACTACACGTATAAGTGCCAATATTATTGTTATGTCGTTTCAAATGCGTGTTCATATTTCCTCTACGATTGAATGTAATTCCACAAATTGGACATTCATATTTATTTGATCCATGCGACAAATAATGTTGTCGTAATTGTATCCGTTTTGAAAATGCCTTTCCACATTGTTCACATATATACGGTTTGTTTCCATTGTGCTGATTCATGTGTTCCCGCAAATGAAATCTAAATAAATATAATTATTAACAGATGATAAAAATATTTTGTTGTTTATTATTAATTTCTCCTAAAGTTACCTTGATCTGAATGCATTACCGCAAATTTCACATATATGACGTTTTTTCTTACTAATGTCTAAATGTATTCTTTTGTGACCGCGTAAATTATTGGAATGTTTAAAACTCTTTCCACATAGGTCACACAGATATGGTTTATCTTGTCGATGCGTAGCTTCATGAACATCTAAACTTGACCACTTCTCATAAATTTTATCACACATACCGCATTGAAATAAAATTCGTTGGCCAACGTGAGTCTCGGAAATATGAGATTGTAATTTTTTACGATTTGTAAATGCAAGTGAACAGTGTCCACATCGTCTATTTTGCTGTGAAATGTTATTTTCACTCTGCAATTCATCGTGTGATATTGACTTATCATACTTATTAAATGTCTCATCACACTTTTTATCTTCAAAAATTTTTAATTTTTCACTATATGGTATTTTTTGTTCTCCTACTGATTTATTGCTTTGAAACAAAATTTGTTCAGATACAGAACAAATTACTTGAATATTATTTTTAGGTAATGTTTGATTACTATTATGATGATTTTGCAATTCACTATTATCAGTTATATCAATGACATTCTCATTATGTTTTTCGGTTCTAGAATTGAAATTTTTTTCTACTAATGCTATAGATGATTGATCTTCAACAATATTTGAATTCTTCAATACTTGCAATGGTTGCAGCATTAAATTATTCAAATCTGTGTGTGTGATATTTTTCAAACGATTATGAATTTTCGTAGATGACGAAGATAATGATGATGATGATGATGATGATGATGATGATGATGTTGAGGATGAGGATGATGATGATGATGATAAATTATTTTCATTATATTGAATGGTAGACTGATTGTCTAATGCTTCTTGTGAGAATGAATCTTTATTAATTTCTACATTGAAATCTTGTAATGCTGAAGTTGTTGAGTCCTTTGATTTATCGGCAATAATTGTTGCATACTCGTCTGTTGGATTTCTTGGACACATTTCGGTATTTATTTCTAATTCATAAGTATTTATTATTTCGCGAAATTTATCTTCATTGTTAAACTGTAAAATTAAGTATAATATCATATATAAATAATTAATTATTATTGTGAATGAACACAATCGAGTATTCATATGAACGCATATACCTTAAACGGAAGATGTAAATATTTTCTTAATTTTATGTCTGTTTGTAAACATGTCACAACCAATGAATGAAATACATCCAATTTTTCATAACAATCTGAACACATTTTTTGTGGCAAGGAATCACCATTGTCTGTTTCAATTAATATTGGTAAATGCAAATGAATTTTGTCTTTTATTTTCAATTCAGTACCGCGTTCATTAACAATATCGAACCCATCAATTATCGATTGTCCACAAATGCGACATAAATTTTTAAGTCGAATCGTCATTCCTTCAAATTGATTTAAATTTATGTTTATATTACAAAAATTTATTTCATTGCTGTCATTAACATTTTCATTGTTTGAACTGTGTAATTGGTCATTGTAAATAGTCGTTGGATAATTGGAATTTGCATTTTGTGCGAAATTCGAAGGAAAATTGGTGTTTACTGTGTCAATGCAATCATGCAATCGTAATGAATCAATTACATGATCGGAAGAAGAATAGTATTCTTTTGAGGAAGTGAAATGTTCTGGTGATGTTCTTTCGAATCGGAATAGTGTTGGTATTGCACCTTGTGCAATAACAATTTGATTTGTTTTAGATAAATAATAATGATCCTCGATGTGATTTGAACATACATAATAATTCATATGTAATTCTTCATTTGATTTCATCAACAAGTCTGGACGTCCACAATTGTGAGCCCAAATTGTCGATCTGCAACAATGACAGTAATATTTATGTTCGAATTAATTTTTATTATTAATCATTTATTCATTAATTCAGTACATTTATTAAAATATGTAGGCCGGGTCACACCCTTAACATCCGGTTGTTGAAAATTGCAACGTTCATATTTAATGCCAATATTCAATACATAATTGCACTTATTATGAGGAAAGTAATAATTTTTTTTGTTTAATTTCTATAATCAATGTAAGCAAAATATATTTAACCTGTAGGTTGATATTATAATAATAATTAAAAATATGATATCTTACGTGTCATCATCAGGGAAACTTATGAAAATGATATCGCTTGAATCTTCACTTTCAACTGAATATTTACATGATGGTGCAGCACAAACAATTTTCATTGTTCCAACTATTTTTATATAACAATTCTCGTATATATAATTTTATCATATGAAATGTTTTATATGGTTTTTGGACAATTCATCAAAGAGTCAACTATAACAATAAGCCAAATTCGACATTATCAAAATATCACGACTCATTAATATTATATTTATTATGTAAACTGAACTGCACAGTATATTCATAATAAATATTTCAATCATATTATTGAAGAAAAAAAATTATGAGACATAGGTACAATTATATACCAATGTATCAGCTGATTTTGAAGTTAGAGAAGGAAAAAAAAAATTTACCCAAAATATTAAATGTAACATAGTTTGATAGTATTCCACGTAGGCAGTTAGTGGCGTTAGTGACGAAATTTATATGAATTGTAGGGGGCAATAGTGTGCTGGCAACCTAACCCTTAACTTTACTAATTTATCGTGTATATTTCAATTCACTTTATACACAAGTGAATTGTCATGGCTCCTTTTATGTGGAGTTATCGAAATATAAACCGGTTTATCATTGATATACAATTATTTCAATACATAATTATATTATTTGGATTATTCAATCTGTCATTATGTCTTTATGAGGATCAAGTGGGAAAATTTGATTGGTAATTATTACATTGAAAGATACATTTATGCTATTCATAGGGCAAACAATTTTTTTAATAATAATAATTTGCATATTAAATTATTCAATAATATTCGAATTTGTGATTGAAATAATGATTAATTATTTATTTTAGGCGCCAAAATTATGTAGGCCGCATTAAATTTGCTAGTTTCGATACAGTTTCTACCGCGAAAAAAATTATTGTTGCCACTGAGGAAAATGTTGTTGCTGCATTGAATTTGAAATCAGGTATTATCAATCATTACATATATATACACATATAACACTAGTTGAATTATTACTGATAACAATAAGACTTTTTCATCACACAATCATATTATTGATAGGTCAAATACTATGGAGAAGAGTATTGGAACAAGGTTATGCGGGTAAAATACACGCATTGGGTGGAGTTTCTGATGGGGATTTGATTTCCGTGAGCGGTGGAGTTCCTGCAATTGTTCGAGTATGGGATCTTGCTACCGGACATATTCTCAATGAATGGCCAGTTGCTGATCAAAATTCCGAAAGGTAAATATTTTTTTTCTTTACTTTAATTGAAAGCTCGAATAAATATAATTGACAATTTACACATCAACTCATTCTTATTATAAGCAATTCATCAATTTAATTAATTTATTGATTATTTTATTATTTTATTTTCTGAAACTAACTATATTGGTATTTCAGATTAGATTCACCATTTATATCGTTTTCCAAAATTGGCTTGTATTCTGCTGACAGGTTTTTGTTAATTATAATATGAATACGCACATATATTCACGATACCCACCATATTTTGATGAATGAAAAAAATATCACTCGCTACATTTCATGATAAATCTTTGTTTTGTTGGTTGAAATATTGTTGTAATTGAATTGTTTATTTTTCAATGTAATAATGATTTTTTTTTGTTTTTTTTTTTTATCAATCTAGAATACAAGATGTGTTGTGGCATTTGAAGGATGGAACACTCCATCACATATTACCATTGTACAGTAGTGGAGTTGAAGTTACATCGTATGATAGTAAAACCGGAGAAAAATTAAATACACGTAAAGTGTCTGCACCATTTATAACTCCTGAAACAGAGTAAGAATATTTTGTGATTATTTCAATTATTAATTTATCTTTATGAAGCGATAAATACAATTTTTATATTTATAGGTGTGTGTTGACTGCGCCGTATCTTGCATGTTTGAAAGGTGATGATTCGTTGGCAATGTTACTTGTGGTAAATTTATTTGATGCGAATGCTCAGCCACAATCTATAACAATCAATAGCATATTTGGCGCTGGTGCTCAAGGACCATTCCATTTAGTATCATCATCCGGAGATGAATCAGTATTGTCTGTAATTGCTGTTGGTGACAATAGACAGCGAATATTAATACCCGACAAAGTAACAAATACAATTCCACGGGATATCGATGGTGATGCCAAACTTTATATTACGATTATTGATAATGAGAAAGTTGTATTGGAAACTACATTTAAAGATGAGGTAAATTTAAAGACAATGCTACATTTATTTTTGTAATCAATTGAAAATTTACATTTAAATTATTTATGTAACTATTTTGTGGGTTATAGGTTACACAAATCAAAGCGACAAATCTTTTGACATCCGAATCTTTGCCAGAGTTGTCATTCACTGTATCACACAATGCACTCTTATTTCCAACAATTCTTGCTTCTACATGTTCGCGAGTGAACAAACGAGTAATTTGTCAACATTTATTGTCATCGGAAGATCATGGTGTTGCATTATTGCAACATAATAAATTAATATGGGTACGTGAGGAAGCGCTCGCTAGTATTGCGACTGTTGAAATATTGGAATTGCCTATGTCAGACCGAGATCAAACAATTGAAACTGAATTCGATCAGAAAGAGAGTAAGTTTTTTTTTAATTTCATTTTTCATTTTTCATTGACGTGAAATATTTTTATTCTTAACAAATAAATGTATATTTAATTTTTACGGGTATTGTCAATATCAAAATACATAGGTCACCAATTGAAATTCCAATATACAATTTGCATGAGATTATATTTTATTTCGTAATAAAATTTTATATTGAACGTGAATATAATAATGGCCATATTTATATATATATATATATATATATATATATACACATATATATACTACATATACTATATAAATTTAATCCTATATAAACAGATTGTATCAAAAAAATTTACGATATAAATTTTTTATTGGGTTTCTTTAAATTTTTCTGTGACGTATAACGTAATCATTTGAAATATGGTATTAATAAAATTTCTTTTGTAAATGGCTGCTGGCAGGTATCGATATAGACGGTTCATGTAAGTAGTAATTGCAGAACTGCAGGCTGGTTACAAAAAATAAAAATAAACTTCTTTGTATTATTTGAAAAAAAAAAAAAAAAAAAAAAATCGCATGAATTGCGTTTATCTTCTTTTTTAGATATTTTTTTAGCGTGTAGGTAAGCTTTGATGGTAGGCGCCTTATTTTAAATTGTAACTCGAGAGCGTTATTGCATTTGAGATATTGTATCAAAAACAGCAGCGCATGGATTTCGAAGAAAGTTCAATTAATGAATTCATTCATGATAATTATATATTGTGCATGATTTGTTTCTATTGGGAAATAGAATCAACGTGACAGTATACATGGCTTGCAGAATAAATTAATAAATATAATTAGTTAATGTTGAATTATTTTTTGCATGAAAATATAACGATGAAATTATAGTCATTCAATAATTTTTACATACAATTTTGAAAGCATTTATTATTTCTATTTCTATTGTATTTTGAAATGTATGAACAGATTTGAGAGCGATTATTGAAACGATTATTCATAGACAAATCGTCTTAAAGATTATTATAAAATAAATTCAAATATGTGTTTTATAATAAATTTTACAGGGGATATTATTGGAATGGCGACTCGAAGATTGAGTGCACAAGCGAATCAATTAAAATCATTATTCCAATCGGTATTTGATATGAACCCACAACCGTGGAATCAACGGGCCGATTTAGTTAGAGATAAATTTGGATTGCACAAAATGATTGTAGTGGTCACAAATGCTGGAAAAGTAAGGATAAGAGAAAAAAAAAAGACAAATTTTTTTACAATATTTGAGTACTCGTTTATTATGTTATTCAATTAATATTTTTGAATTTTCTCTTTTTCACTTGCAGCTGTATGGTATTGAATCGAAAAAAGGCGAAATTATTTGGCAATTGAGATTAAATAATTTTGCCAGTTTGAAGAAAGACACCAATATTGTTTTACTGTATGTTCAACGGGGCAGCCGTCATTTTCCACATCCACCACAATGTGCATTATTGGCTTCAGACAAAGTATAGTTTGAACAAATGATTGGTATTTATTGTTATTTTATCAATTGATAATGTTAAATTTATTATCTATTTTTTTGTCCATTAGATATCTGGGGAAGGTGTGATTTTCACATTTAATCCAATTACTGGTCAGGCATTGGGTGGCTTAGTAAAATTGGGATATAAGATCAAGCAATCAATGTTGTTACAAGTAACTACCGATGATTTTCTCCGTGCAATATTACTGCTCGACACCCGAGACAAAATTCATGTTTATCCGGAAAATGCAACTGCAATAACTGCGTCTGTTGGCAAAAATACGTATTTATTCACGGGCGATGTCGAAACTGGTGTATTATCCGGATTTTCGCTTGCATACAGCACACCCACTGTTAGTTTTAACACAAAAAAAAAATAATTACTATAAAATATATTATATTGAAGGACATGCAACAATAGGTAAAAATATATTTTTATTATTTTTAGGAATTGATAGCTCATAAAGTTTGGGAATTGGTTTTGTCACCGAGGAATCAAATAATAACTCATATTGCATCAAAAAATCCGTTGGAACATGTACATTCTCAGGGACGAGTTTTGGGTGATCGATCAGTATTGTATAAATATATTAATCCAAATTTAGTAGCTATAGTTACAGAAGGTGTTGGCAGTACTCATAAAAGTGAGTTTTTAGATATTTTTTTGTTTACAAAAGTGTTGAAAAAATATATTAATTTAAATTATCTGTGTATCGTAATAATTTTTTTTTCTTCTATATTTATAGATACTATGAATTTATATCTTCTGGATGTTGTATCTGGATCAATGATATTTTCTTTAGTTCACAAACGTGTTCGTGGACCAATTCACATAGTTCATTCAGAAAATTGGGTTATGTACAGTTATTATAATGACAAAAGTCGCAGAACTGAAATTGCTACATTAGAACTTTATGAAGGAAAAGTACAAAGCAATACTACTGTCTTTTCATCCTTGACAACAACGCGACTGCCATTGGTTGAAAGACAAGCATTTATATTTCCAGCTACAATTGAATCCATGCAAGAAACTATAACTGAAAAGGGGATAACGAGTAAGCATATTTTAGGTGAGTTTGTCATTTGTAATCAACTCAATTGTTTCTCTTTCATTATGGAATATTAATAAAAATATGAATAAGAATATATTAATTTCTTTCTTCACAGTTTCTTTAGCTAATGGTGGAATTTTGGAGTTACCATGGATGCTGTTAGATCCAAGAAGGCCGACAAATCCAGAATTAAGGGAAGAAGGTGTTATTCCTTATATGCCAGAAATTCCAATACACATGGATGCTATTATTAATTATAACCAAAGTGTATTCAGAATAACCGGAATCCATACAAGTCCAAGTGGCCTCGAAAGTACTTGTTTAGTATTTGCACATGGTCTTGGTAAGATATTCCGTCATAATTAACATTATATACGTATAGTATATTTAACATTGATTATTGATAATATATTATATTAATTGTATTTTAATTTTTCATATTTTACAGATTTATTCTATACTCGAGTAGCGCCATCAAAGACATTTGATGTACTGAAAGAGGATTTCGATTATTATTTAATTGTTATTGTGCTCGTAGCACTTTTAGTCGCATCATATGTAACGAAAAAGTTGGCATCACAAAAAGCACAGAAACAAGCCTGGAAATAAAATAATGTTCGAGGCGGAGGAGAAAAAAAACCAAAAAAAAAAAAAAAATTAGTTACATCACTTAATTTTCTCATTCGTTTCTGTTTATACAAGTCTACTAAATAGTAACTATTTCTCATTATCAAATTCACCAATTTTTTCAAACTACGAATGGCTGTTACTGCGTAAAGTGCATTCTGAAATATAACTTGTTAATTTGTGTACGTATTTAGTGTATGTATAAAAAAAAAAAAAAAAACATGAAAATAACTAGATCAATTAATTTATAATAAAATCTAGCACGATTGAAATTTTACAGAACTAGTTTCAGTGGAACATATTTTTATCACATTTCAAACAAAAATACTCGTAAATTTTACTTTGAAACAAAAAAAAAGATACATTTTCTTTTTTACTATGGTGCAATTGGATTGTTCGTTTGAAATATGATGCGGGCACAGGTGCAGTATTGATGTGTTGAATTTGCGGCTGCGCAATAATGATACGTAATCACGTGTGATATTATTGCTGTTCAGCCTGGGGTTTACATACATAGATGACAGAATTGCGAATCAAACGTACTCTGTGAACGATCTGAACGAGTGAATGATGTAGTTAGGAGTAGTAAAAAAAAAAAAACCATAATGAATATATGAATGTGTACAAAAATAATTTCACGTATTTCCTAATTTCATCAAGTGTCTATGAAAATTAACGTTATTTATCCTTCGATAAATAATTAAAATAACACGGTAATAAACATAAATTATTCACAATTCGTATATTATTGAAATATTTAATGCATATATTTATACAATTTATTAATAACATTTTTATGTAAAAATTAAATATCTATAATACCAAAAAATTTTATATTATTTATAATAAATGATATAAAAATAGTTTCAAGTGATGTTTTGCGTAGAAATTTTGTTTGCATATGTTTGTCATGTGTGCTATGTACATTTATAAAAGCCGCAATGCAGTTTTTTCATGGCTTCATTCAATAGATAAATTGATTACACATAAATAAATTCATATATATATTTAACAATTATCTAAAAATTATTTCATTCATATAAAATGTACGTGTTCAATAAATACACACAATTTGAATATATAGAAAATAAATCGTTCCATATAATTTATAAATTACAATCCAAATAATTCGTGAAAGTTATCATTTTATTAAATGCAAAATCATTCACATCACGAAATATCAATAAATTATGTAAGCGAAGTAGAAGATTTTTATGTAGAAAGAAAAAAAAAAAAACGTCAGCAGTACAAAATAACAAATATAAATACATATGTACTCGGTGTGGTCTATTATTCTTATCTGAAGTTACGTAGTTTTAACGCGTGGAAACAAGCCCCCTCTTTTCCCATTGGTTGTGAATATTATTCAATTGTTGATATCGTTTTGAGATCGAGGTCGCATTTGAATCCGGAAATAAATTAATCACATTATTCATTATATTAATTAATGCGTATGCATACATCCTGTTTTGTTTTATTTTTCTTATTATTTATTCTTATTATTTTTTTTTAGAGATAAACTAATTTTTTTTGTTTATCAGATATCATTTAATAAACGATGGTAGATGTTACAACTGCCCTGCCATCGAATGACGGAGGAACATTGATGGGTCGTACAAGAGGTGCATTAAGGTCAATGAGATCTGTACTTGGTGGTGGTGGTGAATATTTGCAAGGATTAGGTAGTAGAATTGGATCGGCTCTCAGTAGCAGTTTCGAAGACAGCGAAATCACGAGTGCTTCGTTACCACCATCGCCATCTCATCCCAATGATCAGCAAACGATGAATAATAATGAAGCGACAGCACGTCGTAAATTACGATTACCTCGGTACCATTTACAATTCAATTAGAATATTTTCATTTCAATTATTATGGAGAGTTTTTTAAATGTAATTTCATTTGTATTTCATTGTAGTTTTGGCGTTGGTCATTCGTATGAAGATTATGAAACGATGGCCCGACATAAACTTGAACGTGAGGGTTGCACAAAATTTTCTCGTTCCTTGAAAAAATTTCCGCTTGGTATGACATACGAGGAAATAACATCATCAAAGACACCAGTAATTGAAGCATTAGTAGAGACAAGAGTGAAAGAGGAAATAAGTCCAGATAGAGATAGCCTCGAGAGTAT
This sequence comes from Dinocampus coccinellae, assembly GCA_963920625.1. Lineage (NCBI taxonomy): Eukaryota > Metazoa > Arthropoda > Insecta > Hymenoptera > Braconidae > Dinocampus > Dinocampus coccinellae. The sequence goes on from OY987184.1 coordinate 17,631,667, forward strand.
TGAACCATTACAGGAGAAAGATATTAAAGCAAATGGGCCAGACCCCTATGACAAGCTCAATTATAAAACAGGTAAATAAATAATTATAGAATCGAATTGAATATAATCATTGAATTAAAGAAATTACTATGCAATTTATTGATGTTTCGAGGTCATCGCACGTTGATCGTAAAAAACAAAAAAATGTACAGTTATAAGTTAAGAATATACTAACGTTCATGCTTATTCATAAATACATACATAAATAATTTTACTAATTTTAATATTTTTTGTAATTAATTTTTTAATTTTTTTTAATTTTTGCAAAGCGAGGGCTCCCGATCGTTATGAGACGGTCATTTTTCGTTTAGGTAAATTGAAATTTTGTGTTTAATGTGTGTGTACTACAGGATCCTGTGCTGTATTCTCCCGCTATTTTGTTTTATGTTCTTATTTTATTATTATTATTATTATTATTATTTTATTATTTTATTATCTTTATTGTTTGTTAACCTAAATTTTGGTGATAATCCTAACACTATCGTACATACAGGATACCAAAGAATTATTTATTCTTTAGATATAATTCTAGTATACATACATTAAAACTTACACTATCAAAATGATATTGCCAGTGACATTTGAATGAAAACTCTACTTATAAATGACCTAGATAGATGAAAATATACCTCAATTAATCCACATCTTGGATACTTGTTGTGTGATTCAGTAATGGTTTATGTTTCTCTGACAGAAAAAAAAAAAAAAAAAAAAAAAAATCAAACCGATAGTACATTCCAATTTTGTTCCCTTATCAGAGATGGAAAAAACTCGAGTGTCCGTGCTTGTTAGTACATAAATATTGTTGCTGTTGTTGTTTTTTATTTATTTATTTATTCATTTTTTTTTCAATAGTCGTGTGTCGTTGTGATTTATCAGTAGGTACAAGCTTTTTAAAGGTACTCCAATTACAGAATTATGAATCAATATAATTGTACAGACATACCGTGTAGCAGTGGATCACCTAGTGATCAGGATGGATATGGACCGAGTACTAGTTTAGATTCAAACATGGATGGTCGTAGAATTTGGGAGAGATCAGGTAAGATAGAATTTACGAGTGTTATTATATAAATTTGTTATTTCATTTGCACATGTATATATGTGATTTCAGGATCTTCGGGTTCTGTTCAATCATGGGCTTCCAGTCTATCCGCGGATAGTCAATCAGAGGAGGCTGCTGCAGATTTTATGAAATCATTTGTACCACGTCTTTTTGACGCCCCAAATGCAATTGACCAAGAGCAAAAAGCTAATTTCGGTCAAATGGTCCTTGTGAGTGATAAAATTCTGCATCAATTTTTTTTTGACAACTTTATTGATAAGGTGTGATTGGATGAAAAAAAAAAAAAAAAAAACATATTACAGACGGAATCTGGTAGGATTTGGTTTGCAAGAGTGGTAAATGCACGTAGAGCACGTGCTTGCGTGACAGAAGCTTCATTTTACTCATTGGCGCAACACTTTGCTGTAGCGCTTTTTGAATGTCACGAGGCAGACGATTTTGCCCCAGCCAAAAGTCTCATGAATATGTGTTTTACATTTTATCATGAGGGTACGTTTAGTTATATATTTATTCTTGACATTTGGTGGATTAAATTGATTTAATTATTGTTTGGTTTTTGAAGTTGAAGTTCCGGGTTTGGAGCCGTATAGAGAATATTTATATACTCACCTTCGGGTGCAGCCAATTTGGGGATCAATGCGTTTTTGGACAGCTGCATTTTTTGACGCGGTTCAATGTGAAAGAGCCGCTCGACCAGTTCCATCTAGATCGAAGTCTTTAGATCGTGAAAAAATTGCGGCTGAAGATCGCAAGTATCAAGCAAATATTGTCTTTGGACAATTAGGGTATTTCATGATAATATTGAAATATTAATTTGTTTATATACATAATTAGTTATTTATTGCAGTATTTTTTGGAATTTTCAGTACCTTCACGTGTAATATGCATGCATTTGGATTATCCAGAACACTTTGTTTGGAATTTTTGAGAAAACAATGTATCATAGCTAATCTCACACCAGGTAAAATTACAATATAAATTCCGTATTATTGATACAATATTTTTATAAATATATTACCATTGTTATATGTATTTGAAATTTTATATTTTCAGAGCAGGAAAAAATGTTACGTGATAACATTTCACGAATGTTTGATGAATCTGAGCCATGGAGATAGTTTAAAAAATTTTATCTGCAGGTGCCTTACGTCTCAAATTTTCGTTGAATAATATAAGAATGAGGTTTAATTCAAGAATCAAATTAAATTATCATTGTTGGATATATATGAAAATGTGTATTATTACACAACTGAATATCAACATCTCGGAGTTTGTCAATTAAAAAATGAAAAAGAATATAAATCACTATGAATTTTATGAATATTATATAATATAATATATATATGCATACAATATTTAAATATCAACTTAAATATTTTTGAAATGGTACTTAATATAAAAATTTATTGATTTACTCTCTTAAATGCCAATTAAAAATATATGAAAGATCAATTCAAATATATTGATGATTTATAAATTGAATTTCACAGTAATATAAATCTATATCAATCAAATAAGAAACAGATAAATCTTTTACATTTAAATAATTTAAATTGAAAAAAAAAAGGAGAAATGAATACGTCATGAATTTTTTATGTATTAGTAGATTATGTGAAATTGATTATTCGATTTTTTTTTTTTTTTGCGAAAAAGATTGCAGATATGTGTATAATATTATCCATATCATTGTATGATGTAAAATGTGATTGTGACAATAATAAATGATTAATAAATTGGATTATTGGAGGGAATATAAAAAATATGTGGATAAATTTTACATAATATTTATTATTTTTTAGTGTATACGGAAATGTTTGGCCGCAACCAGTGGGCCTTTATTTTTAAATTTCAACATATTTGATCAGTGGACATCATCACAACATCGAGTTTTATCATGTCTAGGTACAGAATTTTCTCTTTTATTTATTTCATTTCTTTCATTTTTATTTTTAAAATAAATTTAATGTAAATTTGATAAATAGTTTCATAGAAAAGGAAAATAAGACGCATTGAAGATCAGTCTATTTGTGACGATTCTCGTTGCAAAATCATTTTTATATAGAAAATAATTACCTAGTTGTTACAAAGTAGACAACCCGTGTATCGCAAAACGACAATCGTATCTTTCTCATTATTTGTATTTGTTTGTTTGTTTGTTTTTTTTTTTTTTTTTCACGTCTTTTTGGTTCTTTTTCACAATTTAACATGCCAGCATATACATATAATTAATTCTCAAAAAACATTCATACCACAAATTTCAAAATAGTTGAGATAAAAAATGAAATTAATTACTGTCACATTAGTGAAATTTTTCGATTCTTGTTTCATTGTATTAGCTTTTTTTTTTGTTGTGAATTTTGTTTTTGTCTTGATTTTTGATTTGAAAAAAAGTAATGTATCATTTTAAATCGTTTCTCTGAGGTAACATTTCAATGCTACTAATATCAAATAATACTTAAAATTCTACATTGTTGTTGTTTTTTTTTTTTTTTCTTCGTTTAGTGCAAATATCACTCGTCGAAAATGAGGACGGGAAGAGAGATTTATTATTATTAATATTATTATTTGTTTTTTTCTTTCAATTTTGTTCGTAAATTGCAATGTAAAATTACTTATAACTTATAATTCAATAAACAATATAAATGGCAAGTAATTTTAATTGTACGAGGTATATAAATAAAGAGAGGTGATTATAAATAGTTTCATCTGAAACATATTTGCCCACAAATGGCATCAGCATCAGGGAAAAAAAATATAATGATTAGCAATTCATTTTTTTTTTTTTTTTTTTTTTCACTTAAAAGTTATTTTGTAGATTTATTCTGTCATGAAAATTTAATGTCAGTAACTGATTTTTGGCAGTATGACTTTAATATTGAGTATGAATGGATCGTGGATACATTTCAATTTGTTCACTTGTTTTGTTATTAAATTTTTTTTTTCATTTTTTTATTTTTTTTTTTTTAATAAGAATTGAAAAGACTTACACATGAAAATCTCGGTAAAAATATTGTTATTCACGGATTTATTCGTTCTCTTGCTTCTGATCCACTTCAATTAATTTTTTCAATAGCCAATTATTATTTTTTTTTGTTTTTTGTTATTTTTCTTCACTAGTTCTATACGAAATGATTATTACAATATTATTATTATATATAATACAATCTACATTACATTACTAGTTTCGAAAAATAATATTACAATATATATATATATATATATATATATATATATATATAGCGTGGTTGTGAATGTGTCATCAAATTTATTCTCTCTATTTCGTAATCCTTCATGCGCGTATTTATTTCATTCTCCAACGATTACCGATTATTCGCTTCTTTGTTATTATAATTAATTTTTTTTTTTCCTGTTAATATCACACGTAGTTCAATTAAATTTAATAAATTCAATAAATATTTTCATTTCATGACCGTATAAATTTATTTAAAATAATTCATTGATATAAATTAATTGTTAAATTATTTGTGAACAAGAAAAAAAAGGAAAAAAAAAAAAATAATAAATAAATAAAATCATAATATTCTTCAGTCACAAATAAATTTATTGTAAAAAAAAAAATTGAAATATTAGTGAGTATGAATTTTATTTCCTATTCGTCAATCTTAAATAAAATAAAAATTTTATTTAATTGAAAAAATTAATCAGCAAAAAATTTATTGCTATAATATTGTATTATATTTTATGTTATTGTGAATGTAAAATTGCTAGGCGTTTTTCCTCTCTCACATTTGAGTTTTGGATAGCAACCACTTGTTTTCATTTTTTTTTTTTTTTACTTTTTTTTTTATCAATTTTCATTTTTACTATATATATCACAAAATGCCGGTGGTGTATGTATTTATTTTGGACTTTACGTCAAATTGTGATCGTTATTTTAATTTTTCAATACATTTTTGATGATCGTAATGATTTTAAAGAGCGTCAATCCTATTATAACCGACTCAATACTTTCCTTTATTATTATTATTCACTTATTTCTGGTTTTTATCTGCTTCTATCGACGTGGCATTCATAATATTCGTGCCAATAAGGATCAAACAGTTTGACGTAAATCCAAAAATCACCACCGCAAAAAAGTATATAACGTTAATTGGTTACAGGTTAATTAATTACATCATCCTTGAGATATCGTGATAATCTACGATGACGCTTTTGTAGATTAATTCATCGATTACTCGTGGATTCAAATATCGCATTTCCGATACGGATTAATTTTTAATCTTGTTATTATTATTATTATTATTATTAATATTATTATTTATTATTATACTACCACAAAAGACTCTCACAATTTCATTTTTTTTTTCCTTTTTATATACTAAAAGTGTAAATATCTATGTAAATCCATAATCTTAATAGTAGGCGTTTTCTTCAATGTTTTGTTTTTAATAGTTGTCTGTATCGTTTATTTCAATACTCACATATCATTTTTTTTTTATTCAATAATTAATTTAGATTGTTGATTTTTATCGTTTTTGTTATTTTTTTTTTAAATTTTCTTTACATATTTTTTTTTGTTTTTTTGTTTTTTTTGTTTTATCATTTTTATACATTTATTATTTCGTTTTTCTCATCAAGAACTTGTAGTCAAGGGGGGAAGGAAGAATCATATAAACCGACTTAAAGAGACGGCTATAAAGCAAGAAGAAATATTAAAATTATACATAGGAAAACAATAAAAAAAATTATATTTCCAGAATATTTATGATATTCGAAATATTTATAACGAAAGATAGAACGGGGCCTATCAAGCTTTTGGCGATTAGCCGCACAAGCTCATGTAGGAAGCAAACAGCAAATATTCAATAATTATTATCCACGGATAATGATAAAAAAAAAACAAAAAAATTTATTTTTGTTTTTTTTTGTTTTTTTCATTTTATCCCAATCATGCCAAATTAAATGATCCAGGGAAAATAAACAAATGTATGTATCACAATTTGATAAATGAAAAGTAGTTGATTTAACCGTGTTCCACTGGAAAATTTATATTAAACCAAAAATTAAAGAATAAAAATAAAACAATAATAATAATAATAATGAGATAAAATAGACAATGAATATTCAACTATTGTCATTGTATAATTCGCAATTTAAATTAATGATGCTCTAATTTGTTTCTTTTTACATTTCAACTATCAATTATTCGAAATGCAAAATATTAACCACGATAACATGTGTGGTACATTGAATAATTTTTGATAGTGAATGATGATAAAATCTATTTAAATTCTTATACTGGTTCAAATGATTACAATTACGGTGGGTATAATAATACGTGGACATCAATATAAATATTCATTTGCATATACATAATATATCGTTTACGATTGCTAAGCACTAAATGCATGAGTTCATATATTTCATATATATGTATGTATATATTTTTTTTTTCGTTTCGATTGGATTCATTGCAAATGATCGACAGTAAAGAATGCACACAGATTGATGATCAAATAATATTGGGTTAATAAGCAATAGTTTACATATACTATGTAAATAAAAGCGTGGCACAACAAAAAAATTTTTCAATTTTGACAGGGAAATACCATTTGAACTTGGTAATGTATCGATCTAAATAACATTTTCATTTCAATTGTATTTTCTAACAATTAATAACGGATACGACGAGTTATTTTCTAGATTATTTAATCTAAATTCAAAGTATTATATTCGATGTTTACTTTGTTTTGAGAGAAAAAAAAAAAAATATCAATATTATTTAATATTTTTTTTATTTTTTTGACTTAACATATTTTGTAAGTAATTCCACAACTATTTTGTTGTTTGCCAGTTTATTATTATTATGATTTTTGTATCTAGCAGCGAGTATGACGAGAAGCAAGTGATAAATACATATTAGCACAAGCAAGTCAGACATTCGCGTGAGTTTGGGTCATTGCCATTGGCAATATAATATTATAATTGATTAATTGTTTCACATAAATATGCAATGATATAGCGCAATAATATTAATTCTCACCCCGTAGAAATTGTGACTTAAACATGAATTGAGCTGCCTCTATATAATTATTACATTTATTCAATACATTTTTCTTCTTTCAGAATAAAATCAAAAATATATTAATTTTTTTTCGTTTATTTATTAATTTTTAATTTTTAATTATTAATTTTTTCATTGATTCATGAGATATTTATCATCATTTAAATTAATTTCAATTATTCGCAAAATTTATTTTGAAAATAAAACCAAAAATATATTCACGTTTAAATATTAGAATGCCACTTATTATTATATTGTACATAAATAAAAATGGTATGAGTATTATAAAATAAAAAAGAGATAAATTTTGTTGTCCCACTATGGACGGCGTGAAATATTCGTTTTTTTAATTAACGAATTTTATTTTCGTCAATTTATATAATTATTGTCACTTTCAACGGGGCAGAAATAATGAAATTATGAAGTTTATTTATTAATTTATTAATTAATTAATTAATTAATTAATTAATTCATTTATCATTTTTGCATATAGCGGGAGACTAAAATTCAGCAATATAGCACAGTGAAAAAGCTTAGTTCAGCACGCGCGAGCTTGAACCAAAGATGATAATATTTAGGTAATGATGCATTTTACATGTAATTATGTTATTATGTTTCATCACTAGAATTTATCGCGCAAAGCGGCTGTAAAAACATTTGTTTTTTCCTTCGTTTTCTTCTTCTTCTCATAATTAATATTATTCTTATTATCATTATTATTATTATTAACATTACTTTTTACTTCTTTTTTGTTTTTTTTTTCTCATTCTTTTCGCAAACGTCAGCAAATTAATCCGATGTAGTGAAAAAAATTCACTGAAAGGGTATTCAAGTGGATGAGGAGAAAAACAAACTGACGCGGCATATTATTATCAAGCGGGTGAATTTTTTTTTGTCTCAGACTAATTGAATACTTTATATTCTGTTTCGTTATTTTCTCCTTTTCCTTTTCCTTTTATTATTATTATTATTATTATTATTATTATTATTATTATTATTATCATCATTATTATTACTACTATAATAATTTTTATTATTATTAATATTTTTCTAAATATTTTATCTCCGTTAAAATTCTATGATGCTGCGTCTAAAACCCTTGACTCAAGTTAGGAAGCTCAAACTTTAATGGATAGTGTGTATGTATGGAGTATGTATTAATTCATTTCGTTTATGATTCATAATATGGATTCGCATTGAAATTGAATGATGATGATTCTGAAACTTTGCCACGAAATTATTGGAATCGAGCGCTTCGTATTATTCATTGATCATTTTATTTTGTTTTATATATTCATTAATTTTTTTTCTGTTATTTTTAGTTATTTAGTTATTTAAATTTATCAATTATATATATATTTTTTGCTTTTTTGTTTTGTTTTGTTTTTTTTTTCTTTCTTCTCATATATACATACAGTGTGAATTTTCGTTTGATTATTTTGTTTCCGAATAGTCATATAGAAAGTAATCGTATTAAAGGAAAAGATATGTCACCGACTGAATTTACTTTGCCCTTTTATTAAAAACCTCGTCATTTGTCTTTTATATACTTTGAATTTTATTGAATAAATCATTCTATGATTTAATAACGATTTAAATTATGAAATTGATAAATGTATAATGTATATAATAATATAAATCAGTTTGATCGATTTAAAATTTAAATAGCCAAAATTTTTTATCGTCTCGATTTAATGTCTTTACATATTTAAATTGAAATGAAAAGAACAAAAAGAAAAAAAAAAAAACAGAATGATTTAATCATCATCTAGTAAATGGTCTTTGGGTTTTTCTATGCAGATAAAGATGTTAATTTCATAGTTTTCATGTACCTATACTTTTCTCTTCATTTCTATGTATATATAATATATGAATATTGAGTTCTATGTACACGCTAAATTGGGGCACGGAGGAACTCGTTCGCAAAACCTCATCTGTCTACAATTATTTTTCTGTCCTCTTTTTCTCTTTCGTGTTTATATTCTCATTTTATATAATCTCTTTTTTTTTCTTTCTTTTTCGTTTCAATATACATATTTTTTGTCATGTGATAAACAAAAAAATCATTTGAAAGTAATAAATTTTATTTTTTTGCTTTTTCCTATTGTTTCGTTCATCTTTTTTTTTTTTTCCTTTTTCAATGAATATCCAAATGATAGAATTTAAATCTGTTAGAAATGTAGTGAACTTATCTATCTACTGAACAAGTTTGATGGTAATACAAAAAAAAAAACCTCCATGTTTACCCAACTACACAGCCAAAATGTATATTACTCATATATTATTCGTATATAAACGCGCCGATTCCTCAATGTGGCATGTGAAATACATAGGTAAAAATGTAAGATAACTATCGAACGCGAGTCTACAAAAAATTGTAAGGATTCATGAAAAGTATTCAGTTTTTTTTTTCTTTTTTTTTTTCTTATTTATAAATCAGTGAATTTGTGGATCTACGATGATTTATGAAAATCTCTCAATAAATCACTTGAATAACTAATCACTTAACACGTCATCGTGTAAATTTTTTTTTTGTTTTTTTTTTCCTTCCATTTTTTTCATCAACATTGTAACATCTAGATTATGTACATGAGTAATTTACATCGTTGAACTTCATAGCGACATATGTTCAATAGCAATTTATCTTTTTTTTTTCTCCATTGTCTCGAAATCAAATCAATTAATGAATGTCAGTTTATTACCATTATTTATTTATTTATTCATTTATTTATTTATTTTTTCATTTTAATGAAAGTTGCGATTTGATTTTCAAACGCTGTACAGAAACATTCACTTGATTAAATTCAGAATTTTTTTTTTTATTTCAAAATTTTTTTTTTTCCTATTCTTCTTTCATTTATTTATCAATCAATATAGATAATTAAATTCTCTGTTAAATGACTAAATGTTTGTTTCATATTTTCAATCGACTATGACGTTAAAACGTAATTGCAGATTGATCATTCTGTGTCGATTGATAGAAAAAGAAAAAAAAAAAAAAAATAGATTCACAGTGCGATTAATAGGAACGTGAAATACGTCGTCCCATATATCGCAAAGACTAGTTCAGAAATATTAGTTTTTTTTTTCTTCCTCTCTCTTTATTTCGTGTCATACCTGCTACATTCTTCAATAAAATCTTTCCTTGCTAGGAAGACGTTCTAGCGTTTCTTGGACGGTTAATAATTTTATATAACTAATTTATTTTCACAAAATTAATTTTTTTTTTCATTTTTTAATCGTGTATGACTATATCTCATCCACTGATTTTAATTAATTCAATTAGATTTCACAAACGTCATTTAAATTATTGAAAGAATTTCATCAAGTATAATAAATCAATGAAAACAACGAAACAAAAAAAAAATTACGTAATATTGAATTATTACTTATTATTCTAATTATTATTGTAAAGAAAATTCTTAATAAACAAAAAAAAAAAAGATAATAATCTCACAGGTGTCTCGATGCTCTTATACAGCCATTTTATAAATAATTTTGATTAATTGATCACAAACGAAATGAGAATTGTATATAATTTGTTTTTACCTATATATTTATTTTATTTTCATTACTTTATAGTTAATGTTAGAGTCTATGATCGTTGGTTAGTCACGTTGCGTTTAACAATCCCAATTTTCATAATTTCCTATTGCATATATTACAAATTAATATAGCAAATTGAAATTTATATTGTAGATTCCTTCTATTCTCTAATCTTCTTCTTATTTATTTATTATTTTTTTTTTCTTTATTAACGAGTATAAAAATTGTTATTATCTCCATTCATTTCGTACGTTTTTTTTTTTTCTTTTTTTTTCTCTTCAATACACCTCTTATAACATATCGTCATGACGTTATTTACTTATTATTCTATTTTATTCATTTTTTTTTTCTTCTTTTAATTCCATTTCATTTCAGTTTTCGTGATTCACTTAAAATGCCCTAGCTAGCCTCCTTACCCAATACAATTACAATTTATTTTCTACACAAACGTATGTTCACGCGATTCAACTAATAATTGAAGTTATTATCGTGTGTTCGTACAGTTTTATTTCTGTGTTCATTTATTTCATGTATATACATAATATATACACGAACGTGTTTATGTACACATATATATATACATATATATATATTTTTTTCTTTATATTTTTATTATTATATTGCTTGTTGGTTTTGTGAAACAAATTTCGTGATATTCTTATCACGTATTTTTTTTTCTTGTTTGTTTATTTATTGTGACTTCGATTGCGTGAGTATCGTTCCCTGAAATTATCGGAACAAATTGATAGGGACATTTTCAAAAGCATAAGTTTCAATTTGGAAATAATGCTCCATTTCGGTTTTTATATATACGTATATATATGTGTGTTCGTGTATGTGTATATGTTGCAATTTCAATTACTAATGTATCAATAGTCAATAAGGCTGAGATTGTAAAAAATAAAAATAACAATTAATGTGATGTTTAAATATTTAAAATGTGTATACGGTGAGTTGGAGATGCTTTGTGAATCGAGCAAAAAAAAAAAATAATTAACGATATAATGGGTCCATTTGTAATTGAAATAATTGAAATAATAATCCTATTGAAACAAAATATATCACCTGGCCCCACGATAAAAACACTGATATTCAATAGTAATTAATAAGATTATAATAATAATTATTGATAGAAACGATAATTTACTAACATACATTAATAATTTAGTGAATTTCAATAACAGAGACATAAAAAAAATGATAATAATAATAAAATAAGGAAACAAATAAAAAAAAATATATTTTTTTCTTTCTTAAATCTAATGGCCGGGTTTATAATGAGTACACGAATTACGTAAATAGATCAAATACTCGCTCGATGATATTGGAATAAATAAATTTAATTTCTATCGAATACTTATGGATAGAATGCACGTGGCAAAATATTTTTTTAATATTTATTGCAATGTATTTAACAATTATTTTATATTGACGAATATAAAGTGAAATGAGTATTTATGAATTATTCACTTATTGAATAATATTGCAATAAAAATTAAAATGAACATTAAATATAAATAAAACAAATAAAAGAGAAGATGAATAAATTTCAATAGCATCGATAGAACTATTATTCCATTTGATTAAACAAAGTCTATAATTAATAAAATTGAAAAAAAAAAAAAATATAATATATTGTTGTGAATTATCTTATGGACCTGACGCGTTAATTAATTAAATCCACAACGAGTTTACTTCACAATAGAATAGCACCAAAATTACACAGTCGAGAACAATTATTTGATGTTTAATATTTAATATTTATTATTATTCTCCTTCATATATTTAGCATAGATCAATGAATGTTGAATATATGAAAGAAAAATAATGAATAAATAAATATATGTATAGTTCGAATTGGGCTTTTTTTATTTATTGAACAATATCGATTTGGGTATGATGTTAAAGCTCCATTAATTTTCAGTTGGTCGGCTGTTTGTTGATAATAACAATAATAATAATAATGAAGATCATGATGATGATGATAACGATAATGTTGATGATGACGATAATGATGATAATGATGATGATGATGATGATGACGTCGATGACAATCCCAAAACACTTAAACTTTAAGAGTTCAAGGAAGCGCTGGTAGCCATCAAAGGTGCCGGTGGTAATGCCACCGGTATGTGGTAATATTTACATTGAGGCCGCATGCAGGCGCCTTTTACCGCGTCTCTGCACACGGTCACGCGGTTATCCACCACCTCCACATATTCTGTAATCAAAGAATTGTCACGTATTATCACGTAATAATACAACCACAATGCATCCATGTAATTATATGGTTGATTATTGTGTATTAAAAAGCCATTGTATAAATACACATATAATATATAGAAGATGTTGAATTATTTTTTTTGGTAGACATTTTATTGTATTTTACCCAAGACTCACCATCGTGGAGATGAATGAATTTGCAGGCGGGACGATTACACAGTTGTCGATTAAAATCTTGGCACACCGGGAGGGTGTCCAGTAACTGAAATAAAACATTCCGGTATCTGTACACATTATTCTTCAATTGTCATTGGGATTTTTTTTTTTTTTTTTGTAATCATCTATAAAAGTTATAGAGAAAAAAAAAAAAAAAAATAAGAAGGATGGGAAATCTCTGATGATATCAATCACGCATATTCTTACACACTCTCTCTCGTCATCATCCTCCCATTCAGACTCACTATCCACTTTGATAGAGCATGTTTACGGTACAATTGCATGCTCTAAAAATTGGATCGTACAATGAATATTAAAAGGTACTTATTATTCTAACATTTATGTACCAGCAGTCAAAAATTATTTTTATAAATATACTGAAATAATTATTTGTTCATTGAACAATTTGTACGATTTTATATCGATACTTTGTCTGCTCGTACATTTTCTTGAATTTTTATTATTTAAATTTGCAGTAGAACGTTATGATTTATTTATATAATTTTTTTTTTTTTTTTTTTTTCTTTCATTTATATTTTAATTAACGGGGATTCCCTAGCGCTTGTATTGTGTTTTTAACGTTATTTGCAAGCTAATCTTGCTACGATGTTTTAAAAAAAAAGTTTTTTATTCATAATAAATGTACGGAGAGAGAGGAGAGGAGTGGGGTGAAACATAAAATTGTACTTGAACCAGATAAAAATATTCAGAAAGGAAAAAGAGGAGAGAAGGAATAAAAAAAAAAAAAAAAAGAATTATTTATAAAAATCTAATAACGATTCATATATAACCATTTACAACATTTTTCCAGTACATTTTTAACATTTATTTTAGTACGAGGAAAGTGCCCACATGAAAGAAAAAATAATAATAATAATAATAATAAATTATAAAAAAAAAAAAAAAAAAGATTTAATTCGCAAATTTATTTGCCTGAATCTTTATTACTCTTTAATAAATTATTGATTTAACACGATTAATCATTCAATATATTGAATAAAAAATTGATATTGGCATATATTTATTTGCGAATCAGGTGTATAAAAGCCCTCTCTCCTTGTCGGGCCATTTGTCATTTTTTTTTTGTTTATTTTTTCATAATATACTTCGTTAAATAATAACAACTAGACTTTTACCATAACAGTGATCCACTGTGTAACTATTTTTTTTTTATCAATAAAAAGGATTGTTAAGAAAAAAAAAATAATAATAATAATTATATGGGAATGAAATATTGAAAATATCGTTATGTTATGTCTTCAGTTTGAGTTTGTCAATGAAAACATCGAGTGATTATGTATCGTGTGTAATATTGTATAAAGCCAATACTTTATGTTCGTCTATGTGATTATTTTTTATATGTGAAATGTTTATTTGGAGGAAAGAAAGAGAAAGAGAGAGAGAGAGAGAGAGAGAGAAACGTACGCACGAATATACATGCACTTTTGTCCGATAGCAAAAAATACTTTGACTTGTTATAAATGCGCAAACAAACTCGACATTGAGATATATAAATGCAATTCATACAGTAAATAATAAATATTTAATGAATATTTTTTGACAATAAATACCCGTAAAATAAAAAAGATCTAAATTAATTGTATAATGATAAAAAGAAAAGAAAAAAAAATTATCATCTCAGTAATGCGATAGATAAATATTGAAAAATCAAAAAACAATATTAGATGAATAATAATAAATAATGTTAATTATAATAAAGAATTGTGACAATTTACAAGATAACATATGTATATACATATGTATAACGATTAATAGTAGTAAAATTCATTATTTATTGTGATAAGAGAAACGTGTAGAGTTTTATTTAATACGAACATATATATATATATTACGCGCAAACAAAAAAAAAAAATAAAAATATAACATACAAATTATATATATGCCATAGACTATCACCATAAAAGCGTGCAAATATACGTATAATATGATTAAATTATCAAATAAACGTTATATAAGAGATAATAATATATGTATAATAAATATATGACTGGCAACGAAAATTTTCACCGCATTGGATATATTCTCGTACGTACGTAAAAGAAAGTTTTTGAAAGAATAGGCAAAATATATATATTTATAGAGAGAGAAATAGTGATTTGAGAAATCGGGAGAGAATGGGAGGAGGGGGTGGGGTGGGGGTGATAAGGGTCAAATAGAGTACTTGCGTATACAAATTGAGATTCTTGCAATGGCGCAATGAGATATATATATGTATATATAATTTGCTACGAACACAGAGTCTGGTCATGCAAATAATATAAATGGCCCGGGAGAAGGGGGGCTTTGAGTGCTTGGGTGATTAACGTTTCTGAATATTTTATATTTAATTATTATTATTATTTTATTATTTTTATTTATTTTCTTTTAAATTTCTTATTTAGAACAACAAACAAGCGTATCACGTGGATAATATGTAATAGTAATATTGCACACGATTATTTAATGTCAGGCAAAAAGTGAATAATTTACATCTTCTAATACAATAAAAATAGAAAATGAAAAGAAAAAAAAAAAAAAAAATACTCTGGTATTTATAGTTGTAATTAATTTGAATTGATAGTGATGAAATAATTCGAATGACATTAAAAATTTTTTAAATTTTATTTTTCCAATTTATTTTTTTGAATATATATAAATATATATATGTGTATATATGTATACATATATATATATATATATATATATATATACATATATATGTGTGTATAGGGCAGAAGTCACCCAAGCATTTTTTTTTTATATCGCCAAGCGCTAACTATCGCCGATTGGTTTGTGTGCGTGAATTTAATTGAAATACACACATTCACTCACTACTTTAGAGGTACAGAAATTTTTTTTTTTTCTTTTTGTTTTTCATTAAATAAATATATATTGTTTTATTTATGTTTGGGGTGAGAAAAATTGAAGTCTAATTGAATGATCATGGATGATGAATTTAATCATAGGACAAATGAGAAAGGTAGAAAAAAACGATGGAAAGAGGATGGGGGTTGGATTCAATCTATTTTTATTTATTCATTATTATTTTTATTTTTTTTTGTTTTTTACGCAACAAACCAAGAGACAGCGAAGAGTTAGCGAGATTTGACGTGTACAAGAGATAAGGGAAAATCGTAAGCTGTCAAATTAATATATATTCTACTGCAAATAAGTTCAAAACTATATATCAACTGCGATCTCCGCAACCATAACGACTTGGCCAATTGACAAATAAGTAATAAAGATTCAAGACCGCGTGATCCCGAAAGCTCTATATATATAAATATACATCATCATCATGGAAATATCGCGTGGAATAATATAAAAATGCGGTATATGTAAATAAATTCAAAATAAAAGAAATAATAAATATAAAAATACACACGTGGCCGAGAAAAAATCGCGTGCGTGCAAATGAAATTTACACTGGCATTCATTTTACAAATGATACCTCAAACAAAAAAAAAAAAATAATAATAATTATTATTATTATTATTATTATAAAGGTGAATATAAGGGAAAAGAGAAAAAAAAGTTGTCTGTTTTAATTTTTCATGTTTAAAAATTTCAATATTATATATCATTGGTAATTAAAGTTGCGCAAAATTTTAATTAAAAATACTCGCGTAACAAATATACGAAAATGAATTTTTCAATATTCATATTTTTTTTTTAATTTTATCTATTTATTTATTTATTTATTATTATTTTTTTTCCACAAATTTATGATATATATAATTGTAAAGTCACGTATGAATGCCATTTGATGAATGTGTTATATTATTTGAGAATGAAAAAAAGTAAGAGAAAATGTAGAAATAACAAATGAAAAAATAAAAAAAACAATATGATAAATTGAAATAATAACGATAACTCATTAAAAAGGCGAGAAACACGAGTTTAAATTCTATCTGTATGAATATGAATTTGGTAGGTGATTTTTTTTTCTCGTTTTTTTCTTTTTTTTTTTTTTCTCGAAATGCCAGATGTTATCGCGTGTTAACTGGCAATAGAGAAGAAAAAAGAAAAAAAAACAAAATAATAATAATAATAATAATGAAAACGGGAACGGAAATAAGTGAAATTGATGTAGATATATAACGATAACGATTACCAGAATTAGAAGAAATAATGAAAAAAAAAAATAATAATAATAATAATAATGAATAAATAAATAAATAAATAAAATTAAATTAAAATAAAAAATATCATTTGAATATTCGATTTAATAATTGAAAATTCGATAAAACGCTATTGTGAATACGGTATATTGAATTATGGAATTTATTAGATAATGTAATAATTGTAATATTTGTTTTTTTTTTTTTCTCTAAATTGAAACAATTGAATAAAAATTGAAAGTATAAAAGAGAGGGAATAAAAAAGCGTGCTTCGATTAATATCTACATACTCAGGCTGTATAAATAAAAACGACTATGATAACAACACCGACGACGACGATGACGACGACGTGGTGGACGATATTTCGAATTAGCGTATAATAAATAACGATCGCAATTTAATGATACACAAACACCAGGTATATAATGCAGTGGTTATATTCGCAGTTATAGTTGCGGTGAGCAGTTGTGAGGGAGACGCCCCCAAAAGCTACGTGTTAGCTAAGGTTAATGAGCAATAAGAATAGTTGTAATTTATTTATATCACTGTAATAATTTAAAATTTATAATAAAACTGAAAATAATAAAAAATAATAATAATAATAAAAAAAAGATAAAAATAAGGTAAATATAAAATAAAAACAGAATAAATAAAATAAATTATTATTTTACAACTATTCTCTTTCCTCTTTATCCTTAAATGTTAGGCAGCATTTAACATATCGGGCCTGTGTTATTCAATATAAATATTATTATTTGTTTTGAAAATTAAAATGATTTTTAATAATTAGATTATTTAATGACTTTTATATGAAAATTCTTTTTTTTTTGTTTTTTTTTCCAATGCATAACACAGACCCGAGACTGGGTAAAAACTGGTTACAATAATGAGTCTACCTGTCCGCAGCTGTCTGTGTAGACGACACAGTGAGCGTTTTGAGGGACCACATGGGCCCCGACAGTGGCTAAGGCTGCTAAGGCGATCCACATGCAGCAAACGAGGCAGTGTTCGTACAATTTTTCATTTTTCATTTTTTTTTTTGATATTTTTTTTGTCATTTTGTCATTTTTTTTTTTTTTTGATTTATTTTATTATATATATATATTATTATATATATATATATATATATTTTTTTTTTCATTACCATCCGAATAGCGAATTCAGTACAGAACACACCAAATCAAAGGGAGCACGTTGAATGTTCCCTTCCAGGCACCCAGGTACATGTTCGAATAAAATTCGAAACGTGGCAGCGATTACAACAGGCGTGTGGAAAAAATACGAAAGTTTACAGTTGAATATCGAAGCGTTGAATATTAAATATTTAAGAGAAATAAATAATAATAAAAAAAATAAAAACAATAAATAATTAAATGAAGAATTAAATAAAATTAACAAATGAACAAGTCAACAAGATGCGTGGTGATCATACATTAATTAATTAATTATTTGGCCAATTTTACAGAGTATATAAGGCCATTTTCAATATGAAATAACGAGTGATATTGAGATTATTGTAATTTTGTGTTGTTAGATCGAGGAAAATTTTTTTTTTTAAATTTTCGAATGAATGTATTTTTTGTTTTTGTTTTTATCATCAACCATGTACCGGGGTGTTTATGTGTTTTTATTTTGTTTTTAAATTGAAGTGATGAACGGGCATGGCGATGATGCAACCCGCGGTGCACACATACCAAGACAATATTTTAATAAAATATTTAAATTTATAAATGTGTATATATGTATTTTGTGTATATGAAATTATTAAATAATGCCAATAACAGTATATTGACAAAAAAAAAATAATAATAAAAAGAAAAATATGAAGAATGATTAATAAATACCAATGAGTGAAAATTAATCAATGAATTGTTTCAGGTATAAAAAAAAATGTTATTCAATAATTCATGTGTGTGTGTGTGTGTGTGTGTGTGTGTGTGTGTGTGTGTGTGCATTGTGACGCATGTGATGTTTTTTTTTTTTAATTTTTTAAAATATTTTTGATGATGAATTATTTGATTGGTGGTTGTGCATTAAAACATGAATTTTTTTTTTTTTTTTTTTTTAATAATTATTATTTCAATTTTTACGTTGTAAATTGAGCAGGAAAAACCAAGTGCAGGCCACCAGTCGAGCAATCCAGCGTGTGTCGTCGTGAGAGGTGGCAGGCCCAACACCAAAATTTCATTTTGATCGATCAATCAGGCAGAAGAACAAGAATAATACACATATAGATATATGTATATATATTTTTTTTAACAAGGCAAAAAAGTAACGACGTCAAACCATGTCATGTAGATATAATAAAAATGGATCAATTTTGCGGCAGTGAATGCAGCATTTAGTGGGTTGCGTGGTGCAAATTCATTAGTTTTTTTTTTTTTTTTTTTTTTTTTTTTTTTTTTTTTTTTTTTTTTTTTTCAATATATATAAGTTTAAAAATTCATCAAGGAATGTAATAATTCCACAATCGCCACATGATGAAAATGCAATAAAAAAAAGAAGATTATTTCAGTATATTTTAATATTGAGAAAAAAAAAAAAATTATGTATTGTGGATTACCGAAAATTTTTTGAAATTGGATGTCGTTGAGATGCAATTTTTTTTTTTTTTTTTTTTTTTTTTTTTCAGTGGAGTGAGAGGAGTTCAGGGTTGTACAGGAATGAAAGCGATCCAGAGGAATTTTTTTTTGTATTTTTTTTGTTTTTTTTTTTTTTTTTGGGGAGGTTTTCGTTCAGTTCAGAGACGTGCGGCGAATCCAGAGGCGAGAGCAAGCATGAAACAGAAAGTTCGAAGAGAGATCATGAACGTCGTTGATTTACATGCAGAGAGAAAAAAAAAAAAAATTAATTAACATAATTAAATAAATATATTTTACGCTGTGACAGTTAATTATCACTTATTTTGCATACCAACTAAATATTAAAAAATTAAAATAACGAGTGAAAGCATTAATATTGTTGATAATTATTTATGCGATTGCTGTTACAATAAGATGTAACTGATTTGATAAAAATTAATTGATTGTAATTATTGCTATGGCCACTAATATATAATTGTATAAATTAATCGTTGAAATTTGGCTTGATAGATATAAACGCAAAAACATATTCATTCACATAATTATGCAGAAAGAAAGTGTAGAATGTTGTTTTTTATAAATGTTATATGTGTTTATGAATAATTAAATTTTCAATATATCTCTTCGCATGCACTAATTTTATTTTCCTTTTTTTTTTTTTTTTTTTTTTTTTTCCATTAATATAAATTTAACGTTGATATTTCAACGGGAAAAAAGTGAACGGAAAAAAAAAATAAAAATAAAAATATTAATTAAAAATAGAGGCAAAAATTTTACAACAAAAGTGCAAGGCATCGCGTACACATAAAGAAAAAAAAAAAAAAATCAGCATTTTTTACTTTATCCTCGCTCACTTGGATCTTTTGTGAAAGTAGCGTAGGGATGATCTACACTCAATTCCGGTTGGAATTGCACTTCCTTATACTGTCCAATCAGCGTCTGATGTACCATTTAAAAGCCTGGATGCGGCAAAGCTGCAACAATTTACTTTCTATGCGTAGGCATTGTGTATATTTAAGAAGATAGATATGAATGTGCAATTAAAAATTTTTACTATTTACGAGTTGCGAGTTCAAGCAAATATTATTTTGGTTGGTTTCATATTCATTTTTATTTTTATTCTTTATTATTTATTCATTTATTTATTTTTATATTTTTTTGTTTTTATTTTACCAAAACATTTTACTTCCATGAGTGATAGTACGCAATATTATATTGAACTAGTGCAGATAACAATGCGCCATACGGGATGGCTTGAAGCGTTATATAACTTTTACAAGTAACGATGCACATGACGTGTATCGTGTACATATATACATATAAGTATGTATATATATGTATATGAACACACACATACACACTTATATATATATATACATATAATTCTACAGCGGAAGAGTACGATTTGAAGCCAGTAGAAGGAAATGGGGGAAGATGTTTTTTTTTTTTTTTTTTACCACTGAGATGAGTTTAGTTGAAAACAAAAAAAAATCCTCTTTGTTCGTTTTTATCTTATCGATTTTTTTTATTCTTCCAAGACTGTTATTAACGTTAATTTACGTTTCAATCTTTTTTTTTTTTTTTTTTTTCATGTAAATTTTATATTTAATTTAAACGCATTTTTTCTTACTTTTAAAGTGATGAATTTGTTTTTTGTGTGGCGATTGTTCATTTATCAATCACAGGACGAAAATATTCGCTGAACATCTCTCTTGTTTGAGATTTCATCCATCGTACCATGAAGTTTAATATTGTTTTTCGTATATTAAGCGCTGAAAAGCTTTGGATAGAGGATAAACAAGGAGTGTGCTAGGATTTTTAGCGGCAATAATCACCCTCCCGGGACTTGAATGGCCCTGGTTGGATTTACATGAGCTTCTTTCGTCGTATTCGTGATGTAAAAAGCAATCAATAAACTATATGGATTTAAAAATATTCATTTTTTTTTTTGTGACTGACATAAAAATTTATATATACGAATTGATTTTATACTATTATTCATAATTTGTACGATGAATAATAACAAAAAAAAAAAAAAAAAAAAGAAAGGAAAAAAAAAAGAAGAAGAAGAAGAAGAAATTTATAAATAACATGTACACACACAAAAAAAATAATTTTGGAAAATATTTTTGAGTTTTATAATTTTATAATTATTATCAATTCGTATATCTACAGTAAGGATTTGGGATATATAACCCAATCAAATGAAATATATATATTTTATTTGATTTGTCGAATAATGCGGCAATTACCTTATATTAAAAATCAATTATCGTGAATACAAGCACCAAAGATTGAATTTTCTATTATTATTATTATAATAATTTTTTCTTCACATCTTAAAAATTTTTTATCAAGGATACTCTCAAGGAAGCAGGAAGCAATAATAAGGTCATAAAATATGAGACTATGAGCAAAGTAGACGCCATATTGATTACACACGAGTATAATAATAAAAATAAACATTACAGGAATATTTAGCTGACTTAGGGTTCAATTGTTTTTATCATTTGTTTCGTTTTTTGTTTTTTGTTTTCTTTTTCTTTTTTTTTGTTTTTTTTTTTTGTTTTTTGCATCGTCGAGTAGGTATAGAGATGAAATAAGAAAAAAGCATTAATAATAAAACAAATATTCATGCATTTTTCAAGCATTATTATTACAAATACTGGCTGACTCCTGACAAAAACCCCGTGAGCGTGCATGCGCAAAAACGCATTCGGAATACCGAAAAAAATATATATATATGTATGGACAAAACAAAAAAATTCTTTACGTGAATTAACGCGAAACAAAAAATTGAATTAAATTTTATGACTTATTTTTTCAATATTTCATTGTTTTTTTTTTTTTTTTTTTTTCTGATGATTAATCAAAAACAGATTAAATTCACGGACAGTTCACGCGATTCACTATAAGACTGATCATGTCATCATTTATATATACTTGAATAAAATACACACACATATATATTATGTCGTGTTTACGTAATTATTTTGGGCACAACGAACGCGCACAACTTTGCATTTGCATTCCCGGGGTCACACGCAAATAGAGTATTCGATAAATAGATTTTATACATATACGTGAATGTGTGTAAGTGTATATCTAACAATGTACATGGAGAATTATAGACGGTACAGTATACAGTAATAAATACTACCTGTATGCATGTATAAGTTGTTATATATCATAAAATTGTATTTCTTTAATTTCATTTTTTTTTTTCATTTTTTTTCTTTTTCTTTCTATTTCGATAATTGAGATTTAATCATCTACATGTAATTTTTGTTATTCTTTTTTTACTATTATGTATATCCTTGATTTAATAAAGTTTGTTTATTCATTTATTTTTTCGTTGCATACAACTTATATGCAACAATAATATTGCGAAGTGTATGTAATGTATATGTATATGTATATGTATATGTTATGTATATGTATGTATATAAATTTAATATCATATAAGATATATTTATTATAAGTAGAATATTTTCTTTTATTTCATTCTATTATTATATATTTTTTTTAAATTTTAATTTTAATTTTTTTTTTTTTCCCACTCATTTTAGATTAGATGGTGTTCGTGCGTCAGTGTGCAGTGGAATTTATCAGTGCAAGGGAAGGCACTTCCGCTGTGTTCAATATAATTGGCGCCCAAGACCTGGGACGTCAAATCTAATTTTTTTTTCACTTATGTTTCTTATTTTTCTTTTCTTTTCTTTTTTTTTTTCAACGTCATAGAAACTCTCAAATAGCAATAACACACTTAAAATGCAATTTAATGAAGAAAAAGAAAAAAAAAAAATATATATATATATATACATACATATGTATACATAAAAATAAAAAAATGAAATAACATTAATTACTATTAATTTACATTTTTCCTCAATAATTCCAAATATTTTTATAAATTGGACAAAAATTAATTTTAATATCTCAATATTTCGCCAACTTTTATTTCATCATGTTTATGATTGCATTAAATTTTTGATATCTTTCCTCATTATATTTTTATTATTTTTTATTAAAATTCAAAACTCATAGCTATATAAGTGGCCTTATGAAATATTGGAGAATAAATAACGAAGAAGAAAAAAAAAAAAAAAAATTCTAAAATGTAAAAAATGTAAGAATAATATTACAGGCCTTGGGCTTGAAATCGAACCAGCCAATTTCTCATTGATGTTTATCATCAATAATTTTCTTTTTCTTCATCATCATCTTCTTCTTCTTTTTCTTTTTTATTGATTAAATTTTAAGAAAAACCGTAGATTACCGATTTTGCAAGCTGGGCATGATTTTATCATATTTTATCTTTTTTTTTTTTTCATTTATTTTATTTTATTTTTTCTTTCGATTACGAAGTTAGGCCCAAAAAAATGTCTAGACAAAACACATAATCTTTATATATATATAACCGCGACATTATCGTAAATATATTGTATTGTATTCTTGGCTCTGCCATAGGCGCTTCACTTTTTTTTTTTTTTTAACCATCTGAATCTATTAGATACTACATATATTATCGCCATAAAGTTAAATGGTTCTGTTCGTGTGCTTAGGGCAATATGTAATACATACTATACTATCACAATGGACGGCCCTAGTGCATTATTCCTTATTAAGATGAAAAATGGTTCCTTCTTCAATTTTTTTTTTTTTTTTGTCCCTTTTAACCAACAACATTCAAGACTTTGATATTGTTATACGTTCATTATGACAGACTACTATTAAAATAAATCTTCGTGACTCTGTAGTTTTCTGCTTCGGACTTGGAAGACTTTTGGTGCGTTTTTTTTTTTTGTTTATGCTTTATAGTGCCAAATGGCGCACACGTATAAATAACAAAGCCCGATATAAACATCACTTTTATATTATTCACTTCTTTGAATTTATATATTAATATTTTCCCATTGTTCCGTTCCTTTCTCTCTTGTTTTTTTTTTTTTTTTTTTTTTCTTGTAATTTTTCAATTCATTTGTGCTAGTGTGCGTGAGCTTATTTTGTGCTCTCAGGAGCCATTTTCAATCTTACAAAGAATCAAAGAACTTGAGAAGTTAAGAATGTATGCATACAGTGAATAAAAATTTATCGTATCGCAAAGAGACAAAAAAAAAAAAAAATAATAAAATTGATAAAACAAAAATAGACATTTTATCTATTCACATTTCAATAAAATCTATTCATTTATAGTTTTCCTTTAAGTGACATTTCTTTACTTCTCGAGAGTACTTTGGTTATAAATTTTTTTTTTCTCTTCTTTTTTTCTTTATGATTATTTTTTTAAATTCATTTATCTTTTTGACCGTCTTACACCTATTTTATCAATTCTTATACAATGCTCACTAAATTTGTTTCTACGTACAATCTATGCCAACATTATCATCATAATCGACATCTAATTTTGACGTCATTCATGTATATAAGTATGTGTATATATATATATATATATGTATGTATGTATGTATGTATGTATGAATGAATGAATTTATATATGTGTGTGTGTATACTTGCACATATGCAGTGTATTTTTACTTATTTATTTAATAATTTTTTTTTTGTTTTTTTTTGTTTTTTTTTTTCTTTATTTTATCGCAACTTCAATTATATATATGTAAGTGTAATTTTTTTTTTTGTATTTCTTAATATTTATAATATTATATAATGTACATTTTTATTCAACGCATTTTTACTTAACACAAAAGAATTTTATATACAAGTATATAGAACTCTCCTTACCATTTTACTAAGTTATATATACATCGTATATTCATATATATACGATATATACGTCAATTCAAAAAGTATTCAAATCACTGGCAAGTATATATTTTTTTTATTCTTTTTTTTTTTTGCTTTTTCTTTTCTTTTACTTTTTCTCTTTCTTTCTTTCTATTTACCTATGTAATCGGGCAGCGAGATGTGCGTTCGCATCAATAACTATACGACATAGATTTCCTACAAATTCTATGTTACTCACATCCACACGCTTGCTTTCTCTCAGTTTTCATTGTTTACACACTTTCACTCGTTCTATCACACACGTTCTCTATCTCCCATACGTTTTCTTTCGCGATAATATTCTTTTTATTCTCAATGCATATGTATATATGCTCAAAAAAATACAGTACATTGATTACTCTGTTTTTTTTTATTCATTTTTTTATTTATCTTGTGTGCCTTCACGGTTTTTTTTTGTTTTTTTTTTTTTTTTTTTTTTTTTAATTGGTCATTGTCTATTATTAATACAACTCTTGTATATAATAATGTTCCAATTGATGAATTGTATTCATGGAGTGATGAAGATGATTCATCATTCCATTATTCAAGTAGGCGGTCACTATGGCATTTTATTTATATATATATATATATTTTATTCATTTATTTATTTATTTCTTTATTTAATATAATTTTTTTTTTTTCCATTTGTGCTTCATCCCATTTTTTCCATGAATCTCAATAATAAATTATGGATGAATATAGATTTTAAAATGTCAGATTCATGATAATTATATTTCATAATATTAATCATGATTTCATATGTGAAACTCTCCCAAATTGAAATATGTATAAGATTTTTCTTGTCAATTTGACATTTGTATGTGCTTGAATGTTTATGTTCTGTGTGTGTGTGTATGTGTGTGTGTTTGGAGGAGGTTAGGGGGAGGAGGAGAGAGGGATTAAGGTAGTGTAATGTGTATATTGGCATATTAATTATAAACTTGAACAACGATTAACGAAAAATATAAATATATAATTAATATTAAAATATTTAATTGACAACAGCAAATACAATATATTGCTGTATTGTGGCAAGTTTGTGTGTTTAAAAAAAAAAAAATAAAATAAGAAAAATCATGATTTGTTGAATTATATTTTCAATATTTCAAAACACAGAGTGATAAAAACACATTAAATTATATGTCATTAAAAGATATATAATAATAATAATAATAATAATAATAAAATCATGCAGTAATTGATTTACAGGATCATCACGTAATTATATCAACAACATTAATAATTATTAAAATAAAAATTAAGACAAAAAAAAAAAAAAAATAAATGAAAGTAATATGAAATATATATATTCATATATATTCAACTAGTCTGATGTCTATTGAATTAAAAAATCACTGATTATGTTCTACACGTAAAGATCACGTACGGATATCAATGTAACAACCTTGATTTAATGTGAACTAAAAAAAAGAGAAAAAAAAAAAAAGATTCCTAAAGATAAATATTCAACAAAGTGACATTCACAGTCTTGAAATAAAAATTTGATTCTAATAAATTGATAGAAATTTAGTGTATGAATGAAGAATGGGATGTAAAAGGGATGAGGAACAATGTGTCGCTTAAAAATGTGTCTGTGGCATTGAGTCAATAAGGCACTGTTCACTGACAATGTCTGACTAGAAAATGAAACTATATAATCATGGAACTTTATTACAACCGGCAATTGTTATTTCTAGTTATTGCAAAAATAATTATTTATTTTTGTTTCGGATATTAATCTTAATATGATTAAAAAAGAGAAAAAAGAAAAAAAAAATAAATAAATAAAATAAAAAAAAGAACCGGTAAAATATAAAAATCATTGTGTGATTTCCAACGAGATGCGATTTAAAATGATAACACAGTAATATTTATGTAGTTTTCATTTTCTTGTATGGTTGCATAATAACGCCACTGCTGACGGGAATTGCAACCTGAGGCTGTGCAGCAATTGTTGCAGGATTACCCGTTGGCATTTGTGGCACACCCGGATGATGACCAGCAGTAACGCCTGGTACACCATGTACTGTCATACCCGGCAACATTGCATATGGATTTTGAATGTAAGGATTTGCGGTTGGCTGTAATGTCGC
Organism: Dinocampus coccinellae; assembly: GCA_963920625.1. NCBI lineage: Eukaryota > Metazoa > Arthropoda > Insecta > Hymenoptera > Braconidae > Dinocampus > Dinocampus coccinellae. The sequence continues at coordinate 17,659,363 of OY987184.1, forward strand.
GGCACTCGGCACACCGGTCAATGACGCTTGGACGTATGGCGATGGCAAGATGGGATGTTGTCTTATTAATGAATAAGGATTTATTGGCGTTGCAGTGGGTGGTCGTGGATAATGTAATAGTCCTGCTGGTAAATTAGAGGCAAGTGCCGCACCATGAATTCCAGCTAATGTTGGTGGTAGTAGTTGCCTTTGGGCAGCAGCAGCGGCAGCAGCAGCAGCAGCATTACCTGAGGCACCTGCTGCTGCTACTGCAGCTGCATTTTGTTGGCTCATGGTCAATGCTTGCTTGTTAAGTGCAACACCGGTATAATTGAGTGCACTCAATGGATTAATACTATATTGTTGTGATGCTTGCGATAATTTGATTGCTCGTGCATAATTCTTCTGGGCAACTTCTTTGGCGAGCGTTGCCTGATCCATTGCCGCTAAATGTGGACCCATTCCCAACGTATTCAAAACATTTAGATGGGCCATATTGGCCATTGTGTAATTCGCCATCGAATTTGCTTGATGCATACTCGCCATTGATGCTATTGATGACATATTAGCCATTGATACCATATTTGCCATTGAAGTGAGGTTTGGTATATTGGGTACTGATGACAATCCAGCAATAGATGATGTCATTGGACTCATTGATACGGTAGTTGCCGAGTGTCCCGCATATTGACTTACTTGTGGTGTATTTGTGTGATTCAATTCGGGAGAGTTTCGAACATTTTCGCTCTCGTGATTTGACGTTATTTGTTTGCCATCGTTACCGCCTCCACCACCACTTCCGCCACCACCTACACCGCTTGGTGGTGGCGGTGGTGGATTGTTAGGATCGACGTGTACACCGTTAGCATCATTCGTGCTTGAGGACGCTTGCGATGGAATTGAGTTTTGCGTACTCACTACCGACTGATTAGAGGTATGGGGAAGGGGTGGTGTTCCAGCGTACTCACATGACACAGGCACGAAGGGCTGCGGCAACTGCATTAACTGCTGATAGGTTGTCGCACCAGTTGCTTGATACACTGGCATACCGGATTTGTCGCCCGCAGGACGTTTGTACGGTACCATTCCCGGGAACGCCTGAAATCAATGGTTAATCATCTATGCATTGGTTCGAATAATTTTATTTTAATATTTTTATACACATATTACACACCACCTGGACAATTTTTAAAAAAATTTTATAATTAAATAATAAAAAGAAAATTTGAAATGAACAAAAAAAAATATTTTATGAATGATGATGATGTGATAAGACTTGGATGATGGTCGTTGCGCGAATTATATATATTGTTACGTCCTGGTTGTAACAGTCATTTATTTGTTTGTTTTATTATTTATTGATTGTTTTCATTAGATGTTCATTGTAGTTTATGTTTAATGTCACATTTGAATGAAATCTCAATGATGATAATAATGATGATGTCGAATAATGATATAGTCAACTATTGTAATGATGAACTGGATTGAATCAATGAACATGCAAATATGTTTAATTTTGTGTAGTAAGAATGAGTAGGCGATTACAATTGCCACTGTTAAGCAGAGGTGAAGTAATAAGAAGCTGATTTGAAGGTGGCGATTTGGTGTTTAAAACAGTTATGAATGATTTTACAATATTCCCATGAGTTTTTGTATTTAATATAATTTTGGTCAACAGTTTGTCATGAAAGTCAAAGAGGTCTAGCTGTAAAATGGTTGTTAATTGGTTAACTCAATTTTTACCATTTTTCATAGAAATTATTGAATTAAATTTTGTCCTGTCGCAACATCTTAGAAAGCCAATGGGGTATTTGATTTATTTGCAATTATTGAATTAAACCGGTTGACTCGGTTACAATAATTTATTCAAAAATAATTATTGAAAATAAAATAGTTTAAATTGATTATTGTTAATTATGAAATTAGTTATTTGTTATTAAAGTGACGAATATATACTCATTTAGTACTTTTACATACGTAACAATATACATAGATATAATCAATTTAAAATGTATTATTCATTTTTTTTTGTTTTGAATGTTTTGTTCTGCACTTACAAAATTCTCGTAGTAGAATGACCCGAATGACTTCGAATCCATCTGCAACAAAGACAGGATAGGTTTCAACTATTTTCTAGGGTGTAATAAGACACGATTCATCTCGTGTTTTATTTCTTTATTTTTTTATTATCAATTTGAGTTTCACTGTTCATTGAAAAAATAGATTTGGAAGGAATTGAGGTGTGCTAGTGCATACAAGTTGTGCCGATGACGCAGCTTGCGGCGACGTTTCCAAGAGACGAGGTTACGTTGTTGATTAACTGGAAATATGATTCTAACACGTGATACATGGTGATGTGGCATGTTAGAGAGCGGTCGATTATCTTCGTTCCTAGAGAAGCGAAATTAATTGTCGAACTACCAATTATTATTTATGAATTGATCACGTCGATAACTAAATGTGCTAATAATAACGAATTTGTTAATTATTATTTTTTTTTTTTTAAACATTATTATTTATTGTATAGATAAATATAATTATTTCTTGTGTTTATTTTTGATTTTACGAATAATTAACATACATGTAATGTTATCATAAGTGATTGATAATAAAACGCGTTGTCATGTTTTATAATTAAAGCCGTGATGTAATGATAGATTGAAAATATAAATAATTTCGATTGATATTACAAAACAAAAAAAAAGCGAGAGACAGAGAGACAGAGTGAAAGTGAAAGGATGTGCGCATCATTTATGGAGAAATTATAAAATGAAAAAGCTAAAAAAAAAAAAAAAAAAAAAAATTATATATAAATAATTAATAATGGAAATAGAATTGTAAAATCATATGAAAGTAAAAACAATTCAATGAAGCAGCGTAATTTTATGATGTACAAATAAAATTGCGGACGATGTATGAAGCAAAATAAAATGTCTATCAAAGAAAATTTAGTTGAAAGCTGCGAACAAAATGCAAAAGCTTTGAAGCCGAATACCGCGAGCTCGCTCTTTCCTTTTTTTTTTCTATTATTTTTCAAATTTTGTTTATTTTCTATTTCATATAATCACGTGTCATAAATCAAATTTTAACCTATATGTATATACAATAAATTTTTCTAATATAAAAGACAACAAAAATATTTTGATATTATGATTCAACTAATTATAAATGATATTATTATTTTTATTTATTTGAATTTGAAAAAAAAAAAACAAAAAAAAAAAATTAGCAATTAAATTATATAAAATTGATATTTTATCAAGTGTATGTTGAGAATCAAATAAATTCGTATAGTAAACGTGATACTATAAACATCAATTTACATTTATTTCTTGTGTCGTGATAAAGTAATTGCGAGCGTCTTATTTAATCGAGCGTGTCAACGAAATTTTTTAGACATCGGTGTCGTGTAATTGTCAATGTCGGAATAACGTCAGTTGCATCCGCCACCTCGAGCCTCGAGAAAGCACAACATGCATCACCGGCGCAAGCTCGAAATTACTTGGGATTTTTTTTTTTTATTTCCTTCAATTTCCTACGTCACTGAAAACTTTATGTTCCATTGGGTGAATTATAATTTATATTACACGTGAATATGTAGACTGTGAGGAAAAAATATTTTAGCTGTGAATATTTGCAAAGAATTTTCATTGTCAAACGTTCAACAATTCATCTCTATAAATAATCTCTATTATTAAATATTTTTTATCACCATTAAATAATTAATGAATGTATAATTTCAAAATATATTGTATTTTTAGGAGATATTATTGTTGGACATTGACAATAGAAAGGACTTGGCAATCGGCGATCAATAAATACAATACGTCACGTGTTATAAGCTCCAAATACAAAAGAACTATGAAAAAGAGAGAGAGCGAAAGAGTAAGCAGAAATAAATAAAAATTTCGCGATTAGAAAATTATTCAATATTTCATCCGATTATTGCATTATTATATCGTATTATTATATTATAATTATGAAAATAACAATATAACAATAATAAAGAAAAATATATAGAAAAATATGTTATAAAAACAAAAAAAAAAAAAAAATATGTTGAGAATAAACTTTTGTTGACAATTTGATATAATATCATGTTTCCTGGTTGTGATGTGGATTAAAAACTTCCCGGATGTCATACGACATGGTGATTTATTGAAGAATAAATAAATAATGGTGGAGCTACACAGCTTCAAGCACGCTCGACAATGTATTTACAATCGCATCAACTATAATATTTATAACTTAAATGTAAACTACAAGAATCGAGCGATAATTAATCAATAATAAATAAATAAATAAATGATAAGTGTTTATAAAGAAATTCAATGCGCAATATAATTTAATATATTGCTGATAATATAAATTAATAAATGTCGTTTTATTTGATAAATGATCGCTCGTTCACTCATCGCTACCAAAAAGGAAAGTGTACATCATGCAAAAGCCGTGGTACCATTAGCAGATCATCATTGGTGTCGCGCATCCGCTTCTTCCCAAGCTCGATACTCGCCATACTCGCGTTCTGTAGTCCTCCGGATACAGCCGATGCCGGCACTCCTGACACTCCACCAGCCATTGCGCCCATTCCCGGCACACTTGTCGACAACGATCCCGTCTGGTTTTTGCCAAATATGTTTTTTTTTTTTTTTTTTTTTTTCCCACACGCATATCCATTTTGTATTCCAGTCATTGTATTTTTTTTTTTTCATTTATTTATTTATTATTGTTTTTTTTTTGAAATATTCAATATGGTATGAATATTTTTTTTGGTGCAACCGTTGTGTGGTATTGCATTTTTTTATGTATATATATATATATGTATATACATTAATATATAAATATATACATGTACAGATATAGTTTTTTTTTTTTTTTTTTTTTTCGTTGGCACGTGGCAGGCGGTGATTGGTCAGTCGTGCGTTTGAGATAATTTTGTCGGCAAATTTTTTTATTATTTTATATTTTATTTTATTTTGATTGTTTGTTTTTTTTTTTTTATATTTTTTTGTTTTGTTTTTCGCAGGCGTTAATTGGCAGGTAGCGAAGCATGGTACGAAGATTTTGTTTCAGCAAGCATGAAGCATCGTCAGCAAGAGGGCAAGATAAAAATCAAAAAAAGAAAAAAGAACAAGTTGAGGCTTTTGAGGCAGACATGATAAAATAGTATTGGTTTTTTTTTTTTTTTTTTTTTTTTTCATTTTCTTAAAAGATATATAAAATATATATATATATAAAACAATGAAAATTTTAAATTTTCAACAACATTAATAATTTTATCAACGTAATCAGTGATCGATCATTAAATGACACTATAAAAATATTTAGGGGATATGAATATTTAAATTTTTGATGAAATAATTGTCCAACAGTGATTTCATATATCTCTATAAAAATCTGTAATGGAATATAAAATAAAATAATTGTATTCCGGAGCTGAATTGCGTGTGATTAATTAATACATAAACTGAAATATATAGTTTGTATTTTACGCGTCATTAATTCAACCAAAAATAAAATAAGTTATATATATATATGTACACATATAAGTAGATAGATTATTCATTTATAGATGAATTTTGGAGGTGGAAAATAATGTAGAATTAGTAGCGACAACAGTTGTGTACCATCCCCTTAATGGCACTGAAAATTCCCAAGTATGGCATACCTGAAATTTATCCAAGCTTTTGGGTACAAAATTAATATTTAGTATGATAAAAATAAAATAATATGAATAATAGTGTTGAGCAGCTAATTGCAGTTGGATTGACACGTTCTCGGACTGACTATCAATTATAAAAATGAATAAATACAAAAATAAAATATATACACATGTACAATTGTAATAATATCATTGTAAGTAAATAAGCACAATAGTAAATTGTTAGTTATTCGTGTTGATAAATTACTGCTTCATACAGAAGTTCCTGAAATTTGAGAAAAAAAAAAAAATAAATAAATAATTGTTGAATTATTCGAAGAAATTCCTGCTCGTTTCGTTGGGTCCATCAATTTATTTTTCTCATTATTAATACAATTTTTTTTCATTCATTTTATTCCTCTTGAACATCGATGTATCATTGAAACTTTTGGTTTATTTTCGTTGCTCGTAATTAATGTATGGCTGAGAAATAGTGTGTAAATAATGTCTCAAGGGTTAATTAAGAGAACCAATATGTGCATGTGTGTAGATGTAAATGTAACTGATGAGTATGAGTAACAATAGTGATATATATATTTACATATAGGTACATATATTGATGTATGAATGTGATTAGTATATACTTGTGATTGTGTATTCTAAGGATTACCGTAATTTACACTTTACAAACATCCAATTAAATGGCGCCAAAACACCAAAGAGTGCATTTATTTTGGAGGATATTATTCAATTTATATGACAATAGTTATTATAAATTTTTTTTTTTCTTTTTCTTATTATAATGAAGTGAAGGAAAATAATCTATTTTAATTAATAGAATTTAATTATTTATTTATTTTTTCTTTTTTAATCCTCCATGCACCCTTCGGTTAATGAAAACCATCGGTAGAGAATGAGACTTCCCTGCCAACAAGCTGATCTGCCAGAATCCGTGCGTGAGTTTCTTCTCACGTAGCCCCCGATGTGGCGAAGTCATCTGTGCTGACGTAGCTGAAAATGTCTTTTTTTTTTTTTTTTTTTTTTTAAATCCGGTTTTCTCGATTTGATCAAGTTGAAGCAGAACGTTGAGAATGAAGTTTGGGACATTTTTATGAATGGACAAATAATGAAAAATAAATATTAATAAACATTAATGAAAAAAAATGAAAAACAGTTGGATATAAATAGACAGAGAGAGAGAGAGAGAGAGAGAGAGATAAAGTGAGATGAAGAGTCACACAGAAAAATGGAAAATAGTGCAAAGTCATTTGAATTATTAAAAATTTTTTTAAGAAATTTCTTTAATTTTCAAATCAAATTAAGCCAATTCTCTGTTTAATAAAGCCGCGAATTCCAGTGTCAAATAGCCCGATTTTGATTGAAAGCTATATATATTTTCTTTTTTAATTGATGAATAATGTCAATTAGATAATGACAAAGTTTAAGAAGAATTTGAGTTTAATAGTGAATGATGAAGAGAGACAGATTGATGAGGGTATAATCAATGAGGGTATTGTATGCACTGATGAATTATACAAATGATGCATAGAAAATGACTTTTAGATTTGAAGACTTTTGTATCAAACTTGAGAGAGACATTTTCATACGTTCCCGTCACGATGTCCATTGTTCCATTGTTGATACACACTGGATTGATAAATATATCTTGAGTTTAATCACGAGAACAAGTCCTTGGAAATTCCCACTCCATTAAACCATTAGCTTTGTATATCTGTTTATATTATTATTATTTTTTATTATTTTGCTTGATTTCTCTCCCAATATTGTATTTCCATTTTCAACTTTGGAGATTGTTTTTTTTTTTATTTTTTTTTTTAAATATATTTTATTATGATATAATTGTTATTATTTATTTATTTTTCAAATAAGTGTAGAGGCACATTTTGTGTTGGGGGCAGCAAACAGCAGCGGGGTTGATAGCCGGGGGTTCGTGCAGCACAGCTTGTCAGCAAGGTTGTGTTTCATTTGTGTCATTCATGATAAGGTAAATTAACTACGTTTTTATATACAAATTATTTCATTTTTTACATCCCGTTGTCGTTTCCACTTGACTCAAATAGTGAGAAATCCGTTGGAATATATTAATCAATGTATGTTATATTGAACTATTATTTTTTGTTTGTTTGATAAGTTTATTATTATTATTATTATCATTATTTTTTTTTTACTTTGATGAATATTATGATTTATTCAATTATAACAGATTTTATTGGAACCGAGTGAAAACGATTTTTACGGCTTAAACACCGAGATAAAACTCGTTATTATCTAGGTAAATATATCAAGTGATTGGTGTATTTGGCAACTAGGTATATATTTGCACCTGGATAGCTGCGATAGGCTGCTAGAAAGAGAGAAATAGAAACAGTGGTGGTTTTTTTTTTTCTTCTTTCTGGTGATGAAAAATATACTCTGGGTATTTAACTACTCACTACATACTACTGCCATAGCTAAACGTCAAAATAGGACGGATAGATGGATAAACACAAAAGCAACAATTTTTTTGTTTTATTTTTATTACCGAGAGGTGAGGAATGTACGATTTAAAAATATTCCACAGTATAAATTAATTTCAATCTATGTACTATTTAATTTCACAATTAAATTAATAGAGTTTGAAAAAAATCATCACGTCTCGATAAAAATTATTATGAGCGTATGACCACTGCGTAGTCATCATTGGTCTATATTTTCCATTAATTCAATATTATTTTTATTTTTATTTTTGTTATTTATTTATTTATTTATTTCAATTGCAATTTCATGCAGACAAAAAAAATTTTCTGTATATTAATGCCATATTTTATACATTTTCTCTTTTTTTTTCTCTTATTGTCAATATTTTTTTTACTTTTTTTCGTCGATATTTTGAAAAGGAAATTGATAGACTATGCAATATTTCAGACAGTAATATATCGTGAATTGTGCAATGCACGACGCAGCGGCCAAAAGCTCCTTTGACGCAAAAACCCAGCAAACCGGGAATAGGATGAAAGTGAATGTTGGAGAATAAAAATAAAAAAATAAAAAAATAAAAGTGTGAAAGGTGAAAAAGAAATTTGGATAGGGAGAGAGAAATGTGAGGAAAAAAAACCAATATTCAAGACATTTGCCTTGCAGAATTATTAAAATTTTTTCTCGTTCTTTTTTTTTTTCCTTCTATTTTTTTTTATTAGAAATATAATAAGAACATCGTAAAATGTTGAACATAAAATCGAGACAGTTGGAAAAATATTTTCGATTGATATTTGAGCATCAGTTTTTACTTCATTGCTCATGATCAAAATGAATAAAAAAAAAAATAAATAAATAAGTAAAATGGATAAATAGAAAAATAACGTAAAATCAAGAAAATCAAAGCACAAGAAACACATCTGGTAAACTTTAAGAAAATTATCAAGGTCGAGTGAATTGGTAAAGAAAACGAGGGTCCAGTCTGACTTTTAACAAATGTGAATGTAGAAACGAGAGAATTCAATCGGATGGAATGGAAGTCGTGAAGGGTTCAGAGAAGTTTTTATCCCTCTGAAAACTTCGCGCCCTCATCTCATTGGTTATCCAGTTTGCTCTCTCTCTCACTCCTTGTTTCCACCATTCGGAACATCATTCAGTCCCAATTCACGTCAGAAACGTATTTGAATAATGAAATAACATCGTCGATCAATACTTATCAGAAAAAATTGAATAGTTAAATAGAAAAAAGAAAAAAAAAAAAAAAAAAAAAACGGTAAGAATTTAGAATTCTCAGACATGACTTGAATAAAGGTATACATTTGTTGATTTGTGAGGAAATGGTAAATAAAAGGAGGAAAAAAAAAAAAAAAAGTATTAGAAATGAAAAATAAAAAAAAGAGAAAGAAGAGAAAGACAGAGAATGCATTACCACAATGCTAGCCCGAGATTGTGCGGCCTTAATGTGGGCTTGAAGGTGCAGAGGGGGGTGGAAATAGCGGCAGGGGTCCCGATTGCATCGGCCCTTGACAGCGTCCATGCAGACCGTCACAGAACCGTCCTCATTCGCCTGCACCGTCTCGAGGGGGTGCGCAAACCGGCACTCCGTCTCGCCGCGTTTGCACGCCCCGCGTTGAAACTCGCGACATACCTACAGCAAGAGCGAACACGCATGGCATAGCACTCTATCTATGAGGGTCATTTTTTGAAGGCTTATCAACTTGGAAAAATTCAAATAGAGGAATTAATATGATTTTTTTTTTTTTTTTTTTTTCAAATTTTTAGTTTTTATAGGAAAGGAATTGATTAATAATCTATGTGTCTAAAAGGTGATTGAGGAATCAAAGTGAGGGATAAATATAAATAATTATTTTTATAAAAACTTTTTCTCTCTCTTGTGTAAGAGTGTGCGCGCGTGTGTGTGTGTGTATGTTTTCTTTTTTCTTTTTATATAAAGAATGATGTTTGTAAAATTATTATACGACGACAAAATCTTGAGTGAAGAGAAAATAAAAATTGTTTTGTTTCATTTTGTTTTGTTCATTAACTCAGATACAAGTTCTCAATCTCGCTGATATCACATTCAATTGATATCACAATTTTCATTAAAATAATTCCAATATATGATAGAAACAATAAATAAATAATTAAATAAATATATAAATAAATAATTTTGAAAATAATATATTATATCAGATATTTATACATTTTTGTGTAAATTTGAAATAAACCAATGAGTAATAATATTAATATTGTTGTATTAAATAAAAGTGATATCTACAGTGAGAACTCAATTACTGATGTATAGGATCGTGACTACGCACAGCTCGATCATTTTGTGTTAGGTGAGAGTGTACATGTGGTTAATAATAGAACATGAATGACGTATAATGGAAAAATTAGTGGTAAAGCGCATTGAGAGAGACAAAAAAATGTCCGTGTTTGTTTGTTTGTTTGTGTGTATACATAAAACAGTGAGAGAAAAATAGAGAAAGAGAGCGAGATACATGAAAGTAAGAAAAAAAGAAAAAAAAAAAATTATTATTTTCATTTATCGTTTGGCTCCAAAATTTCGATCATTGTTACAGTATTAAACAATATAATCATATCAATTAAACAAATTTGCACTAATATCGTAATAAAATTTGATCTATAACACAATTTAAAGATTGATTTGAGATAATTAACAATAATTATTATGAAATATAATGTAAATTCAGTGTCCACAATTAATCTAATATTTTATATTCATTTTTTTTTTTTCCATCTATTTGTATAAGTTTGAATATCAGAGATTTTTTATCCATAGCTGTGTATATAATAAACAAACAGCCACTAAATAAACTAAACCTACAGTGAATTTTCACAAAATACGTGAGTGTATGAAAATCATTTCTACAGTACCGTGTGATGTACCTTCACATATATATATCTACATACATATAGATACGAAATTTTCAATGCGCGATTTTTAATAATATTCCATTTGATATATTTAAAAATAATTTAATTTGTTTGAAAATTTCAAGGTCCTCGTTCTCTTTTCCTATATACATATAGTGTACATACATCGAAGAACATATGAAAACCGCCACTTAATTCACAGTATCATGATTAATTTAATACTATTTATTATATTACAATAACTATCGTTAACACTATTAACTATTGTTAATGTAGATATTTATAGGATTATAATACAAGCGTAATATAGATATGGATACGCGTATTAATGAAATAGGCACTTGTATGCAATTGGAATACAGAATACAAAGAGACAAGATATTGGCTGAGAGAGATATTGGTAAAGGGATGTGAATAGTGAAAGGCAATAGACAGACGTAGAGATAGATAGACGCGTGAATGTACAAGCCGAAGACAGGTAAAACGGCTAATAGATATGCGATCCATCTTTCTCCTTGTGTGCGGATTGATGATGAGAATTGGGTATGGATCGATTGTATTTACAGATTAAAATGTTTATTATGATTATGACTACACATATATTACCATCTCAAATCACGTAATATCCAGTTGTCCATTGTAATTATGAATAATTGGTTGTATAATTGAGAATGCAATTGTGTATTAGTGTGTGTTGTGATGTTGATTAGGATTGAGGAGTTGAAAGACATATAAAGATAGAGTGATCACGTGTATAATACATTTATTATGTGACATGCGTATGTAATATTTACTCGTGCTTGTATTTTGTGGGTATTTGTGTGTATACATGTGCTGTATATAGATAAAATTTTGTCACTTGATTGAGTGTTGAGAAATATATATTTTTTTTTTTGTCTACTTTCATCTTTTGATTGATTGTATTGATTTTGAAATTTTTTAAGTGAGAGGTAAAAAAAAATTGTAATGTAATAATTATCGTGCATAGTAAAATTGCGGATTTTTGTCAAATGTTTCGTGTGTCTTATAATTGTAGTATTTTAATAAATTTGTTTATCACATTCACGTGTTGTTTGTTTAATTAAAAATTTTATTATCATAAAATATACGTATGAAAAATGATTTTTTTTTTTCTGTTTTTTATATTTTCAATAGTTGAATTTAAACGATCGAGTATACACATTCTGATTAAAAACTGAAAGACAATATCAATCCAAAAAATTTTATTGAATAAAAAAAAATAAACAAAAAAATTACTACACACAACAAACATTGACAGTAATAACGAGCTGGGTTGGAGTTAAACTCAGGGATCGAGTAATACGATACAATTTATATATTGAAATATTCATCAGAAAAATTGAAACAACAACAAAACAAGAAAAAAAGCGTGTAATTGTTGATGCAATCAAACAATAAAAAAATATTATTGATAATATATATCAAGCTTTTGTATATATTATGTATCGATCCCTGAATATATCCACCTATTAATTATTTAGGCACACGTATATAATGAATAGAAACCCAACGATAACTAATCGATATTATGTGCTGAAAAGTATTTGGAAAAAAAAAAAAAAAAAAAAAAAAAAATATAAAATCAATGAATTAATAAATAAATAATAAAATAAATATAATAGAGAAATAAATGGAAATAAAATAATGATCAAAGATAAAAATTACACATTTGGTAAAGTGTGATGATGTGTGATTAACACGATCGATCATGAAAATTTGCGTGTTAAAAATAATACACACCGTCACACACGTCGATCGTGTTAGATACCATTGGCTATTGTTTTATTTTTCCTTTTTTTCTGTTTTTACGAGCGCTTTTGCAAAATTCGCAATTTGTATACCTGTACATATATCTATATATGAATAATATATATGTTCTGTGTATAATAACATAGAAATAAAATCAAATTCGAATAAAATACTTGTACATATACATATAAATACATATAAATATATACACGTATACATGAATAAGAATAAAAAAGTTTCACATGCGTTTTTGTGTACATAAGCCCCTGCTCCTCACTGTAAAATAAATATATGCGATAAATTACAATTAATGCATTAGTGGGTACTGATTAGAGAAAAATAATAATAATAAAAAAAAAAAAGGTACATAAAATAATAATAAAAATTATATAACAAATAATTATTGTTTGTTGAATTAATAACGAATTAAATACGCGTCAGCTTTTTATTTATTTTTTATCTACTATATTGCATAAAGAATTCATGAATATATACATATACATATGTATATAATTTAATGACAAACAAGCCGGGTAAGATTTTATTGTAATATTTGAATGTGATTAAATTTGATAATCAATGCAATGGCATTTTTTTTTTGTCATGAATCATGGAACTTTATATATATAATTGTCTTTCTCTTATTGGCTTATTTGTATTAATCAAGTCAAGCATCACGCGTAACCAGCTCCAGAATAGGCATCAACACAAATATAACGGGCGCTACGACAATCCAAATTTGAATGTTATGAATTATGATCGCTTGCGAAATGTAATAATGAAAGAAAATTGAAATAATAATGAGTAATTTCTTATTATAATAATAATTATTTTTTTTTGTTCAACACTCACGAATGAGTGTATCTCAACAAGTGATGTATGTAGTGTCAATCATTGAAAAATACGATTATTATAGATAATAATATTATTCGCATGATAAATTATTTAAATAGTGCGCAACTAATAATAATAGTGTGTATAAAAATTCAAAAAATAATTAATTACATCAGTCTACTCAGCATACATTCTACCGCCATTCATGTCTGCGTTACTTTACTGCTTCCCTTTTTTAAATATTTGATTCCAATGGTTGATTGCCAGCAATTTTATATTATAATTATTACAGCAATAATTTATTATACTCATTCATGCAATTATTATGATTAAACAATGATATAGAGACAAAAAAAAAAATTAAAAAAATATAAAAAAAATGAATAAATCAAAAAAATGAATAAAAATTATATATTTCAAGTATTACCACCAACCAATTGGAATTTAATATATTGACTTGATTAATAAAGAAATATTTAGAAAACAGGCAGCAGGCAATCATGATTAAAAGGAAAAAAAAAAAAAAAAAAAAAAAAAAAACTTTTTATTTGTTTTCTATTTTATTTGTAACACCGTCTACGATAAATCGTATGAGTGTGTATAAATTATATTATTTAATTATTTTAATATTTTACGTGGACGAGTGGAGGGTATGCCGTGAAAAGGTATAGGAATTGGGCGGATTTCAGCGAATGGAGGAATTTAAATGATTATCAATATCTAAATTACGATAAACTCGACATATCATACAACTACTTGAATACGGTGAGCTCTGTTCGTCAAAGTATATAATATATATATATTAATATGTGTATTTTCAATATATTGATGTGTGGATATATATAAAATTAATGACAATCGTGAATTCGAAAAGGTTCCATCAACATGTAGAACAATTGATTTTTTTTTTTTTTTTTTTTTTTTGTATAACAGTGAGAACAGACATTGAATTGAAATGTTAACGGACACGTAGTTTGTTAACAAATGAATTTGCTTTTACATCCTTTGTCACTAGGTGACATTTACGTTACTAATCCGATATTTCAACTTGCGCGAACAGAGTCACCAGCTATCGTTCATGAAGGCACGTCAATATAGCCATCAAACCACAAGGATTGATGTAACGGGTTGTGGAATATATTCCCATTTGTATTTTTTTTATTATTATCATTATTTTTTTTTTTTATGTTTATTATTCCAATTCTCGTGGTGATGAAACAATAATAATAATTAATTTTAAATAGAAACAAAAAAATATATAAATAAATGAAATAATTGACGAAAATAAGTCATGTTCATCTGAATGACAATTAATTGTTGAAATAGAAAAAAAAAAAAAAAAAAAATATATATATATATAAATAATAAATGAAATGATTCAATTGAAATGAATATAAAATTCAATAAAATTTCAATATAAATTGAATAATAAATGATAAATCAATAATTTCAAAAACGCGGAAAATTAGAAACAAAAAAATTATAAAATAAAATTATAAAGTTACCGTATTAAATAATATTATACGTGATCAAGCAATAAACAGTCTATGCAAGTGATTTAGTTTGAATTACATTTGTTTTTATTTGAATTCCATCATCAAAAGTTTTTTCGCGTGACCCGGACTTAATGCAAGTCACCGCAGTACATCATCACAAGTAGGTATTATTATGATTATTGTTATTAATCATCGTTATTGTTATTAGTTTACTCAATAGTATAATTATTAATATCGTAAAACCAATTGCGATTAGTCGAACAATCGATCGTTCAAATATCTCAGTTTTTTTTCTTTCTTTTTCTTTCCTTAACTGCAATAAGTGGGTAATAATACGTAGGTAATATTCAATTAACAATATCACATTGTGTATACTTTTTTTTTTTTCTTCACTTCTTGTCATCCGATTCTTTATTATATTTTTCATTGCATTTGTTTACTTAATTGTTTGTTTTTGTTTTTTATTTGCATGTTTGTTTGTTTTTTTTCTAATCATGTATTTTATACAATTGTTTATTGCCCGTTATAATATTGATACTAAAAAAAATTTTTTTTTTTTCTCATAGGCAAATCTAGTGAGCCACTTGTGCACTCATACCGGATGGAAAAATGAGAGTAAATGTGTAAATTGTCTGTTTGTTATTATAATTATATATATATATATAACCGGGCGAGGTCCGAGGAACGAAGAGAATTGGAAAAAAATTTTTGTAAAAATAGAAAAAGGAGGAACTTAGTGCAAAGAGGTGGGAGATGGATCAAGGACAGGAAGTATGGGGGACAAAAATTATAATATTACGGGAATCAACAATAGACCGTTAGTTATACATTTGTGTAACATCCGGAAGCAAATTTCGAAAACTTATGTCGACCCATTATGGTTCACAATAATATATACTTATTCATTTATCATTATTCATCATTATTTATTTATTTATTGATTTATTTATTTTTTATTTTTATTTTTATTTTTCTTTGTTTTGTTTTGTTTTTTTTCTTTTTTTTCTCGACAACGAAATCATCATTGTCATTTTAATAGAATAATTTTTTTTGTCATAACGAAAAATCAACTGAGATAATTAGAAAAAAATATATAATAATAATAATATCATTAATAATAATGAAATAAATAAAAAAAAAAAAAATAAAAATACGAGATGCGTATCGTATTAATAAATATACAATCAACAAATTAACAATAAATAAAAAATTTTAATTCATTGATTTTTTTTTCAATTATAAAAAAAATTTTTATAAGAAAAAAAAAAAGAATATTTTGATATTTCGATTTTTGCTGCCGGTCTTGCCAGTAATACAAAATATAATTGATCATTTCTTTTTCTTTTTCTTTCTTTTTTTCTTTTTTTTTTTTTTTTCTTTGTTTAAACCTACCTACTATATACATATGGAACATGACTTTATGTGCGTATGCATGTACATATTTATGGGCTTTGAATTTTGCCGATTGCCATTATGCTTAACATACAATCTATCAACCTGCATACGTACATATATGTACACATATATGTATATCTCTATACGATTTAATTCTCATGTAGTAATTAAACGTGCATTCATATAAAAAAATTTACTAATAATAATTTATAATAATGATAATATATATATATGTATATATGTAGACAGACAATTAGAAGATGTGGATAAACAACCGAATGAAAATTGAAATATCAATATACAACAAATAACAGTTTTTTTTTCTTTCTTTTTTTTTTCTTCATCTCTCCGTGTGCTTCGGACAATACATTCAAAATTAGATTGCTCTAAATTGTTCATAATACGATTCAAAATTTTTTAAATGCTTCATGATTATAAAAAATTGCCCCACAATGTTTTTCTCATTATTGTTCCGTCGTACCTCAAATCAAGTAATAAAGTAATTCATTTATCTTCATTTTATTATTTGTTTAGTTCAACGTTGTGGAGGCGGAGAAAGAAAGGGAAGGAGGCAAAGGAAGCGAAGGGTAAAGGAAATTTTTTCTCATGTTCCTCCTTCCTTTCCCATCAAGGCGTTAATCCACGAAGGATGTGAAAGGCAGAAAGGTAAACGAGCGATTCGAAGGAGTGTGGGGACGGGTGTATTGAAGGAATGGAAAAAAAAAAAAAAAAAAACTATGGGGAAGTTTCGTTGATCGCATAAAAAGTCGCATCGCCCTTTTCTGATCACCGTGGATTCACTCGCGGACTCCTAAAGCTATCTAACAAGATTTATCTACGAAAAGGTACGTGAGAACGTCGTTGATATATATTTTTTTTTGCTTTCTTTTTATTTGTTCCTTCTTCTTTTTCTTCTTGTTCTTCCTCATTTTTTTTTTTTCCTTCTTCATATTCTTTTCAAGTGACTCGCCATCATCGCGTCAAACGATCTGGGATGATTGAGGGAAATATCCAAAGTTAATTTTTCGAAATTGATGTCATTATCATTTTCTTCATTATTCTTTTTTTTCTAATTTTTGATTTCCCATTTCCAATATTCGTTTGTTTTGCTCATTACATTGTCATGGGCGACACTTTTTTCCTTTTTCAAACTTATAAGTCTATAAAAAACTCATGACCTACGCACATTCGATAAAATTTTTATGGTGTGTATGTGTGTGTGTGTGTGTATATATATCGATTGCCCATTTTTATATAAAAAAAATTCTTTACCATATCATTTTCTAATACAGCATCCAACGCTGTGTGCGTGTGTATTTATTGTGTCACGTGTGTATAACGTGATGTGAGTAATACAAGAGGTGCGAAACCGCGATTGCACCATTAGTCATCGTGAAATATATTCTCTCACCCTCTCTCGATTATTCAATCGTTGGACGCACTACTTCAAGTTTACATCGCTATCGAACTATGAAATAATCCTATGAAATCTTAGAATTATAATTAATCGTATCTAAATATAAGTTGTTTTTTTTTTTTTTTTTCATATTTAAATTTTATTTTGTTGCACGAATAGCGCGGGCTCGCAGGTTTGTCGAATCAACGAATTACAGTTTTGCGTCAGTCACGGGCTCGCATTTTATGAGTCTGCAAGTCACCCCATTATCATTATGAGTATTTCATCTTTATTTATTTATTTATTAATTTTCTTTTTTAATTTACTTTTAATTGTGTGATTTTTTCATTTTTTTGTCGGCAAGAGACTTTTTTCGAGTAAGGCACGAGCGTGCGCGCGCGCCCGTGTTCCATTTTTCTCTACTGAATATCAAGTGTTTTTATATTTAAGTTTTTTTTTTTTTTTTTTTCTTTCTTCCGTCTCATTATTACTGTTGGATGATTTCACGAATATACACTGGGGCCACGTGCACACGTTTCGGGAGACAAGTAAAATGGTTGGGCGTGCGCGCGACTGAGACACGCAACGTCTCGAAGAGGAGTCGAAATGATATATTTAGACAATATATAATAGATAATCTTTATAGTAATAATAAGAAGAAGAATGAGAAATTGATGATTCGACATCAGTCGTGACGTTTCGCGCGTGCGCAAGTCACATGCCCGATCCCGAGTGGTTTATTGATATTATCATTTTTATTTGTTCATTTTATTTACTTATTTTTTTGTTTATTCGTTACTTGCATTTTGATTGTAAAAAAATACGATGAACTTCATTTTTTTTCGTGATAAATTTGGAAAATAGGATTGTACGAATTCCAACACATATTATTTCTTCTCATTCTATCAATTTACTTATCATTCGTTTCATTTTTATTTTTTTATTTTTTGTTTGATTCTATTCAATTCACGTTTATTGTGACGTATCATCAATTTTTATTTCATATAACACGCGATTCAAATATATTTAATCATTTGTATCGTCAATTCGAATACCCACGAACCCGCGTTCAACTGCACTTTAACTTCTAGCTTTTTGTCGTTTCAATGTCACTCTTTTATAAACAAAAATCCAGAAAAAAAACTTACTGCAATTTTATTTTTTATTCGTATTTCTTGTTTTTACGTTCCTTATTATTACTTTTTTTTTCGTTTATTTTCGTTTTGTTTTGTTTTTTTTTTTATTTTTTTTTCTTTTTATAATTTTTACAAACACCATTAATGTCTAACATGCTAAATTTTTCCATCCTCAATTTCTCCATTTTCATTTTTGGAGGCAGATGCGTCGATGTTTATTCAAACACTGGCTACGAAATAATTGTTTATATTTAATAAATACCCGATGCTCATTTTCTCGGGCACTAAAAAATATTGTTATAAACTAACCTCTCTGGCTTTTGTTTTTCATTGTATAATATTTTTTTTTTGTTTCCTTACTCTGATTAATTTTTTTCTCCTCTCTTTTTTTATCGCATATTCATTTATATTTTTCGTTTTTCTGTTTCATTATGATTATTTTTATTTTTATTCGTTCATCATTATCATTATCATTATCATTATATTTATAATTATAATAATTATTATTATTTTTTGTCACTCACATCATCCCCTATCGCAATTCACAATTATTCAAATTTTATAAATAGAAATTTTAGTACGTTTAATATGATCGTTGATGAATTAACACGCCGAGTGCTGGTGCATAACGTGTACGCAAACATTTCCTTTCATGCCATTATTCTATTATTATTATTATTATTATTATTATTATTATTATTATTTTATTATTATTATTTCTTTATTACTTTTTATGTTCTATATCGACCTGGCACTCTCGACGTGTCGAACGTTCCACGCGAAACGCGACAGGGAAATGAAAAGTTTGAACGAAAGCATCGTTCTTCTCTATTCCATTGGCATATAAGAAAAAAAAAGTAAAAACGCACAATATATATTTTTTCTATTATTCAAAGGCAAAACGATGAGGTGGTTCATGCATATAGTATATTCACGTTGACCGCCTTCAATATTAATAAAAAATATTCATATATACGTCAAAAGAAAAATAAGTGAAAAAACAAAAAAACAAAAAACATAAATTTGAATATTAATCGTTCCACTCTCATCTTCAAACAGGTATGTCAATTTTTCTCATTACGTCTCACATAATACATTCATTTCCTGTCGCGTTTGCCAGCTCTATGTTTTTTTTTCTTTCATTTTTTTTTATTACAAAACTAACGCCAATACGATATTTTTATAAATATATTTATTTTATATATCTAGACTAATTGCAAATTAAATATTATCATCGATCGATGTTTTTCAATATGATTTGATAATTGCGCCGCATTAATTGTTTAAATAAAATTTTATCGCGAGTGTATTGTGAAACGTTTCATAAATGGAATCTCATTATATTGAATAAGAAAAAGGAAGAAAAAAAAAAAATAAAAAATAAAAAACTAGGACGAAACATAAAAACATATAAGAATGGCAAATAATATTACAAGATCCTATTTACGAATGTTTCAATAATATATTCGCGTACGTATTTGTTTCAAAATACAGAATACGTTCGACATATTTATATATACATATATTACATACTCGCAATGACTGTCAAGTGACCGTTATTAGGCGTATGATATATGTGTATATAGAAAAGTTTATTATATACATATACATATATATATATATATATATATATATATATATATATGTATGTATGTATGTATTTATGTATGTATGTATATATGTGTGAATGTATGTATATATTTATGTTTGTATATATGTATTTATGTATTTTATGTATATATATATTATTAAATAAATATCACGTTCTAATAATACGCGTGGACGTAGACAAGATTATGAAGTGGATGATGATGGGGATGGGGATTGTGTAAGGGCGTGCATACGGAACTTGTAATGGTAGGTGATGGGGATTGATTGACCGATTGCATCGTGGAGACAGGCGACACCTGATTAGGAGGACCTGCTGGGACCTGGTAAACGGCGTTAGGCCCTGTCATCGGGCACTGGGCCGCACCGGCGCCGTGTTGGCCACCGTGCTGAATGTAGTTTGGTGGTAGACATACCTCGAGACGATCGGTACGTGGCATCTTCTGCGGCATCGCCACCGTCTGCTGCACAACTCCTAGTGGGTTACCAACCCCCGTGGGGTCAGCCGGGCCCATTATCGTTGGCATTATTGGGCTTGGCGTGAAGTATGGCGTGTAAGTGTTGTTCACTTGTGGCATTCCAGTTAGATATGGATTGGTTGTCTGCGAATAAAACAAAATTGCCCCCGAACACAAATTCAGGAGCGCCCGAATTAATTAATCATTTTTCATTCATATCATTTAAATCCATATATTTATTTTTTATTTATAGTTGATTATTTATGTATATTTTTTAAATTTATTTTTTTCTCTTTCTTCATATTTTTTTTTGTTTTGTTTTGTTTTGTTTTTTTAATTTTTTTCAAAGTATCTGCATTTATCAAAATAACAGCAGTGCTTTTTTTTTTGCGAATTATAAGCTGTGAATATATATTTATTATTCCATTAATAAATCAAATATTTATGTCATGCATCATCATACGTATATACATATATATTTGTATTATTGTGTATGTATGTGTGTGTGTGTGTGTGTATATGTATGTATATGTGTGTGTGTGGGTGTGTGCTTTTGCTTTTATTAATAAAGAAATGTATACAAGCTTCAACTAATTGTAAAGTTAACTTTTGAATTGCGTGCTATAACGACAACGACGACGAGTTGCTCACATCATATTGGAATTCCAATTATCTGGATTTCTACCCGCTGAATTAAATTCTACCCAAAGTTTCATCAAAGCTCAATAATTAGTTGATGGTGACACTATGTACTTTCTCACATCGCATTTCAAACAGTTTACTTTAACTATATAATACTCTATTTGCATAGAATTAGACCAACAAATAATAATAAAAAATAAATATATCAAATAAATATTACGAAGATATTAATAATACTTAATTAATACAATTAGTGAAAGCCAAACCAAAACCAAGAGTTACCATAAAGGCGTGGGTAGCGAGTAGTTGCTGCTGGATATGCTGTTGAAGGTGACGGTGCGCTGATGGCAGAGGAGGTTGGCCCTCCTGTTCGCCATTTTGTAGCGATTGGAGAACACACCAACAATTAACCATTACCACGAACACCACAGCGGCAAACATGAGGGACAGACAGGCAGTCATACGTGTAGTATAATAATCAAAACAAAAAAAGGAAAAAAAAAAAAAAATGTATATATTTTTGCATTATTTGCAAGCAAATAAATTTTGTTAATAAACTATTTTAATTTTTTTTTTTTTTTTTTTATCTCCTCTATTTTTTCTTTATAATTCAACATAAAATATAAAAAAAAATTTTATTGATTAAAGTAGCATAAATTTGATGGAGCATCAGCATTTTTTTTTTTTTCTTCTTTTTCTTTTTACTATAATAATTTTCAATTTCAATAGTTAATATGTGTTTTGTATTTTTCCAACAGAAATATCAAATAAAAATAAAAACAAGAATAAAATAAAGTAAAATAAATAAATGTATAATAAATAAATAAACGGAAAAACATGCGTACGTTAGCATGCATTCTATTATATAGATACATATATTGAATCTAACCACTGCACATTTCAATTACTAGATTTGAGTTCAAGTGCTCAACGCAAGCCTCTTCATTTAATGAAATCTATCAAATACACTCTCGAAATATTATATTAATTGAAAATCATAAATTTTATTTAGAGATCATAGTTTTCGCTATTTGGCTACTATCGTGAGCACTTGATTCGATTGAATCTCATCAATAAGATAAAAAAGAAAGAAAAAAAAAAAACAAATGGTAGCATAAAAAAAAAATCGACATCATTTATATGGTATGATGAAAGGGGAAGGGTGTGGTGTGGTACATTTAGAAAATGAAACATGCAACGTGCTGATAAAATACCAATCGGATGACTGTGCTTTTCAATGTCGATAGCGACTAAATTAATAAATGAATACATCGAAAAAAAAAGAGAAAAAAAAAAAAATTAAAAAGAAAAATTATGTATATAAAAATACTAATTAATGTCAACGCGTGCGAGTTATTGTCCTCATAACACAACAGACAATATTAAATAAGTTTTGTTCTTTATTTATTTATTTATTTATTTATTTATTTATTTTTTAAAAATCAATACCTGCAACTAAATGAATAAATTATTTATTTGTTTGTTTCAAAATAAGTGAAGCTCAATATTTCACAACAGCCTTGAAGTGTGTGAATGTTATTTGAAATCAATGAAAGCAGCTCATAATTACATTGTTTGTTGAATTATTTGCCTTTTTCTTTTTATGTAGTGATCATCATTACCATTAATGTTATAGATACTTTTATTTCAATAATAACGACATACCACTGTTGGTACCTGACCAGGCACAAGAGGTTGTCCTGGTGAGAGGCCCATTTGTTGAATCAACGCATTTTTCAATGCTAAGTGATTGCGACCATTTATGAGAAGTTGATCCTTCAAATGTTGTGGTGGATGAAAATATTTGCACGGTGGTTTTTCCCGGTTGCATCGTCCCTAAAAAATACAAGAAAAAGAAAAAAATGAATAAAAAATTAAATAAATAAATAAATAATCAAGAAATAAAATTAATCAAGTCAAATATTGAATATAATATCATATAAAAAATCAATTTATCCAATACTGAAAATAAAACGATATTTTTCATTAGATATTATTTTGATATTTTATTTTCCGTTATTATTATTATTATTATATAATATTTTTTGCTCTGAAATGAATGAATGCCTTCATCATTCGAATGAGAATTGCACACTTGGGAGAGAAAAATTTCACAGCGGAATGTCAATGAATGGAAGAAATATTCCTCGGTATATATGCGGGCGTGTGTACGGATGGGGTCTTTCAATAGTAGATCGGGGGTAGTGAGTCAATATTGAAACCGCGGGAGTACCCGTAATCAACGAGTCGATGGGCAATAAACGCAGCATCGATTACGTTGGTAGTGGAATAGCGGGAGTATTCATAAATTGCCAACCAAATTAATTGTGCACAGAAAATATATAAATACCAACTAGTGTCATACCTTTTTATTTTTTCGTTTTTCTCGTTTATTTTTTTTCTTTTTCTTCGTCATTTTCAATTACCAAATATTTTCTACAGATATAAAAATGATCAATATCATGAATATCATGAATATCATGAATATAATGAATAATAATAATCGGGTAAAGTTGAAAATAGACCCAGTTAGAAGTTGATTATGGTAGTACTAATTATTAGACTTGAGCAATATTAGTTCAGGTAAGGGAAGCTGACTGAGTGAAGCCTTGCAGTATCTATATCCCGACTATCTATAAACTAACCACTAGCAGTTTCTCCTTTCTGTCTTGTGGAAATCTAGTGGCTTTTCCTAATGGCGACTTGCAGGCATAAAGTTGCACCAACACTCGCTTGAAGATATTTCTACGTCAGCATTAAACTTCACTGAGAGTATGAATTCAGCTTGGATATCCTCTAATTAAGCACACTCAGAGGGACGAAAGAGATCGAGATTCAAAGCCAGAGAGGAAAAATATGTTCAAACATTGCTGAAATTTAACTTGACGTGTGTATAAAATTTTCTAAAATATTTTCACTCGCTAAACAGAGTAAAAGGAAAAAATAAAGAAAATAAAAAATCGTTTATATATTATAATAAATTTCAAATGTCACGGCAATTAATTAAAGATTTTTATACGTAATAAAAAGTAAAATTGATTTTATGACAAGTTACCAAAACCGACAATGAAAAAAAAAAAAGAAAAAAAAAAGTAATAATAATAATAATGATAATAATTTTTGTGTATTACATTGTGTATATGAAGGAAATAAAGCTCGAATAATATTATTATTCCTTTTTTTGTTAAAGACATTTACGTACCATGGTCTTGGGATACTGGTGTAGTAGATAAAAAAGTGTACGCTCAATGACTGGGCAGTAAAAACTAACAAGCTTTCAGTAGCTCACCAACCGCTAGCGGAAAACCACTGACAGACGGCTGAATACAAAAAGGTTTTTCTACTGCGAGAAGAGCAGCGAGAGTAACGCTCGAAGAAAAGTACACGACTGAAACCCTATTGTTTTGACCCAACAGTGTTGGGCATATCAACTCAATTATCTTTTTCCATCTCTCTCACTAGTTCATTTGAGCGACAATATAATTGAAGCCATGGACTCATTTTGTTGTTGTTGCTGTTGTTTTTTTTTCTCTATTTTCATTCTATACTTGTTCTACAAGAATTCTTTATACTTTTTCTCGTTTGTATTTTCTTGAATAGAAAAAGCGACTACTACTTCCTCATTGAACAATAGATAATACTTCTTGTTATATTATAACTCATGAAAGACATACGTGAAAGAATATAAAGTTGTCTTTGTGAACAAAAAGTAACAAATTAAAATTACTTTTGATTACCTATATTGGATTAAAGTTTATTACATTCCGGTATACGTGTATCCGGATTCTTCTTCTTTTTCTTTTTTTTTTTTTTTCACGTGTACAATCTCAATGAGATGTCATTCATGTACTTTTTTCTTTTTTTTTTTCCTCTTTGCTTTAGGGACCTTTTTGGCCAAGATCTGCCAGTATTCGTTTGGCCAAAGGTAGTGAATGAACACAATCCCTCAGTGTTACGAACTAACCCCACTTTATATGACCCATGCGTTTTCTATACCTGTCCCATGTGGCGTATCCAACGCCCCTTTTTGTCTACACATATAAAGTTTCGGCATCGTTACCAGTTTATATCTATACGTCGTAGTATATATTAGTATATATATATAATGCAACTATAGCACATGAGCTTCCGTGAACAACGCAGGGTCGTGAGATTACTAGGATTTGCGCGTAGATTTGCATATCGATTTTCTTCTTGATGTGAGTATAGTATGGCGACGAAGAGCCACAATTTGCCTTAATTTTGCGGGAGGTATGACCCTATTTTTTTTTATTTTCACCCTACTTGCTTCTTTGTTAGACATCAGTAGCACAGGAGGGTGGAAACACATCGACGTGGAAAAAAAAAAAAAAAAAAAAAAAAAGAGAAAAAAGAGAAAAACCAAGCGATTTGAGTGTATATGGGCTATCGAAATACAGATGTGTACTGTTGTCATTTCAAAAAAAATAAATGAGGAAAAAAAAAAAAAAAGTAAAAATGATCGTTCTTTTAAAAATACGAATTTATTCTTATTCTTATTCTTGAATTTTCAATATATTTTCAAAATGAGAAGTACTTGAATGAGTTGAAACACGATAACTATCCACAGAGTTGTACGACGCATTATTGAGGTTTCTACGTCTAGTAATAGGATGAACAATGAAGTACGCGAAAAATTGGCACGATATACTCAAGCCAAGCATCGATATTCAATTCAAAGTGTAATTCGGAAGTGTAATAAAGATGTGAGAAAATGTAGGTTGAATTCGTACGCTATAAACTGCTGGTGGTAAGTGCACCTACATGATCGTTGGTAAGGCGATAAGTGAGATTAAAAAGGACTTTTTTATCCTCAACAACGACTATACTCAGCTAAACTGCTATGCTTTCGGGCTATATTCGATATCGTTTGTCACTGTGAGACATTTGAGACATGCATAAGGTAGGCAAGACGTACTGCAAAAAAAAAAGACTAAAAAATGGCATGAAAGCTGAGTGTATAGTTTGAGCGTCATCGCGTAAATCGTCTGACTGTGTCAAGGTTTTGTTTTACGTCACTGCAACGATTAATGTAATTAGTTGATATCTCAGTGGAGGATTTTTCAACTTGGGACAATATTTTAGTGGGATTTTTCAAGCGATAAAAAATTATAAACATTAATTTTAATCGTTGTTTTTATCGTTAAATTCTTGACGATCAATCGTGAAAATGAACTACGATAGTCTAGGAACTATTCTAGAAATTGTTGGTGGTTTTCACGTTTGATAAATCGATTGAGAGGGTTGTGGGAATGAAATAACGGAATGATTTGAACGAAGATCCAATAGAGAAACGTGTTGGCATTTGGGTTCTTTTGAAGAGGTGGCAAAGGACTCGTGTGTTTATGCCATTTTTCGCAAGTTGGTCACGTTTTCCACACTTCCAACCCAACCTTCTACACTCTCATTCTTCATCGAACTTGTCGCTGCAACTACTGACAAACCTCTCTTCCACTCTGCTTCCTGCACTTCCACGTACTCTAACGATACCTATCTCTCAGAAAAGCTTGTCTCATTCCTCTTGTTTTCTCTACAAGTTGTCCTGAGATGGGATGGTTGGGCGGAGATAGAGGAGAGTTAATTCAAGAACTCGGGAGTAGTGTAGTGGCGGGCAAAGAAGAAAAGGAGGATTTTCCTGAAGAGGTCGTACTTTTGTGTGTTTGATGAAAATAAAAAGTTTGTCGGAAGTATGATAAAGACCCAAAAAAATGAAGAAAAACAAAAAAATACATCTAGAAAAACAAAAGAAAAACAAAAAACTTGTCATCTAATATGCTGTAAATAAAGCTATGACTAGATTGAATCTATACTAATACTGTATATGTGTATTACACTGTGAGAAAAATTTTGATTATCGACTTCTTTATATTCATATTGATTTTTGATCAATGTCAATATACCATTTATTCAATTAATATTCATTAAATTTATTCATTTTTGTAAAGTACCATGATACAAGTGATAATTTATTTGTCAAATACAAAAAAGAAAAAAAAAAAAAGAATAATAATTGCGTATTCGTTTAATGAACGGCACTTATGCCCAATTCAAAGTACTTCTGAGTACTCTTCACACTGTAGTGTAAACGGGTGATTCTATACTGTGTACTATACAGTAATATAATAATTATGACTCTTAAGCTAAGGGTGCGTCTGTACCCTTTGCACTTTCATCTTTCGTCCCCTTCTCCACATTGTACTCACTACTCTTGCTTTTAAATTCGTGTTTCCTCTGCCATCGCCCCAACACTTCTCCCAACTTATGTTTGTGCATAACCATCGACGACAATTTTAACTTTTGCCCATGCTCGTATTTTTTCTTTTTTTTTCTTTTTCTGTCTGAAATTCATGATAATATTCACAAGGTTTTATGAGTGTGGGTGTCGTAGGGTTTAATAATTCCCTGAGGATTTCAAGTTTTCATCATTTGATTCGTCAGCACAATTAAATGAATTAATATACGCGATCCTCCAGTCTACCAGTTTTTTTTTTAGTTTTCCTGCTATTTAAGGACTATCTCCTCAAGTTGTCATCCTGTTTCGTTTGACTTTCGTAATATGACGTACATTGATAAAGAAAACAGTTTTTTTTTTTTCTTTTTTTTTTTTTGCAAGAAAGTGTATATATATAAAAGAACGGATGGCAGAATAAGATATATAAACGAGTCTCTTCACTTTCTCCTTTCGATGCCTTAAGAATTTTCTTCCGCCTTGAAAGACGAAGAATAAACCGAATTAGAACCCGTGAAATGGTCTCAGAGACGGAGCGCGGCATGACCATGAGACCCGCCCCTATTGAAGATGAGAATACGCGTAAAAACTTTCTCATCATTACTTTGTCTAAAAGTATAGAGGATAAAGAGAGAATAACAATTTAGCGAATTAGACGCGTCAAAGGAGAAAGTGCTTTGGTAATTCGTGAATAGATATATACAGAATGTTATGTTGAAGGCGCAAAGTGGAGTTTTTCAAGAGTGAACCGAGTGATGGAAGAAAACAAAAAAAAAGCAGCCGAATAGCAAAATAAACCGAGAAAAATATATAAGAGTAAAAGACGAGCAGAAAAAGTGAAGGTGAACAAATTCAACAAAGTAACAGAAAAATATACTTCACCCATATTCTTATGAAAACAAAAAACAAAAAACAAAAAAATCACTCTACACTTTTTGTTGTACCACTTTTTCATACTGTCATTTTGTTTTTCTTCCGTGTCCATCACTCTTTCTCTGTCTTGTCTTTATACTTGAAGGAAACCTTTCATCGTTGGACGCGTTAAAAGTCTTTTTTCGAACATCAAAGAGTAAGCGATGACGGTTGAACATCGTGATGGAGTCACGTACGCGAACGCGCGCGGGTCTTGCCGCATCAAAGACAAGAATCATCGTCCTTAAATGCGACCGCATCAAGGTAGTAGAGCACAGTGGGACTTAATCGTATAGAAGTGGTTGATGCGGGCCTGATTATACGAGGGTTGAGATGGTGAAAGGAGAAATGATTGAGTATAGAGTGGGAGAGAACCGCAAACTCAAGAGGCAAAATAATTGTAGACGATAGAGCAAGCGTAACAAAGGTAAAATAAAAAAAATGGAAAAAAAGACAGAATTGGGTATACACTTCGTGAAATGAAAGAATAAAAAGAAAAAAAAAAAGAGTGAATATTGAATGGTAAAAATGTATGTATAGGAAAGTCACGAGTCCCGATGTTTATCCGACTACTTGAACGACTGAGTATGAGAGACGACGGTTGGGTTAGTAATTAAAATACAATTAAGAGAGGAAATCGGAATAGCGGCAACGTCAAGTTGCAAGGGTGGTAGATTTAATCTTCAAGTATTATCGCTAACGCAGACATCAACGTAATTTTCCAACCCTCTTTTTCTCTTACTCTTCCCACTCACTTTCCTTTTTTC
Source organism: Dinocampus coccinellae (assembly GCA_963920625.1). Classification (NCBI taxonomy): domain Eukaryota; kingdom Metazoa; phylum Arthropoda; class Insecta; order Hymenoptera; family Braconidae; genus Dinocampus; species Dinocampus coccinellae. The sequence continues at coordinate 17,689,023 of OY987184.1, forward strand.
TTTTTCTGTATCACGATCTGCCTCCGGTTACTTAGCGACGAACATTGAGATATCAAAGCCATGATAAAAATAAGTCTTGAAAACGTTTAAACTTTTTTTAGAAAATTTATCTCAATCATTTGATTTTCATGTTGCATTAATTTTTTTGAATATTTGTTCGCAATTGTTAATTTTTAACTCAATTAAATTTGTTTCATGTGAGTAATTAGCAATTATAATTACATTAATTATAAGGTCAAGTGATTTAATATCCACCTGGTGATACGTGCAGCTGGTTAGTTCATTTACTATATAAAAATATGAAAATACTTCGTAAATTTGCTAACAAACAAAAAAATTTACTCATCATTTCATGTTGTAAAATAAGAAAAAAAAAAAAAATATATATATATATATATATATAAATATATAATCAGCAACCACATATATCTAATTATATGTGAAGTTCTCATGTGTGAGAGCATACGATTGTATTCGTAAATTTTTGCATTTTTTTTTTGCTTTGCCTGCTATTATATTACGTGAGTTCAAGTATATACCAGGTGTGTTGTATCACCTGCTATCCGTACGCTCAAAATCTGCGGCGATTTCGCGAAACATTTTTATTTATTATTATTATCATTATTTTATTATTTTTTTTTTCATTCTGACCCGGCCGGAAGTGAACCATTGAGGGAACAAATGATTCTCCCGCATCTACGTCACCATTGTTGGGATATTTTAATTTTAGAAACTACAAATCCAATTATATTTATATATAATTTCATATCTCATATACAAAATTATAGGAAACTCACTGAAGAAGAAGAAAAAAAAATATGAGCACTTAAAAAAAAATTGAAATAAAAGAAAAATTGTTTACCAATCGATTTGTTAAATTGTTTTTCTACTAAATTAACTCATTGCATATGTGAGTAAATAACTTCACCATTTATTTTACCATTTATATTATTCATTTACGAGTGTATAGGCAACTTGACGTATATTACGCGCGAAACGGCAAAAATTAAGAGATGCAGGAGCCAAAATGGGAAGAAACAAGTTTACAGAGTGAAAGAGAAGGGTAAAAAAGAGACTTGATGCCTACCGTGTATTCAACCCCTTGGGTACTTCATAAACGTACTCGACTCCAGTGCACTTTTAAAATGACGTGGTTACGTTCTGACCCTTCAATTTTTTATCATTCTTTTTTTCTTTCTCGCTCGCTTTCTCCATTTACTTTTCTCTTTGCATTAAATCTACCAAGTTCAAACGTGCGCTTCAGGTTGATTAACTTTTTTTTAAAATTTTTTTCGAGCATTCAAATTTTTCTAATGACAAATTAATTGCATCGATTGCACCAACATTGCTCAAAATAATTTTAAAAAGGCATTGGATATATGAAATATAAAAATAAAACGTGAAAAGCAAATAAAAAATAGAATAAAACAATTTAAGGTACGTCTGAGTGAATGTTAAAAATACGTGTATATCTGCATGAGCATAAAAGTGGATAAATAAATAAAGAAAAGAAAAAAAAATATATATACATATTATATATAAGAGCGAGTGCTTACGTGTAGAAAGAGAGAGTGAGTGAGATGGAGAGCAACAGGTTGCAAGTGCGATGCACGGGAGTGACAAACGTACCGACGATGAGATCTGTATATACCTATATACAGTGACGTGTTCCCGAAGGCAATTTCATCTCTCAGTTTCTTGTTGTAACGTACAACGCGTCATCAGGTGGACATTGTATGTGTCACTATACGTCAAAGCCTATTATTAATATCGTCTCACAGACAAAACAATTATTTTCACTAGATTATTGTATCATATGGGATTTAATAGCAGGATATAATGACAATAATGTATAATATATATGTGTGATAATTTGCACAATGTGATGACACGAATGTAATAGATGATAAATTAATTATATGAAGTCAATATCAATTCAACGTATAAACATAACAGTAATAATGCAATTTTTTACTCTGTGAATAGAAATATAGTGGATTATGTGTGTGTAATAAAATGAACTTTTGTGGAATATCTGCATTATGACGGAGAAGGAGAATAAGAAAGATAATGAGTATAGTATAGAGAAAAGTAGAGATAGAAATATAGAATGGATAACGGAGAAAATGAGAACGTTATGGATTGTACATATAGAGGGTAAAACACATTGAGAGAGAGATAGTGTGATTCAGAGGGTGAGAAAGAGGATTCAAACTAACTCAGTTCATTTCCATAAATACTGCCACCATACCATACGGAGCACTTCATGTCGTATGCTTTTACCAACTCGAGTTGACCTTCTCTCGCATATTCTCTCTTATTCCACTTTCAAATTCCTGTTTGGTAGGTATCTACTAATATCTCGCACGCTCTCACACTCATTCGTTCGCATTTATGAACCACCGTGTTTTGCATATAAAAATTTCATTTGTTTTTCATCTATATCTACGTGAAACTCACATATACACGCGATGCTATTTGTGAGGGAATGGAAAAAAAAAAAAAACAAAAAACAAAAAAAAAAATTAACATGAAAAAATAAAATAAGATAATATAGATAGAATGAAATAAAAGTAAAACAAAAAAAAATATATATGTGTGAATCGGGATAATTGGTCGTTACAAATGAATAGTTGTTGTGCTTTCAACTGAAAAATTCATTGGCATTAATTGGCACACCAATTTCAATAGTTTCTAAATGAAAAATAATATTAAAATGAAGAGACAGAGAGCGAGAAACACTAGCTCATTATTATGTAGAATGATCTATTGTATTTGTGAACATAGATGACAATGAAGCGAAATATGAGCAACTACTTTATTTATACACAAGAGAAAGAAAAATATAGTGAGGCCTATTACAAGCAAATGAAATGTAAGAGAAAGCCGTGTGGTATATTACATATAAAGAGAGAAGATCGGGCGCGATGTGACGAGGGTCGCGTGGATAATGAAATGAAAAGATTGCGAGGGTAAATTCAGTGGGAAGGAGAAGAGGATAGTGGTAGAGCGTGTTAAAGCAACGCCGTCGTTCGCGGCATATTTTTTTTTTTTCTTTCTTTTCTTCCTCTTTTTCTCCCTACTATCGGCATAAGAGACGACCCTCCACTATATATATTTGTATGATGCAAACGGTAGCGCGTTCGTAGTGTAAGGAGTTGAGGGAAGGTAATATAGAAGCGGACGAGCTTTTGCTCAATGTGTTAGTAAGAGAATATATATATATGTAGGATATACACATCCCAAGGGAGTGATAGCACGGCGATGTATGGTTATTGGCCGCCGGCATCGATTCTTACGACGAGGGAGCCACAGATCACCTGGAAACTGAAACTATTCTAGTCTTTCTCTCTCTCCCTTTTACTCCTACATCACTCAATTCCCTCTTGTATTTGCCATATCACTAAATACTTCATTAGCACGGAAATTTTTCAAGTCAATTTTTATTAAATATTTGAATATAATATCTCAATATATTGATTTATAATTTTATATTGATCAAATTTTTCATTAAATTCTATCACAATATATTGAATTTTATATAATAAATATATTTTCTTGAATATATACTAGGCTTTATATATTCTCTATTTATTGATTAGTATCATTATTTATTTTATAAGGATTTGAATGAATTTTCTATGATAGTTGGTAATGTATCAATAGAATTTTCACGCAGAAAATTTTAAAATGCATTGATACATTTAAAATTGAATGTTTATGTGTACTGTTATTTTATATTGATGTTATCTCATGCATATGAATACAAAATAACATAAATAATATTTGAGCTACCACTACCATTTTCGCTTTATCCAAATGATTGGGCATTGCCCATAGGAGTCATTACGTCTTTTTCATCGTTTCTTTTTTGATTTTTATTTCGTCTTGTCTATCCATTTTTTTTTTTATCCTCTTTTTCAAACTGCTATTCAGAATATATTTACGTTCGATCGAGAATACCTGAGAAGGGTCAAACACGTGATAGGAAATGAGTAAAAAAAGATGAGAATACCTATGTAAATATATATTATTCATAGATAACTTTTATTTATTTATATCTAATTCTTTTTATTGAATTAATTGCAGTGATATTTATATATATTTTTTGATTTCTATATGATAGTTAAAAACGAAAAATGATCAGTGTGCTTATTAATCTGAAGGATAATAAATAAAGCTCAATGTTATTTTGAGGGGAAAGAGACGTTTTGTCTATTTGTCGAAGAAATTTGTTTCCTTCAAGTTTTTAGACTGAGTTTGTCGGGTTGGATACACGATCTACGTTAATTTAGTTTTCTCTTCATATATATATTTCGTACACACTCCTAAGGGAATACAATACGAATATTATAGCTCTGCCGTAGCAATTAAGAGATATAGTTGTTATTATTCGAGGGGTGAAAATTTCTTTATGCCAATGATAATGTCAATATCCAGACTAAAGTAATCGTCATAGTTGGGATATTGGTGATTTTCATCTTCACTTCTTTTTTTTTTGTTTCTTTTTCTTCTTTGACTCATATTTATATATATATATATGATCGTTAACTCTCACGCCAATATAACGACTTTATTATTACTTTTAGTTTTATTTCGTCATGTGTGTTTGTGTGTTTGTGTGTGTGTGTGTGTGTGTGTGTGTGTACATTTGAGTTCAGGTCCACTTGAGATAAAATTTTGTGGTGACAATTACGTGCAAACTTGACATTTCAATTAAATCAATTGCTCATAGTTGTTTGTTATCTGATAATTAAAGATATAATTATTATATTTATGTCACACAAAATATCAAAACACTTTATATAAATTAAAAAAATAAAATACGAACGAATTTATTATTGTTAATTATAAATGAGATATTATTCAAATTTTCTTCTATTGAAATTAATATAATATTATATTTATTAATATGATAAAGTTTTATATTGAAAAATCTAGGCAAGAGAAAATTTTCATTGTTGCATAAATGATGTCTTGTTTAAAAGAAGTCAAAATAATATTAAGAAAAAAAAAAAAACAATAAAAAACAAAGGAGGAGAAAACACTAGAATTTAGGAGGAAGAGAAAGAACCTTGCCAATGGCTGTGATAAGACTCCAGACATCATTGTCGAGGATGATCCGTGGGGCGAGATGAAGAGGAGAAGAGAATAAGGTAGTTTTTTGTCGCGTGTAAAATTCGACGTTGAGATTTTTTTCTCTTTATATACTTTCCGCTCCTTAACTCCAACGACATCCTGGATTTTCGGCTAACAAATTCTATATTCATCTTCTCTACTTTTTTTTTGTTTTTTTTTCTTTCTTTTTTTCCTTTTATTTTTATTCATTTTTTTTTCTTATTTTCCACCGTACAATTTTGATGCCGATGTTGTCGTTGTTGTTCCTCTCTCTTTGGGCTCTTTACAAAATTATCTTGTGGATAGGAAACCGCGCGCCGGATGTCCGGGTGTAATGATGTTGCGCCGGAAAAGTTATAAAGATATAGAATAAGGTAAGGAATGGTAAGAATGAAAATTTTGACGAAGACGTTGAGACAAAATCGAAGAGTGAGAAAACGAGGCCGAAAAAAAAACAGTGAATGTACGTATTTGATACGAATGAATGAATGAAAAAAAAAAAAAAAAAAAAAAAAAAAAAAAAAAAAAAAAAAAAAAAAAAGATAAAGAAAACGATAGGATAAAGTTGTGGTATGCGAAGGATAGTGAGACGAAAAATGGTAGTAGTAGTGAAAATCCGGGTGGGCTGAAAGGAACGATGCTGGATTATTGGAGGATTTATTTGAGATTTTCCCCCTGTCCCGTCAACGCTGCTGTATGCCTTTCAATGCAAGAGTTATACATATACACTGAATAACATAAAAATAACAGTCGTACCGTGACTTGCAATGAAATCTTATGGATGAAGTCGACTAGAGTATTCGTATATCGAATATTGTGGATATATACACGCGTATATTCATTTTCTCGCTCTTTTTTTTTTTTTTTTTTTTTTCGCGTATTTCTTCTTTTTTCCTTATATATCCCTTCGCATTTTGCACTTTGCTATCGCATCTCTGTTTCACTTTAACAATTCGATATCTCCCTTTTTATATATACAAATAGTGAAACATATTTCTGCCACAATACGATCGTATATTATAATAAACAGTAAAACCAATTTATACACCCCTAACTATTTCTATTTCATTTCTTCTTTCTGTTTTATTCTTTGCCTGATATTCATGACATTATATTTATTTATTATTATTATTTTTCTTTTTACTATATTCGTTTCATTTATTTTTATTTAGATACACATTCAGTACAACTAACAATGAAAATATAACACGTAATGAAGAATACGAATGAGATTGGAACAAAGTTATTAAGGTTTCAAGTGATAACAGATTTTTATTTTTAACAAAGAGTCACGAGGGAAAGAAAGAAAAAAATCGACAGTGTCATGTCATCGTTATTTCTTATTGTAATTGTAATTATTATTATTATTATTATTCTCATTCGGGAAAAATGTGCAAATGGCAGAGACGATAGGTCGATTCATCGATAACACGTATACGATTTGAAATGTATGTGACAATTCAAGTACCGCGAACGAAAAAAAAAAAATAATAATAATAGTTATTGTTATTATGAAAAAATAATAGAAATAAAGATAAAATGGAAGAAAAATGTAGTTGAAGAATATCACTATGGTCCACACTTATATAGTGTACAATATTTGAGATAAGGCTTTCTAGAACACAATTAGTTTCGTTTCTTTCTTGTTGCTTTTCTTCCCACACTTTTCCACCATCATTAATAGCTTTCATCTAACCTCGACATTTTGTCATTTTCAACGACTTTTAAGCTGACACTTGGCTCTTCTATATTAATATGTGTATACACATGACAAGTAGTAAATCATTATGCGTGTATTGACAGTAAAACAGTAAAATTTAATTTCGATAATAATTACTGAATTTATTTGGATTATATTTCATATTGACATTGTGCCAATATTGAAGTGAATGACATGTTCAAGGTTGTTTTGTTGATTTAAAAAGGGTAAAAAATAAAATCATATTATACGACAGAATAATTGTATAAAAATACAATATAGAATACAAGTCGACCTTTGACAACACTACGAAAGGTCAGTACGCTCAATTGGCATCACATCAAAATATATAAAACGTGGAAAAATAAAATAAAATAGGAATAAATAAATAAAAAAAAATAAAAAAATAAACAGATATATAGAATGAAGAAATTTCATGAATACGAGAGACGATAGTGAAATGAATGTGAAAGACAAAAAGAGAGATACGTTAGAGTGCGAATGACAATACAGAAAAGAGAAAGAGAAACGAGGGTGGTTTATATTGAGTGAGGGTGAGTTTGGAGCGCGCGCGCGGAAGTGGCGGGAAGGGGCTGGCAATAGTCGGAGTGGCGCCGCGACTCCCGTGACGTCTGTCGGCGCGTCGGCCAATCAATAGCATCCCCATGGCAACCACAGATAACATCGGACACACACCGTACCATACAACGACGCATCGGCTCGTGCTTCCTTCTTCCAATCTAAATGCCAAATGCGTTAGTCGCGCGCGATGTCTATATCTGTGGAACGATGACGATGATGACGGTGACAGCAAGAATGAGGACAGGGATGAACAAGCTGATGATAGAAAGGATATAGCAACACGAAATGTCTCTTCAACAACGGCGGGAAATGTCACTCCTTCCATTGAATTCAATGAGACCAATCGGCTGGTTGAAATTCAAATTCACACAGAACTATTGGGAATATTTGTAACGAATTTCATATATATGCCTTGTTGAATTTAGAAATATAATTGAAAATTTCATTTATAAAATAAAAAAATACGAAAAATGAATAATTTTGAAGCATTTAATTTTCAACTTCAATATTTTTCATTGAAATTACTTGGCATTTTCGCGGCTCTTCTTTTTTGTTTTTTTTTTTGTTTTTTTTTACAATAAATTTGAAGAAATTGAAAAGAAGAGTTAGTGAAAATAAGAGTCAGAGTGTGCGATGAACATTTTTTTTATTCGTAGACTTGACGTCGAACTGAAAAACTCCAACTGGCTCCCATCGGTGGATTGACGGTAACGATTTTTAATGTCGACTGAATGTGAAAGGGGGTCGAGATGGCAAAGAACGTGCAAAGGGTAGCAACGTGTATATATATATATAAACATACATAGGCGAGGAATAAGACGGGTGAAAGTTAAATGAATGTCGAGTCGACGAGGTGAGCGGATGGCCGATCGACGCTTAAGAATACAAAGTAGGTGGGAGATTGGATTTGGAAATGTCGACGTGCGAGCAAGACACAAACACCTTTCTCTGATCCTTTTTTGCGATCGCAATCGCACCGTTGGAAAGAGATCGATCGACCAACTGCGACAACGACTATGACGATAAAGGGTTGGGGTAAAAAAGGTGGCAAACTTCGAGAGTTTCTCCACCATTGACACGTTTTTCCTCAACGATTTCTCACCAACATACTAGTCGCGATTACAATGCTGTCCGTGATACGTTGCAAACTGAGAGAACAGAATAAATGCGAATAAAAGAATGTGTGTGTGTGCACAGCAAACAGAAAAAATATATAACAATAATGAGAGAGAGAGAGATTTAGAAGATAGAGAAATAAAATCGCGATTCAAGCACGAGCCAAATTTTGAATTTCCTTCCTCTTTCCCTTGATATTTTTCCTCATTCTTATTCTCATTTTTCTATTTTATTTTCGTTATTTGCCTTGTACAATTCGATAGTTCCAACGATTCACATTAACACAAGTCATCCGCACAATTTTCTAGTAGATTCCCGGAGGTCGTGAGAGGATATTGAGCTTTTTTTTTTCTTTTATTGACAGTCACTGATTCGTATCAGGGATTTCAAGAGTACAGTAGAACAAGCTAGTTTTTGTCAGCCAGGGTGCTCCCCTTGTCTGTGGGCCCACGTGTAGAAAATCGATAGCTATCTCACTAGCACTATGTATATACATCGAATGGTTTATCCAATGCTTGGCTCATGTTCTACCTACTTCAGCATTCGTTTCTTTTTCAAAGAACAGAAACAGAGTGAAAGAGAGAGAGAGAGAGAGAGAGAGAGAGAGAGAGAGAGAGAGATAAAAGCGATGAATACAACAAAAAAAGATTTAACGCTATAAGTAAATTTAAGTAAATTTGATTGTAATTGTATCTTCAAGAAATTAAATTGATCATTGGATTTTGAATGTTGAAAAACAACTTGATCATTCGTGACAAATAAGAATTAAATTCAATATATATATATAAATGTTTTATGACAAACATATATATATATATATACCAGATGTTTTTGTACGGTGTAACCATGACAACGAACAATTCGTCTTTATGACTCAGTCGTGGCTAACTTTATGACTCTCGCCCCTGGCGTTGCACACTATTCGATATAGAGTGCGGTCTGGCCGTCGACACGGAGTGGGTGTGTAACTCGCATTGTAACTATTCATGTCGGGGTATATAACCAGTATAACCAGTTGGAATACTGTTGAGGGGAGGTGGAGAAAAACGACTTAGAGTCGCCGGCGCCATTTGGTCCGCAAACCTATTTCCGCGCGCGTCATAGAATGGCCCGATCAGCTGATCCGAGTGCCGGCGACACCCTAAAATACCTGGACATCGTCCAACCAGGTTATCTGTGTTTTCTCATTGAATTCATTTTCTTCATCTTCAATGCGCAATTTAGCATCGGGGTCTACTTCCTGAATGAATCGCACTATCGATTGAAAAATCAACTTGGAAATTTAACAAATCGATTATTCATAGATTAATATTTCAATGTTTAAATTGATGAATGAAATTTTTTTTTTATCCATGATTACAATCAAAATCGAAATTTATGTCTAACTTAAAAAAATTGTAAATGCATTTAAGCTACGGATAGGCATTAGGGAATACCTTGAACGCCAACACTCTATTGACGACCAATCCCTAACAGCCATCAAGACTGGCGATTCTCTGGAGACAGAGAGGTGTACGTCTGATGACATATATATGGGCTTGTGAATTATTTGCGGTTGTGGTATGTGATGGAGATGGCTCAGGGGCATTCCGTACGTTTGATTGAAAATTTCTCGAGATCCGCTATAATGGTATGTCAAGCGACGTTATTGATGAACTTAAAGTTGGCAGTTGACGCTGAACTAACCAACTTCTATGACTTCATTAAAACAATATTATAATTGATGCCCGAGTAAAAATTTTTCGTCTTTCCACCCGCCCAAAACGGGCCCGTTTGCAGGAAAATTACGCCCAAATTTGTTTACTTAACTTAACTTTTCGGGAATGCTTTAGGCGCGTATCGGGCCTGCGAAAAGAATTGAAATATTTTTACTCGGGAAAGAACTAATATATTTTTAATCGAGTCGAGTTCATATTTCTAACTTTATGAAGTAAATGAGCAAAATTAAGAAAAAAAAAACATTTGCACACACTTAGTTATGGATTGTAAGTGTGTAATTTTGTCGCGTAATTGATTGCTAATAATTTTACAACGGATTATTTAAATCATTAGTTAAGTGTTATATACATTATGTTGTGAACCTGAAAAACAATTGGTAAATAAATATTAAACATTGAATATAAATCTGAAAAAATAGAATATTCGAAAGACTCGAATCTGGAATCCTTGGACAGTACAATTGGAAGACTGGCACACTACCCAATACGCCACTCATCTATATACAAATAAAATTGTAAATAGTCAGACAAACATCAGACAAACAAAAACAAAATTCTTACGGGCGCGTTTTTGGCATGTATATTTTTACTCGGGTGATTATTATTAAATGTAAAAATTTGTATATCAACATGAAAATTTTCATGTATATACTTTCATTTCTCATTTTTATTTTCGTCTTTTTTCCTCTCCCCGTTCATGTTCTTTTACATCTTGAAATAGAAAGATCTCACTTGGACTAGAGTCATAACACTATATTACTCTCGGGGCTGCGCCTTCTATTCTCGCGACGAATATTACACGTGGAAGTGAGGTCACGAGTAGGGGAGACTACGGAGAAAAGTTATGGCATAAGTGCTCTAAAAAGGGAGACCCCTGTGTGCGAGCCGATAAAGCTTGGATACTTTTTTTTTTCTTTTTTTCCGACCCTTCCCTTTCTTCTCTGTGTTGCAAAAAAAAAAAGACAGCGAAGGAAAAAAATTTATTTATTTTTCAACAATATGTCGATGCCTATGTGACATTGAGGAGAGAAGTAAAGGGTCTCTCAAGAGAAGCACCCAACGATCAATAGGGTGAGTGAAAAATTTAGAAACGTTTGTGTCGTGAGCCTTCGGGGCAAAAACGAAGAAATGACTGCTGCGGCAAGTTAAAAAAAAAAAAATCGAGAAAAGAGTGAGATGTGACGACAATCCGTTCAGCTTCGTGTATCATTTGCCAACGACTTACTTCTTTATTGCATTCGCGCAAGCCACTCAAGTTTTCTACTTTCACCCTCGTTCTATACTTGACATCAACCTCTGTCGCACCGTAAAGAGCTACACTACAGAAGTTTCTGAGATATGAGCTTGCCAATCGTATAAATCGTTCGATTGCTATAGAACAAAGGTACGTGCATAGTACGATATTCAATTCTATATTGCATTGGTGCAAATAACTGAGAGTATAGAGATATAGTAAGAAGAAATGTAAGATGAAAAACCAGATATGGAAGTTGTACACTTTTCGAAATTCACAGACGCTCTTGACGCTCCATACACTTTTCGTATAATTCATTGGGCATAGCATAAAGTCTGACGACTATTCCCATCTGGAATTGTTACAGTGCCCACGAAAATGTGTGGGTAGTGATCGATACGCTGAAACTTATGCCAGTTTCGAAGCTATTACGAGGAGACGACTGTAATAAAAAAGAAAAAAAAAAAAAAAAAAAAAAGAAAAGAAAAAGAAGGAACTGTAGAAACAAAACGACAACTGTTAGAGATGAAAAAGCATGGCAAAAAAAAAAAAAGGTCTTCAGGGTTAGAGAGTGAAACACTTTGTCGAAATTACAGTCAGTTCTATAACCCCCGTATGACTGGTAACCACAGAGCAGCCGTCCCGAACAAAACCAATTCCTGCCGAAAGTTTCTATTCAGTACCAATGCAGTTGGTACCGTACCAGTCGCGTGTTACTTCTAGCGTGGTACTTGTCCCTCGTTCCCTTTTTCCCAACCCCTACCACACTGTCTCGTTCCCTCTCTATCACTTTTTCTCTCTTGTACTCACGTATTCTCCACTAGTCTCGATCCCTCGTGGTTGAGAGGGGTTTGCCTCGAGGGGTCGCTATCCAGACGCGAAATCGATATTACGAAAACTCTGTGACAATGACGGTGGCGAATTTCCATTTTCATTTCGTTTTCTATTTGCAAATACCACGAATATTTCAAGGAAGATAAACTACGCGACCGCTTCTTGTTGACAAGGCTATAAAGGGCTTGCTGAGAATTGGTATAAGTAAGAAAGGGACGAGAATGCGGCAACCACTATCTAAAATCGCAATCGACAATAGTGTCTACTAACCTCCGGCAAACGTTATAGGGAACACTCACACACCAATGATGTTATTTAAATGTCAGACACATAACACATAACACGCGCATTTCAAAAATGCGAACCCTAATCTTAACTATTGTTGTGTTTTGGTCACCAGTTGGTTCAAGAGTCATTACTTTTCCCATTTGCATCCTCTTGTTATTTTCATAACATGCACAGTTACTTTTATTTTACTGCATCACATTTATTTCTTTAAACTAATATAAGCTGACGGTCCTGTTTCATTTCTTTATTTATGAAATGGGAAAATATTTATTTTCTCTACTTTGCTTTTATAATATTTATATTTATGTTGCGGATACTATTGCGTGACGAGTCTTTTAAGCGATAACTCGGTGGTGACATTCGACAATGGATAAAACAATGGCACGCACCACGATGATAGCCAAAAAATTAAGAAAAAAATAAAATCTTTCATCATGTAGGTAGAGTTATTTTTTTGAGATTTGTATTTTTTTTTTTTTTTGTTATTGATATTCCTCATATCAATGTAGACCAAAGAGTGAAATGAAGTTGAGGAAAGGGAAAAATTGAGCATATAAAATAAATTAAATTGAGTAAAAAAAAAAAAAAAAAAAAAACAAAAAAAAAATATGACCGTGGCAGGGCTCGTCCTCGTTAACGAAGAAGTCATGGAGGTACTGCACGCAACTTGCATCAACAACCTTTTTCTATCAATGTCTACCGACTCGCAAATGATTTATAGCAAATGAAGGTTTTTAGTCATTCTGCTTGTGAGAATGACAAGGGGGTTAATTAACTTTTGTCGGTATTGCGCACCCTTCGCAGGCGTGACAGTACACGAGTAGAATAATGATAAAAAGAGCAAAGAAAAAGATATACTGCTATTAGACATTAACTTTGTGTTTGGGTCATATACAAAGTAAGGTGCCTTTCAACCCATGAAGAATATGCGTCTTTGAAAAAAATCTTTTATTCCTTACGGCTTTATCAATGAGACAAGAAAGATATGTGATCCTTAAAACCTTTATCATGATTTTTATTACAATTTTTAATGCAAACAAACAAATTGAGGGAATCAAATACAATTTTCAGAAGTTTGATTTCATTTGTCATTTGTATATCTGATTAAAGTAAAAAGTTAAACATACATGAAGGCTAAAAAATTCTCGTTTATTAAATATGCGCAAAATATAACATTTCGATTTATTGATTTATCGATAAAAGGCTTGGCATTAATTAGTTATAGAATTGAGGTCTAATAGAATGTCATCCCACAGAAAGAATTTCATGAAAATACAATTACATCTTATTGGTGACGAATTGGTTATAATTGATCATTTAATTGCTGAAATCGATCAGCAAAACATATTTTTTCAAAATATACTAATCGCGATTAATGCAATCATAATCAACTCGATTGATTGACTAATTGTGATGAATTTGTCACTCCTTAGATCCAATTTTTTTGTTTATGAAATTCATCGAATAAAGTCCTATCTTCTTGACACCATATGATTGAAAGTTTTTTCATGATAGTCATCATGACTATGAAATAAAAATAAAATTACCGGAAAGGCATCACTTGATGATGCAAAGGTCGATTGTGGTAGTGAATATGAGCCTCAATGATAAATTAGTACTGGGAGACACAGAGAAAATGGGCGCAGTGTTAGAACTCTCACCTCTGCATTTACCTGCAGCTACTTTCATCCTTTTCGACCCGCCCACTTGCGGGGTTTTGAAATTAGAGCTCTACCTTCCATACCCCCAACCCTTGCATATTCGCTCTCATTCTATCGCATCAGTATAGCATCGAGGGGCACGCGAGTGGCATTGCCTGCTTTATACCATCACCTCGTTATGCTAATTGTTCTAATCCTCTGCCATTGGGGCCGTACGAAGGCCCGTGTTCAATTCAAGCGTTAAGTCGGATCATTTCGCCACGTCCTGAATTGAAAGAAAAAAAAAAACGAAAATGAATAAAAGAAAAAACATAATCATTACTAAAACTCATGGAAGACTCAGATATTTTTTTTTTTTTTTTTTTTTAAATAGGAAGGAAACTTTGAAGATCAAAAGATAACTAATTCAATATTGTTGCGAATATTGAAGTTTGAATACGGTTCACAAATTGAGATTGTGAAGGTAAAACACTTTTGAATAGAGTACAAAATAATAAATTCGTTCGTCAAGGTTAACTCGAAGTCATAGACACCAAAGCTGTAACATTAGGCTAATACTGAATCCATCTTTAAAGCTCTATCGTCGAGCCATGGTAATTTCTATGTGGGTTATAACTATCACGACTCGTATACGGTCTAATGTATATACCCACTCATAGATGATATTACATTTAGCTATGTGGCTCTACACTATCGTGACAGAGCACGCAATAACACTTTCATGCGCTCTACCTTTCTACTCTTAAGCTTATGTAGATGTGACTCCCGAACCGCAAACAAATTATTTTGTTTGTACCCGAGTTAAACACTCTGAAAGATAGATATATGGATAGAAGTAGGTGTGGAGGGCCAGAAGAGAGAAGCTTCGAGGTAATTTCACATTACTGTGTCACTCACACTATAGTCAGTTAAAATTTCCAACTAATTTTCACATGGCGCTTTTTTTTCTTTTTCTTCCGACTTTTATGGTAACAAGCGTTTTTCCTTCCATGTGCCAACTACCTACACTATACTCGAGAGTTCGTCTTCGGACTGTATTGTACATTCAACATGTTTGAGTTGAAGAAACGCGGCGCTATCAGGCAATTTTTCGCAGACGTTGCAGACCTTAAGAAACGCCCGCTTGTAAACTTACAGCACTGTTGGGAAATGAAACTACCAAGAAATCATAGAATATCATATTGCGCTTTCGTTTAATTAAATTTTGATTTGAGTTTGGTAAAGTAGGCGCCTGAGCCGTGGGAAATCTTCGCCACGCCGGCTGTGGTTAATGCATCTGGCAAACGAGTTTCAATCATTTGCTTTGCGCGCTTTTATCTTATTTTTCTTTTTTTTTTTAATTTTCCAGTAATTTTTTACCTTTCCATTATATGCAAACATCTTTTTTTCTGACTTTACGACTATGAATTTGGATTCTAACATAAATTTCACAACAGAAACATGAAAGAGTAAAAATGTTATAAAAATTAACAAGAATATTTTATGAAGTCGACAAGTACTTAAAACTTACATGAGATAAAGGGTGGTGAGGGTGAGATAAATAGAGAAGTGGGGAGCAAACAGCTCGAAACGTCGAAGTGGAACGTCTACTCAACTGAATGAATGGGCTGGCTGACTATGGCCCCAGGGTAAATGACGAAGGGTCCTGAGAGTTTGCCGTCGCTGCGTCCGTTTGGGTATATTAAAGCAATAATCATATAACAAAGGGTGTATAGCGTCAGTTCGCGGTTGTGCCGATGGTCCTTTCGGGAAAGATAGATGCAACATGATGAAGGAGGAAATGTTAATTGGTACGATTTTGGTTGGCCTTGTAAAAATATATGAGGGTGAGAAAAAGTGAGAGAATTAGTTCACTGGGGAGAAATGAACGAACGGATCGATCAAGCTTCTCACATTTGAATGAATCACGAACCACCGTTAAATTTTAATGAAGAATAAATTAAGATTTTTTCATATCTTCTTTGCATTATGATAGAGAAGAAGAAAAAAAAAAAAAAAAAAAAAAACGTAATTATTGTGAAAGCATTGGAAATAATTGATTATCAGTCTGATGATGAAATCCGTAACTACTTTGACATTTGTATACACCAGATTGTCACCTGATAGTATTGATCTTTCCCACTAATAAATTGATCATTCGAATTTTGCTAAGGAAATATTTGAGGATGAAAAGCAAAAAAGTGTCGGATTGGTTTATGATTATGAGGAAACAGAAATATACATAATAGTTATCTTGATGCTAGTGATGTGTGTATTTTCCACCACGTGGACATTTTGTTGAATTGAATTAAGAAGCATGAAAATAATTTAACGCGAGCTTCAAGAAAGAGGAATTTCTGGTAGAAGCATATACATTCAGAACGCCCGACATCCTCCGTAACTCTTTTTCGTATAGCAGCCTGTGAATTTTGCAGATGGTGCTCTGTTCTCACGGCTCACATCTTTCTCTTTCTTTAGTACTATACTTCTTCGCTTGGCTCACCGAGTGTTGCCAGTGAACGTAGGGGGCTCTTGCTCGCCTGTAAATTCAAACTAATTCGCCGCTCGACACTGTAAACTACTATCGTTCATCGTCACAAAAAATAAGAATGAAAAATGTAGAGCACAAGCCCCTGGTACACTTCCGGCAGCCATGTTAACGCCAGTGTTGATACTGCATTAATAAATTTTCGTATTTCTCTTTTTAAAAAAAAAATATACATATAATAACCACATGTTCATTTGAATTTTTCAACATTTGAAATTTACTTGGGGAATTTATAAGGCCGTATAACGCAAGATTTCTCCATAGCTTGATCAAGAACGAGAGAACATGAAGTCTAAAAGAGATGAAAAAAAAATATATATATATATATATGTATATACATGTATATGATATATAAATAAATGTAGCCTTCAAGAAGAGGGCGATTTCCCTCGTGGCAGGATCACCTTCGCGGCGAGTTTCGTTCTCGTATCGCGTGATAAATCGCGAATGTGCCGGTCATAATGTACACCGACGGTATAATTTCCTCTTCGTTTTTTTCTTATTTCATTTTTTATGAGTCGCTCGGTCTCTTGACCTCTAGCTGTGTAAACCGAGTTATGTTTCGGATCGTGTAGCAACTGAAGCATCAGATCTAAAACTAAATTCAAACAATTATCCACAATGATGCCGTTATAAAAGTATGAAGAGAGAAAAAAAAAAAAAAAAAAAAAAATATTAATAAATATTAATCACATAAAAAATATACTATAAAATGAAATTTAAATGATTACGAAAGAACAAACAAATCAATTATATAACATTTTATCAGGTGAATTTAATGGTTTATAGTTACCTCCTCTGGACGAGTGCATTTACTACGTGAAGTCAAAGCCATCTCTACATAAATCCCCGGGTATGAGAAGCCACTAAATATAAATGTGATTTATTATTGGTAGGGGATATTATTAAATCCGGTTATGCTGTTCGCCAGTTCAAACTAAATTTCAATCTCTTTCCCTGATGAGAAGAGTGAAGGTGGCCGAGAGACTAAAAAAGTATTTGAAACTCGTAACAGCACGAGGAGGGAGTCAAGAAATTTATTAGCTTTTAAAGCTGGTCCGGAGTATCGTAATATTGGAATGGTTTTCATGTCTATATAGTCAAGATACATCATGATGCGCAACTTGTAATTTTTTTGAACTTTTTCTCGCACTCTCGCACTCGATCGACTAAAGTGACTGCTGGCATTACATATATATCAATATTATCTCTATAGATAATCTTGTTCTTCTTTATTTTTTTATTTTCGATCAAGCATACCGCCATTGCAATTGAGACTGGGTCTAAATGACACGTGACGAGCCAAGAGACTTGAAATGACACATGGCGGGAAAAGTAAAGACGTAAAACTAAAGTGCGGCCGCGAAAATGGCCTACGAACATCGGAGCTGGGCAATAGAGCTACCATTATCGGTGGTTTAACTGTCTCGGCTGGGATACAGACGAGGTCGCCAAACCCTCCATGCGGATCGTAGTGCCATAAAGGGATCTACTCATTGCGATCAGTCTGAAACACCCATCTAGATACGGTTGTGGAAATAAAATTTTCTCAGGGGATGGATATCACATGAATTCACATGCGCCTAGAACTACCGAATTAATTGAAGTATAAATCATTCTATTGTAACATCAACAAGGAAATGAAACAGCGAGAAAATCACCATTAGCTGATGACTCTGTCAACAATATAATAATAATAATAATAATAATAATAATAATAATAATAATAATAATAATAATAAAATAAGTAAAAAAGACGAAAAAAAAAATAAAATATATATTCGTTAAAAATATACGATGTATGAGATGGAATAGTCTACGAGTCGTTGAATAATCTCATGGTAAAATATTAGAACGAAATGATCCCGATCCGTTTCGAAAGACACTGAAAGTATGTAAGAAAAAGATTCGATGGACCTGAGAGAAGTGAGATGGGAAAAAAAAACGTCGGCTTTACGAGAATAGGGAGTAAATGCTCCATGAATGAACGATGAGGCCAGGCGGTATCTACTCCCCTTTCTCTTTTCCTCTGTTCTTCATCCGTCGGTGAATTCGAATCAGATTTCGATCTCGTTGTTGAGAAAAGAGAAAAAAGCGAAAGAAAGAAAACGTATTATTTGGTATCGAGATCGTCACTCACGCGTGAGCCATATTGCATTCCTTACTAGGATGATGACGTCACCCATTTTCTTATAGAGTATGTGATAACCGACGCCGAAGCAATGTCATTTTGAATGTTCACTCAACACCATTGCGTCATCCATTCTCACTCACTTCATCTCTCTTTTCTCTTTTCATTATTTTCCGTCTATACTCGATATTGGGGAGAATTTTTTGTGGCTTCATTCGAATTTACCATCTCATCTTCGTACTAGTTTGATGGCATATGTAGACGATCGCCCAGTAAAACTTGATGCCAATGGTTGTTCAGGGTCTTGGGAATACTCAAGACAAGATCGAAAGACTTGACGGTGATAGTATCGTTGATTTTGCTGACACCATTGACATATTTTTTTTCTCATCTTGATATATATATATATTTTTTTCTCACTTTGTCGTTTGTTTTGGAAATTTTATGAAATAAGAACGAACAACAGTGTAAACGAATTGCAAAATCTTGTAATGCACTTACATGCAAAGCCAAGCAATCACATCAGAAGCACGAATGATTGAACATAGTTGAAGAATTTTCCAATCTTCTTAACTCCTTCTATCCCATTTTTTATTCCACTGCGTTCTACGATTTATAATGTCTTGTACATTTCTAACATTAGTTTCGAATAGTATACGTTTCTCTCAAGATTTTATTCATTACACTGTAGAAAGAGGAATATTGAGAATATTAAGTATTAAAAAAATTGAAAATACCTCATGGATCGCGTCCTCATTAAGTTCTAACTTCTCATTTATTTTCGTTTTTCTACCCACTTTGAAGTTACGTTTCAAGGATCGTCAAGACCACAAAAATCAAATACATTCTCAACTATGGTGGAGTATAATTACGGTAAATCCGAAATCTACGCTTCATTTATTTATCTTTTATGTTATTCAGCTTATCCATTAGCTACTGCTCACATTATATTTTTTTCTTCAATTTTTTGAAAAGAAAGTGCTTACATTAATAGAAGATGAAATATTCATTAATTTTATCGTGCTTTTTTCTTTACTCTTGTTGGATAGATATTCATGAATGAGAATAAAAAAAAATAAACATCAGCTCTTTGCACTTGGCAGGCTATGGCGCATTCTCAATCAGAATAAACCGTGACGAAAATAAACGTAAAAACGCAAAAGAGAAAGTCAAAAAGGCACGAATAATCATAATAAAATATAAAGAAGGGGATGAGTAGTCGAGGTATAGATAAATTGGTAAGAAGACTTCGATATGAACAAAGTTATTAGGGAAAGAGGTAAGAGATGAAGGACAAACTTCAGAGGACATTTAAAGTACCATCAACTAAGTGAAAAATATGATTTTTACGTGAAAAGAAATAATAGGTACTGTCGCATACGTATCAATGAATTATGTCGTTAATTAATAAAATTTTTGAGTGATTTTATTATCAGCACAGTACATACCTATATTAAAATCTGTATAGAAACAAAAATGAGTATTTAACTTTTTCTTCATTCTTAGAATCTGAAAAACTTCACGAGACTTTGATCGTATGGTGAACTTGAAATGGTATTTTCTCTATCTCTTTTACCTTTCACTCTCGAGCCGAATTTCATGGGCAAATAGAATTGTATCAATGTGTGTATACGAATAAAAATCGAAATTGATTTCAAACTACTGTAGAGAGACATGTAGACTCAAGACTTTTCTCACTTTTACCAGATGCGCCAACAAAGACGCCGATTATGAACTTCTAAAACTCGTTCCAGTCTCTATAGCTCGTTCGTAGTTTGTGGAAGAGAGAAAATATTAAAGCTACATGAAGAAAACATGACAGAGTTAGAAGTGTCTCGTTTGAATTACCAAGCCAACAATTTTTCTGAGACGTCATGGTGAATTTGACTTACAGCAAATGACAATGTGGACATTGAAATAGTAGTGGAGAAGGACATTGGCAAGTGCTACTGAAAAGTTACGAAGTACTTCAGGTTGAATTGAAGTTTTACAAGTTCTAGGTAGAATACAAGTTGGAGTAACTTTAAAAAAATACGAAGGGACCGAGTTTAAGCAACGAGAGCGAAGAAAACGAGTACGAGTCCAAAATCCTAAGTAACCCATCAGGATGCCTTCACTTCCTTTCGTTCAACTAGACGAGATCTCTCGATTTCAATCCTCAAATCTCCCAATTTTACTCCCACCCACTTCATTATTGTAACTTTGTCCCAGTAAGTTTCATTCTCTTTTTTTAGTTGAAAAAAACTCAAAACAAAAAAAAAAACAACACGAAAGAAAACAAAGGAAGAGAAAAAAGTTTTGTTTTGCATGACAAGTGGGTGTACTATTGAGACTTGACGATTGTAAACAAGCAACTTGTTTGTTGAAAATGAAAAAAAAAAAATTCTACAATACGAAATCGTTAATAAATTCTATTTTCTTGTAGTCATTAAACTGAATTACATTCAAATATCGCATAAAATTTACATTTCTTTACAGAAAACATTATCGAAGTACGATAAATTTTATAGACGAATCGTCTTTTACACGATTAATCGATTTCGAACGTTGGTTCTGACCAGAGGGAAGAAAACATTACGTTGTTGGAATACATATACGAGCATATGTAGGATATACGAGGGCAAAGAAGAGAAAGAGAGAGAGTTGGAAACGTAGTTGGGTGCAAGTGTAGTAAGATGTGTAGTCGAGCCTTGAATGTTATAAATGTATGGCGAACGACTATATATTAAGGATGTCGTTGGTGGAAAGGAAGGGGCACTGTATATCTTCAGCTAGACATGAAAAATGCATCCAAAGGCCCTTGAGGCACTTCGCCATTCAAGTCCACAGCTATCCCACGCCAACCTGCCACCACTTTTTAGATGGAAAGTTACCTGCTGGCATAACTTTTCCATGCCTGAATATTCGATATTCACACAATCTTCATCCATTTCACGATGTATTTTCCTATCACTCTGTTTCTCCTTCTTTTTTCTTCCTCGCTTATTTTGACAAGAGGGTAATTTCATACCTCTTCCAAAAATTGACATTCAACCAGTATCATCTCTTTTCTGTACATGAGCAAATTATTTCTACGTGTATTTATAATTCACATAATACAATTACTTAATATGTATTTATATTTTCTCAAAGCTCTATTTATTCGTATTAAAAATTTACTGAAAATTCAATTTCACTAGATAATACTGATGAATAAATGGAATTATAAATAAATTGTAGCGTGTCTAACCCTTTGGGATTAACATTGCGTGAAATCAATATTTATAATATCCATTGTAGATTTAATTCTATCTTTATTTGTAAATTGCGTTTACTATGAAATGTAATTGTTAAAATTTCCAATAATCAAAGTCACATTGTATGATGCGGATAGATAGAAACTAAGAGACAAAAATAATAAAAAAAAGAGACTAGATTACAAACATCAGTGTCAATAAGGATTTATATTGAAGAATAAAACAGAGTGAGAAAAGAAAAAAGAATTTATATTAATAAACGTTCCGACGGGTCTTTTTACATTTTAACAATATTGTTGAATAAATGAATCGCCGACCACAAAAAGGGTGTAGTTATGTATCTCAAAGAGGTAGATGTATTCAAACTAATATTTAAAAATCTACATATGCTATAAGATTACATACTATATTGACATCTGGAGTAATCTGATCTGTCAATAGTTGTATGATAATTGTCGAATTCGTCACCTTCATTTCAATTTTTAACCCCTCTATCAGTCACGCATGGGTATTATGACTCACTCGCGAAAAAGGTGGTGCCTATGATAGCAACCCTCTACTAGCTACTACAAGCGTGACCACAGTATCAGCAGTGGTTCGACATGTTGCCCTACCACACGCAAATATACATGGGTGGCGCAACCCCATTGTAAGGGAGTTATAACGGCGTCCGGGATATGAGGCATACAGGAAGTCATGTCGGTCGACACGGGAGTACCAAGAAATACATATATGTAAGCATAGTAGATTATTAAAAATTTACTACTCTTCCGAGAAAAGAGTGGTAGTTGCAACAGCCATAGGCGATGTGGGATCTGCCGGCTATTTGGACATCCGGTGCATGTTGTCGATGTGGGGCTGCACATAAACTACCACGTTCCTCTTGACAATAAACCCTCAATCATTGGTTTGAACGCGTTCCAAGTAAAGTTGTTCTGTTTCCCAGAAGCGAAAAAATAAATAGAACAATTCTTCTTTATCGTTAGGCCGTTTATATCCAACAATTGAAATCCTCTGTCTTATTTTAAGGCCATAAATAAATGGTTTTTCCCCATCGATTGGATAACGTACTCAATAGGAAAAAAAAAAAAAAAAAAAAAAAAAATAATAATAATAATAATAATAATAATGAAAAGTTTGTTGGAAGTCCAAAGTGCTAATCGGATTTACTTGATTGATGTTTTGTTTTATGAGAACGATCCTAAATTAAAATAGAGTGATTCACGACATGTATAAATGCCACGATTGATAAGTGAGAGCGAATGACATCGAAATTAGTAGCTGTGTTTATTCCGACGTGACTATTCATGTTGTTTTAGTCAGCAACTACGTCTGATTAGAGACTCACAGTGAGACCCATTAATTATATTCTGGCATCAACACCGTGTCTCATCTTACATCGTGGTATCTCCCGCGAAAATTTAATCTTCAACCTTGGACCGTATATCCGTGACGCTCCGTTCCTCATTAACATCTCGATAATCATTCCGACAAACACGAGGACGACCCTCTTGCCAAGATTCAAGCGTAGAATAGAAGTTAAATTTAATTCAAAGAAGATGCATTCAAGTAAACGAACGTCAATAGCATGAAATCATTCAAGAGAATTTATAGGTTCGTTATTTACAAAGCACTTGGAAATTTGTCATCGATGAAACTATTGAGACTCTGAAGATATATCTAAGAAAATTTCTGAACTCAACGAGATAGACAAGTTAAATTCATTAAATGGACCACGAAACGAGAAAAGTAGTCATTAGTGAAATGTTTCCGGTCATTTACGTTTCCTCTGAAATGACGAAACTGTTGATGCTGTGTTTTGCAAACGAGGAGTTACTACTGATGAAGTAAAACTTTTCAATGTTTGAAAATTAAAATTCGGTAGGCGACGACTTCGTCTCCAACTTGACGTCATTCGGGATTATGCTCTCAGCACTTTTTTCTCTGTATGTCTAATATCTATAATTCTTCTTATATTACTGGTTTTATATGCGCCTTTGTAGGGTTTGTTGAAAATTAACGCGAATTTTCAGACGAAGACAAGTGTAATATCAAATAAAAATAGATTGATGGACAAAAGCTTAATAGAAAAATAAGTTCAAGATATCGCGATTTGAAATAAAGATAATATATTTTGTTTGAGCTCAGAATATTGGAATGTTTGTAAATCAATTATGACCAATTAATTAATTGTACTACGAACAATAGACAAGTCAAGAACTAAACCTCATTTTTCTTCAAAGTGTAACCATGTTACAAAATAGACAAGAGAAAAGGAAGAGTAAGCAGATAGAAAACGTGGAGAAACTAAGTTGGGTATTGCTCAGTGGGGAACTTTTAATTCAGTAACTTCCGGATTAAATTATCACGCCGCGGCAATTGTCCTCGGAAAAGGATAAGAAAAAAAGTATGAGAGTCGGCGCGGGTTGTTGCTCGGAAATTTAAAGTGGTTTTATACAGTGCATATTCACCTCCTGCCCAGTGAAAACAACATTATTAATTTTTCATAGTTAGAACTTGTAGTAAAGCGGTTATTACAGGTTTAATGCGGATCTTACAATATTTTACATGAGATGAGTTTTCCTATTATAATTTTTTTTCTGCTTTTTGATTGATTTTTTTTTTTCATCAAAGAAATATAACGCAAAAAATAATAATAATAATAAATAAATAATTAATATGAAGAAAAAAAAACAAAACAAAAAACCACGATTAATATTTTAAAAAATTGTATAAACAAAAAGAATGTAATTTTCACGAGTTTTTTGTGGCCTATCAAACAGATAACACAGGCATTACACTATTGACAGATAGAAGAAGAAACTTTCGTTTATAAACAAAATATATTGTGGTAAATTTATAAACTGTAATTTTTTTATAAGATGCAAAACGAGGGGATATAAAGTAAGAAGTAGTATCTATATTTTTCACTTGGAGTACTGACTGAGCTCACTTTCTTTATTTTTTATTTATTTATTTTTTTTTTTCTTTGAAATAGTACTGTTACATAAACCGAATGAGTAGGAAACACGTGAAAGCATTCATATTACACAAAATGAGAAAGGTGAAAATGGAAAGAAACAAATCGTGTGAACGGAGTGGGAGAAAGAAGAACGAGGGATCGGGGAGGGGGGGGGGGGGGGGCTGCATCCAAAATAGGGATTTCAGAGAAGCTCAGGATCACGCTTGACTGGATAAAATATTCTTCATTGCTGTTCCCAGAGCTCCAAGGCATCCCCTGTCCCCCCGTTACTTTCACGTCATCGAGGATTTGAAATAAAGGCGCGACGCGGATAACCTACGGAAGACTTGCACAGATAGAGAGGACCTGCAATTCTGCATTGCGACATCTAATGAACCATCTTGGATCGGACTTCCAACTTCTCGTGAGACGTGACGACGCAATGCAGTCATCGACCTCTGAAGATTTTTTTTCAATACCTTCGAACCCTCACTTTCACATTGAATTCTCCATTCAATGTGTCAGAATAGTTATCATCAACTCGATTTTTTCTCATATTTATACGATTTATACGATTTATATTGTTTTACTTTTAACTTGATATATTTTAATATTTTTCTTTTTATTTCTTGCACTTGACGTTGGATTATTATATTTCACTTTGCAGTACTTCTCAACATGAATAAAAATTTTTCCTAAATTGCTAAATTTGCAGTAAAAAAAAATCCAAGAAAATTTTTTTTCAATGATTTCGTCTTTATATTTATATTTTTTTATTTTACTTTTTTCAAAATATATATTTTTTATTTTATTTTCTCTTTTGGGATCTGGTAATTGCATGAGAGTGGACGAGGGTTGCACAAAATTACCCTTCAGCGCGTAGAATAATAAATTCTTGTGGCAAACGCTCGGTAACAAAAGTTGGGGATCTTATTTCCCTGTCCGATAGTGGGAATTCGTTGAGGCTACAAATATGTACACATGACACGTTATTATAATCCTATGTCTTACATAGTGGGATACGGAAATGAATGTGAAAACGTGACCCAACGGACCATAAAAAGAATCTATTCGCTTATGGCTTTCAACATGAGAACACGATGAACTCTGATAGTGGTTAATGACAAAAAACGTATCTGACTCTTTGATATAAATCATTATATACTTTACGAAACAAGTAATAAATGTCCATACGTTAGGATTTTTTAAACATGATTTATTTATGTTCTTTATTGAAAGAAACCAATAAAAAAAAAACAGTAAAAACAATTTACTATCATTATGAAAAGAGCTTTGAACAATTCTATAAAAGGATTTACTTTTCACGAAATCCGCGGCTCTGTTCCACCCCTAGAATTTACCTCAGCCACAACACAACTGGCTCGATTTTATCGCGAATATGGAGAGAAATAGCAAAGAGAAAATAGGGGGGGGACTCGCCCGACTTCCGGAGCCCGAAGGCCACCCAGCAGGGCCCGCAAAGCTGGGATGGTAAACCAAGCGCAGAATACCGAATTTAGCGGAAACTTAGTTGAATATTGTTTTGGTCGGGGTGGATTCGTTCCCGAGCGAGCGCAGCTGGCCCGTTTGCTGCCATATACCTTATAAACATAACCCTCGTACATTGTGGGGACGATATAGTAGATATAGAAAAGGGAGGACGGGGTAAAAGACCGCCTCAAGTGCGCACAGCGATGGAAACAAAGGAAGAATATACAGATATATATTCAAGAAATATGAGGGATGGTACGGCGACAGCCATTTGGAAAATGTATTTCATAAATAGAGGTTCAATCTTTTCATTGTACAGTTTATTCTAGAGAAATATCTGACATTCACAATTTATTCACTTTATTTCATTTCTTCTCCGAAAAAATGTGCCATCTAAAATTTCATTCAGAATTTTCATTTATGAGCCAAATTTTCAATACAATTCTAATTTAATCTCTAAGGAGTGGGGTGTACCAAATGCGACCGGTGATGTCGAAAGGCCAAGAAAACTTATCAGCGACTATCAACACTGACAATGGAGGCCAACGATGTCATAGTTACTAAAAATGAGACGCATAAATGATATACGTGCCAATTTACCCCACTGTAATTCAATACTATTTCCTTCATCGTTCTTCCTCTCCCACTCTTTCATCTTCCTTTGTCCAAGCGTCGGCAAATTCGGTACACGCTTCGCAAACTTTTGATGGCTCAATCTTGTCCAGGTCGTAGCAACGGTTCTCTTTCCGGCTTAACATCATCCAAATGGAAAGAAAAAGTGAGGAGAAGAAGGAGGAGGAAAAGGGTGGGATCGAAACTTTGCGGCAATTCGTAGACACACACACGAGCTCAATATTTTTCACGCTTATTCCTATATATTTCTTTATTTTATTCTTTTTATTATTCTCATCCATTTTTATTTTTATATATTGCATTTATACGTTTATTTTGAAATTACACGAATTCAATCTTATTTCCGTAAGTTTTCAAAGTTTTCCAGAACTAATGTCACCTAATATAACTAACCTTCTTGCTGTTTATCCAACTCATTTCTCTTATACAACCTAAATAACTACGATACACGACACTACTCGCACAAGTCTGGATCTTCCCACCATCGCCAAGGTGCTTTTAGCTATCGGATTTGTCGTCGGGTAGAAGTAATTTTCAGGATATCTTGTCGCGTTACGCTAAAATTACGTTGGCTTATCGAATGCAGACCCGAGGGAAGCGCGAAATGGTATGTGCGAGAGTATTGGGGTGGGCTAGGGTAAGGGAGGAGAGAGAGGGATACAAGTTTTCACAGCACTTAGGGGAGGCGCGAATATTCTCGAGGTACAAGCAGCAAAAGAAAAAGTGTGTGTGCCTGTGCATGTATCCATGAGAAACCGAAGAAGATAGAAAGAGAAAGAGAGAGAGAGAAAATAGCAAAATAATAAATACGGCGACGATAATGTCGACTAATTTCAAGTTTAGAAACAACAAGTTCAAATAATTCAAAAAAATAATGACTAATATTTTCAATAAATAAGAAAAAAAATCAAACTTTGACTTTTATCAAGTTTTTCGACGTGGTATTTAACTTTTTATAAGCCCAACCAAGGTGGAAAATAGAAGATGAGCGTAGAAAATTGAGGGTAAAAGACTGAAGAAAATATATAACTGTTGTTTAGAATGAGGTGAATAAGGGCGTGGTATAACCCGGCTTCATTTCATCCTTTAGCCTGTGACTTTAGTAGATTGAGAATGAGGTGCGCTTTGAATTACAACCCCTCGTGAAATACCGCAGAATACAGACTCAAAATTATACGGGCGTGAATTGCTCCACCCTACATCGACTCCCTTGACTAACAAGTACTGTACACTTACTAGCAATCATCGAGGTCTACCTTTGGTATATCCTGATGCTTCGTGCATTCCATCAACAACATAGCCCAAATAATTTAGAATATATGTTCTATTTATATTTAATATTCAATTTTAACTAGAAAAAAAAAAAAAAAAAAAAAAAAAAAAAAAAAAAATCATTTTTACAAAAATTTTTTTGTTTACATAAAAATGTAATATTTTCTATTTAACTTGATTATAATGTGAGTGGATAAAATTTATGTAATTTAATTGGCGACCTGATAAAAAAATACTTGCCATTCTTTCATGACTATTCGCATCTACACTTACTTTCATGACGTCCCGAAGGAGACTTTGACGATATTCTGTTGAAGTTTATGTGCTCTTAAACATCCAATTAAAGCGCCTATAAAGCTCTGCTTGTAAACCGTCCAACGATCGGGTGCTATCTTTTACGTTTGAACGACCGCAAAAAAAAAAAAAAAAACCGAGTACTTGGGCTTGAATCATTTGCCCTTTCCATGACTAGAAGTTATGGAACGCAGGACATATAACAACAACAGAAGAGTATGCCGCTTTTCTGCAAACGCATAACACTGTAACCCGGTTAAGTTTGAAGTTACAACCACGAGAATGCCATGACTCTGTAGTAACGTTACAGTTATGGTGTTCTATGGTGTAGCTTGGGAATTCCTTTGCCAGTTGTATTGTATCGTTTGCTTGACTTTTAACGAAAAATAAAACTTTAAAAGATTGTTCGCGACAAAAAAATGTTAGGAATGTAAATAAAAGAAAGAGCCAGGTAAAATTTAAGAGGTGAGAAAGCTTTTCCACACGCTAAGACAGATGAAGTGTGTGTTTGAAATAGTAGTTCATTTTTACAGTCACACTGGACGGTGAAGGATCCTCTACCACCAGTGTACCGATTAACATGACAGTATAATTATAATATATGGATAATTATATATTTTGATTTGCCCTTCAAACTTTTCATGTCAATAAAAAACATTCGCATTCATCTGAACCGAATGTATTATGCTGTATGAAAGGTTAAGAAGGGCAAAAAAAAGAAAAGATATTTCATTCATATTACAGGTATATTTATTCGTACAGACGCGGCCTGAGGCATATGTAAACCTCTGGTATGATGATCCGATTTAACGGATCACTTCAACAGATGAAAATCTTTTCTTTCTATTGGCTGTATGGGCACGTGGCAATATACACGGTTGGATAGACATGAACATTTGTCTCATATTGGTCCCCTGTCATCCCCTTGCCAAAAAATTGTGTCATGAATTACAATACGTGATGCACGTGGCTATCATCACTTAATTTTATTTTAACAGAGGGGGATATATTCCCAAATTATCTATCTTTACAATGATAAATGTTTGTTTGTAATATTGAATAACAAAGTAAAATATTATTTACGTTTGTCATTGTGTTATTAGTCTCCAAACAATTCACCAAAAAGAATAAAAATCTTGTTTGTAGCCGACTTTTTGACTTTCAATATCTACGACGGTGGGTGCTCAAGTCTACCTGATGCAGCAGGTATTCGTGGATGAGAAAGGAATGGGGAATTGTTAACCAGAAAAAAAAAAACAAAAAAAAAACAAAAAACAAACAAAAAACAAACAAACAAAAAAACGATCAAAGAGAAAAAAGTAACCTGGGGTGGTCGAAGTTGTGAAACAAAAAATTGCCTGTGGCGACGTTGGCAGCCGTACGAGACGAGGGTGAGAAGAAAAAAGAGCCTTACTGCTGCTGAGAGAGCAGAGTGCCCAGTTTTATCCTGTCTCCTATCTTCTGTGCTTCGCTACGCTTATTTTTTTATTCAGTTTTTTTTTTTTTTTTTTTTTCTTTCTCTAACTCATGGCTTGCGCGCTAAGTGAGGAGGACTTTAACGGATATCATTGCAGGAAACTACTCCGTTTTAAGCCGGACTTTCTTTTTTTCTTTTCCTTTTTTTTTTTTCCGTGGAATTATTCATTATCATTCTCATTCTTGTCCATAATTTGCTCGTTCTTTTTGCACACTACTTCGTTATACGCTCATTCTCCACTCTCCTCAATATATATTCAACTGTCTCACTTATATCATTACCATTACTTTTATTTATTTATTACTTTTTGTTTCAATATTATCACTCATTGTGAGTCTCCATCTGTTATGCAACTCTCCCAGTTATCTTCTCTACTATATATGTATATTCTAAATTTCTACGATCATTCAAATTTCTCTTTACAAATTGTATTGTAAAAGTTTTCATTCAGATTATGAAATTTAATGGAAATATTTGATGGATAACATATTCACATAAGAAAAGTCGTGTGGTTACATATTCGTATGGGACAAATAAGTACAAAGTAGATAAATATACTACAAACACAAATGGAAAATATTTCATGCAAGAGTAAGCTTGAAAAATGTATCAAATTAATGCAAATATATATAAGTGTATGTAAGAATAAAATAAAAAGAATTACAATCGAAAAAATGATAAGAATGTCAATTATTAAATTTTTCCACGTTTGATGTGATAACATTAAATAGATTTATAGTAGAAATTGTTTAAAGAAAGTTTTGTTCAAATGGAAAGGGATGTTGGTGGAATAATGTCAAATGGCAGCGATGGATGATGCAATAACAGGAACATGGGTTTATATATATATATATATATATATATATTTCTATCAGGTGTGTCACCACAGGTACATGTTGTTGTACTGGAGTTATTCCCCCTCCCCTCGCCCTTCTCTTCGGAATCAATTGCAAACAAAGGAATGTTTGACATTCTATACTTTATTATTATACTTTTTATTTCTGTTCAATTCGAATCATTTCTCACGTTCGATTTGGTTTGACCGCGAAGCTTTGATTGTGTTGTGGATGTACTATTGACCCATGACTAGTCGACCCGCTATTTTTCAATAAAATATACAATCGAAATGAAAAAGAGAGGAGAGATGGGCACATGTGTGGGAATGGAGCTGAAATAGCAATGAAAATAGCAGTGGATATGGGCATGAAACGTGAACATACAGAGAGTCGTCGTGGTATTACATTGGTAAACAAAATATCGTTGGCTGACGTAACGGGACACGAGGGCAACGTTTCAACATTGGGAGGGGTGGAGGGTCCTGAACTAGGAAAACTCAACTGCGCGGTCGGGCAAACAATGACGTTGAAATGGTATTGTTCTTCGAGTAATTGAATCCAGTCTAACTTGTGCCATCTCGTTGGTTGTCCCTTCTCATCCTTTCTTTTATCCCAACTCGATTTTTTTTTCTTTCTCTCTTCAACTTTCGTAGAGACCCCTCCCCCCCTTTTTTTTTTCACCAAAATTCCTACCAATTCTTCCTAGCTTGCGGCTCGTATCCAAAGACAATCACAAGCCTTTTCGTGAGCCATTTCAATAAAAGGAAACATAAAAAAAAAACAAACAAACAAAAAAAAACATACCGATCAATATGACCTTTATATAAGCATCAAAACACATACGATCAAATAATAATTGATGAAATTCAAGAAGTATAAATTTAATTTGAGCTTACTGCAGGGCCAGTATTTACCCTCTCGCTCGGTATATAATAATTATTTTAGTTGCGCCGTTGCTATAAAAAAAAAAAATAATAATAATAATTGACACTCCCTTGTATGTTCATAATTAAATAGTTAAACATCGATGGGGACATCACGAAGCGTGGCAACAAGCATATTTAAACCTCTCCCATCAGCAATTGTACATATAATATGGTGGTAAGGTCTGCCTTTTGCTTGCAAAGGGTGTGGTATACATGACTCTCTTCTGTTTGATCGAAGAAAATATGATAAGGAAGTGAAATTTTATATTCATAATCAATAATTGTAGTAAAATAGTTTGTTTTTAATGAATTTTTATTCTTACTTGTTTGATGATGATGTAAAAATATATTTCATATTTAGTTATAACAAAAAAAAAAACATCTCGTAATGATGATTACTCACCTGTAACAAAAAAAAAAAAAAAAAATTCCAATTAATCACAATTCAGAATTGATATCATAGGTGTTTATCTAATCTTAGTATAACAATGAGTCTCACAAATCTGTTCAAGTTGTTTCAAAGTTTAACGCAACGAGTATTTTCTCGTAAAATCCAAAGGCAAGTTTGACTTAAGGTCTCAAAGATGTCTCGTGCGGCACGCGAAATTCTCAACTTATATGATTTACTTCTCATGGGGCGCTTCATTGCAGTAGGGGAACGAGTACAATGAAATATATATGGTGTATATGACAGCAGAAACATCTATACATGTACATAGGGTTGAGTTTACAACATAAGAAGATGGAGGAGTGAGTACGTGAGTTTCTAATGCAGATGAGAATAGATGTATAGATAGGTTGGCGAGACAGGCGGAGAAATTGGACTCGTCGGTAGAGAAAGCGACTCGGTTTAAACGAAAAGTCAGACATGGGGTAACTTCCCAACAAGACGGTTAGTTGTGGCTTAGTGACGGTATCAACGCAAAATACTACCAAAGATTTGTTTGGCCCGTTGCTGTATAATATAAATTCACATAATGCACTAACAGGCCCAAGTCAGGTATAGTACTCTATGGTAGTACAGTTACCAATATTTCATCGATACACACGATAAGCACGCTAGAATATTCAGGCTATAGAGACTAAAATGAAAGGGGTAAATGGCTGTAGTTATATTATATACCAGCGCTAACTTTTGGTAAAATGCATTATTAGTAATGTAATATTAGGCTAAGGTCAATTTCCCAACTTCTATATATTTTATGGTGTGTACTTGCCCGAAGTGCCTTATCTTGTTTATCATTAAATCTACTTTGGGTTATTCATATTTCTAACTGCATCACGACTCGTTATAGCTATAGATGTGGATCAAGAACACCCACTTATAATTGACGCTACTTATTTTTTTTTAATTTCTATTTAAATAAATAAAAAATAAATTATAATTCGAAATTGATGCTCCACTTGTGATTTTAAAAATATTCAAAACTAAATTTATTCTTGTATTTAACTGTAAATCTTTTTGCTATTATTCCATGTGCTTATCTACAAATCGATCCAACAATTAATATTTCAAGTTTTGTTTTTTTCTTGTTTTACTTTTTTTTTTTTTTTCGTCATTTACCTTTCAAATGTATCAATTGTATTTTGTTTCTTTCTTCTGCTTCTTTTTTCCTTTAATCAACATATTTTTGTTCTTCCATTTGGGTCATTTTTCAATTTACTAAAGAGGAATAAAGAGGAGAAAAAACAAAAATAATAATAAATAAAAAAACGACGGCGCAAAGCAGACAAGCCTTCGACTGTCATTCTACGATCGTTTAATGAGCTTCGAACGTTTTTCAAATCGATTCATCTTGCAAAGTGCTTTATACTTTCTATCCAGTAGACTTTATCACTACATACATTTCGTATTATAAATTGAATTGATATACACTTTCTTAATGCGAATTAAAGTTAACGGCTTGTGGTTAGGGATAGTTTTTATCAGTGAAACCGAACAAATTAATTTGTTCACGTCAAGGATTGAGTTTTTTGAAAAATGGAGAGAATAAGGTGGGAGATCAAGGGTGAAAGAAAAAAGCGAAAGAAAAAAAATCACGCCAGTAGCTTTCACGACTTACAATCGTGTGAATTCCGATTTTTTTGTTTCTTATTTATTTACAAGGGGAATACGGGTACCCTTAACCTTCCTGTCTACCATACTGACACATGGTTCGTAGGTTTATATTTTATTCATCCCCTATTGAATTCGAGCTCAATCTCACAAGAGTATCTCACAAGAGCTAAGCACAAGACCCTTGCACCACCACTGTCTCGTGACACATTTACCTCTCATATATTTTTTTATTCTTTCTATGTTTTTTTATATATTATTTTTCATCTTCTATCGCATTTTGCATTTTTACCACGGCTTTGTTTGTATTATTTCTATTTTCTAATTCATCTCAGATACATATTAAAATTTTTATAAATACGATCACTTGCATCAAACTCTACAATAAAATTTATTATTGAATATTATGATATTATTATGATATTGAACAAAAAAAAAATTGCGATTGATCAGCTTTTAATAATTTATATTATTGTCAATATACATTTATCGTGTGAACTTGTTTGCCTCTCTGATTCATCCAAAATGAGAAACAAAAAAAAAATCGTCTACTTTTCAGACTGTTGAATTTTTTACAAAGTCACGACTGGCGTCGTGGCATTGGAAGTGAACTGGCAAATACAATCGCAACTGGTCGAGTATGAACCTGAATGAGACGTGCAATGCTCACGAAAAGGAGTAGCGTTTTTCAATATTTAATAGAGTCTGGGTGAAAGTGCTACCTCGACACTTTTGGAATTTCTGAAGGCGACTTTGGAAAGATCTTGACGTCGGTAGTGACTACGAATAATATGAGATTGGTAAGGAATAAGGTAGAGGAAGAAAAGCGAATTGGGGAAGAGAAGGAAATAATAAAGAGAGACACTTTAACATTGAAATAGGGAGAAAACTGTCTCCTCCTATGATCCCTCACTGAAAACTGAGAAGATAAGACACTGATCGTGATTTAAGCAACTGTGACAGAAAATTCAGTGCAATAAACTGGTATGAATTGTCAGATAATTCTATAAATTTTAACTCTCTCATTGTTGTTTCATCGAGCATAAAAAATGTTCAACGTCGCCAATTTTGTGTACGATGAGTTTTTAGATTTTGTAAAATTCCAGCATTGATAAGAAAAAAAAAATAATAATAATAATAAAACAATATAAGTAAAATGAAAAAAAATGAAGATTGAATAAAGTTTAGAGTAAATTGAATAACATTGTCCATGTCCTCGGCAACTATATTTGATTATTGTAAAACAATAGACCGTGTCTGAGTGTCGCAATTAACTAAAAGCAGTAAAAATAAAAAATAAAAAAAAAAGGAAGAAGGAAAAAAAGAAAAAGTTCAACTCATTTTGGATTTCATACAATTATAAATTAACTGTGACTCCTTATTAAATTGAATGAAAGAGCAAAATTCGCATGACACAAACTAAATTTAATTATAGGACATTTACTGGAGAAGAGTCAAGTAAAATTTCAGTACATAAACGAAATGTAGGAAAAAAAAAAAAAAAAAAAAAAAACTATTGAAGAAAAAGATACACGACTAAGGTAAAAATAAGATAGAAAATAGGTAAAATGATTTGTAAAATAATACAAAGTATTTATATGATAGCAGTTTATTTTGATCATTTAATAATGAAGTGAAATGAAATGAAATGACATATGTTATAATTAAAATAATAAACTTGTGATCCTATTCTTCAAGTTCTGTTTATATACTCAATTGTCGAGTCTTTTTATGTTATAATATATTCACAAACGTTCATTTGTGACGTGAAAATATTTATCAAGTCTGTTTCAACAAGATATATATGGTCCACAGCATTTTGTTGACTAATGTTAGCATAATATTATTGTTCCTGTTATATAAATATGTCAAGATATTTGGATTAATTTTCAATTAATTATAAAGCCAATACACATTCAGATAAATAAAATATGACGATATGAAGAGATGAAGAGATGCAATCAATCACCAAGTGTCACGGGAATTCGACAATTAACTTTCTGACAATGACGTGGCTCATCAGGGGTGAATTCAACCGTTTGGTGCTGTTGAAAAATTACGAAGTCATTTTGTATTTTTTTTTTTTTGTTTTCTTCCTTTTATTTCTTGAAGTATCATCGTATATTATTCTTAAAAGATTAATCATTATATTAATAATAGAGTGGGGTGTATGAATATAACTATATATAATAATATAGATTAGCTTGAAAAATTAGAAATTTGTTATTGCTATTGTGATGACTGTGAATTTTCGATCAAGTACATCGTGGATATAATGATGGTGTTATTTGAAATCTCTTGCGTTTACTGCATTAATTATGCTATTACTCATTCATCTACGATAATACTCATACATACAGTTAACTTCATTTTCAAATGATACACCATTGTAATATACACAATTGTGAGCAAATAAAACTATTTACATTATTCTTTTAATATAAATATCATTGAATTTACTCAGTACATATTCATTATGAAATTAACTAGCACTATTCAATGTGAAATTCAATAGTTAACACAATGAACTGCATTTGACATATCAAATATATACATCTGATAGTGAATTAAAATTGATATTATGAAATATCGAATACAAATTGATCTACAAAATAGGGAAAATACAAAATACGTACCGCCCATAATGAACAAATAGTATACAGCATCAAAAGAAAAATAAATATAGAAGAAATGAAAGGATGGAAACAGTGAACAATTAGTTGTTCAGGAGCAAAATGTTAAATTGAGCCGATGAAATTACAATTATATAATCACTATAATAAAGTAATTATAACAATAATAAATCAATACATACTTCAGTATAGCTGTATATGTGAATGAAATATTAATAATGAAATATATATATATCAATGTACATGCCCATAAATAGAACTCAAATAAAAAAAAAATGTCGATAATATTTTTTATTTCCACAATTGTCGTTGGAAATCGATATTTCGATAAAATTGAACAATATTGTACTCATTATCAACATAAATTTTCATATTATATTTTTTTAAATTTTGCAATAAGGAAAAAATTAAAATTTGCACAGGCAAATTTACACATGGGGTGAATTTCAATATAATTCATTGCAAATTACTGAATACGTACAATATTGAAAAATATTTGAAAAGGACAAATGTTATTTCAATGAGTTCTATCATCCAATGACTGTAAAAACGTTGCCGATTCAACCATTTATAAGCCAAATACAATTTGGTAAAACGATAAATACCATATGCAATGCACGAATTTTGCTAATTTTACCGAGGTTATTTCTCGAAAATCAATCGGCCGTGTTTCAATGTCCGGAGGGTGCTCATTGTCTCTCTATATCATGGTCAACCCCGTCCCCGTCCGCTCCCTTTTCTCTCTCTCTGTCGTCCCTTTTCACTCACTACGCACACACATTATGGTTTCATCATCATATAGAATTGTTTTCCAACACGCTATGCACATGTTGACAAATAATGTTAATAATAGACGCACCCATGCTCAAATGAAGGTGCATAATCGTCCATCAACGCGTCAATGACTCCATTGTAAATTTCATTATTTTTATTATTTTATATATATATATATATATGTATACAGATATTTTTTTAATATTCAAATTCATAGAGATAACATTTTTTCATTTACATTTCAAAATATGTAACAAATAAATCATATATATTATTTTAACGTAAATGGAAAATGTAGATAATATAGATAAAAAATACACTGTTGAACAGTGAACAAAAAAATTAATAATAATAATAATAATAATAATAATAATAATTTTATATCGTTTCCGACGAAATATTTTAAAAAGATGTTTTTCATCACAAATAACTTTTTACGTTGGTAAATATATTTATTAAAATTAAAAAAGGGACAAAACAGAATTTTAATATATGATATACTTAAGCTATAGATATTTGAAGAGGGGTGCATAACTACTACTACTACAAAATAATAATAATAATAATAATAATAATAATCACTTTGAGAACTATACGCATCAGGAAGTTGAGAACGCGGTCTACTTTCAGAAATTAAATTTCACTTGCCAATAAATATATCCATTTCACATGAGCCAATGAAACGCCTCATAAATGATTTTTCTCCAAAATTCAAAGCAAAAAAATAAAAAAAGAAAAGAAAGAAAAGAAGAAAAAAAAAAGTCCGTTCCCGACGATACGATTTTTCGCTCGCCGAATTTACATTATTGAATTTTGTTGCTATATATATATATATATATTTTTTTTTTTTCTTCTCTTCCTCTATTATATTCATAGTAATATTCATGATTTATTAGACATCATCTTTATGATATTATAACTTTATGTTTTTATAATATTTTGCTGTCCTAATTTCACCCACATCTCCGTCTTTATTACATTATGATACTTGTTGTCATATACCAGTATCATGCGCATATTAATTTATTGCTCAACGCGCCAAACACCCGTGAAACAGCTCGTTTGACCTTTTGAAATAATTGGCGTTGCTCCAATTTTCATGATATTGGTGAAGATTGTCACGTAATACTGCAAAATTCGCACCAACATTTCACAATGTTGGTATACACGTAATTCGATTGAATGTTTAAGCAATTATTGACAATAAAACATAGAGAAGTTAATCGATACAATCGAAAGGTCTTCTCAAAGTTAAAAGATGAGAGATACTGAATTACAAGTAAATCACTACACACCCACACACATATATATTGAAAGGCCAAAAATCCGTATACCGATAAGAGACTCAATTATTGAACTAGCAGAGGGTATATACTGTTCCGTTTGCATTTCCAATTATTTGCCGGGAAACGGTCTGCCAATACTGGCTACTCTGGATACCGCTCAGTTTCTCTCTTGTTCTATACAAAACGATTTATATATATTTCCTCTATTTCTCCCCTTCTCTCTCACTCTCTCTCTTTACATCTATCATGAATTGCAATCGTGAGTATATACCAAGAGATAAATGCTGGTATTACTAACTGAGCGTTTAAACATCAACCCATTGGATGATCGTACATTGTATAATTTATAATGTTAGTCCCACGTTAATAAAGTTTTAAAACTTGTAAATAGC
Organism: Dinocampus coccinellae; assembly: GCA_963920625.1. Classification (NCBI taxonomy): domain Eukaryota; kingdom Metazoa; phylum Arthropoda; class Insecta; order Hymenoptera; family Braconidae; genus Dinocampus; species Dinocampus coccinellae. The sequence continues at coordinate 17,728,199 of OY987184.1, forward strand.
ATACGTAGCTTTTATTCCCTTGAATGAATTAATACACACAATTGTACACTAGATACATACAAATTTTCAGATCAATATTCATGTAGTAGGGAATTGTTATTTATTGTGAAATGAATTAATTTCTTTCAGTTCAATGGATTTGATAATTTAAACAAATAAAAAAATAAACCGAAACAGAAAATAGATAGACATAAAGATAAAGAGAGAGAGGAAGAAATGAAAATAAAATAAAATGTATTTCTTTTTCTTTTTGTTCTGTGACAAAAGTGTTTCGATAGAGGGTATGAATGTGATGGCAATTGAAACTTGCAATCACCAACGGCAATCTGAGCTTCCTCAATCAAGGGGTGATCATGCCTATCCGTGTATCCGACGAATTTCTCTTTAAAAATGCATCGGTCTGACGGGCACAGCGGGCAATGCGGCGACATAACGTCGGGGTGAATGTTATATATATACACACATACACATAAACACCAAAGAGTGATATGGTGGCGGTGTGACGGTGGATGAAGAGAGATAGAGAAGTAAATGTGACAGAGGGGTTTAAGCCGCACTTGCCATTGCCATTCGTCACTGCGTCGAGGTCGGAGCTTTTCGCGTGTGAGTCATTCACACACAGTGTATGTGTATATATGTATATATATATATATTCATACATATACACGTGACAGTGAATTGAACGGAACGCATTGGCACACTCGCGTGTCGTCTTTATGTTGCTTTATGTTAGTACACTGTGCTGACGGAGGGAAAGAATGAAAATAAAAAAGAAAAAGAAAAAAAAAAAAAAAAAATGTGAACCACAACAAACAGTCGACGCGGAAACGATTCAACGGCACGGCGGTTCTCTCTACATCATCGTCGCTTTTATCGCCTTCGTAAAAAAGTTTTTAGATCACGCGCACGAATGGCTTTTTCATTTCCCTATTTTTTTTTTTTTTTTTTTTCCTTTATTCTCTCTCCAAAATAATTTGCTCGTACTGTCTCACTTTGACAAAGTCCTTGGTGTTTAATTGTCCCAAAAACTTAAATTAAATGAATTAAGTTTTTCAGAATATTTGCAAATATCAATTTAAAAAAGCGACAGTTCTTATTCTCTTTGTTTTCGTGTACAATTTATATTTATGTTTATATTCATATATGTATATATATACATGGCATACACTCACGAAATATCGCGTGTTGCACTGTCTACAATTTTTGAATTGCAAGCTTCGCTATTTCTTTAGTTGAATTTTTTCTTCACTTTTGCGTTGCCTACCGCTTGACTTTTCCAAATTGCCCAGTTGCGTCTTATGATTTTTATTTCAACAAAAAAAAAAAAAAAGAAAAAAAAGAAAAGAATAATAATAATGAATGAATAAATAAAATGAAATAAAAATATGAATATAAAACTACCAGGATATTGAGGGTATATGTGAAGAGTGAGACGAGGACAAGTGATTTATTGGGAATACAAAACTCGGTCACGTCGTGAACACCCGTCGACGTATGCACGAAATTGCATTATATAATAGCTGCATTGTCCTCATCATTTACTTCAATTTTTTTTTTAATAATGTATAATACATAAATTATATGAAGAATTTTATTTTCAATCAATAATTATACGTAGCATTCTCAGTAAAATATTATGCCAGAGTTGATAGACTCAAGCAAATGCCATTTAATAATTCTGAAGATAAACAAAAAAAAAAAACCCTTTCCTGATTTTAATTGAAATATAGTAAAATATATGATTGGACTGAGTCAGTAATAATTCATGTTGCCGTTATTTATTTGAAAATTAATTTTTACGAGTTGAGAATACAGTTATCATTCATAAACTATCATATATAATTTGTTTGTAGCAATGACAGTAGAAATATTGGACAGTGTAAGAGAGAAAGTGTAGTGATACGGTGAAATGGCTCGTGATTTGTGAGCGAACCGTACACGTTGTGTCGCGATTCCCGTCATTCGGTGATGCATCGCTGCGGCACGCGTGTGATGACACAGCGATAGAATCCCCTCGTCTGTTCAGCCTTGTGGCATTAAAGCTCCGTTACAAGCTCCATTCATTAACGACACAAGAGTTCCATGGATATTAATGATCAACAAGCAAGAGTAATGTTCATGTTCATGTTTTTTTTTTTTTTTTTTTTTTTTTTTTTTTTTTTTTTTTTTTTTTTTCATGACAGTCAACTCACATTCAATCAATTTTATTATACATATTGACATATGTAGATATATATTTACCATTTTATATACAATATTTATGTGTTTCATTGCATTTAAATTTCATTTTTCATTGACAAAAATTTAATTCTATGGGGAATTACATTACATATGTAAATGAATTTATTGTATGTCTATGGAAAGAGAGAAAGAGAAAAAAAAAAAAAGAAAAAAAGGACGTCAAGTAAATTAGAAATTAACAGCGAGAAAAGTAATAGAACGAATGAAAAGTAGAGGATAAATTGAATGAGAGAAGAGAAGGATAAAATGAAAGAAGGGCACGAGATCGACATGTTGTTCGTTATCTACCATTTTCCAATGCCGATTCAGTGAATCGTGCGATGCTTGTATAGTCATCGATAATTACCCCCGAGACTCTCGATGCTCTCATGAGAGCTCGAGCACGTTAACGTTTATTCGCGAGAATCGCTGCATTGCGAGAGTGCAATGAGAATGAATTTCGTATACAAAATTTATGATATATCGAGTTGGCAGGTAATTACCAGTTGGATACGCTGGTTTCCCGCAACGCTCGACAAAATCTACGTGAAAGAGGTCATTATCTCATTGTTGTGGACATATTTTGCATCGTATTCGAGTTACATATCATTGGTATATTCATATGAGTTACCTATTCACTAATGAGAATTCCTAGTCTCCAATTGTTTCTCAGTATACAACTACTCACTATACCTGATATTTTGTGTCAATAAATATTTTTATTGAATTATGACAAAAAAAAAAAAAAAAAAAATCCATTTACCAAGATATTCCTTGACTATGTGATACCTAATTTTTTTTCGAATTTTATTCAAATAAAACTATATACATTGAAATACAATGAAAAGTAGTAGGAGTAATTTCTTTCTTCTTTTTTAAAAGTACAGAAATTATAGATGATGATACATTGACAATGAATGACAGTCTCCAGAGTACAATTCGTCTGGGGAATTTTGATGGCGTTGAGAGAAAATTCACTATTCCCCACTGTCACGTCGGATGAATGCATAGAAGTTGCAGGCAGATCCCTGCATGCAGTCATTGAATGTATGCATACGGAAGAAAATGCGGAGTATTACGAAGTGAAAAAAAAAAAAATAAAATAATTTTTTTTTTTTTTTTTTATGAATATAAATTCTATATTACTGGTATGAACATACAAATTCACAATTGTATCCTTATATAAATTTTAATTATTACATTATAATAAATATTGTGAATACCGTGTAAATATTGCAAGTTCAAGTAACAAAAATTCTCAAACTTATGTCTTTTTCCAAGCGCATCATTCAGAAGATATTTATACGGCGGTAGTTTTACAGGGTTAATTCATATTTAGGATTGAAATGTATATATATGTATATGTTACACATTGAAGTGTAACTTTTCGTTTTCTTTGTTCCATTGAGCGCCAAAACTTTCTCCCAAAACCGATATCTTGTCCTTCTCACGCAGCTGATTCAAGGGTCGTGAAATAGAGAGTGAGATGAAAATATGGAGATAGAGAATAGAACAAGATTGCAGACTTGCAAAATACGGCAAGTATCCAAAAGCTGTAGAGTGACGACGACGATGACGACGACGCCGCTGTGCCAAGTAGCTTGAGGGGCATGAGAAAAGTAGAGGGAGAAAACGCCCGACCAAGTGAAAGGAGAAGAAGTTGCGTCAGAACTGCCATCCCATATACTACTAATACTACTACTACTACTGACTACCCCTCTTTTCTAACTCCGGATGTGGTCGTACAGCCGCTGGTAGTGCCGTTCGCGTTCTCACGGATTTATGGATTTCATTATTGTCGCGTGGCGGTTGGTTACGCTGAGGCGCATGAAGGCGTACAAAGATGGAGAATGAGGAAGCAATAGAGAACGAGAGAAAGAGAAGACTAAAGCCAAAGTCGCACGAACTTAAACTCCATCCAGGTTTGCATTTTATGAGCAAACGTCGCGAGAGTCTTCTGAGAAATTTCATCGTACGAAAAATCAATTCTTCTCGACATATGTGCAAATCATTTTTGTTTATTATTATTATTATTATTATTATTATTATTATTAATAATTTTTATACTTTATCTATCCACAATCATGATATAATATCGATGAAGTTGTCACTGGAAATGTCATTAATTCCCAAAATAATTACTGTATATGTTATTTTTGTATTACTTGATGAAACATTAGATGATTCATGAAACTTTTTTACGCCATTATGAGTCACCGTATCATTTCATTCCAGTCCATTCGTCTTTTTTTTTTTTTTTTTTTTTTTCTGATGACCCGAAACGAATTTTCAAATATATCACCGCAGCCAAATGTAAATATAGTTTATATTAAAAAATAAATACAAATGATATAATACAGAGAGTGATGGCATATAATTGTGTAATCTCACCCTATAATCGAAAGGATAAACTATCAAAAATATGATAGAAGATTTGATTAACGGATAGAAACCCAGTAAACGATTCGCATTCAATTAGTGAATGATTATTATACATTTAGATGGATAAAATATATGGGGACAATCGTATGGGAAATATGAGTAATTCCATATGTAATTCTCCCTTTAGCAAAATTAAATCAATTGTCCTGAAGATTAATTTTAAAGCTCTCATACAGTCGCCTGGGTGTGCGTAATCTCAGAGAATTTCTCGGGATTCACAATCGTCGTGGCAATTCTATCTTTCTCTTTTGAAATTCAACGTAGGTTTCACCCAATAGAATCAACTACGTATAAATATATATATATATATATCTATGAGAAAGTGCATTAAGCCCTCTCCTATACTCATGCTCCTTTATTGTTGTCTAACAAGCTTTGAACTGTCTCAACATCGATTCAAAGTGTGTATATGTGAATACATATAAGCTTGACCCATACTAATATCCACGCAATATGAACGATGAGCGAATAATAATAACTGTGGCATCAAGTGTTACTCTAGAGTATATATTGAGTGAACAGAAGCTTAGTGGGTCCTATACATGACGCAGTAGATAGTTTGTGCTTGCACATGATTTTCAAAAGTGTAACGTAATGCGTCAACTCAATCTTTAAATATTCCATATAATAAAAATTTATTGAATAATAATTGTAATTGAATTTACATAAAAAATTGACGGATAAATCTTTATTTTTGAATGATTATTTGATTTTATTTAATAACTTCAAATGAAAATTTTTCATGATAAAAAATTAACTGACAATTACCGTGTATACTGTGGAGATTTGCAAAAAAGTGAGGAGATTTTTTCCAACTAGGAAAATCTATTTCACCGCGTGCTATACATAAATAACGAAGTTAGGTGAGTTAAAAAAGTCGAGAGAAACTAAACGACGTGATGGTGAGGAGTGAGAACGACCGGGGGCGAGTAGAGGTCGGTGTTCGTCCCCTTTTTCGGCTGTTAGAGTATATATAGATATGTATAACCATGGTGAAAGCTCGAACAGAATTTATTACTGTTGTACATGCTCACTCCAACTACTGCGACTCGTTTGCGTTATTCGTAAGTTCTTTGGATTCATGTAAACAAATAAGAGACGAACGTGCGACGCTTTCTAGTGCAATTTTATTACATTTTTCTTTACGACAGCGTGAAAAATTTAGTTTTGCCCACGTTTTTTTTTTCTTTCTTCTTTTTTGTTTTCTTTATTATTTACTTTTAAATTTATTCATTTATTTATTTATTAGTCTTTTATTTTATCTTTGCTTAAAAGTATTGAAGCTTCATTAGGATCTTACCGGATAATGTACAAAGTCTTGAATGTTAAAAGTTGTCTCATTTCGTCAAGTTTCTGACATATAAACTCATAGTGTTTGACTAATTTTTTTAATTATCATACAAGGACATTAACGAGGTAAGAAAAAAAGAGTAAATGAAATTTTAATACGTGATCCGCTAAGCTGATATTGATACTGAAATAGCTGAGAGAAAATGTTGAGTGAAATCGATGTCTCGTCACTTTGACTCTTCTCTTTATTTCTTTTTCCCTCAATTTTCCACTTGAATTTCTTGGCAAGCGACAAAGGCGGTGATCGAGACAAGCAAAGACGTTTTCTCGTTTCATATTCCTCACACTTTCGATCAACATGAGAGACCGTTTGGACTTTTCTGAAGTCGCTGTGTCGACGGGACATGACAGAAAGAAAGAAGAGCACGAATAAAAAATCAAAGAGCTAACTATGGACTTTGTGAACGTGAAACAAACAAACAAACCGGCATGACAATACGTTTACATTAACATTTTTAGTCTCGCATTTGTGTAAATTGATGAGTGAACCACAAGAAAACGTACGATGATAATTTTATTATTGTCATTATTCTTGCTTGTGTATTTTTTTATTTTTAATGTTTTCTTGAATTTTTTATTTTTTATTTTAATTAATCAAAAATCGTATAATAAATATTGATAACTAGAGCAAGAAAAAAAAAAAAAAAAAAAAAATTGAAATAGCCGTGGCTTATAAACACTCACGATCTTGCAATTAGTCCTTGACAATCCATTGAGGCATGAATACATGACTGACGATTTTCTCTTCACACTCATTCGTATGTGCATTCAATCAGGCATTGATTGTAAAATATTTGTACATGTATATTTTCCATTTAAAACTCAAATATTTAGTAATGAATATCGTGGTTTGACGTGAGCCCAGTTCAAAACTATATAGTGGTAGTGATTGCACTCGGAGAAGCTGTAATATCCCAGATTGAAAATATCGCTCGGTGAATAACTGTGAATCATTCAACCAGTCTGAGGTTCGTTATTTAGCCTGATATACCCGTACCTCCTCTTCACCACAAACCAACAACTTTCATTGCTTCATCATTTCTCCATTCCACATTTGAATCTAATCATTTATTTTGTTTCAGATGATGTATACATATATATATATATATAATTGAAAGCTTCACGCCTGAATAATCAATAATTTCAAATCTATTTTAATATTATTCAAGTGACTTTTTGGAGTTGAAAAGAAAAAAAAAAAGAAAAAAACAGAATATTAGAGTACTTTTATGCAAGGTTGACACAAAATTTAAAGTTAAAATAAAAATTCAACGACTTTTACAAAGAGTGCTTTAGAATGATCGATGATAATTAAATGCCCGACACTTTGGAAAATTTTCCTAGCCGTCCATGAGAGTTAAATTGGGGTGTAAAGGAAAAGAGTGAGAAAGTAATAGCAAAAATGAGGGGGTGTAAGAGATGAAAAGAGAGAGAAAGATAGAGTGAGAGATCGCCTAGGCAATTTGTCAATCCGAGCGAACGCGTCTGGTTGTTCGGGAGGCGCTTTAATCGACGATCATTTACTCGCGGACCACCCTCCTAGCTCCTCTTCTTTTTTTTTCATTTCCCTCTTCATTCACATTCAGGAAGTAAACGTGGTAGGCATAAAAAAACAGGGGACCAAAACACATCCACTATATGTAATTGGTCTTGATAAATAAAAAAAAAAAAAACAAAACAAGAAAATAAATAAATAAAAATCTATCGAGATATTTATTTGTTGAGACAATTTTCAAAGTATAATATGTTATGATAGAACTTTGTTGATCATACAAGATACAGTGTAAGTTACAAAGTTAAAGTAGATGGGACAAGTCAATTTGAATTGAAGAAAAATAAGCGAAAGAGATTGATTGTATTTACGGAGCATGTCGAGCAATCTTTAAACAGAATTCTGCATGGTATGAAGTAACGACAACCAAGATACTCGTTGGGCAAACAGTTACTTTATTGCTTCCGAAAACTATAAGACCTGCTTCCCTACAATGTTTTTTAATAATGTTCTTACGTGACTCGTACTGAAAGAGTCCTATGAGATTTTTTTTTTTTGTTTTTCCTTCTATTACGGGTCATGGAGTATCCGAATGAAGAATCCTCGGGAGAACAAAATCACATGAAAGGACTGTGTAAGCAGGACAAAATGAAATTTCCGTGCGACCGAACATTGTAGACATCGAACAATATAAAAGTTATTAAATGTGTAGAGCAATTGAATTTTGTTTATTCTATTGATTTTAATTGTCAATTGATAAATATATAATAATATTAATTGTTGATACATCATTGAAAATAATATATTCAAAGGTCATCGATATATTGATGGACATTTCGTATGAATTGACGTGAGATAAGTGACATAATGAGAGTTGATATGAGGAATGAGATTGGAGTACATTTGATCAATACAAACATTGTTATATATGAAAATAAATGTCTATTCAACTGGCAACTATTACATAGAACATTCATTATCGTGGCAATAGGAAAAGAAAGAAAAAAAAAAAAAAAAACCGACTCTTGGCAATCGATTGTCAATTGGACAGGAAGGAATATCGGAGGGAATACTTGAAAAAGTAACGGAAATTCTTGTGATCCCAAGGCAACAACTGATGGCACGAAAAATCCAGTCTGAGTATCCCCGCTCCTTAACGGCCTCTCGACATATTCGAACTGGCCGGGGTCGAAGTGCACCCTGTGCGTCCCCCCCCCCCTCCTCCCTCCTCCCTACAGCGCTATCTTCTCTCGAGGCTCGTAAAAGTCCCATCTATTTGACTTACGTTCACGTTCATCGTTCGTTATTTCGATTCTCGTTACTATCTTCAATGACGTACGCCTCACCCACTAAAGTTATACAAAAGTTTATTTTTTCATCATCATCATCATCATCATCATCATCATCATCATCAGTATCTTTTTTTTTTTTTTTTTTTTTCTTCTCTATATGTATGCAACACACTATATTAGATGGTAGTGAGAATATAAATTTTATTACTACGATGCAGTAGAAATTGTCACATTTAATATAAATTGTCACGATCGATTTAATATATAACACCATTAGATGTGAAATTTTATTCACACAAAATATGTCTACAATATATTTCGAATCTTTTGAAAATGCTTACATTCTGAATAAAATATAAAAATTGAATTTTGAATGTGAATTCCAAGGTTTTGAATATTGTAAAATGAGCGAATACAAACTTATGGATTTTGTCGAAAGAAGAGAATGGTATACGGCAGAGCAATCGTACTATTAATGCGGTCTGTAACGTTGTGCTCATGATAGAAACAAAAGATTTTCTCATTTCACGTAGAGCCATGATGAAATAGAAAGAGAAATAGTGTAAAACTTTTGTTAAGAACATGAAGGAACAGCAAATCGTTGTGGCGAGTATTTCCACAAACTTCATTTTCTTTCCCTTTCATTACTCAATTTTCTCTTCTTTATCAAACTATTCATACAAACACTCTCGAACAATTACATTTTGTGACTTTTTCTTCAAATTGACATATTGGAAAATAAGTAGAATTAAAAATATACCTCATTGACAGAAAAAAAATTTTTTATACAATAAATAAATATTATAGTCAAGTAAATAATATATTTGATATTGAAATATAAATGAATATTTACTTATAAGAGATTTCTAAATTTTTTATCATCGCTATCTACATACAGCTGTGATAATAAAATCCGACAAAGAAGAAGAATTGAAAAAATTGACGTAGAAAGACACGTAAATTTCTCGTTACGCAGGTATTCATTAAACTGTTTTGTTTGTGTGTACATTCAAATTTGTATTCGCATAACTCTTACATTTTTTGTTTGCAATCGTATTCCAAAGCTTGTGTATCTGCTGTGTCACTGCATCTCTCCCTCTCCTGACAGAATGAACGCGAGTTCTCTAGTATCTCAGTCACCGTATACGCTTTGTCTCCTCTCATCTACATTTCCTATTGCTCACCCTAGTGATTATTTTAATTAATTTCACGCTGTGCAGACTTACTATATCCACATTGTTGAATATCCTGCATACCGATGATTCGCCACTACAATTCATATTGCTCTTGTTCACCCTCTAACGAAAATTACGCATACACACACTGATAAATCCAAACAAAACTTGTCTTTATTATTATTCTTCACCTTCTACATTTATATCAATTCACACATAAACAAAATAATATAAAGAAGATAAATTATACCATAGATGAAAAATATTTTTAATGGAAGATGAATTTTTAAAAACAGTATTTGCTATTTGTCTTAGATCTTGCTTTTGTTTCATCTTTACACTATTCACAAACTGAAAATTACCAGCTATCCATTATGATTCCGTGGCGTTTTATTGTACAAAAGAAATGAAAAGAAAACAAATGATGCACATAAATATTATATATACTCAGCTCCGTACTGTGTCAAGGGAATTCAACAATTTATTGAGTATTGCTCGTCCGAACTAAAAATTTTGTTCAAAAAGTCGCGGGATTCTCCACAAGAAATGATAAATGTAATGGGAGTAAAAAAAAAAAAAAAAAAAAGAAAAAAAAAAACCACACGGATAAATCAAATCGATCGGAAAAATATTATTTTTACATGACCAATTTGAAATTTTGTTTCACAGTGAATGGAGCAACTCATTCAGAATACTAATGAAGAGTATAGTATAATTTTTCTTCATACTTTTGAATTACAAAGTGAGACACGACGTCGGGCCCGATGATGAGAGGGCTTAGGAACTTTTACTTCACTTCAGACCACGAGCAACTTGTCGAGGTACTTCAAAGCCTTGAGGCTTCGCCGTCTGAAGTTTCACGAGACTATTCTCTTTGGTTCTTGAGCTGGATTCAAAACCATCACACACCATCCCTCTGTCCAGATGTTTACTTTGTTACAAAAAGATCGACGTAGTCGTTGTTGTCATCTTAATATATAAAACATTTTGTTATATCATACGATAATTATATATGTACCACCAATTTTACAAAATTTATCATATAATCTCATCTGATAGATATTATTTTTAGAATATAATAGTATCAGTCAAACTGATAAACTTAATTGTTCTAATAATAAAAGATAAGTTATTTTTTGATATCGCGGTTTAAATATTGTGTAAAAATCTTTTGAAAGAAAAACTAGATAAATTATATTACGATAAAAGTAAATATATCGTTTAGTTATCTGCTGCTTAATTGCCAGTTAACGATAAACAGTATATATATATATAATATACATAGATTTCGCGACACACAAAAGGTGGACGTTGAAAATCCGAAATAAATTGTTAAAGTTATGTAAAATTCTTTCCTTCCTCCACAGTGTATCTTTAGATATAATTATGAATATATAAAAAGTTGTCTTCGTGTATATATAATTTTTTCCTTACATTCACTTTTATATCTCACAACAGAGTGAATAGTTGGACAGATATATGTATATTGTATTGTGAAAAAATAACGTTCGTTATTCAGAAGGAAAAAAAAGAAAAAAGAAAGAAACAAAAAAACGTAGTCTGGCATCGCTGTGTATGTATACAGTACCGCGTGTAACTATTATGCCAAGAGTATAAGGTTCCATGCTACCAGTGGGCTTATAATTCGTACCGCAATTCCATTTTGCGAGGATTCTGGACTTGTGAGCAGTAGTAGTAGTAGTAGTCTTTTGGTTGAAATAAACGTAATACGCGCACGCGCGGACCAAAATTATATTGTGGTAAGTATAGGACAGGGTGAGAGAAATGTAGAGGAGGTATAAGAGGTCGCGTTACGGGTTTTGCCCGGTATAATGACAGTTGCGGTGCACAACACACCAGCAGCCGGGGTCCACTCTCCATACCAGATGCTCACGCGGAAGAAGCGTAACGTAGAGGTAAATGAGTTTTTATTTATAGTCAGCCTCGCGTGGAATTATCTGCTTATCGTCCGTCTAAATGCTCCCACCAGATATGGCAGTGGTCTTCCGCGTGGCACAAACTTTGTCATTAATTCTGTTTATTACTATTATTATTTTTTATAGTATAATTTTTTTTTTCTAGAACTATTTCTCAAATACACACACTTGTGTATACACACACATGCAATAATGAGCCTGCAAATTTTTTGCGGTTACTTCATCTTAAATATTTGTCACAATCAATTATATATATATATATGTACGAATACTCACTATTTAATTGCCAACATTTTCAATGACACCGCAATTTTTTATGGCTATTAAGTGCAATATAAATATTGTGACGGCTTACCTGTAACAGAAATGAAAAAAAAAGAAATTTTATTATAGTTACATATCGAAAATTATTTTTATGAAATAAAATTTAGAATATTTAGTAATGTCTGTCATTTGAATTGAGATGTTTGGCAATGGTAAAACACAACGAAGAAAAAAAAAAAAAAAAAAAAAAAAAATACAGTGTGTAAATATATTAAAATATGTAACACCACATGAGACGCCCTACTGATCTACATTTCATGATTATATCATGATGGCCGGCCTCTTCCTGTCTCATGTAATAGGTAGGTGGGGCTAACGATCGCTTGACTAACACTGCAAAATGAGACGGAAATTCAGATGCTTACCCCGCTCTGTCAAGCTCTATTGCTCACGTTAGCGAATTTCATTTCACGATGCAGCCAAAATTGCATAAGAGAAAAAAGAAACAAAACAAAAAATAAATAACACGGATTTAATCGAAATGTCAGTTGAAATTTGAAGACTTTAAAAATAGAATAAGAGACCTAGATAAATAGATAAAGAAAAAAAAAAAGAACAAACAAATGAAACATGAGATTAAAATAAAAAAAAATTTTTTTTTGTTTTTTTAAATATCCTTTTTTTTTTTGCAAAGATAAATAAAAGTTGAGATATACAATAAAACACACCGTGAATAGATTTTTTTTTTTTTTTTCCAACATACGTAAAATTGTAAATTAGTAAGAAGAAAAAAAGAGTACGTATGTTTTTTCGTCCATGTACAAAATGAATTATGTCGTTCACGATATAAATTTTAAATTGCACCTGATAAAGAGTCATTTCTTGTATACTCTGAGGCCACGCGATGCGTCGACTATCGTCAACGTTAATATACCCAAGATGGGGCGCGAGGATGAGAAAAAAAGACATAAACAGACGACAACAGAAAAATACGGAGGAGAAACAAAAAAAAAGAAAGAAAAGACAGTGAGAGTGAGAGAGTGAGAAAGAGAAAGAGAGAGCGGGAGGTACCGGGGAAAGCTTAAAAAGTAATTACCACTGAAGAGCGCCTGCTGGTTAAAAATTGGCGTACATAAAAAGTTTTCTAATTTCAGAAGCCAAGGGGAAGAGAAAGTGAGAGCAAATGAGAGGGGGAATGAAAAAAAAAAAAAAAAAAAAAATTTTTCTCTTTTCTTCGTTCCATGTATTAGCTATTCGAGTATATAAACCTACTCGCCAGTACAGTGTTTTCAGAATATAGTGGGAGAACTATATATATATATTTACTCCCGTCATCGCCCTCACATCCAGTCTCCTCCCTCTTCATGCTCTATCACCTATGCAAAAAAAAACTACGAAACTTGTTTTATGAAGCGATCTTGATAATGATAGTTGAGGACAAGAGAGAATTGGGGATTTTATATACGCTCTACAGATAATGATAGAATCTCATGGGAGATACTAAATGCATTTTTACTATTTTCATTAGTATTTCAATCTTTAAAATTTCAACGCGCATTACGTACGTACTTCATGATTAATTTGCAGAATAATTTTGCTTATAATCCACAAATATATTTAGATACAATAACGAATAAAAAAAAAAAAAAAAAAACAATTCAATTGATAGTCAACCGTGACTGCAGGAAAAATGAGTATATATATAATTTCAGGAATCAATATCACTGAAATACGAGAAAATATAAAAGTATATATTGTATAGTGAGCACATTGTGTATAAATACATTTGATAGTAAAGATGTGTATAGTTGAGGGGATTTAAAATTTCGTTCTCTCACTCATTTGCTCCTGGTTCACTCCCCCGCAACTTGTGAAATTTACAGCAGACTGAATCCGGCGCGTCATTAAGCACGTTGTTTCATAATTCAAGCGAAACACCAAGGAACATATATTCACTGTGTATATACCACTACCATTTCTGTTTGACTCTCCCTTTTCATCCTCTTGTTTTCTTCTTCTTCTTTTTTTTTTTTTTTTATCTCGCCTCCATTCACCCGACTTCTCATTCTCCCTATGCTTATCCTCGTTTTAACCCCCCCCCCCCCTCCCCCCTCCCTCCAGTTGACACTTCAGCTGGTGGTTTCTAAAGATTGAACGCAATAGCGAATACCGTCGGCTAAACGCCAGCATGCATTTTAGTTTTCTTGCGCGATCGTGTAACCAAATCGGATTACACTACAGTACCCACTCATCGACATTCTCTTTCGTTCATGTCGCTTTTATAGCTTAGATCTTCACCCAAAATTCCACTAGCAATTCAAATAACTATTCACGATACTCACATTTTGTTCTGTGATATATATTTTTACTTTTCTGTCTCTCAAATATTTTAATATTAAAAAAAAAAAAGATAAAAAAAATTTTAACTCTTGATGAATATAATTTTATAAAAATTCATGTATTTTATAGATTCATTGGAGGACTATCATCATTACATTCAGGCGGATGATGAACTAGAGTCTATTACGAATAAGTTGCCGAGCATCATCAGAAAGTCGTTAGTTGATCCCTAAGCACGTTCGGTAGCAGTTCCAACACCATCGCTTAGTCCTCTACATTTGTTTCGGATTCACCCTCATGAGGGATAGAATATAGACAGAAATACATACCAACCTCAACGTAGATTGATTCTACCACTCAAACGCTTGATATATATATATAGGGACTCGTGACTTTTATTCACGTGCAATTTTTTATACTTTTTTTTTATTATTTTTTTTTTATTTTTTTTTTCAGTAGGATAGTCATTATAAATAACGAAGTCAACTGTATTTCTCATCGTGCCATATCCGTTCTCACATAACAGATGTAAATATCTAGGAAGAAAAAAAAAAAAAAAAAAAAAAAAAAAACCATAATTTATAACAATAGTAGAACTACAAGTGTCTAATTGCATTTAGTATAACATTGAATATCAAAAGTATATACAGTAACATTTTAGTTGTATTTCACACCCGGAAGACACGATTTAAAATATCAGACAATATAAATTTGTGATATTTACATACTTATGTTAGATAATTATATTTTGTCTTGGTTAGATATTCTAATTTACATATAAGCTCTAACACTTAGACGTGAGATGTTAAAATGCGAAATGTCAGACAAATCGCGTTGTAACTCTAACCAATAGTGAATAATACAACGTGAATTGAAACGATGCTAAATGAGCATGTGAGTTGAGTGATTGAATGAATACGGGAAATTGAAATAATAGAAAATGTAACAATGAAGATGATGAATGAAGAACATGTGTATGAAAAGGTAACGATAAAATAACGATGAGTACACTACCACGGTACAATGATCATCATATTCATAATAATAATTATCATCATTCTATTGTGATACAATTGAATATACAAATATCAGGGGTATAAACCTCTAATTAACCGCATATCGGAGCACTACTCACGGTTGATAGCATTGGGGAATGCGAAGTAATGCGGTAACGGTTGGTTGACGTGATATCATTTAATGTTTAAAGGAGAAGAGTGAAGGGGAATAAGGGAGAATAAGGAAGAATGAAAGAGACAGAGAGAAGTAGAGAACAAGATAGAGACAGTAGATAATATTTGTACTCTGTGTGATATATATAGTGTAAAGGCGTTCAGGTGGAACAAGAGAGTATATAATATGAGGATGAAGAATAGATGAACAAGAAAATCAAAGAGTAAGAAGATATTGACGAGATGTTAGCTGGAGTATGACAGTGTATTTGGGATGGTAACACGACAGTATTTACGTGTCTGTCATAATCATGGATGTAAGTATACGATTTGAGTTGGATGGTGATAGTGAATATACGCCTGCGGATATCATCAACGACACAACCATGATATCTTCCCCAAGCTATAATCCTCATTCGAGTTGAGGCGTCACGTACGATGAACATTAAATGGAAATATCTATTGCACATAAATGTTTGAAGAAATAATGAAAAAAAAAAAAAAAGAAAAAAAAAAATGATGATGATAATAATAAATAATAAATAAACGTGGAATAACATTCAAACATTTTCTGAGACTATTATATTATAGATAGGCCATTGATATCAATTTAGTATTTATTTATTTATTTTTTCTATTAGATATTTAATAGCAATAAAGGATAATACATGTAATATGATTTACGAAATATATATTGTAAATGAAAGATATTAAATGTAATAATAAATATTCTATGTTATACTATGTGATAAATATATCTAGTAAGTTGGGAAAATTGATGAAACTTAAAATTCAATGTAATAAAATGAAATAATCATATTTCTCATCCGTGCGTTTTAGTTTTGTTCATTTCACAATTGCAAATACAATGTGAAATACTTCAATGAGAATGAAGTTTGACATTGGTGAGGAGTAGAAATGCTTTTGTAAGTTATAGCGCTCTTCATTACACTGTGTTAAGCTTGAGAGAAACACAATTGCTACATCATGAACTTCTATGTCTTGTAATGTGAGTATAGTCTCGTATCTTGAAGCACGATAATAGTTTACATTATAATGTCTAGTGGAGAAAACAAAAATTAAACAAAAAAATAAACAGAAATACAATCAGAAATGAAGGGAAATATATACATGTATCAGATGAAGAAAAAATAAAAAAAAATAAATAAAAAAAAAGAACAGAAAAAATACAGAGATTGGAAATGTTAGAGGTGGTTGATTTTAATTTCACGGGGAGCGGATCTTTGGTTACGCTTCGTACACAATCTACCTAAGCATTACTCGCCTTCCACACACACTCACACACACATTCGCCTACATTTTCACATACACGTATACATATCCATATAAATTTACAGCAAGAAAAAGAAATATATATATTCATATACATTTTACATTGGTACTAAAAAATTTCATCTCACACCAATAAATATAAAAAGAATTTTTCAAATAAAATAAATGAATAAACTAATAAAACAAAAAAAAAAAAAGAAATATCAACAAGAATAAGTAAATAGCTTGAGTGCATCAATAATACAGTGAGTATGTCATTTGTGATTTGATTAATGAATGATCGAGTTGATTATTTATACAGTTGAATCGATTGTGGAAATCAACGTGCTATATGTGGTCATAAATGTTCACGTGTTTGAATCACACCAGAGTGTAAGGGAATAAAATAGATGACTGGAAGAGAGAAACGAGATTTTGGTATAGTGATCGATGGTATGGCGTCCAAGCGTGTCTAAATAATTAGCTGTCCTCTATGCGAGGCCACACCGTTAGTAGTGAACACCCTATATAGACAATAAGGGGCGCAAGCGCTGACTATGCCCTCATTTTCTCTTTGCCTCTATCCCTTCGTGTCTGCATCCATCTCACTTTATTTATATCTCTTCTTGCAATCAGTTATATATATATATATATAGTGATTTGCTGAACCCATATATCGCAAGTGCATTCATGACGGTCATGAGCCATCATGAAATAATTCAAAAAAATAAATCAATTTCTTTTTTTTTGTTTTTATCTTTCATATATAAATGTTCATAACAAATATTATATATTTTGTAATAAAACTCGTCGTTATCGACGTATATATAAAAGTATCACGCACAATAATGAATAAAGAACTTGAGAAGCTTGAGGGCGTCATCTCTGTAGTAAAATATATTTTGATGTGGCTCTTCCAAGAAATCTTTCGGTCCTGGTAAGAGCAACAGGGAGAGAATGAACGAACAGAAGAAAAGAAAAAAAAAAAAATTAACGAGTTCCCTCGATGAAAAAGAGAAAGAGAGAGAGAGAGGGGGGGTATATATTCATCTCGCGAAATGCTCTCCCGTTGGAGAATTGCGAGAGAAAAAGGAGGATGGGCAAAGAGGGAGACGTTACGTGAGCCCGTTCACCGACCATTTGCTTTAACGGCCGTTGCCGAATACTTTCGACGGGGGTTCCTTCATCTCAGCGCCCTCCTAATGCTCGTACGCTCTTTCTTCATTCGACGACGTTGTCGTCTATGCGAGTCAACATATATAAGAGGGGAAAAATGAGACGAGAGTAAAAAGAGTGGGACGAATAAGATGAGAAAGGAGAAGAAGAAAAAGAAGAAGAAGAAAAATATTGTAAAACGCCGGACGTCATTGTTAACCATGTGTAGAACGTGGTAGAATTTTTGTGCTCACTTGTAAAAAATTTCACACAAACATTCGCAAAATATTCAAGGTAATATTTATACCAAAGAGGTGAATGTCGATATAAAATATTTTAACATTTTGTTACCCATAATATTTTTACCTCTGAATTAGATTTTTTTTTTTTTTTTTTTTTTTTTTTTTTTTTCATTCTTTACTGTTTCATATTTTCTTTGCGTATATTAATAAAATTCTATATTATTTTAATTCATCTTATTACAATGAAATGTAAATTATAATGCAATATAAATATTATTTAATCTGTATCACAGAAATTTATTTATATATAAATTATCCATTTGTATATTTATTTCATCTCAATTGCACATATAAATTTATATACCTATGTTTATCAAAATAATTCTGTATCATGATAATTTCAATGTTGAATAAATCTTTACTGAATAACAGCTTTCGTAAATTCATGAATTATTATATTTTTTTTTTCTTTGTTTTTATCAGCTTTTTATTCAACCAAGAAGGAGGTTTCGTGTGAAAAACGCTCACGGCGTTCAATTTCTTTTTTTTTTTTCTCTTTTTCTTTTTATACTCGTTTCTGCCAGAACTACTCACACATGACAACAAGAACGACACAACGGCAAAGACCGTCATACCACCACCCCTACTACTACTACTACTACTACTACTACCACTACTTCGAATCTTCTTATCCGTTTGATTTTATTGTACAGTGTTTTTTTGTCTCGTTTTTTGTTTTTTTTTATATAAAAAAATGCATTGGTCAGAGGCGGACTTAAAGAGTTCTGTTCAATAGATGTGGATGTGAATGTGGATGTGGATGTGGATGTGGATGTGGATAAAGAAGAAGTAAATGAAGAATAAAAAGAAGCTGAAGAAGTGGAAGAAGCAGAAGGAGAAGAGGGTGGGAGGAGACAGAGGAGAAGTAGCAAGAGCAGCAGCATCAGTGAGAGACGATGAAAATGGCGGGGAAGATAAGAAGAAAGGTGGAGTGTGGGACAAGGGGGCAGACGACTGGGAAGTCTGTGAGAACTGAAACCAGTCTCAGCGAGTGGATCCTTACTGCGGTGCTCCTTCTACATTTCTACCAAAGTCCTGAACTCGACAGTTTTCTTTGTGCTGTTAGTTGCCTGAAGGATTCACAAGTATAACGGGTGACCAATAAATCAAAAAATAAATTGGAATTTAATTAAATTAATTATAAAATTATAAAATAGAAATGGAATTTAATCCATAAAGTATATGAAAAATTGCTATAAAGTAAAAAACAAAAAAAAAAATTTTAATATAGAACCAATTAAAATTTTTTCCCAATATTAATATGTGTCAATGCTTACAGATAAACATATTAATTCATGAGATGATAGAAAAAAAAAAAGGAAGGACTTTGATGTTATATTTATCTATTATTTTATTTTTATTTATTTACTTTTATTTATTCATCATCATTATTATTATTATCGTTATCATTATTACTATTATTATCATTTTTTTTTTGTTTTTTTCATCGTTGACTTGTATTTACGCTGGTGGCAAAGCCAAAGGCCTGGGTTCACAAACGCGAGGGTAGAAACACACAATATTGTGGATCAATAAACCTCAATAAAGTCAATTTCTGTCGCGAAGCATCTGAATACGTAAATTTTGTATTCTGTCGGGTAGGTATGCCGGCTGGGCAGGGATCGTGCTCCGAATACAGATTAAGTATATTTTATACTGTAGGTGTATGTGCATATATATATTGTCTATGCTTTCGTCTCACATGTCGTTTCGTGCGTGTGGGATTTCGTGAATATATATATATATATATGCGAGTGGAGATGGGTGAAAAGTGGTCGATGGCAGAGTTATATACGTCAGTTTTTCGTCTATCTTTCTATTTACTCTCGACTTTGTTCATTCCCTCGTAATGTTATGTAACACATAACTTTACGAGAAAGCTTATGCAACCATGTTCAAAAATGAAAAAGATAATAAAAAAAAAAAAGAAAACAAAACAAAAAAATATGAGAGCCTTCAGTTCATTTTATGATGAAGCATTTCGTACAGAATGTTTTATATATATTCTCGACAGACCTTTTTTTTTTTTTTTAATTTTATTTTTCCTTCTCTATCTCACGTATTAATATTCTAAATTTTAATTTAATTTTTTTTTTTTTCTTTTCCCTGCTTTGATAATTTCAAATTTATTTTAGATCAATTTCGTAATGAAATTAATATGGAAAATAATACGATAAGAAGATAAAGACAAAATATAAAATGAAAATTAAAAATTTCTCTAATCAATTTTAGTAATTTAATCATCGTCATATTCCACTGATATATATATATATATATATAGATCCATTTGACCTCCAAGTATCGAATATCCACCGGGAGATATTTATTTTTCGTTTTGTGTCGGATTTGTGTACGCGCGAGCGACTTGAATCTTGGCTTTTATAGATATCCATCGACGGTTTCTTTTGTAGAGACTCCGATGCGCCCCAAGACAAACGCTTCCATCGACAGACATTCGTGAGATATAGAAATAAAAAGGAGAGGGAGAGATCAGAGAGAAACGGCATTGGGGGGGGCAAGCGAGAGATCAAGAGGTATCCAATGTGTTACAAAGATGGAGAGAGTGAGAGAAGCAAAGATGGAGATAAGCAAGATGCCGGCAAAACGATAAGACTGTGCTCGTCTCTCAACTCACCAAAGTTCAATTCATCCGTAACATTTGACTATCTACAACATTAGACGTGGCACTGACACGACCTCACTCTGCTTCTCTTTCATCGAATTTAGTAATACTGAAAGGTAAGAGAGGAGACTCAAAATGATGTAATATATGTATATAGTACTATATAAGAAAATATGAATAGGAGAGTGAGAGCTTTTATGAAATTTCTATATTAAAACGTAAATCTACCAGAACACGACAAAGAGGGGTAAATAGATGGTACTATCATTATCAAATGGCTCACGAGATTACGAGCACGACAGAATTCATTGACTAAATAAAAATAAAAAAAAATAAAAAATAAAAATAAAAAAATTATGAGAATAAAAATTTAACATAAAGCAAGTAGTAAATATGCTAAACAAAAATAAAGTGAAAAATGGGCAAATAGGGTTGTACAGTATATGAGTCATCGGTATTATACATGTATATAAAGGCGGAAGTCGTTCACATATAATATGGTAGGGGCAATAGACTTTTATATACATATATTTATATTTATAAATGGAGACGTACAACTGCGTGAGGTTTTGCCATTGGCTGGAACAAATGCGACGATATACTGGGCCTTTGCAGAGTTTCAAGGGCGAGGTCGCATCGTACATATCGTGGCATTTGTGAAGGAGAAGGAGAAAAAGAAAAAGAAAAAAAAAAAAAAAGGCGGTGTGAGGCGTAAAAAAGGAGATTGTGAGAAAGGGGTTGCATCACACTGGCTGAGAGAAGGAGAACACACAACTAACAATAATAATATGGAGAGGGAGAATAGCAAGGATAAAGACAAGGAGTAGGGGGGGAGGAGGAGGAGACGCAACTAGAAAGAAATGGTTTGACGATGTGAGGGGAGAGAATGTATGTTGGGTGGGATGAAGTTGGAAGGCGGAGAAAGAGCGACTGAGGCACATGATGACAGAGAGGAATGAAAGTAATAGCAACTAATGTGCCCTCGTTCTCTGCAATTTCGATAGCATCATGCACACCAAATCGTTTACTCACTCTCTTCATCATCCAAACACACACACACACACACACATACACACACACATGCGCGCGTGATACTCAACAAAATTTTATCATCACGATGGTTTCATCGGGACAAGATTGCGTGGGTCATTAAATTTCATTAGACTCCTCTTGAACGTAAACTTGAGGATATCATAGCATAAAAAAATAAAGTAGAAATTAAAAAGAATAGAGTGAGGGGGAGTAAATGAGAAATCGTTGAAGACGAAATAAAAATATTGAATGGGAAAATATAATATAATTACAATTAATAAATCGAGAAAATTAGAATAAAGAATTTGGAAAATATAAAAAAAAAAAGTGTCACATTGAAAAATCAACGATTCCATACTCTACTTTGGATTTACCATTAATTCCTTATTCGTCAGTTTTTTGTATTTTTTTTTTTGTTTAATCTCACTCTTTTTCTCTCTTGAAGCTCCACTTACCGAGAACGTAGCCACAATCCCTCGGGCCAATTCTACTCTTCTCCTCTCGGTCGTTCGTATTTTTTTTGTTTTGTTTTTTTTTTTTTTTTTCTTCGATTCGCCATCATCTGGCGTCCGCTCTCTCTATCAATTTATTTTTCTTTCTTCGGAGCGGTGGACTGCGTAACAACCGACGTAAATCAATCGGAACTCCGGTATTGTGGCTGCTTCACCAACGCCTTATACACACTCCAGGCGTTGTTCATTCTCTCAAGAGCGGTGACCAATCTTTTCTACCTTATATTCATTTCTCTCTCGTATTAACCCAACATTTATATCCATCTTTGTTTACCTATTTGACTTCACCCGTGCAAGAGGAAATTGTATATGAATAAAAAGAATAAAAAAAAAAAAAAGAACGACTTGTATATCATGGAATGTGTATCAATGTAAAATATATACGATATGTACTAATTATCGACGTCGTAGAGTAAAAAATTCTATGAAAACGTGCGATTATTTCAAAAATGAAAATCTGCATTTTTACTTGAACCGATTGACATTTATTTACTGCTCCACAATACAATTGATCATTTTGACGCTGTCAAAATATGCAATCAATTAATTTTTGTTTTTAAAGTTTGAAAATAAAGGGAAAAAATAGTAATTTTGAATATAATTATGAATTTGAAAAAAAAAAAGGTTATGTGTATATCTAGATAATGCAAATATGAAAAGATAAAGTAAAATTTGTGGAAGGGTTCAAAGTGTAGTTTTCATCTTTTCCCCAATCTTCTACGTCGATGCTCATATTTTCTTTATTTTTTCTTCTCCTTCTTTTATTTTTCTTCGTCGTTTTTTCATCTTCAATCTTTTCTTCGTCGTTGTCGTCGTCGTCGTCAAGAGAGATTTTGAATAGAGCAAAGTAATTTGCTGCAATTCGTTAGAGCAGAATTATAAAATGATCCCTATATATATATATGTACGAGAGGGAATGAGTAAATACACGTCTAAGGCAGCGCTAGCGCGATCAATGAACGAATAAGAAGAGGGTATAGGAACGAAAAAAAAAGAAAAAAAAAAAAAAAAATGGAAAAGAAAAAAATATATATAAATAAATCGAGGTTAAGAAAGAGCGACACAGGGCGCAGTCGTTGGATATACGTGCGTTTTTGTATTCCCCGGGTGTACTCACGTCAGCTACCGACTAAAACGTGTGTTGTATCAGTTGAACTGACAGTTTGTAAAGAATATGGCGGACGAAAAACATCACCATGGGTTAGTGTAATAATATATACAGTGTCAACAAGAGGAAAAGAGATAAAACGGGTACGGTGAAGAATTCGCACGGACGGACTCGTGAAATCGCGATTTAATCATATAACTTTCGGTACACCACCCATGAATCGAATCAATCGCTTCTATAGACACATAGAAAATAGAAAAAATGAGATTGGGTGGATTACAAGAGGGTGGAACACCTTCGAGGGAGCGGAGTACAACCATCACTAGTGTATAAAGAGACTGAGTAACTCATGCATGAATGACGCTTGTACTCGATAATATATCAAAGAATTATCAAATTTAAAGAGAAGAAAGAAGTAGAAGAGAGAAAAAAAAAAACAAATAAACAACATTTTCAATTAATTGATATTCATCGGATGCTTTGATTATTTATAAAACTATTGAATAAACGTATGCACAGATATTTTCAATGTGATTGTATAAACTATTTGAACAAACCACTTTCATTTGTAAATATTGTGTAACGTAAAAAAATTATTCAAAAATTCAATAAAAATAGAATAATCACGTATCACGTACACGTTCAATTCAATTCATGAATGTAATTTAATACTCGCACACATACTCAATTATAATCTCATTAAAATTGTTGAGACACGTAATATAATAGTAGGACATTAAACTTAAATACACACAATGTTGATGAAAGTACGACGTGAGCTAACTATAACACGTGTCTTAATTTATTCTTATCACGAATTTCATATATATACGTACGATCATCTCGATTTATAACTTTGTTCAGTTTATTTGGACATTAAAAATTCCCCCAAAAATATAAAATGATAAATATTGTGCAATAAATATTCCTATGATATTGTGAATAAATTGATGATAACTCGTAGGAGAAAATGAAAAAAAAAAATATTAATGATTCTGTTGTCGTGGGTGTATACACCAAGTGACTACAACATTGTACGATCGTTGTTGAAATAAAAATTGAACACTGGGGTGAAAAAGAGATGAATGTTGATTTATTATCACGACGCGTCGGAGAGTAGAGCAAACAAAGTTAGTAATGAGGTGCGTTAATCCATCGTCTCGTTAAAAACCCATCTCTTCGATTAATCGATTTGCTTTTAAAACCCATCCATTGAATACTAATAAATATATATATTTATCTGATACACCATTCAACAATGCAACCGCACATTCATCATTTCAATTTTCTCCATATTAAATACACCAGCATAAATAAAATTAAATCTTCCATAATTTATAAATCAATTTAATCAATTATATTTACATAACTCTCAATATTTCAAAAATTTTCGTTACGACAGATATTGATAGAAAGAAAAAAAAATAATCTGGATGTAATTCAAAATAATAACCTAACACATTGAACTTAGTGAGATAGAAAAGAAAAAAACACAAAACAAACAAAAAATATTGTAGTGGTAATTGCAATGAGATTATAATGACAAAGTGTTATCAAGTTGTTTGTAAGTAATCGATCACAAGTTTGCATTTTTGTAAATTGTACGAATGAAAATTTTTTTTTTCTATTGTAATAAAATAATAAAAGAAAGTGATAAAGGACAATTTTATGTATGTATGTATGTATGTATGTATATATGTATGTATGTGTGTGTATGTGCAAGGGGAGAATGAAAAGGAGATCGTTCGACGAACACAGCAAATACCAACAAAAATATAAGATGTATGAAGGAAACGAAGAATGAGCGAGAGGGAAACGCGATAAAACCACGAAGCCTATGTTGTGGGGGTTGGTGATGGTAGGGACTGACTTATACTCGTGAGGACCGTGAATAATGCAGGCTATTACCGGTCGGCGAAAGCAAGTACGATAGCAAATGCTACGGTACGTTACATATTACGCGCATACATATACGTATATCAACACGAGTACACACACTGATTCGTGCGTGAATTCTCGTATCTGTATACGTAGATATGCAAACTGTATATATTTATATGTACAATGTTGTCAAATGCGCGTGAACGCGAACTAAGATAGGCTCAACTTTGTACTGAAGAAGCGTGAGACCCGCACTGCTTCCGTAAACATCGTCGTTGTGTAGTTTGCGATAGGCTTAACTATGTATTTATATATATATATATATATATATATACCCGTATATGTATACGTGGAAATGAATGTGTGGTGACGACATTGAAGAAATTCGAATGAGGGTAGAGGCAAATGTAGCAATAAATGCTGTTATCACTCGCTGCAAACCCAAAATGTTCGTGGTCGTTTTCTTGTATTATTTTTCTTTTTCATAACATTTTTTTTTCTTTTTTCTCTTCGTTTTTTTTTTTTTCTTTTTTTTTCCTTTCTTTCTTTACTTTCGAGTCGAATTATTACGACAAAAAGTATTGTCGGTTATATTAGATGTTTTTTTTTTTTTTTTTTTTTTTTCCTCGCGTACTTTATTTCATTCTTCACGATGTTATTTCCTCTTGAGAAAGCTTCACGGTCTGCTATCTTATAGTTGGCGTGTGGTGAGAGAATAAACGCCTGCGAAAATTTCGCAGGCTTTTTGTGTGCGTAAAAGGATGATATTTAAATGTATTTGTAAGTGCATGTACATATGTGTGAATGAGTGTGTGTGTATATGTGCATGTGCACTCCATGAGATTAAAACTGCCCGGTGTGACAACTCTCCCGTCTCTCTTCTCCTTTGTGAAAAATTAATTAGCTTCTATACGCTTCGCGTTCATACGCTTGCCCAAACCCTGGGGCTTCATGTTAACTATAAAATTGGGGGTTGCATGAAATAAATCATTTTTAGCGCTTACGTTGGCCCATTAATCGTCTACAGACGAAAAAACCTCAATTAAATTTCGAACAGTTTTGTCGTCTTGGCGACGCTAAGGGAGTTGTAATAAAGCGTTCAAGTGGTTTCGACATGCTTGAAAAGGGAGTGTGAGTTAGAGAAAAACAACCAGAATATATGGAATTAAAGGAAAAAAATAAAAATAAAAAAAATAATAACAAAAAAAACTGGGCGAGACAGGAACTGAGTGAAATAGTTGAATAAAATGTTGAAAAAAATAAAAATGAAATAAGACAAAGAGTCAAGGAAGAAGAAAAACTTGGATAAGTAGTACCACGAAATAAAGGGTAAATATTGATATTACAAAATTGTAATCAAAACGTTCAAAAAAGCTTAAGGCACAACTTTAACCAAAATTGTTTTCTATTCAATATCAAGAATGAACACAATTTCGTGTGAGCTGTGCGACCAAAGTCCACCCTATTTTTCTTCATCGTCACTTTCATTTTATTTTGTGAAACTGGGGATTTTATTTATTTATTTATTTATTTTTTCAATAACCAACAGAATAATAGCAAGTAGCTTTAACCTTAAGACGGTTATTTTCACGAAACACGTGATTTTTCTCGATAGCGTTGAAACCAGAAGGGACAACGAAAAGAAAATCTAATATATATATATAAGTAAAGTGAAATAGGATTGATTCAAAGATTATTTTTCAAGAAATAAAATTGAATTGCTGAAATATACAATACGAATACCGATACATATATGTATATATTGTACCTAAATATGTATTTTTTGTTTACATGTCATGACAATAGTCGAATTGTTTAGAACAAAAAAAAAAAAAAAGAAAGTTTTTTATTCGTTTAATCAAGTATGATACCATCTAAAAAAATTGAAATAAAGTTAAGAGACTAAAGAGAATGATAAAATGACATTTGAAAAAAAAATAGAAAGAAAAACAAAGAACAAACAAAAAAAAAATCGTTGAGAGTGAGAATGTTACCGAGGTTAAAGGGTAAATACATCACATCGTAATGGCAAGCTAAGGAGAAAGAAAAGAACAACAATAATAAAAAAAAAGCGCATACCAGCATCAGCTGTTGAGAGATGGTGTAAAGCACACAAACACCGCACGTGCGTATGTACTCATGCCTTACATATCGTTCGTTCATCTCTACTTGATTCGTCAATTGTATCATGAAACATTAGAATTTTTCATTTCATTCACCGCATGATTGAGCTTTTTACATAGTTGAGAAAACAAACAATACCCCGTGACAACACGAAATAAAAAAAAAATCGTGTAGCTTATAAATTAATTACGACAATCAGATCTTTGTCGATATATATTTATATATATATTGAATAAAGCACTTGTATATATACTATATAAGTAAATTCTCACTGCTTATATAATGTAATTTACTGTAAAATATCACATTAAATTGATATAACAATTCAATTATTATTTTGTTATTCGTGTCATCATTTATCTAAATTGTTTTTCGCTAAAACTACCATTGCATTAGTCGATTGTCTACTCATTCACTAAATCCATGTTTGTGTCAGGTGGAAAACCCGTCGCCAACAGAATCGACAGCAGCTTGCAGACTATTTTGTTGAAGTAAAGTGGGTGGGCGAACAGAACATCGAATCCCAAGAATACTCGCCACGATATTCGAGAAAGTAGGAAATTGGCGACGAGCGTCAGACGCAGCTTGGATCTATCGGTAGTTGCGCACATTTGTACCCACCAATCCTCACTAATATAGAGATATAGAGATATAGAAGATGAGGAAAGAGAGAAAGAGAAAGTGTGTAAGTGAGTGAGAAGAGCTATACAAGAGAGTTACATTCGTTAGTATAGTAGAGCTTTATATATAAGCTCAGATGCGATTCACGTCTTGCAATCAACTCAAAGCTAATAGGTTGCATATAACACAAGAAGATAGAAAGGGAGAAAGCGATTTGCCGCATATGGTATATCATACGGTTCAAACAGTTACATTTACAGAAGAGAACTGTCAGTTACACAACTTCATTGCGATCCCCGTTAATATCCACATGGCGTCACGAATCATCACAAACTTAGATATAGAATATAAGATTGATCGTGTCCTTTGATGGAAATAGTAATATACCAAAGAGAAAGAGGCGCTTGTCACTTGGCCACAAATGGCGCATGAGAGAAACCACTATAATTTTACGTCTTCATAGCAATCGCAGTTTATAGATGCCAACAGTAACAATAGAGCAAGTTCAACCCCTTCTATAGCGAGTTGTGATGTCGCCAATGCTCTTGTCATATATATCTTTACCTTATACACAACTATATATTTGTTTACATATATATACATATATAAACATTACTGGAGAAGGATCGTAAAGCACAAACACTAGATGGCTACAATTAACTATTGTTCACAAGGATAATAAATGTAATTTAGACAAATAGGACAAAATGATACAACGAGAAAGAGCAAAAGGGGCTGAGAGGAGGGAGTTGTTTGCACCATACCTGTGTAACGATAGTGATATGAGATAGTATCTCTTTATACAAGAACATGAGGAAAAGGGAGAGACACACAAGTCGAGATGTGTACAGAGTGTATAGATACTGTTTGTGTGTGGGTGTGGATGTGACTATATAGCCATTGGATATATTTGTGTGTGGATGTGAATTGTGCATAGAGAAATGGGTTGGAAACAGCGCGGCAATGGTTGAACGATAGACATGTTTATGTATAAATTCGTGTAAATATGTGAGTGTGTTGGTAGTGTAGGAATATTACGAGAATGAGGGCGCGTATGAGTAAGAGCGGCTCACCAAGCCGGTGTACTGGAACAATGCCTTATCGAGCAACATTGTCTGCGCCATGCAGTAGCCTGTGGATAGAGGCTAACTAATGCATGCACACACACACACACACACACACACACACACACACACACACACACACACACACACACACACACACAAAGTGTGTAAGTACGTGAGTGAGCAAGATGATGGTAGCTCACGGCGAGTAAACGTGTTCGGACGGCATTTCTCGTGGTCGCATTGTCCGATCCTTAGGGGCTCAATAGGGTGACAAGGTCGGCAGTCCAATGCTTTGTGGTCGATTGATCAAATTGATTCGACCATGAGGTTACGATAGGTACGCCCTTCGTACTATTGCGTTCTGTACCGCAGATTGTGAGATGAGAATGTCACAATGTGCTCTCTCTCTCATCGTGGTAACTCGATGTGTCTTCTTGGTACCCCATCATTAACTAAATGATTTAATGTCAACAACGACAGGATTATTATATCAATATTAAAACTGATCTTTGATCGAATACGATTTCATGCTAAATTTTGTTTATCGATAATATTTATTGCGTGGAATGCGAACAATATGTTGTGATTGAATTTTATACAGAGATATCATCTCTGAATTATTTAATATTGCAAAGATTCGTATTGAAGAAGCTTGCAAGAAAAAAAAGAAAGAAAAAAATGGAAAATATAGTGATAAACTTTGATTGAGTGACAAAATAAAACAAGACTGTCAACACACAGAAAGAGGATTCTAGTAAATATCTTCTGTTCAATTTCCTGTCGATGTTATGATGGATTACAGTAAAACGATAACCTCAAAGCAATTTGATGATGAGATAAATTTCCATTTTAATACAAAATCTATAATTTGAGGACTCGCAACAATACAAATTTATGGCAGATAAATTTACACCATGTCCAGCGTGTCATTACAACATGTAATTTACTACTCTGACTAAAATATATAAAATAATAAAATCTATATTCATCTATCAAACATGGATGATTAAGTATATAATTTTATAAGTAAAATAACAAGAATGTAAACACAACGATTATTATTCCAACAAGCTTGATATTCGTATTTTAATTTTCTTACGTTGCATCCCTAGGTGATATCTTCAAGACATTTGGGACGAGTTGACGCTATGTACAAAGTAAAAATGCAAGTGACACAAAGACAGGAAAAAGCCCCAAGGGGTTGACTACCTCATGAAAATCAGCTTCATATATATATATATATAATATCGGTGGTACCACCACCACTACTATATAATCACTGTAGACCTCTTCGTTTACGAGATATCCCCGTCTATCCCGAGAGTTGAAGCAACGGATGGCTAAGGGCGAAGGTTGCCTCTTACTCAAAGTGCTAATGAGTGTCGCCTCGTAAGCCAATTAATACCCTGGTTGTCAGAGCTCCACCGTGTACCTCATCTCTTCCTCCTTGCTCCGGTGCTATTCTATCCCACAGCGACGAGCTCGTGCGAAACGACAGACCCGAGAGGCTACATGACTGGAATACCCCCATGAATTTGGTATGCCGACCACGCCTGACCGTTACACACCACCACCACCACTACCACCACAGCGATATAGCTTGGGGCAATGCGAAGGAGCCGATGTCGCTGTGCCAGCGCTCGGCAACACCGATGGCATCGTTCTCGTTCTCGTCGTTGTCGTCATCATCAACGCTAACTATGTAGCGAGCAAGAGAGAGAATAATCTAGACACTTGGTCGATTTAACCTGGTCTTCACACTTTGCACGTCAATGTGCTACTAAGCAAGATGAAAATAGTTTTACCTCCTTTCCCACCGCAACTCTTCTACCGCACCGTGGTACGTTTGTGAAAACGGTGGGAACTCTTGGATACTTAAAAACTTAAGTGTACTTCAAGTACTCGAGAGGTGTTACTTCTTACTTAAAGACCTCGATGACTTATGACGCGTACGTGAAGGAATTGCTGGAAGTCACGTAACACGAGCGATGTTCAACTGCTATACCATTTTACCTCAACTTTTCTCCACGTTCTCTTCTAGAATTTTCTCCTTCCATAATTTTTTTTTCTTATTTTTTTTGGTTGTTTGTCGCTTTCGGCCCGCCCACTTTAACTCTGTCGTTGGCCAACGACAATAAACCACGACACCAGTTTCTCTCCGGGAAATTGAAGTTTCGTACGACAAATTGTCCGGATAGTCTCGCAAACAGCGAACTTTCCAATCGCGCACGAGTGGTACAGCGAATGCGAATGGGTATGTGCAAAAGGTGGCGCAAGAATATTGCCTTATGTGAAGATATAGAAAAGACTTATTACAGTTAGTGGTATAATAAATCGTACAGAAGGTAATGAATAGAAGAGGTATTATTTGGTGAATTATATTCCACGAAAACTCTCACGAGAATAATGGGATCTGGAAAAAATACCTGTAACTATAATTATTCTCTCTCAAATTATTTTTTCAAATAAAATTTTCCAATAAGAAAAGAAAGAAAAAAAAAAAACAAAACTATTTCTCTCAATTTTTTTTCATCCCGTTCATTTCATAGACGCAAAGAAAAAAAAAAAAAAAAATTATTTTTAACGATAGAGTCGACAGATACGATTACGTGTTCCATTCTACAATTTCCTCCAGGCAACCGATGCTTTCCTGATATTTCTCGTCAGTGAAGTGGAAGTAATGTAAATAGAAAAAGGCAGTCAATTGTTGTTGCAGTAGCTATCTCCAAAGAATGAAATCTTCCAATTCACCCGGATGGCCCTCACCTCATCATTCCACAATAAGAAATATTTCGTTCATTTGAAATTGAAGAGAAATAAAAAGCATTACATACGAAAACATTATATACATATTGACGAGGCATCAAACCAAGACGAGAAAAGAAGATGGGAATTTCGAGACGTGTAAGCTCAATAGAAATGAAGAGAATTCTCTGTATTACAACCACGTAGTCACCGTTTGTCGATGGTACCGCAATAATTTCTTATTGCTTCTCCAACGTCTAACTCAACCCTAAACCCAACTAGTGAGAGACGTCCACCACTCTTTCTCTACCCTTTCCTTTTATTTCACTCCCCAGTCTCTCATTCGCCTTTCCACCCATTCGTCCTCGTTTTCTACTTTTCTTTCTTGTTTCTTCTCCACCTACTACTTCACATCTAGGCAACTCACGTCCAAGTGCTATTGCAACCCGCCCGCCTCCCACTTCTTTCCCCCTTGTGGACCATCCAATGTTTGGCCCTATACTCGGTTCTTTGATCATTTGGAAAGGGTTGCTTTCCGAAGCGTTGGCAGAATCGTTAAATCTGGCGCAAATCGAATAATAGACGTGCAGACTCTCATCATTTCCTTTACTCCTTTTCTTTTTTCCTTTTTCTCCCTCTTGACTTCAACTTGATGACCTAGCGAGATCTCTCCAGTACAAATATAAGACTTAATCCACCGATGCGAGCAATTGCTCAACCTCATGCGCTGTTTGGAGATTTTATATACCACCCTAAGGTTAACTCTCGTGAGACGTAAAACCTGAGTTACAATTGGCCGGTGTATACAACACGTGAGGCACTCAAACGAGCTACTAATAATCGAGGGACTGGTCGTAACTCGACAATCGGCATTGATTCATTTTATTTCCTTTACAGTTATAGAAAGAAAGAACTCTAACAAATATGAATCAAACCTTTGTGTTCGTGATATTCATGTCTTATATATCTATCAATGTGTATCAGAGTATCGTAGAGGTAAAATATATTATATTTTATAAATAAAATATTAGACTTGATACACACCATTCCTACGATACTGATATAAATATATGTATGTATGTAGTTTGACATTTTGAAATAAATAATAAACTCACATTTTTACTGTGACAAGTATCACCCAATAGCGTGGAAGGTCAGTAAATTTATTTCAAACTTGTGTGACTCACCTAAAAAACAAAAACAAATGACGTCAATTAGTTACATATTCAAGAAACAAATATTATGTAAAACAAAAACAAAAGAAATAAAGTACAGCGATTAATATTAAGTGGAAAATATTATTAAATATTGCAACAGATAAGTAGATTATGACAAGATATTTCAATGATGATGAATCTTTAATTAAATGATTCGCTAACAGTTATATCTGAACGTTAAATGTTGAAAGGGATTTGGATATACACATCGGGTATATGTATATATATTCACGCTTGAAGTCTAATATACGTAGAGCCAAGCCAAGTCAAATACATAAATTCCCACTGCTGTAACGTCGACAGGAAAGTCAGTGATATGTATATTTAATCAGCTGCCACCGGCGATTCAAATCATAACATTACAAAATCTTTACTATTTAAATATACATAAAAAAAAAAATATATATTTATCTGTATTATCGTTATTTATTCAGTAAAATTATATTCATGAGAAAAAGAAAAGAAAAAATAAATATTATAATAATATTATAATATTCAGCTCTATAAATTGATAGATAGAGTTTATATATAAACTCATGATCGTATATATCCTTTGTTGGATCAAACCGGCATTTTGTTTCTAACAATGCGTAAAACGAGATACTCTTTGTTAACAGGAACGTTACGAAATTACTGTTGTATTGAATTTCCCTACCAACTATGTTTCATTTGTTCTCATATCTTTATCGCACAATATTATACAATATATACATACACAATTATATTCTGTTTGAACCCACGTTGATTTCATACTATACCCCGTAGAAAGCCAATACATATATTAATTCATCAGGATTCTCACATTGACGATACATTTTCCAATTGTCAATTAAACCACTGCCCGATTTCACACTCGAGTAAACATTGAAAATTACATTATAAACCATTTGCAATAAATAAATAAAATCTACCACTATCTCTACTTTATATTCAACTTATTAGGAAAAAAAAAAAAACAAAAAATAAAAAATAAAAAAACAAAAAACAAATAATGAATAAAATAAGTTGTATGAATAAATAATAAATGAAGCAGAAAAATCCTAACAAAATAAAATATTTTATACTCTCATATGTAAAATTACTGTGCCATTCAAGTTAAAGAAAAACGATGAACTCTACTGGTTATTTCTGAAGCACCCAGCAGTACACTGTAATATAGCTAAATAGATAGAAGAGAAATACTATCAAGAGGATATAGAAACGGAAGGGTGATACAGCGTTAATGGTGCAGCGCCGAAGCGCTTGGAATCCATACAACCTCTCTGTCCTCCATCGTCCTCCCCACCCCACATTACGATTTGCAATTACATTGCATTTCCCTGGCAAATGGATTGCTGCACGCCCGCGCGCTTGCTGGCTCGCGCGTTACGCGATTCACCGAACAACTACAGTTACAACGAGCTAGATCGCGCAGTGGGATTACGCGCCAAAGATTTATCACAGCGACGAAATAGATCCGGGACGAGGCAAACTGCTCTATATGTATCTACATACAGGCAAATATATATATATATATACGTTTATGTGAACTTCTGCATACGCATTCGACAATTTCACATTCTCTATTTGCTCTCTTGTCTCAATTCTCAATCTTTCGTCTATTATATGAAACTTATATACATATATAAATATTTTTTTATATGTATTAACAATTTTTATATTGTTCATTATATCAAATAATATCTTTTTTTTTTTTTTTCACATTTCTAAAATGATGAAAAACTATGTGAGATAAAAATTTTATTAAAAAATCGACATTACATATATTCATTTACATGTGTGAAAGCATGAAATGTCTAGAATAACATGTTGGAATGTGATCTTAAAAGGTTTCTTCAAGTAACTTCAATCCACTGATACGTTACATCGGCTTGTGGCTAAATTGAATTAACGTGAATTAGTGAACACTGTATTTCATGTTGATGCAATTGAATTTTATTCACATGAAAATGATAATATATCATTGTTAATAAAATTAAATACATACATTTATGACAGATGAAGAAATATTTGATATCAGTATTATTATCAATATCAATATTTGAATATTTTGTAGGAATAAAAAAAATAGCAAATAACAAAAATTAAAAATAATAATAATAAATAAATGAATGAATAAATAACAAATCATTCGAAAAATTTAAGAGAATAGTGGATAAAAAAATATCCAAGAGAGATTAAAAAAGATATAGACTGTGTAAAGGGAGACAAAAAAAAATTGAATTTTTTTTTTCTTTGATGAGTATCAATCTCGCGCAATCGCTATATAACTGATGATGGATCGATTTTAATTCGAGAACCAACTTGTTTGCGTAGCAGAGAGAATTCAATCAAGCGCTCCATTGACTCGTGGACCACGATGAAAAAAAAAAAAAGAAAAAAAAAAAGTGCAAATAAAATATACAATAGAACGACGAAATATAATCGTGTTATACTCTGAAGACGATAATATATGATATATCTATCCTACTATACAATATAGAATAATCGAATTTTTTTTTTTTTTTCTTCTTTCGAATAGCCATTATATTTTAATAAATCATGCAAAATTATTCGTATATCTATCGATCTGTCTATTTTTAAGATATTTCAATTACAAATTAATAACAGAAAATTATTTAATCAACCGAATATTGAAATTTACAATCCAATATCAACTAAACAAACAAAAATTCAAAAAAAAAAAAAATAATAATAATAATAATAAAATTAATTTATTTTGTGAGGATGAAAATTTAATAATAAAGTCAACGCAGTATTTACTGTGCCACAAGCGGAGCATCACTAATTTCACTTTACCCCAATATACATCTCAAGTCATATAAATTATTGTTGATACACTTAATTGAAACAAATACACGGACTCTAGTCCGAACGAGGAAAAAAAAAGAAAAAAAAAAATCTATAAAACATACGTAAAAATACATTATGAGCGTGTGACGTAAGTGGATATTCAATTAATATGTTGAATTTATCACTAGAAAAATTAAGTAACACTCACTATAATTTAACAGAGATAATGATCGTAATTGTTGAATACCATTGGACTTGAACAAACAACGATGAAGAGAAGAAAAAACATACACTCACATACCCCCTTCGCCTCACCCTCTACTCACACACACACATACATACACATGAACATAAATGCATAACTATAAGCGTACATTATATATAGTAGGTGGAGTCGCAATTTGCGTAATTGAGCTGTGAATTATTTACGTTGTCGCGGATGCGTCATACTTGCGCGCTCTGATAATAACCAACGAGACTGGGTATATAAAAGCCGAGGGTCGCAGTTTCCCAGTTGACATTTTACACCACGCGAGAGAATGAGAGACGGATGTACATATCTGTATATATATACCTAACAAAAAGAGATAGATAGTAGTCAAACGAGGGAAGAGAGTACATGATAAAAGGGGTAGAGATAGATAAATAGATAGAAATGTGGACGAGGCAACACATAGACACAATGTCGCGACACGTTGGTGCCCACTAAAGTTATGGCGAGAGATTGAGTGGGACAAAAGAGCGAGAGAACGAAAGAAAAAAGAGAGAGAGAGAGAGAAAGGTGGAGCTTGAAAAGCTCTGCTAGATACCAACACACATATATACACAATACACGATCGACGACGCTTCAACTCTGAATATGCAACGGATTTCCGAAACGCATGTAGAAAAGTTGAAGTAGCTAGTGTATATATATATATATACAAGAAAGACGTAAAAGTAAAAAATAAATAAAATAAAAAGTATTGTGTGAGAGATCGAGAGTACGTTCAATGGTACTTTTGCTTTGTAGCGGAAATTCTGCGGTATTTGTAAATAAAAAAGCGTTGAATCCTGCACGAATAACTTTACAATCTTCTTCTATGTACGTATATTATTACCTGCGTAGAAAATCTGAATGTGGTTAAATCTATATCTATATTTTACAGTGATATATATCATAGTGATTTTTATTCATCAGGTAATTGTAGAAATTCTATTTAAACTTATTACTATTTAATATTTATATAATTAATATTCAACAATATGAAATAAAATTAATTATGGAATTTATATACGAAAAAATCTATAGATAAAATATTTTTCATCTGATGTTTTGACATTTATGAAAAAAAATTCATGTATCAATTTGAAATGTATGATGAATAAATTCATAGATTCATAACAGAATCAAAAAAAAAAAAAAAAAAAATCAATAATATTATTTATATAATACAAATCGATGAATATGACAACAGTAAGAAATAGAGAGAAAAAAAAAAAATGTTTCTATGTATTTGTTAAATGAATGATGATTTTAATAGAAATAAATGTTGATTACAATTGATAAACTGATAAATGTATAAATAACTGAATGCAATTGGCTCGGAATGAAATGCATCCTTTGAGAGCATTTAACACGCTACTCAGTGTAATTATGCGCAAACGAATACTCAAACATTATTATCACTATTATAGTGATTGTTATCTGTGCAATGATATTCATTCACTCGAGACACGTTTTTGTCTTGTCGTCACGTATTTGTGTACGTACAATACAAACAGGAAAAAAAAAAAAAAAAAAAAATCCAAATCAAACAAACAAAACAAACAAAGAAATAATATAGATATATATATATATATATATATGAAGAAAGAATAAAAAAAGAAAAAAAGAAGAGAGTATGAGAGTAGGATAGAGATCTATTACGTAACGATCTCGCTCTATTTCGTGTATAGTCACATGGCTCTAACATGAGTATTCACAATTGAAGTACGGAAATGCTTTGGTCATTGTGTCACGGCCATGATTACAATGCCATCGAATGGTTGGCCATACCGGAAGCTTCACCTCTATCGCTCCAATTGAACACAACCGGCCATTTCATGCATGACCGAACAGCCTGAATTTACGCATATACACGTATGTATATTTGTTTTATATACAAAATTGTTAAATATATAACATATGAATATATAAATAAATTCAAATAATAATATTATCAAATTGATATTTAATTTTATTGTTTAAAATTTATATTTATTTTATATCTTTTATCATCTATAAATGTGATAATAAAAAATTAAAAAAAAACTTGGAGTATTTCATTTTTCACGTTTGATAGATGAAAAATTAAAAAAAAAATTGTATATATATTATAAGAGTTTATACATGAATAAACGCAAGTGAAAGAGAGAAGAGAAAAAAAAAAAAAAATATACGATAGAAAGAAAAATAACAAAAACAAAAAAAGATATGAGAGAGAGTGAAAGGAAAAGATAAATGATTTACGAGTAAAAGAATAAAAATGATATATTGAAGAATGGTAATGGTGAGAGCGAAGAGTCCACTTCATTTACTGAGAACAAAATGAAGTAAGCGAGTGGTGCATTGATGGATTTTGATCTTAAACAAAGAATTCTTCGAGACACTGTAATTTCCAATGGTACTCCATCACTAGGAGGAAAAA
This sequence comes from Dinocampus coccinellae, assembly GCA_963920625.1. Lineage (NCBI taxonomy): Eukaryota > Metazoa > Arthropoda > Insecta > Hymenoptera > Braconidae > Dinocampus > Dinocampus coccinellae. The sequence goes on from OY987184.1 coordinate 17,767,001, forward strand.
ATCATTTAAATTTTATTATCATTACTTTATATTTATCAGTGTCTTCTACAATTTTTATTTTTATTTTTATTTTATTTATTTATTTTTTTTTTTTGTTTTCCTTACAATTTGACTCGCTATTTTGTACACGCATAACTTTACTGTATTTACACACACAGCAGTTATATATTCTAACTGAATATTTTTTATGAGAACACTTACATTTTCAACTTTTTTCATCAAGCTCAATGCAAGCACATTCTAACTTGACTTTTACTATCTCTCACCCTTCTCTCGCCCTTCTTGTTTCGTATATATATATTTATTTATTTATATTTTTTTTTTTTTTTGTTTATTCATTGTGGGAATTCATGTTTTTCATTCATTGCTGTACGATCAAAACACAAAGTTTTCTTCTTTTTTTTTCTCCTACATGTGAATATATTTATATATATTTAGGTATACATACGTTAAAGTTGAATAGTCGAATGAAAATGAGAGGAAGCGAGAAGTGGGAGAAGAAACGCTTGAACGCGTGATTCGATATTGGAAATGAAAATTCCGAGAAAATATATAGTGACAAGCATTGCAATGAGTCTGGGTAGATACAGTAGTGAGCTTTTCATCTCCGGATCGATACCCTATTTCCTGTTATACTCGTCGTAGCCTTCTGTCGATTAAACGCGTCGTGCAATGGCGTTTGCGGCACGTCTTTTTATACAGCCACATACCATATTGATGACAATCATAACCGGATATAGTTGTGGTTTCCTCTTTCCGAAAAATGTCAATTTTCAACAATCAACAAAGTGCGAAAACAAAAACAAAAAAAAAATAGATAAATAAATAAATAAGAAATGAAATTTGAATAAACAATCACAATAATTAATAAAAACCAAAAAAAACAAACAAACAAAAAATGATATGAAATATAACAAAATTATTTATTCATCATAAAAATCCCATGAATGACATAAATTTCTATTATTATTTCTCGAGTACACACAATCAATACAAATTTGACATGTAAAAAGAAACAAATGAAAAATAATAAAAATAAAATTTAAAAAAAAAAAAAAAAAAAAAGGTGGTAACGAAAAATAAATAAAACATTTGACTTTACCCCTACCGATTATTCATCGATGTATATATCACATTTGCATCGTAACTCGATTTGCAATTTTGTGCTCGTTATATATTTGTATGTATTTGTGCGTGATGTCCACAAGCCCGCGGATACGAATGGACACACGGCAAAGAAACATAACAGAAAACACAACACACAGTGTGTGCGTGTGTGAAACAGAGATAGTGATAAAAACAGTGAAATGGTATTTATTTGCATTGCCGGGGCGTGTGCAAATGCCATGAGGAAATACATCGGTTAAGTTTTCAAACAATCGCGCCAACGGCACGAGAGAATAAGCAGCTGGAGCACTGGCGGCGGCGCAAATGGTGCCTGAAGGCACCGCACAAACAGACAGACACACAGACGCATTCACACACACACACACACACACACACACACACACACACACACACACACACACACACATACACATACACATACACAATCAGCTGACAGACGCATTATATGTAGTGTCCAGAGAGGGCCGAGGTCACAGAGGGAAGATGAGGAAATAATGAGGGCGGAGTAAGAGGTAGAGGTAGACTGTTAATGGAAACCTATTGTTCCTCTAATCAAATCATTCGGCCGTCACACGAATGAGCGACGTGCAACGCGAGGCACGCGGAATATCGTTCAGGGTGTGAGAGGAAGACTGAGATATATATAAAAGCGTTAAATGCAAGCATTTAGATATGTGTCAATGATCTATATACAACATCCGGTGTTTCATTGTTTCCAAGATATAATCTACAATCCGTGCATTTTTCAAAAACTTGATAATTCATAATTCATTGAATATCCCCATTTATTAAATATATATATATATATATATATTTCATTGATATTCAAATATTAAATTGCATATGGAAATTTAATTGAGAGAAAAAATTATAAATGAGAAAAAAAAATAACAATCGGAAAATTGATTTTATTGCATAATTGAATTCATTAATATCATTAAAAAGACTCTCGCTAATGAAGAATTTTTACCATTTTTTTTATATATATATATATATATATATATATTTATATATTGATTTTAATAATTGAAATAGGTTATGATAATATATCAAATTTTCTACAAAGATTTTTATTAATTATTTATACGTTCATTTATAAAATACGAGTGTAGAATTTACGATTTTAATAACGAATAATTTCTATCTCAACTATTTTTATATATTCAATACTATCGTGTGGATAAGTACTTTTCACATATATGTGTGTATGTATAGTAATACTTATTTACATATTATACGATACAATTGGTAGTTCATCGCGTTGGATCTTTTCTGTTGGACGCAAGCGCGTGGATGATAGAAATACTCGTTGTTGTCATCGTCGTCGATATACGATAAACTGTCTCGTGGACTAGTTGAACGTGCGATTATGGCAATATTCAATGGCACACACGATGTTCTCTCCAACACACACATATATATATATATATGTGGATACCGATTCTGATCGATGAAAGCCGTTTCTCTTGTCGGACAATAAATTCCCCGGTGATACAAAACAAGAGAGAATGAGTGACGGAATTTATACCGTTTGATTCCGTGAGTGTATCACGATTACTCACAACTCACGGCTACATTTATTTATATCATCACTATTATTTATTACTATTTTTTTTTTTTTGTTCTTTCTACTGATTTTACCTGTTTTTCTATATTCAATACAAAAATTAATAAAAAATAAAAAGCTAAAAAAGCTCAAAGAACAAAATATAAATTTATTCAATATTTCCACTCATGAATATATCAAGATTTCGAATCAAATAAAATTGAATTTAATGCAAAATGAAGTGAATAGAATTCAAATTGAATTGTAAAACTAAACAACAAATAAAATAAAATAAAGAAACAAAAAAAAAAATTCAACAGATTATCATTAAACAGCTGTACGGGGTAAATATTAATTTTGTGTTTGTACTATACGCAGCGACAGATTGAAATAAACACAATATAGAAAGAGAATAAAGGCAAACGCGGTAAAGGAAAACCCATCGTGGCGCCTGCCTGGCGTCGAGGGTCGTCCACAGACTCTGTGGCGCCATACAAAACATATATATATATATATAGACATTTTGAACGGATACAAACGTTGTATCGCGAAGCAAGCACGAAGTTAGCGTAAAAGCGAGTAGTATAATATAAACCAAGGGACGTTGTAATTCCCTTGAGCGTGGCAGTCGCGCGTGCTCTTGGTGACGCCAACGGGCAATACTATATACTATATACTATATACTAAATACATACATATATGAAGTGGAGGGTTTGCATATCACAGTGACGCGTGGACAAAACCATCAGTCCTTTTCTCGCACGTGCGTCAAGTTATTTCTCAATGGATAGAGAAACATCTAGAGATTTGTGTGCAACCGAGTGAGTAAGGGTGAAGAGAAGGAGAACGACAAATTGAATGAGAAAGACTACAACATAAACGTGAAATGAGTTGTTTCAAGTTTCTCCAAAGACACTGTGACTACAATTTCGATAGCTCACGCACGTCGTGCATGACACTGTCACGTTTTATTACCCCTACAGCCGCCAATTTGTGCGCGCAATATCGTACATCCCATCTAATTTTGCAAGCACGAGATATACACACACACACACAAATTTATACTAGCTAAATTTACACTATATATGTATATAAATTCGTCGCTAGAATATTTTGATATGACTCGAATGTATGAGCATCAAAGTATATGTATACATACAAATATAATACACAAATTGGATGAATATAATATACATTGGGGGAAAAATAGATGGAAGAAGTGTTGAGTAAAGATTGGTGAACACGTTCATATAATAAAATATATATATATTTTCTTATAGAACAATGGACATTTGTATATACATATATACATATATATATATAAATATTTTTTTTTTTTTATTATTTTCATCTCTTATATTCTGTAGTGTTAAACTAGGCCACAGAGAATTTTGTGACCTTGTGACTTTGACAGTCATCCCGTTAGGGAAAGGGAATCCCACCAAAATAACAAAGAGACGTGGGTGGATATGTATTGTTATAACGTGCCATAAAAAAAAAAACAACACGCACATACACACACACATATATATGTATATGTATGTAATATGTATGATGAAAATATACATTTACATCGTACACATGTGCACTTTAAGGAGATAAATTAAATTTTCATTTGTGATAAAACAAAAGAAAATAAAAAAGAGAGAGTGATGTAAAAAATAAATAATAATTTAAATTCATTAATCATTGGACAATACTGAAGATTCATTCAAATATTAAATTATTATTGTTTTAATTTTTTTTTGATTTTATTTTAATTATAATACACCTACTCAATAATTATTATTGCATTTGTGTTTGTGTGTGACAATTTATATATTTATATGGAGGCAGATGTCCGCGTGTCCTCAAAACCCAGTGAACTCACGCGACTTTTCTCCAGTCCATACTCTCTCGCTCTATATCTCCTGTACATACACATTATACAGTCATTTAATGTGAAAATAAATATATAAAAATTTGTTAACATGAATGTAATGTATATATTTATATATACTATATTATTTACCTGAATATAAATATATATTAATATAAACGATCCTAAAAAACTCTAGTAAAATAATCTCGCACTTTCTTTGTTCAGAGAGTTTTTCCAACCAACCAAATTACGAGTGTCCTGTATCGCACAACAGTGCCCAAGGGTATTCTCCAGTTACTGTCAGTCGTGTAACCAAAACCAGAGAGACAGAGAAAATGAAACAGTGACAGCAAATAGAAACACGCATAGGCACTATACAATCACGCCAGTCGACCATTACAATATGAAAGTGGAAAAAGCTTGTGATTAAAAATGAAACCGAAAAAAAAAAAAAAAAAAAAAATTAATAATAATTATTATAACAAACAAATAATTGTGATAAAATAACGAGGAGTATTTTTATTTTTATGTACGAGTTAAAGTAAATGGAATAAAAAAAAAGTAAAATTTATTCAATGATTCATTTCAAACCAATTTTTCGTAATTTATCAATGACAATTTACGAAGAAAAAAAAAAGAAAAGATGTAAATGAATAATTAAAAAACAAAGAAAAAAAAAAGGAAGAAGGGGAGGGGAGGCAGGGATGAGAACACACGCGTGCATAGTAACTGCACAGTAGCAGGAGCACTTTGGAACTCGAAGGTTACGAGTCGACGACTCAAGACCGGTTTACCCACTCTCTAACTATATACTCTTTCTTAATTCTCATACTTCGTTTTTCTCTACCTCGTATTCATCTTTATCTTTCATTCGCAGAGATACTCACGTTGACTATGTATATATACACACATACACACACACACACACACACGTGTATCTCTATGTGTGTGTACTCTCCGTCAGAGGGATTTAAGAAAACTGCAACGTACCGGAAGAAAGAAGGAAGGAACGTCACGGAAATCTTGATAATCTACATATATATATGTGTGTGTTCTCATTTCTTCGCTATCTTTTTTCCCCATCAACCAAGAGTATCTTACCATTGACAAATTAGTGAGGTGAGAAATAAAAAAAAAAAAAAAAAAGAACATGAGAAACGTTAGGTATAAAGTAAAACTAAAAAATAGTAATGATAATTAAAAAAAAATATAAAAAGAAAATTGTGTAAAGATGAATAAAAAAAAATTATATCTCTTAAAAATCCAGCAAAGTCAATAAAATTTCACAGTGAACCAATGTTAAAATACTCGATGAGAAAAATATATATTGAGTGAGTTCACTTGATTACTACCGATTGAAAACTCATGACATAAAAAGTTTATTCATATATATATGTCGGATGAAATAGTGGAAATAATTTTTACTCGAGGTTAAAATTCAGGAAAAAATTGTAGATAGAAAAAAAAAAAAAAATTCATACGGTATTCCACAAAAATTTGAATAATTCACATTGCCATGAATCCAACGTGAATAATTACGAAATTATTAAAAATTAAATATAACTCTAGTTCATTTATAATGAAAAAATAATTCTATACAACTGTGAAGAAAAAAAAAAAAAAAAATTCATGTATTATAAAATAAATTAAACCTGAATAAAAAAAAAACTGAATTTTCATTAAATATTACATTTGACGAATATCTATTTATTAATGCCACACTCTTATATCAAGCATTTAAAATTTAGCCATTGCCACACAAGTGTACACAAACGTCTGTCAGCGGATATTAATTTGAACGTCACGATGACGCAATACAACAGGCTCTCGCCGCCGTGGGCGATAGACAAGAACCTTCTTCTTCTCGTGCTTGTTTCTCTTCTTCAACGTCAAAAGAAACAAATAATAATAATAATAATAATAATAAGTAATAATAATAATAAAATGGAGAAAAAATAAAAAATAAACCATTGGTAGGACAATGACCTTTTGTCCAACCGCTTCTTTTCCTCTTCACACTTGATCAAGCAATGAAGTAAGTAACAGATAAATCTCATCAATATTCCAATCGAAACAGAAAATAACGTAAAAATAATAAAATTCACATCAAAGAAATATTTTCGAAACAAAAAAAAAACATATATACAATAAACAAAATGTTTTTTTTTTACGTCAAAATCCAAAATTACAATCACATATATATACATATATGTTTTTTTTTTCATTGTATCCTATCAGTACTTCTAGCTCTCACATTTCAACCAATCTCTTGAGCAAAAAATAATAGAATATATATACATGAGAATATAGATGAATGTAATTCAATCGTAAAAGAACGTACGTCCGTGATATTGAGAGAGAAAGAGAAAAAAAAAAAATAGATGAGGTAAAAGACAAAGTTATACACATACCCACAAAAGTAATGAAAAAAAATTAATAATAATAATAATAATAATAATAATAATAATAATAAATAAATAAATAAATAAATAAATAATAAAAATTAAAAAAATGAGAATGAGTTTGGGCTTACATATATAAAGCGTGTGAGTAGCAAGAGTGAGAATTGAGTCTGACGACAATGCGAGCGTTGTTTCCTAGAACAATACTCTCATTATATACCGTGATAGGTTATACCAACGTAAAAATGCCTGAGCTATCCAACGTGAAGCGCGTACAATGCCATTAGACAACGTCCATACGCACAAACCACCACATTATTTCCCAATTCGCCCCCTTCACATCGCGTCATTCTCTCCGTCATCATCTATATATTTATACTACTACTACTACTACTACTACTGCGACTAGTAGTAGTCACAATACGATAGCAATGAGAGAGTATCTCAACCCCCCCGAGTAGTTTCATAGCGATAAAACCATTACATATCACCACAGCAAACTAAAACTGTCTCGACATCACTTCGCTAATTACCATCCAGCTGCTGGATATAATCTTTTATTTATTATTAACCATGTCATTATTTTTTCTTTTTTTTTTTTCATTATTATTAGTATTTTTTTCATTCCTCTCCCTTCTCAACTTCATCTTTTTTTTCTTTTTTTTTCTCATTATTCATTCAATCTATCTCATTCGTGACTGAATGCGGTATATAATTCTCGCGTCGCAATGTTGATTCAATATGTTAGACATCCAGTCGGAAACTCCGGCCATTTCATTGAGCGTAAAGCACACGAGAGAGATTAGAAGGTGGAGAAAAAAAAAAATAATAATAATAAAAAAAAAGAAGATGAAAACAAAAGAAAAACCAGAAGGAGGAAATGTGAAGCACGCGAGACAAAAGACGATTTAGGAAAGAGCGAACAAAAAATATGTATGTATGCAAGTTTTTTTTTTTTTTTTAATCGACGTAAATCTTCACCAAGATACTCACAGGTGACTGCATAGAAACACGTATATAAATGCATGTATATATATATATATAAAATTAGAGACATGAAAAGAGAGGTAGAAATGACGGAGTGAGAAATATGTTCTCGTGGCATAAAGTCTGACGATTTCAAACCAACGAGGCTCACCCTCTTGTTCCAGAAAACAAAAGACCAACGGCTGTTGCTCATTTACTTTATCTTATATATATATTTCTCCCTCACTATAGTCTACATTCTCTTCATCACATGAGTTCTATATTTCCTCTCACGTTTCCCCACTGTCACAATTATTACTCGTTCATTTTATTTATTTCTCTTGTTTTTTTTTTTTTTGTTTTTTGTTTTTCTCTCCCTTCATTTCCCTTTTTTTCTTCCTTCATTCAACTAGAAAATTCAACTCACTATTGATTATTCGTTCGACAAAATTAATCCCAACATGAGAGGATAGAAAGTAGAATAAAAAAAAAATCAAAAAAAAAAGAAAAAAGAATGAAACAGAGAAACAGAGAAACAGAGAAACAGAGAGAGAGAGAGAAAGAGATATGTGGTCCCTTGTGTCATGATTTAACAGACATATATAGAACACACGAAGAGAAGAAGTAGGAGGAAAAATACCTGTCCCTGGCGATCCTCTGTCAGATTAGTGACCTCGTCAGGGTCCGTTTGCTCTCCCTTTCTTGCTCACTTTTAATGTTTTTTTTTTTTTTTTTTTTTTTTTTTTCATTCTCTCGTTATTACACTCTTTTTCTCTTTTTCTATTTCACTGCCAAGATCCTAAAATAAACGTTTCGATTCGACGATTCATTCAACTGGGAAAACTTTATACTCAAGAGACATATTTTTCTTTCTCTATTTTTTTTTCTTTCTTTTTTTTTATTTTTTCTCTCACAACCACGATCTGGAGACTCCCTGGCCCACAAGCAAAGATCGGATTACAAAAAAAAAAAAGAAAAAAAAATTCACCGTAAGTGTTGCGGTTATTTTCCATCGTATATTTTCAACATATTGTACAAAGTCCTCTGCTCCATATAGATATGTATTGACACAACCACTGTGGGGCCGCAACTATTGCTCTCCTTTTATTTTATTGACATATGTATCCGTATATAAATATATTTATATATATTGAATGATGAAAATACCAATCGACCTGGTAAACCGATTCATTCATTGATGTTAAGGTAAATTGATCATTCTAATCGAAGCTCCTATTTCACGACTCGTATTTACAACAAAATAAATAAATAAACAAAAAATTTTTATCATACTATACAAATTGTACGATTTAATTTGAATTAAATAAATCATATATCAACGTATATAAAAATACATTCTAAATTTTAATAATAGAAAAATAAAAAAAAATTAAATAAAAACGAGAAAATGAAATATATCAATTAATTTGAGTTTCAATAAAAATTATCATATAATTACGTTTTATACACGAAAACTTTCAATAATTTCATTGGCAATTGAAATAACTGGACACAACGAGAGACAAAAACGGTGATAGTGGCATGTCTGAGAGGTATTCAAGCAAAAAATGAAGAAAAGAAAAAAAGTTATGTGGAAAAAACCGGCTTGACAATATCCTACCGCTACACTGTGTGTGCGAATGTCTCCACATACACAACGAGTGTGTTTCTATATATATACTCTCTCTCCTCTCCTCTACCACGATATGCAAATGCAGACAACCACGGTTGAATTTTATCCGAGTAATCTGCCAGGTATAATTCGAAAATTCAAGCAGATCCCCAATGTGCAACGTACTCAATGTGATACGAGAATGTGGGGAGTTGAAAAGAGAGTAAAATAGTGAAAGAGAGAAAGAGCGGGCCGGTAATTAATGCATTGTTAATCTACTATCTCTCACCATATGATGACCAAGCGAGTGAAATTATTAAATATATGAGTATATGAATAAAAATATATGAGTGGAAAAATAATACGAAAATAAAAGTTAAAAAAGACCATACGAGAAATAAAACGAATGAATAATCAACGTAACTGAGCGTAAAAAAAAAAATTCTTTTTTTTTTTTTGCATTCACTTGTCTATTTATACTATATCACTAAAGCACCACGTCGTCACTGATAACACGTAATTTTCTATTTTTCTTCATTATTATTATTATTATTATTATTATTATTTTTTTTTTTTTCTCCATATTTCTTGAGTGAATTGAAATATATCCCTCCATTTGAATATTTATATTGTACAATATATAAATGTTGATTTGTAATTAATTGTGAATATTTTACTTGAATTTAAATATATAAAGTGAAATAATATGATTGGTGATGGATATTAATTCATTATCGTTTGTAAATCTCAATATCTAAAAGGGAATAATATAGAATGAGAAGGAGGAGAAAGGTGTGAAATTGAGTGGAGAAAAGATCAAACAGGTGTCCGCGACAGTGTTATAGACTAGTGCTACTCGCTATACACAGTGGTTTTGCTTAAACGATAGTAATTAAATTTAACGATCTCATTGCCACTGTGCTTGTGAATTTTATTTCACAATTATTATTATTCTTGTTACTCCATTTCTTTATTTATTTATTTCATTTTTTTACTTTCCAATTATATCATTTTATTTTATATTTTTATTTTTATACTTTCAACTCCAGCAGATCTTTAACTTTGACAAAAGTTCACCAAGCAAATTGTATAGTTACCAAGCAGTTGCTTTATATACGCCTGGTATAAATCACAAAGAGATTTTCATGATTATAAACGTAAGGAGCATGCAAAGAATTAACGATAATAATTTTATTCAGCTGTACACTTTACTGACATAAAACTTTATTATTATTTTTTTTTTTTATTTTTTTTATTTTCAATAGAATTTAAAGTAAAAGTACAACCGCAAAAGTTTATAGTTACACATTGTAAAGAAATGTTTAAACATCTTTATATTATATTAGTAGAACACTCTTAACGAGTGTCAACAGCTATTGAAAACAATGAACGATGAGTCACATCATGAGAAAAGTTGACTGTAATATTTCGTAATGTCGCGTACAAGCATCAATTTGCAACCAAGTATATATACATATATTGTTGAAGAATTTGTTAAAGTCTCTCTCCAAAACGATGAGACAAATGATGAGCATAACAATTGAGAGACAATATAAACTCCGGAAGCAAATAAGGTCGAGTGGCATTCGTGGTTTCTCCTCTCTTTTTCCCTTTCACTCACTCACTCTCTCTCTCTCCTCCTCTCTTTCTATTTCTCCCTTAATCACGTTTATATATTCTCTTATTCTCTGTTAGTGGTGAGTAGTGAATATACCGAGCAAAGTATCTGAATAAGGTCGAGATTATATAGTCTCCCTCCAAGAAACAAACTAAACGAGACGCAAAGACCATCCTTGGTCTTCCAACTCTCTCGACAACAACTGACGAGACAGAATGATAAAGACAATCGTCAAATAGTTAAAGTATGTAAAAGAGAAATATATATATATATTTGTACATGATGAAAGCAAACGTATGCGTCTATACATTATGTATACGCGTTGTCCCAACTAACATAGAGATACGAATAAATTTGTACTCATGCGTCCAAGTTAGATACGGAGCTCACCGTGGCACTAATGTATTTGCTGCTTTTATCATTCCTCCACTTTTCATTATTCTATCCCCTTTCTCTATTTATCTCTCGTACTATTTCATACACAATATTCCATGCTTTTTACATATTCTGTAATTAACACATCACTTGAATATACACTCAAATATTATTCACATATGCATCGATGAAGTTTATAAACCACACAAATATATAACCAGCACAAAATATATTACCACACAAGAGTAATTACATTAACTCATATAAAAATAACAATAATAATTATTATTATTATCATTATATTATTAAAATTTATTTGATTTATGATATATTTTTATTCTTGGATTTTTAAAATTTTTTTTTCATGCTCTTATTTACTAGACAATACCAATATTTTATCATCGATAACTTTTTTTTATTTTTTTTTTTATAGACAATGTTGAGACAAACCAAAATTGCTTTAAATCATTCAGATCCGATGTGTGTGGCTCAATTACAAGTACCAATTGAATAATCGACAAAATTCTTTTTATAATATTGTTTAATTAATAAAATTATCCATAGTAAAATATTATTCTGCCTTTCTTTTGCCTCATTCAACGTGTGATACTCAGTTTTGCTATTCATCAATTGACCATTACGTTATTTTACAAGTTTTGAAATAAAACATACGACGATATTCGTGGAATTAAATATGATGTAGACAGAACTCAATGAGTAGAATTACGCCGAATTATTATACATTGTTTTTTTTTTTTTTTTTTTTTTTTCTTTACAAGTGTTTATATTTAACAACAAAGAAATTGCATTTAGAATTAACAAAACGAATGTCGAAATCTGATGAAACATAGATAATATATCGAGATGAGAACAAATCACGTCGCGGTAATACACGTGTAACGATATATATATATATATATATACGTTGGATATAACTTATGTCGGTGAAACACAAGGAACGTGTGCGCGCGCGTAAACCTCTCATAGCTATTATTAGGCCGCGCCAATGGTTAGTCGGATTGTGCTTTGCCTCACTCCAATATTACCAGCCGTTCGTCTGTCTCGTAATGGCGGAAGTACTTTTTGACTGTTATGTTGCGCCTTCGAGAGACTAAACGTATATCCCGCCAAGAATAGAGTTGTAGTCTCACAGATGTAGGTGTGTCTTCATAGCTTTTTATTCCCATTTCTTTTATTCTATCATTCTCTATTTTTCTTTCGCTCCTCCTTCCTACTTTTTCCATTTATATTATTTTCTCCCTCTCTTTTTCATTATATCACTCTTATTCTTTCTATTTTTATTATAAAATACATCTCATCACAACATTTATTTTGTCATTGAGCATTGGAATACAGAATTTTCTTTTTATTTATTTATTCACGTCTTACTTTTTTTCTTTTTTTTCTTTTTTTTTCGACATTTTATTTTATACTCAACACCTTTCATCCCGAAATATTATTATATAAATATCATATAAAATATATCTTATTAATCTCAATTAGATTCAAATAATAAAAGAATGAAAAAAAAAAAAAAAAAACTTTTTTTATTCCTCTTTATTCCTTTAATATGACGGTGTAATCGTTGAAATGAAGATATATAAAATCACTCTAAGAGAATCGTGACGCCAATGGAAATGAACCCACCCTGGTAATCGATAACACATGATAGTATATATATATACATGCATTAAATATATATATATGTACATACCATACTGACCATGGAATGCCATTTGCGCGCCTGTGCCATTTCCCATTCCGTCTCTCATTCGCCATCTCCGTGCAATGTCACTCTACCAACTCTCCTCTATACTCTCACTCTCCCTCTTTGTCCCTCTTTCTTATGGACTATTCTATTATAGGGAGACAAGCACAGCGACTAATGTTGTCCGGTCGTAAATTACAAGCGACGTCGATAGATTGTAATACTCCTCGTGCCTTGATTTACTTGCCAATCACTAGCAAAATTGTTTGTGTACTTCACTCCTTGTATATACTCATTTACGCACTCACACCCACACATATACACAATTAGATCATGCGGAATGTTTAACGATAACTTTATTTGAATCAAAATGAAATTATGACACAGATTTAAACAAAAAACAAAAAAAAACAAAATATATAAGATGCTGATGCTCAATCGATTTAGATCCATTTCTCACAGTTTATTCTCTGTGATTGACTGGTTGACACTCGTATGTATCTCGACATTAATATCACTGTCTTTTGGATAAAATTTATCACATATATAGATAGATATATTGAAACGAAACAATTCTCTAGTTTGTACATAAATATAACGGAACATAAAATTACAGCACGTGCAAGATGAACATTGTGATATTGAAATGATAATTACGGGTGTGATGATGATGACGGTGAGAATATTTTCTTTGTTTTGAAGTATACTAAATAATAATAATAATAATAATAATAATAATAATAATAATAATAATAATAATAATAATAATAATAAATATATAAAAGAGAGAAAAAAAAAAAAGTAAAGTAATCTCACGAAAAAAATCAGTTCACTAAATGTCTGCAGGCTAATAATCTCGTGTAAAGCAAAAAGTAATTTCTCTCCCGCCTTTCAAACACTCACATACCACACGCTTTAATGTATGTGGGTCGCGCGTGTATTAGACGAAGTAATTGCAGTGTATAAACTGGAGAGCGCCTCCTTCGTATCTTATTATATGTGATATTGTAATAAAGATTCTTTGTGTATATAGTAAAAGAAAAATCAGTTAGAAATTCAATATAGAAACAACTTGTGTTAAATTTCGTCGTCTTTAGTTGGGATACAACACAAATACATAAATAAAAAAAAATTATATATATATATATAAACATGTATCATTTTGCAAATGATATAGCAAAAGGGAAGAGAGAATGAGTGGTGGTAGTAGTAGTAGTAGTAGTAGTAGAATAGAGAATCTGCCCGTATTTCGGTCGTGGTAACAGACGCGACAGGTGCAGTGCTTGTGGCAGCTGCTGCTCGTTTTTCGTGACTACCATCGTATAGAGCTTTTTTTCCTCTTTTTTTTTTTTTTTCTTCTTTTTTTGTTTTTTTTGTTTCATCTTTCTTTCTCAATCTTGCCCACTCGTCTCTCTATTTTACTCGGTTTCTCTCTTGTACACCCACTCCTTTTCATTTCTTTATATCGTAATTCCAAATTGTGTTTTCGGATGGATTTGAAGAAAAAAAAAAAAAGAAAAATAAAAAAAAAATCGAAAATACAAGCGAAAAATAAAACCAAATAATAAAATGAAATTGATCACAAAATATTTTTTATCTAATCATTAAGAAGAAAAAAAAAAAAAATTTACTCCAATTGTTTTGTATCATTAAAATTGGGTGATAAGTTAAATGGCAGTGTGATGAAATGATATTTTAAGAAATAAAGTGACTATTTAAAAGAATACAAGAGAAAAAAAAACATCACAAAAAATCAAAAAAAAAAAAAAAAAAAAATTAATTGAAATAAAATGAAAAACAAGTAAATACCAAAGAGTATGGATAGATATAAAAGAATTTTAACTGTATGACGTGTGTGAGTTCAACGAGCCAATAAAACAATCGTATTTGACTGCTGTATATAGAAACAAAGTGAGTGGGGGCTTTGTCGTTATTGTGACATCTGGCCGTAGATTTAGGTAGGCAGTTTTTTATCCTTTCATTTTCCCTCTCTTTTTTTTTTGTATTTTTTTTTTAACTCTGTCTCTCGATTTTTTATTTTTTTTTTCTACCTATTCCCCTCCATTGCTATGCGTACAATGCATGACAGCTGAATTAATTGAAAGTTTTAAGGTAATTGGAATCGATAACGGCGTTTGGATATAAACGAGGCGAGCAACGACTGGCCCCGCTCTTATAAAGTTGAGGGTGAGTGTAATATAAATGTGAGTGAAGTTTATGGTGAACAGCAGTTGAAAATATAAAGAAGGGGAAAATGAAAAAGAATAAGAAGATGAAAGACTGAGGTGAAATCACAAGATTCAAACAGAATGAATAAGAAAATTTTGCACGATTGATAAATTCCACTTATAACTTTTAAGGGTGAAATTCTAAAATGAGATATAAGTAGAAGGCAAAAAAAAAAATAATAATAATAATCAAAAACGACTGAAGGGTAAAAGAAAATGAGAAATTGAGTAAAATTGCGACGAATATTGAGTTTATTTCATCCGCTAATTTTCCATTTTAGTATCACCATAAGTCGAGGTCATAGTATTCATCGCGTATTCACTGTAATTGTCATCGGTTGTAATTAATTAAATCGGGCATGAGAATTGTCGTAATTCACGCGACAATATCTCACACAAATTCTCCGTGAAACGCAATGACGACAGGAAAGATTGAAGACAAAAATGTAGAATGATGGCATGAAGACGATAAATGAGAGTAAGTAAATACAAGAGAGGTGACATAAAAGAAAAGAGATGGTAAGAATAAGAATAAATGCACGTGACACGTTAACTTTAACGCACACGTCACTTGCCGAAGAATTCGTAGAACGAGGTCGTATGGACAAGCAAAGCGCACGTCGTCGGACAATGTCGTCTTTCAATAAAGCGTCGTAACGTTAATATTGCATAAAGATGATATATATATATCTCGTTATAAATACAACAAACTGCACATACATATATACATAGCCACATTCATATATAAATATCACTTTTAAATGAACGAATAAACCCAAATATTTCTGACAACATGTAAAATATAGGTCGGAAAGAAACATGGCGTACCTATACGTGCTGTCTAAATTAATAGTTTTATATATTTTTTATTTATTTATTTATTTATTTTTTATTATATACGGATACATGTACGAGTACGTTGAAATCAAGCATTCATGATCTCTCTGGATGGTAAAATAAATTTTTTCTATTTAATAAAGGAAACTTATATAAGAAGAAAGGGATAAAGTATTTTTATAATTTGAGCACGTCATTTTACTCAGTGTGTCCCTAAAATTGTGTTATTCAAGGAAATTTGTGAGCAGAGTAATTGGATTGAGCTAAAATTTTTACACGATGTAAATCAATATTATTGGCAATTACATATTAAATTCAAATAATTTCATCTGCCTAGATTTTATTCAATTAATTTTTAAACTTTGACATTTATACATTAAAAAATGAGATATAGAGAGAAAGAGAGAGAGAGAGAAGAATAAAAAATAAAATGAAAATAATAAATTCAGATTCAATTTATCTCATACACTTTTCTTTACATTCATAATTTTCAATGAATTTGAAAAATCATTCAACTAAATCATAAATACTAAAAACATCAAACTAAACAATCAAATCAATAAAAATTAATGTCAATAATTAATTACAATTGTTTCTAACAAATAAAAAATTGTATATAAATATACTACAAATGATGAATAAAAAAAAAAAAGAAAATTGAGTTGAAATAAAAGTACACAACAATTACACACGTAAATATTATAACGCTGTCCTTGGATTACGTCAATCACACGATTAGTTCGCGCCCACACTTGCCCGCTTGTGACAATCATTAACTACGCGAAAATTGTGCAACCAATTTTGCGTGTGTTCTCAATTTGACATTGTAAAATTACAACAATAGATCTATTAACATCCCATATACTCTATATACTCATTAAACCACCGATAAATACCTTAATTTCAAAATATATCATTAATATTAATAATAAATTGGAAATTCAATGAGAAAATCCTTGTCATTTCACAGTTAATCAGTTGAGATTTTTTTTTTATAAAAAATAAAAAAACAAAAAATATATATATATATTTGTCCCGAATTACTTATCATATTGTTAGGTATGTCGATGAACGACATAAATATTTTATACATCTATACATATATATGAGTATATATGGCTGAATGTGTCAGTGACGATAAGCCAAGGTAATTTATATGTACAGAGAAATCTATATCGGCTTATCTTGTCGCTTATCTTTCGACCAAGCCTCAAGCTAAAGTGTATTGTATATATTTATATATTTATATATTTATATACGTGTATAGTCATTGAATTATTATGGATATATAGAATATCCAATACACAGCGTATGTGTGTATATGTATTATTTTTGGGTGTGACATCCGTGAAATAAATAGATAAATAAAAAATAAATAAAAATTGATAGAATAAAAAGACGTGAATTTTAAACATAATCAATCCAATTGAAAATTAATAACGACTTACCTTAATACTGTCGTAGCATGCGGTTACACGTCCACTCTGCACTTCAACATTGGCCGGTGGATGAGCAAATTTGCACTCCGTATCAGGCCTGGTGCACTTGTTGCGTTGAAATTCCCTGCACACCTCCAATTGTAGCCAGCGTGAATCTTTTCCATTGAGTAAGTTGTTCATGTTGACCATTGCCATTTTTCTCTTATTTATTTATTTATTTATTTTTTTTTTTATCACTCTCCGCCAATTATTTTTTATTTATTTATTTATATATTATTATCTTTTTTTTTTTCGTTGTGGATATTACGAGAAAGAACGATGGTGATGCCGTTGATTTCACACACGCCGACTATTCACAATATATCAATAACGTATTTTTAATTTTATTCCCAAACAAGAAAAAAAAAAACAAAAAAAAAATTGTTTTATTATTACGTTTATTATTATTTATTAATTATTTCATTTTATCATTATCACAATCGCACGTACATTCATTCTCAATTTGCAAGATCTTTCACACTAAATATAATATATCTAAACACATTTAAGAATAGATATATATATATATTTTTTTTTTTTTTTGTTTACGTACGTGCTCACCTTTCACACATCGATACATACACACGTTGTTTTGATTTTGACTCACGTTCAATCATCAATCGCACTATTTAAATTTTTTTTATTAATTTATATATTTATTATTATTATTATTATTATTATTAATATTAATATTATCAAACAAATTTATTTCAATACCTTTTTTCTCTTTGTTTAATTCTCTTGTGTTAATCAATGGCCTTTGTTTTCTCCTTAGTTTTGATTATTGCCTCGGCCACTCCTCAATATTTAACGTTGAAACAAATATATTATCCTTTCTCTATTATTCAATCGTATATTATCTCCATTCGTTAATAATTAATATTTATCATGTGTTTATTATGATGTACGTTCAATTATTATTTCACGTTGAATCCATCCAATGAAAATTTATTCATAGAATAAAAAAAATAAAAAATAAAAAGAAAAATATTCTACGTTGTGTGTCTTATTATTTCGTGGCTTCAATCTCCTTTGTCTTCAGCTATTATTATTTTTTTTTTCTTCTTCTTCGTTTTATACCAATACTATTTCAATAGTGCAAGATAGATTATAATCAACAGCAAATGTTTATTTTCGTGTTATATCTTTGTACACAAATGTCAATATTAAATTTAAAATATTTCTTCTTTTCTTTTACTGTTTCTCTTGTTGTTGATAATTATTATTATATGTATATATATATATATATTTTTTTTTTCTCGGATTTTTCAATATTGTTTTGTTCAATGTGTCAATGAAAGCCTGAGAAAAAAAGCTTGAAAGCTCAACTGTCCAGCCAGTTCACTCACAATATAGACGAATTTTTAATGACAAGTGAACAGTGTAAAATATATATAAATATATATATATATTTATGTATATATATATATCTGTATATATGGACAGTACACAGGCAGGAAGTAGAAGTTGGGATAAGGTTGAAGGTCTAAATTAATGTCTTCGTATCGATACGGTGAGACACAATTAATCCACTGTCGATTGAAAGACTTTGTTTTTTATCCTTGAACCACTTTTTCTTGTAACGATGTTGCTTGGCTTCTCGCGTTGCCTTGATGCGCTTGTCGTGGTGGTTGACAGTAGTAGCAGTAGTAGTAGTGGTGATGATGATGGTGGTGGTGAACACGAGCAAGCGGGAGAACAAAAGGGATGATGAAGGGTGTAAGGTGGATTATAACGATGAGGGAGTGAATAAAACGGAGGGGAAATAAAAGTCAAAGGAAGGAAGGAAAAAAAAGTAGCAACACGGGATAGAAATAAAAAGTAGGTGTGACGACTTGTCTACGTACAGTAGTGACGGATTGTGAGCTTGAGTTGGGTTGCGGATAAAGTGGTACGGGAGAAATGGTGGGGGGAAAAAAAATTTTTGAGAAATGGGTTGTACCAAGAGGAATAAAAGGAGCGAGTGAGCGAGCGAGTCGAGAGAGAGAGAGACAGAGGAAGAGAGATAGAGAGAAAATAGGGGGACCAGCGAATTAGCGTTACGTCCCTTTCCGGTTCCTCGGATTTACGTCATTTATTCAATCCACTTCTGGCACGTGCCACGATTGTGCTCCGTTACTTCTTTCCTGGAAACATACCAAAAAGCAAAATTTTACGTTATCATTTATTTATTTATTTATTTTTTCAATTACTTTATTTAATATATAAACTATATACATCTCCCTTCTCACCCACCCACACTGTGACATATTACCATATCACAGTGCAACATATGAGTGCAGGAAGTAGAAACAAATAACATCGACAAATATAATAATAGAAATTGGTATACAGAAAATGGGGAAATATTTTTTGAAAACAAGCGCGTAAAATTACAATCTTTATGTAATACTCGAAAACACAACTGTCAAGGTATATATTTAAACATATACACCCACACATATACATTAGTACAGGCGCGCTCATCAAAACGAATTGTTCCATTTGAGTGGGAGTAAAAATTATTCACTCGATCGATATCTCGATTGGCGCCAAACACCATATCGCGTGATACTTTGCTGTTACAATTGGATTGCATGTATTTGTACTTAAATATAGATATATTCAGTTTTATATATATAATGTATATACGAAAAAAAATTTGTTTTTTTTTTTTTCATTCCTTTTGTATCCCCAATTTTCATGTGACTATTTTTCATAATATTTTATTGCATTATCATCACTATTATTGCTATTATTATTATTATTATTATTATTATTATTATTATTATTATTATTATTATTGAATTTAGTAATATGCAAAACAAAGATTCAAGTGTATGTTCAAGAGTGACGACAGTTAAACCGTATAAAAATAATTGTATCAAGTAAAGAGAATTAAAAAAATCTATATATATGGAAAAGTATTCATATACATATGTGAGTACGTAAATGTGTGGGTTTATATTTATATAAAGAAAATTGATTGGAGAATTGCATAATGCCGTTGGTTAAATTAGAATTTATTTTGTATATATAGATAATGTGTTATATTTTTACGTTTAGTTGCAATGTGATACTACACAGTGACATTAATAATTCAACATCCGGTGGAAATCATTTGAATTGACTTATCACACTTTGTACGGCCCCATTGCCTCTATATATATATATTTAACTTACATATCCGTGATTTCTATTAGACCTGGATTTATGTCAAGATATGACTGAAGGTAATTTTTTTTTTTTTTTAGGAACAAATTAGTGGTAGTGTGTGTAGTAGTTGATTATTAAATTGATTATATAGGAATAAAAATGTGAATATATGAATAGATAAATTAAAATTTTTGATCGATTAGTCATTAATTAACGTATAAATATTTGATATTGAATAGAATTTATACCTCATGATATAATCAAAAATTGGAAAAATACTAATTGAAAAAAATAATATTGAAAAATAAATGAATAAATATCAATTGAACATATGAACCTACAAAAAAATCAATTACAATTTTTACATTGGAATATCAATAAATTGTTTTTTTACCGTTGCATATACGAATAAATAAAAAATAAAATATGATGCACAAATGTAATTTCCTCTGTTCATAAAATTCAAATTTATATAATAATAACAACAAAAATAATAAACAAATGCATTCACTCAAAATCGTAAAATATAATAATATAATAATATATAAAAAATATTTCACGATTTTTTTTGTTGCATAAATGTAAAATGAAAATATTCAGAGATATAAATGAAAAGAAAAAAAAAAAAATTTTTTTTTATTCTTCTCCTAAATGATGATGCTAATAATGCTGAATAATGAAGATAAATAAATAAATAATTCAAATGAAAAGTTAATATAAATAAATGTTTATATAATCTATGGAATATTGTAGATTTTATTTTCTATTTATATTCACTTTTTCTGCAACCTCTCACTTTCTCTAACAGATGTAACAACAACAAAAAAATATTGTGCATGTATATGAATAAATATTCACATGTGTGACCCATTTGTATGAGTGTAAAAAAAATATGTTGAACTAACTAATTGTTGTTCCTGCCTGTACACGTTTTAATAATTATTACTATCGATTACGTGAATTGAATGCATCAAATGATTGATGTACTGATTTACTGGCCCACCCAACTGACAGAAAGAATCGATACCTGTGTGTACTCGTACTATCTCACTTTCCCCCACCATCGGGTTCCTCTCCTTTTTACTCAATCGTTTCAGTCTCCAACACACACCGCCTCCATTGATACTTGTGTTTGCTCTTTCCAATCGACCGAACTGAATCAATTACACTCAATGGAATTTACCGATAAAACTTTAGAGAAAAAAAAAAAATAATAATAAATAATTGTAACAATAATAATAAAACCCAGAAAGAAAGAAAAAGAAAGAAAAATAAATGAAATCAATGAAAAAGCCCAGAATTTATTCTATCATTGTGCGTCACTTTAAATATTCTTTATACGATAAACTTTTAAACGAACAAAGAAAAAAAAAAAAAAAAAAACCAACTTTTTCTTTTCTTTTATTTTAAAGCTTTTGTCTTATTTCATGAATATAACTATTCACTCAATACTCATTCTGCTTACTTATCCACTTCACAATAATATACTACTTCATATAACACTGAAAATAAAATACGAATAAATTTATTAATACAAAAAAAAAAATTCTTATAATCACAATACTATCAATAATTTTCTCATTTACCGTATTTTTTTCTTCTAAATAAAACTTTATATCATAAATGGGAAAAAAACAAAAAATAAAAAAATAAAAAAAGGTGAATAAATAATTTAGATAATAACCATCCTAGTGGCACTATCTATTATTCTATTTAATGTATCTTGAAACAGCATGGGGTGATCTCACGTCAATGTGTGAGAACCAGAGACCTCGTTATCGACAATTAATACCGACCCGTTGAATATGCACACACGGTCAACGTATACATAAATGCCTAGCAGGTCGCAACGATACGCAATGAAAACTCGTAATCACCAGTGGCTATACGTGAACATCACATATATACACCTATTTATACATATATATTCACATTATAATATCGTCGACCCCGGTGCACACTTGGTCCCACACAACTTTCCACACTAATTTCAATCCCGCTACACACACACACGCACACACAGCCAGACATTTATATATATATATATGTATATACACTTTGCCTCATTGGCTATTCTCATCACGTCACAAAAAAAATATAGTGTTCTTCAAGCTGTTTACGTTATTAGCCGTACAAAAAAAAAAAAGAGAATAAAAAAAAATATATATAAAAATTATAAAAAAGAAAATAGATAAATTAAATAATCTAGTTGATATTAAATACGTCGCCAAGATAATTTTTTTTGTTTCGATGATAATAATGTTGATAAAATAAACACAAGGTCAAATATATAGATTAATTCAATTTATTATAAATAAATAAAAAATAAATACCATGAAATTTAATAGTTTATACATAAAAAATATAAAAATTGTAGATTCTCCCTACACTCTGGTGAGAATTTTTATAATTATATTTGTAATATACTAAATAAATGACAAATTTAAATTAAATTATTGAAAAAAATTACTATCTCACTTTTTTTTTTTTGATTTTTATTTTTATGAACATTTAATATTTTTTCATTATTGATAAATAATTTAGAATATCTCGTTACGTGAAAATATTAAAAATTATTTCCAGAATCACAGTCACATATAGGCAATTGCTATATTTATACATTCACTTTGTCCATTCACTCTATTCAACATCACAAACGTTTCACACGATCGAATCCACTTCACAGTTGAGTGGGTCTCATCGACGCTTCTCCACTCACCACTCATCATCATCACTACAACCAGACAATATAATAATCATATTATAAATATAGATCTTTTAAAATAATATTCAAAGAATATATAAATGTTAATAAGTAACGTAAAATATTTGCAATAATAACACAGAATCAATTTTCTGTATGAGTTAATTCTATTTTATTATCTCGTATAACTTGAAGGTCAACACACAGCATTTCCTTTTTCATATAATATTATAATATCACACCTAACTATTATTATTATTCTTATTCCTACTACTATATTAGAGTCTACAGAGTTTGTAATAAGGATAAAGATAATAATAATAATAATAATAAACCAAATGTAATGTCACATGTAGACGAATTTATATATTAATGACGTTTTGCGGGTGAATACTAGACTTCACGGCCTGGTTCTTCCGTAGAAATACACGAGTTTATGTATGAGTATGTGTATATGAGTATTTAATGGTAATAAGACAAGACAGAAATAAGAAAATAAGCAAAACAACGAGGACGGCTTGCGCAATAGCTTACGATTTTTTTTTTTTTCTTTTTTCTGTATTTCTATCTCTGTCACTTTGTCACTCTACCGTCACATTTGTTCTTTTGAAATCGACGTAATACAAAACTTGTGACTCACCCGTGACTCTATTTATTCAAGCGTAGGCAACGTGTGCAATTCATTGACGAATGATTGAAAATAAGTGAGAGCATAGTTGAAAATAAATATATAATGAAAGAGTCATTTGAAAACTTATTATAACTAGTGATAATAATAATACATTATCTACATATAAATATAAACAATCAATGAATCGAAAATTTATATTACAAAAAATAAGAAAAAAAAAGGGATGAAACAAAAATTTTATAGAGACAGTGTATGAGAGTGTTTACTCGGGAGTGAGAGAAATTGTGAATGTTGAGAGAATATATATGAATGAATAAACCAAAGAAAAGGAGGAAAAAAAAAAAAATGAATAAATAAATAAAGATAAAAAAATAAATAAAAAGATAAACAAAAAAAATCACAGGTGGTTAAGTAAAAATGCACATGAAAAATAACGAGTGAACTCAGACTTTTTTTTTCGTTCTATTTTTAACACATCTCGTTATTATTTTCCCAACCAAAACAATTTTTTCTCATGAGCACGAACACACTAGGATTAAATAAAATATGTATATGAAACATTAATGAGAAAAAAAATCGTAGTAGATAATAAAAATTGCCCATCACGTGGGCACAGATATATTGCCACAGATATAATTTATAAACTGAAATATGCGATATACAGAAGTAGATGGACCTGAGGATATTAGTATCAGTAAGTGATAATATATTTAAATATATGTATATACTATGAATTCAGACTACTATAACGGCAATTTAACGAAAAAATAATGCGGTGATGTGGTGATACATCTGTATCAAATATACACAGCCATCATTCTCCGCGTGGAGTGTCGCCGCGTTACTTGATCTTACCTATCGAATATGCCAGGAAGCAAAAGCGAAATAAAAGTCACAGGATAAAAAAATAAAGACAAACATCATGCAAGTGGAATAAGTCGAGAGGAAAGTGAAGGGAAAAATACAAAAAGAAAAAGATTGTGCTGGATATCGTTGTCGTGTCTGTAGTTTTATTGCTGACTAATAAGTTTTCCCGGTTTCATTTCTATCGATATTTGAAATAAAAAAGAAGAAAACGAGAATATAAAAAAAAAAAATAATAATAATAAATAAAAACACAGCAGAATTTTATAAATTTCTTTTTTTCTCTTTCATATTTCCACAATTGGACAATAAAAAATATTTCCGGTAATTTATTTCACGTTCTCTACTGTGATTTTATAGGAAAAAATTCAAAAAAAAAAAAAAAAATAGTAAATGCATAAATAAAAAAAAAAAAAATTTTATTAATGAAAAAAAAAAATTATTTAGATTATTTCCAATTGTTTTTTGTCATCGACACTTTTAATTATTTTTTACACGTGGAAATTATTCCAAGTCTCACACTTTATACGGAAACATCAATAATGTGCAAGGATGAACTCGTATGTATTTATGATATGGAAAAATTAGAAAATATACTACCCAGATTTGATGAGCGATTATATAGATTAAAAGATTAAAGTCCGGCGCCGGTGAGTCGCACGAGAAAATGTTATGTATATATATATATATATACATAATATAAAATATAAAAGTCGAGAGAGAAACAAAATGAGTAAGAAAATCACAAAGTCCACGCACGTAAAACACTTCTCCTTGTAATGTCCAAACACAGACGAGATTCAATTGAAGTCCGCATAACGTGACGTGGATCGATCGAGTATGAATTGAAAATGCAATGGAGATCGATACTATATTTTCATGAGAATACAGAAAGTCAAGACCCAATTACGAAACTTCAATAAGAAAGAGAGAGAGAGAGAGAGAGAGAGAGAGAGAGAGAGAGGGAAAAAAAAGAAAGGAAAAGAATGAGATGAAATAAGTAGAGAGACGTAAATCAGTCTGAATACCATTGAGAATTGATACAGATGGAAATGGCCATAAACAAAACGGACGAGCGAATTGTTGACACATAACCCAAATATCCCCGGCAACTTGACTCTATCAAAGACTTACACTGAGAGTGTAAGTGAGAGTTGAAGAGAATGAATGTAAAAGAGAAAAAGAGAAAGAGAAAGAGAGAGAGAGAATGAGATATAAAGTTGACTATCCAGGTGAAATTTCCAAACGCGCAATTTCCTGAAGCACGAGAACTCCCTCGAGCGAATGATGAAAATCTAAATGCTCCACGCTGAATGTAGAACATTGAGAATATTCAAGGGATAGTTGGGATACGAGTGGTCGTAAAAGGTGAAAATTTCATGTGCACCAGAGATGGTGACATAACTGAATTTTGAAATGAAATTCACTTAATATAAAATCAAATTCTCAATATTAATTCATCTCACTACCACCAACATTTTGACTGCCAAAATTTAAACATGAAAAAAATATCAGAAGAATTTAATAAAAATTTCAATTATTTATACATAATCAAATATATATAAATTAATAAAGTAAAAAAACAAAAACAAAAACAAAAAAAAAACAAACAAATTATAATAACAAAATAAATAAATCTAAAATTTGGAATTATTTCAATTATTTAAAATCACAAAAATCCAATTAAACGTATAATAAATAATTTTAATAATAATAATCACTATATAAACTAAAATTTATTACACGATTGATATATGAATTTGTGAGTATACAGAATAAACGAAAATATTTGTAGGTTATATGCCGACAGGTCAACGGCACCTTTCTCTTTCTCTCCCTCTGCATCGTCGTACACGCGCGCGCGTAACTGAGCCGGTCGCGACTCTAAAATTAAAACGAGGCACACCCACCGGGTTTTACTCGCACTCACCATATGTTTTCACATATACATATACACACACACACAGAAATTATATATATATTATATCTCTCTCTTAAATAATCCCACAAACGGGTCAAAATTTCCAGTGCCTTGCGCATCAATAAAACTATAAAAATTTCAATTTTATGTGATCGTAATGCAAATAAGTAACGTCACACAGTGATAATGAAAAAAAAAAAAAAAAAATAGACAAGCATCGGAATTATATGCTCGCAGTTATGAAAAAGATAAGAAGAATAATAAAGAGATGAGAAAAAGAAAGGGCCGAAACAAGCGAAAGGAAAAAAAATAAATAAAATGAAATAATAATAAAAAGAAGAAGAAGAATAAAAGAAAGAAAGAAAGAAAGAAAGAAAGGAAAAAGGCAATAGCAATCATTGAGGTTGTGTGTGTATATATACACCTATCGCAGACAAATATATATATTCAGAAGATAGCGAATACTTCAAGCTCACGTTACCAACGCCCGTTCATTTCTTTGTGCTGTCTCACTCAGTTACACCCTCACTCACCAACCGCCCACACTCTTCTCACCCTATTTCACGGTTTTGCATCTCCCGCGCTCACGCCACCCACTTCTTTTTCATATTCCCACTTCACAAAATTATATCTCATTCGCTCCACCATCTTACACTCGTATTTTTTCTCATTTTTTTTCTTCTTTTGTTTTTATTTATTTTTTATTTTTTTTATCAAGCATTTTAATGTTAAGATGCAACTGGTGCCACTTTTATTTCCCGTACGTGAAACCTACACAAATGTCTGTACATCTATGTGTGCATATTCACTTTCATCTTCTTCAAATATATATATATATATATATGTAATGTATATATGAGTGTAGATACAAGTGTGATATCATTAAAACGTATATTAAGAGAGACACAGATGTTCGATGTATTGAATTAAATGATGATGCTTGGCCTTTTCTTTCTCGTCAATCGATCTCTCACGCGTGTGTACGTGTGCAAAAACATAAAGCGAAGGGGAAATAGTTAGACAAGCAGTAAAATAAGGAGAAAAAAAAGCGGTAGGGAGGAGGGAGAGTGAGATAGATTGAAAGAATGGAAGAGAAAGAAGAGACGGCACGAGAGAAGACGTGAGTCACGACGATTATAAAAACCATTCCAGCGTGAAGCCGCCGAAGGGGCAGACAATCTCATGAAAAGGAAGGGAAAGAAAGTGGGCGAGGATTATTTACGCTTATATATTTATGTGCTTGGTTATGTGCGTGTATATGTAGATATATTTTATGTATGGTATCCGTGTCAATGCTATTTCTGTCGTTGGTATATGCGTTAATACTAATATGAATCTCTTGGTCTGGATGTCTGAAGGACACGTGGAATGAATTTTATGTTATAAAAACAAAAAAACAAAAAAACAAAAAAACAAAAAAATCAAAAAAATGATCTCTAATATTTTCGAACATTCGTGTAAAATGCGTGATAAACGATGGAACTTTTAAATCTATATATCTGTACTTGATTGAAAGAAAAATGTGGGACATTATTTATATACAAGATGAAAGAGATGAAAAACTCGGCCACTGTCATTTTCGCAACATCGACACAACTTTTGCTCTATTCTCTACCTTTTTTTCCCTCTTTCTTTCTTACTTTCATTTCTTTTATTTTTTATTTTCATCTTAAAAAACTTTTTCTCTTTCATCTAAACTACTATTCTTATTTTTCTTTTTATTTCTTTTTTTTTTTTTTTTCACTTCTTTTTTCACTTTGTTTTTTAACGGACACGGATTTCCGGCATCTCGCCCATCATCTCACTTGTATATAAAAGTGTTTCAGTATCGCTTGTGTAAAATGAAATTTCACCATATAATATTATCGATCAAATAAAATACCATTTTGAAAACTCAATATAAAAATACGTGAAAAATATGTAATAAAACTCCCAAAGTATAAATAAATAAATAAATAAATAAATAAATGAATAAATATATGAGTATTGACAGTTGAAAAGTATTAGACTGCAATAAAAAATATCGGAAAAAAAAAAAAAAAAAAAAAAAAAATTGAAATCCAACCAATCAATTTATATCTTCATCCTCATTTTATATATTTCTCTGCCACTTTTTTTCTTCTCATACCCACACTCTCTCCATCTATTTTTCATTAACTAACACTGTAAAAGACTTGATGTAATATTGAATTGCAAATGGGCGCACAGTTATTTTATCGAGTGCGATTAAAGGTCGTCCTCCTACGCGTTAATTCACGTCCCACGTAGACGACCAACGAAGGCGATCAACTAACTTGAAGATCTCCAATCGCATTCAAGACAATGCACCAATGCACTCCACCTATTTATTTTATATTCTATACATACAAACACACGCGTTAACACACTCATATTTATAATTCTCTTACGTACTCTGGCAACGTCTATACATAAAGCTGTATCAACTGACCACTGATATGAATCTCAAAAATGAATTCCATTCGAATTAAATATAAATATAAATATAATTATAAATATATATATATATACATGCATAAATTTAATCACAGTTGTGTACATTGAATATACTGCATTCATATATATAGATTATGAATGAGTAGAGCAGAGATGCGGGAGAAATAAAAAATAAATAAATAAATAAAAGAGAGAAAATAATTTTTGAATGAGTTAGCGATTCTGTGATCTCTGGAATAGAATTTTTAAATGTACAGTGAATATTCAAAGAACATGAATATATATGTTTTTTTTTTTCTTTATTCACTCACAACAAATATATTCCACCACATATTCATTTTCTCTCTCACCCTTTATTTTTCTTATGATGTTTTATATTTTTCAGTCTCAAGTATGCACTTAAATAAACTCAAATCACATTCACCGTCTCTCATTGCACAAATTTCATTTCAAGAATCACTAATACTGATGCAACCATACTAAAAAACACACACACACATCTATATATATATATGTCACGTCATATCATCAAAGATAAATTTGAAAAAAAAATTTAAAAAAACAAAAACAAGAAACAAATAAATCAATTCACATTCCACATTAATTTTTTGTCGTCGTTTTTTTTTTTTTCTTTATACGTGAGTGTACAAGTGGCAAATGAAATATACTGTTGATATAATAACAATAATAACGAAGAACGATAAACGGTGATCATAATGATAATGATGACGGTAATGATGATGATATTAATAACAATAATAATAATGATAATGATTGACGCCTCATTTAGAAGCTCGCGGAAGTGCAAGCGCACTCTGGCGGATCACGCATTCCGTGACGAGTGTTCAACTTGTAACGCTCAACAAAATCATACATAGAAAGATGAGATTTAAAGTTTATATGAATGTGCGTATGTGTACAACTGAAAAGAAAAAAAGAAGAAAACAAAAAAAGTGAGATATAAAAATCCATATCGTCATTCAATGGCACGCACATAATGTGTAACTTTACATATATATATATATACATATATATTTTTTTTTCTTCCTCTTTTTCTTTTCACTTATTCTCGTATTATTACACAAGAATTTAACGATTAAATTTGTATTATAATATCAAATACGCTTGTGTACAATTGAACAGATGTCGCGAGACATTTTTAAACACGTGAGATCACGATTGCAATTAAAATGAAAATAATTATGCGTGTGTCATCAATGTATACGTCATCGTATAATAATCAATGTAATTATACTCGAACAAACCGAAAAAAAAAAAAAAAAAAAAAAAAATGTCTCTGTACGTAAAAAATGAAAAAAAAAAATCCATTTTTTTTCGTCTGGACTGCGTTGTAACCTCGACTTTTCATTGTGACACAAAAAAAAAAAAAATAATAATAAATAAATGAATAAAATAAAATAAAATAAATATATAAACGAATGTCAAACTCGATTGCGGAATTCCTGCTGGGCTGGATGTCGAGATCGCGAGTAGTTCAACACAGATAGTGACCTCAACTACAATTGTCCGTTGAAAAAAATAAAAAATTATAATAATAAATATTTATATATATATATATACACATTACATATGTTCATGTATATTCGTTAGTTGGATATTGCATAAGCTTCTCTTTCAGTAGGATTGTGAATTTCGAGGGCGATAAGCGTACGCGTCCACACACACACACGCGCGCATAGTGAGACAGTAGACAGAGAGAAAACGGACAAGGATAAAAATAATGGCACAAACGAGCGTGACGAACGGGGTCGGGCGCGTTCAGCTCGGACGAGTCACGAATCACGAATAAAATTCTTCTTTTTTTTTCCTCCCTCTTTCTCTCTCTCACACACCCACTTTGTCGCCCTTATCTTTCTTTTTATTTTATTTAATTTTATTACTTAACACAAATGTACGTAACTGAAAATGAATTTTGTGAAGAAAGGAGAAAAAAAAAAAAAAAAAAAAAAAACGGAAATATTTTTCTTAATATCACGAGGTTTTTGCTCACAAATATGAGTTATATGTGTACAAAAGTGGCATAGTGAGCTAAAAGCGTAAGGTATATATATAGAATGGATATATAAATGGCCGGTTGTTCACTGTAATCGTATATATATATATATATATATATATATGTGTGTGTGTGTGTGTGTGTATGTAGAAAGAGAGAACGAGAGATAACTGAGAGAACCATGAATTTCTCAACGGTCTACATCATTCACGCGTTAACGAATATACGGGGAACTGCGGGGTTTCATGTTGCTCATGAGAGAGAAAAAAAGATAGCGATAAGTCAGTGTATTAGAGTGAAAGTGACAGTTAGATGATACGTAGGATGTTGGGGGATATTTCAAGTGAGCTCAAGTTGACAGTAATAGTAGAGAGAAAATGAGCGGGACAGTGTGCAATGTTACAAACGATAATGTACGAGTAGTTCATTGTCAATTATTCTTACCCTCAATTGTAATATTTAATTAATAATTTTACCACATAAAAATTATATCTAGTAAAATTATATTTATAAATGTATATAAAATATGAAAAAAAAACAAAAAAAAAAAAATTATATATTTACGTGTATAGTAGAATGACATGATGACGATAAGACCACGAGATAATACGTGTTTGGTCAACGATACCCAACATGATGTAAAAGTACGAGTTTGATTTTTTGTGAGTTTGTGTGTGTGTGTGTGTGTGTAAGAGAGAAAGAGAAAGAAAAAAAAGAGGTTAGGAAACATGTGATTTGTTGTGGAGTGCGCGTGGTTGTATTTTTTTCATAATGAAATTATTCAAATGCGACAATGAATATAAAAAGAAAATAAAAATAAATATTTAAAAACACTCGAGGTATTATATTACCTCATGTTCTTCTCGTATTTTATTCTATTATTATTATTTATCATTATTATTTTTTCTTCTTTTTCTTTTCGACGCTCATTTTTTTTTTTTTTTTTTTTTCCTTTATTTACTTTACGTTATCGTATGAACACAAGTCTAGAGCCCATTTTATAGTTGAATTAATGAAATGAGATAGATAGAGTATGTGATTCATAATGAGGAACAAAAATAAAATAAGAAGGAAAAAATAGTGAATGAATGAGTCAGAAAAAGAGAGAATAATTTAACTCACACGATATTATTACATTCAATTTCAATGAATGACACTTTAAACATTTTTTTTTCTTTTTTTTTTTTTTTTTTTTTTCTCAATTCAATAAAACAAACTGCAATAATAACAATTGCTGAACGCACACTTACTTCAACTCGTGAGCAAACAGTTGAATACACGCGGTGACGCGTGACGACACTCGTTTTTTTTTTCTACTTTTTATTTTTTTCTCACTAAAAATGCCGGTCGAAATCCTCACATCTAGTGTTTCTCCGTCTCATATCAGCTTTGCCACTAATCAATGATAAACACCGCGTGACAAATTACGTTACGTAAATGTATATTATAAATAATATTGTAGTATATTGACAAACAAAACTTGTAAACTCAGCACTCTAGACAACAAACGTTTGTATCTTTGATATTGTCGTGATATATTGTCCGTATATATTTATTTTTATTTTTATATTGGAACGTTTAACAATAATACAATCACCTCCTTGGATTAATTGAATATAAACGATTCCAATTTTTGCGCCGTTTTATTTAAATAATTATCAATTATATTTGAATTTCGTCGAGTTTATCAAGTAAATCTCACCAGCGTTATTGACACCACCCGCGACTCAACGCCAACGATGGGCGCGTTTACGACAACGTTTGAACAAACGCGACCGATAAATAAGAGGAGGAGGGATAGTGGTGGCGGTATTGTGGCTTTAGGGGGGTGGGGGGAAACGGGGAATACGGGCGAATTGATGTAGCTTTGCGGCAAAAGCCTCGATGCGTTTACAAGAGGGTGAAAGGTAAAAGAGGCGAGCAATGCTGGTTAGGCGACGGAATTGCGACTGCCCGAACTGGAGCGAGTGCCTGGCGCGACAGCGTCTGCTCACGACACTAGCGCCATTGCCCCTTGCGCGCCGTCTCGGTGCGGCTCATGCTGCGTACTTGTCTTTACTCATTTATTCTCCCCACCGGGGACGATACACCGCAACCAAATAGACAGTAGCAACGTTGAAGCTCCCCCACCATGCCACGTCATATCGTGCGCCCACCGCCACATCGGCTTGACACCCCTCTAACGCTCAATAACTATAGTTTAGCGCATGCGCCAACGCCCCCACTATTCGTTAAAATTTTACCGCTCCTACGATGCTCCTACTCTGGTGTTTGCAACTACGGTGGACTGTAGAGAAGCAGCGCTATGCTGGAGAACCGGCAACACGGTTTGGCTTTACTTCGGACGCACATCGGCCGCTCGTGAGTGGGTGGTCGCTTCGGGGTGCGACGTCGGACGGGAAGAGACTTGCCAGCGCGGTGCGAGGTAACTCAAGGGGCCAACATCGCGGCAGCACACTGTACAATATATATATATATATATATACAATATACATCGCTGTAATCTCGTTTCTCCGTGCGTCTGCGAGACGACAATGAGAGTGAGAGAGAAAGAACAAAACTCTAGAGAGATGGTGAATTCAATATATATATATGAACGAAACGAGCGGGCACAAGAAATCGAAGAGAAAGGACTGAAGAGAATATTCTTTATACCGACATCGATGCGGATGCGACCCCTTGTCGTGTCCACTTCTCTCTTGCTCCCTCTCTTTCTCTTTCTCCCTCTCTCTCTCTCTCTCTTACTCCGTCTACTTGATTCTTTCACGCTGTCACACACAACATTTGTAAGGCGAGATAGTCAGTGAGAGAGGACAGAACGAATAAAATTAAAAGAATTAATATTGAAGAAGTGAGATTGGCGAATTTGATATGGTCTCGACTTCTACATTCTTCATGGTGATTATCACGCGAGTATATATACAATATATACATGAGTATACCAATAAGACATTTATTTTGATTATATATATAATATAAATAAATATTAAAAAGGATTTATAATCAAATGGGGAAATATTTTATTGGTGAATGTCGAGGCACGCGCGATCACGTAAATGTATACACTTGGCGACAATATCTTTTTTTCCCACTCACTCACACTTTTTCTCGTTGCCCTCAGCCTCGACCTTAACCTCTCGATTTATATACCAAAGTCATATAACAGTTGGTGCACGTGGTAGAGAGAGAGAGAGAGAGAAATCGGTGTATGTGAATAAAAAAAATTTGACAATACACTCGGACAAACATTCACGTATGATTACTTTAATTCAATTAAACAAATAGAAAAACAAAAAAAAAAGCCGTAAAATGATGAAATGAAAAAATTCAATAGAATTAACACAATAAGTTGAATTTATTTAAATGTCACGTGATTATTTCATTTGTCGGTAAATAATATTCATACGGATTTGAAACAAAACGAAAATATTCAGTATATTTTTTTCTTAAATTATTATCATAAATTTTTTTTCTTATAATACATTTTGTTTTGTTTGTTTGTTTTTTTTTTTTTTTTTTCTCCAAGCAGTCGCGGAAGCGGATACACTACTTCTCCTCAACTCGCGGCGGGTTGCGATAAGCTGCATACTTCGTCACTGTACATATGTGTATGTACAAGTATATACATATATTATGTACATATATATACCTCTTTCGTTTCCCAACATTCTAGACGGGAGCTGTCGATATTTTACCAAGAATTTTTCATGCTTTGTATACAGCGTCTTGAAAGGTTTTGAAGGCATTTTTCTTGGCCCCGTGCTTTACTGTGTGAGATTTTTTTTTTTTTTTTTTTTAAATATTTTTTTATTTTATTTTTTTACTGCAAGCTTTACACACTCACCCTATACAACATTCAAAACATCTTACCAAATCCTCAGCACGATCTTCGACAAATACACTTTCGTATTATTACATATTTTTTTATTTTTTGAAACGTTTTTATATTTTCATTTTTCCATTCCACCATGAATTTTTCATCTTCACTTCTTTATATTGTCTATATTGGCATACATCACATGATTATAAATAAATATATATATTGATTATAATTATACATGATAAATTTCATGATAAAGTCAAAATATAATCAAAATTTGTCTATACTATAGACTTTGTTGTCTCGTTTCATTTCACATCTAAGCCAAAAGTGAACAAAGTAAACGAATACCAGGAATAAAATTCAGGTAATAGAATAAAGAAAAAAAAAAAAAAAAATGAATTTGAAACAGAAATAAAAAAAAGATAAATAAATAAATAAGTGTAGAGCAAAAAGAGAATCGAATAAAAACAAATAATGAGAATAGGACATTTATGAAGTTTATAAAGAAATGAAAGAAATAAAAATTATACATGTACATGACTACTTTAAGAAATTATAATACATATATTTACATCCATCCAATTGATATATATGTATGAAAAAAAAAAAAAAAATAATAATAATATATAATAAAATATAATCCAATAAAAAATTATATATAATTTATCTGTATTAACTCGACGAAATTTTACTTTAGCCGATTCAAGTAAAAAATATAAATGAGTAAAAATAAAATTGAATGATAGTAACACTCAGTATATAAATAAATATTTATAAGTGTATATATATACACATGATACATATAAAATAAATTTATATATATATATAAATACTGCGGTAAAATGGTACGTCGACACGTAATGAATACTGCAGTGTACAAAGTGGCATAAAACGGAATATTACGAAGCCGTCACGTGATTCACCACGCTCAACCCGTCGAGAGAACGGTGAAATGCCACAAATGTATAATAGTACACACTCACACACACATATATATATATATATATATATATATACATACAAATATACATTACTTTACTCATTCTTCGTCGTCAATTTGAGTCCGTGGTTACCGAGAGACCATGAACATAATTCCATAAAATTCGTCAGAGACACACACATAAACACACACACACGCAACATACAATAGAATGAGAATAAAAAAAATCTAAGAAAAACCAACATTTTTAATGTGTGAATATGATCCCCTGTTAATATTTCATGAAATATCTGTCATCTATTTTTGTCCAATATGGTCAGCTGTACTTTATATTACCATAATGAAGATGATATTTGCTTTCGTTCATTTCACACACACACACACACACATACATATTTATATATATATTTATAATATGATGGCTCATGCAACTGTGTTATTGTCTCTCTCTTCTGCAGCGCTCTGCAGGAGAGTGGTTCGGCAACTTTGTTGACACCGTGCGGCGCCGCACGGCAGCAGCGGGATTTATAAATATATATAATACATGAATATATATATGTACGATGGATATATAAAGGGAAGAGTGATAGAGAGGGAACGAATGTGAAAAAGCTATGAGAAACCTGGTTGAAGACGGCGCATCGCGTACCACACCACAACCAACAACAATACAGTAAGATAAGCAAGCTCCAACCAAAGCGAAGTGTGACGGCGATGGGGTAGTAGTGGGAGCTCGTCTCTGACTTGTCGGATAACTCTCGACATACGTGTATTTATATAATGTACGTGTGTACGTGTGTACGTATGTATATATATATACATATATATATATACTCTACAGATGATATAAATGTATGAATACAAATTGTTGTTATAAGTGTATATGTGTGTATTATGTATTTTGCTTTATTATATTTTGCTAGCTCGCGGTTTGTGTATTTACGCTGACTTCACTTTTCCTCATACTCTCGCGCACACGAGGAGGCGTTAATCTCTATATGCACGATAAAATTTGACATGAACGCGTTTGTCACTTGGTGTATACACACAGTGTTTCACGAATCAGTACATGAGCTTCCTCATGTATATATGTATAATAAATATGTGAATGTGTTATTTGGATTTCTGACACTAATGTCGTGCTAGCGTTAAATCCTTATTTTCAAATCTACTCGTTGTGTTGATGTATCGTGTTTTGTATTTATAATGTCCACGATCTTTTAGACAACGGTATTTTATTTATTAATTCTGAGTTGTGTTTTTTTTTTTTTCTTTTTTTTTTAACTTTTATACTATTTAATTTAATGATAGACAAAAAAGAAAAAGTGTATCTTGAATAAAATATCGTTGATTATATTGCAAATTATTTGATTGTGGTGAAATTTTTTGGTTTTTTTTTAAAATTTTTTTTGGTTTTATTTATCAGTGATGAAATAAATTTTATTCTTTATTTTATCTTTTCA
Source organism: Dinocampus coccinellae (assembly GCA_963920625.1). Classification (NCBI taxonomy): domain Eukaryota; kingdom Metazoa; phylum Arthropoda; class Insecta; order Hymenoptera; family Braconidae; genus Dinocampus; species Dinocampus coccinellae. The sequence continues at coordinate 17,804,709 of OY987184.1, forward strand.
GCTGTTTCGTTTTTTTTTTTTCTGATTTTCACAGTGTGTCTGAAAGAGATGACAATACTATTGGATCGTTAAAACTCGATCAGAGTCTTTTTGATTATTCGATAAATATATGTACAGATTTTAAAAAGCAATATTGACTTGTTTGATATTCATCGCGTTGGAAAATTAAAACTTTGAATATTCTTGCATTAATTGACAGCATAATTTTCTTTTCTTTTTTTCTTGTTTTTTTTTGCTCTACCAATGACACTTGAATCACATTTCGATCAGATTAATTCATTGATTATTCCGATCATGCGATTATTTTTCCACATCTTCTTCTTCTTCTTCTTCTTCTTCTTCTTTTTTTCTTTCTTTTTCTACATTTTTTTTTTTTCCTCAATTTCTTCATGAATAATTAACAGCATCAATAAATTTCTATTAAAAAGCATAATCATAAATACATATATATATATACAATCAATACATAATGATAATAATATCAATTACTTGATATTATTTGAGTTTAACTCAGATTTTGTGTCATCTTTTTTTTTCCCCTGCTTTATTTGTCCGCTTGCAACCCTCATATATATAAATAAATGTATATACACTCTCATATACCACGTACATGGCCGTTCCTTCTCGTTGAATCGTTATTATTTCCGGGGTATAACACACGCCGACCGATATTTATGATTACGAGTGTACGCGCACCACGTGGAGCACAAATTGGTCCCGCGGGCGCCTCCACATAAGTTCATGTATACATATACATATGTATATAAACGCGTGTGCGTGAACATTGTGCCCGTCTCATAGCGACATAAAAGTGCAGTTATATAGTCGTGTCATCGCAAAACGATCACGAACTCACGTATATAAAATCAATGATATTGCACAACCAACAGCCAATAAAATATATACGAAAAATACTCAAAGTCTATACCAAAAATGAAATAATAATAATTATTGTTATAATGATAACAATAAATCAATTGAATGTCTAGACAAATGATGGGTAAGAAAAGAGAAATAAATGAAATAAATTTTTCTTCGCATTATTTCTCAGGATGACAATGAAAATGGAACGTAAAGAAAAAAAATTCAAAATTAAATTAAATTAATAAATGAATACAAGACTATATATAAAAAGTGTACGCGTTTCAGGATAAATAAAAGGAAAGGATGTGAAGATATGTGTGGAAGGATGTATATAAGCTCATGGAAAAAAAAGATGTTTTTTTTTTTTTTTTTTTTTTTTCCATGAGAATTCCTCACATATTTTTACTCTCTTCGCTCTCTCCCCCCCCCCCCCCTTCCGTCTTTTTTTTCTTCCGTCTCTTTCCCCTCTTTCACTCCACATTTTCTTCCCATTCTGTATTGTCAATCGTGTTTTTTTTTAAGGAGCATCCTTGTCATCCCACACTTCTAATACGATTCAAAAATTCGTGGTGTGAATAAATAACAGCGAATTCGCCCTTTTCTCTTTTTTTTTTTTTTTTGTTTTCTTTTTTTCTTTTCCTCTTTCTTCTTGTGCGACATCGCGCGTCATCGCACGACATTTTACCTCACCCTTATTCTATTCACAAAACACATACGCGTGGTTGCATCGACAATGACAATCCAGTGACAACAGTTTCAATCGTACGTGACGACTAACATTTGTACGCGCATATAAACATATCGATCATTTGCAATTTGACATGATGAGTCACGTTAAATATACATAGTCAATACATACAACGTGAGTGTGAAGTATAATAAAACATCGTATTATTAATTGATTAATTCAAAACTTGAAAAAAAAATTTTTTTTCAAAAATATTCAACTACACATCAATTGTGTAATAATAATAATTAATAATTTCCCATTTATACATATACACATTAATGAATAAATAATAAAAAATGAAAAAGAACAAGTTAACAAGTTCATGAGAACAAAAAAAAATACATATCTGTATTCATATATCCGAAAATTTATCAAACGCCGGGTAAAAAAAAAAAAAAGATGAAAAAACGATAGAGAAGAGACACGACAAAAAGAAAAAAAATCAAAGTTATGTATTATGCGCGATAATCTTCCGACAAGATGCGAAATTTTTCTTTCCCATTCCATTTCTGAGCTTTTCTTCACTCTACGTGTGTGTGTGTGTGTGTGTGTGAGTTTATGTGTGCAAAGAGCTCGACCATCGTAAATCGGAAGTACGTCGTCGTTTACCGCTTCGTCCAGTCACGTTTCAACTTCGTTCGTGCTCTTTTTCCCTCACCCACATCCACTCTCCTCTCTACATACACATCTATACAATAAATACACACACACACACACACACACATATATATACATACATTATTTGACTTCTTTCTAGAGAACTAGCATACTCGACATGTACACACACTTATTTCATGGGAGAAGCGGAAAAAAAAAAAAGAAAAAAAAATCGCTCTTCCAAATTATCCTAAGATACGGTGGTGCTTTTGTACGAGCGTGCAGAAACCGGATCGCAACAAGTACTGTATATAATACTGTATCATAAAATACATCAAATATATATATATATTTGTTTTATTTCACCGAATATCCCCCCGCCCCTTTGTCATTAATATTCTTACGTCCCCTTCCGGCGGTGTCGAGGATGAAATAAAAATAGTAATATATATCCAAAAATTATTAATTAAAAAGAAGAAAAATTAGTGTGTGTATATATATATTTAGATATTTTTGAGACACGTGACAATAAGGCCCACACGATGATCCTCTAGTCGTTTCTACGCGTAGATCTTTGACCTCACACAACACACAAAATTTTAATGTGTGTCCTTTGCTCCTCTCATCCATCTCTTCATTTTATTTATGTAATATATTCCTACTCTTTTCTATTTCATATTTGACCCTTTCAAACTTTCATACTTCACCACTTTACCCTCAATGTATTTGAAAATAATTTATACAAAATATTACTCCTGACCAGTCTCAATATTTCAATGTAATATTCTGGTTTATTTCACATTGGAATTATATATCTGTGTATTCCTGACCTTCTAGATTCAATAGGTACTGGTGTATGTTTGGTATTAATAAAAAAAAAAAAAACTATTGTTATCTCATCTCTATATATGTAAATCCAGTTTGGTTGGTGTAGCTCGTGCAGAAGCAGGTTCCCTTGAGGAATATAATGAATTTCAGTTGATGGCATCAATATTAAAGTATAAAACTATAAATAGATATACATCTAGTCAAACCTTTATGTATCAAATATAAATGTGTCAAAAGAAAAAAAATTCTTTTTATCGTAATTCGATGAATATCTGAAGGATAGACAGTCACGAGAGGGAGGTAGAGGATTTATTTTCGAAACTTCTATTTCCAATGTATTATTTGCAAATCCTTGAGAAAAATATATGTATAGGTTGATATATAATGTGAATTTTTAGTATTAAATGTTAATTTAAAATTCGTTTTATATTATTTATTTATTTATTTACTCCTTTTTTTTTTTTTTTTTTTTTTCATCTCATTCTTTAGCTCAAAATATTCAGTTGTAAAATACATGTTGGAACTTGTCGAGAATAGCGTACAACGAATGTGAATTGGTAGGTAAAATAAAGAAAAAAAATAAAAGGAGAAGAAAAAAAAAATATATATATAATGAAATAAAATAAAATAAAGAAATAAGAATCGAAATAAGAAGAAATGGTTTGCCGTCTATGTTGCCCTAACCTCCCACTACACGTCTGGCCACAGCATCAAGCATCTCCCGGCAGGTTAACCAATTCCGGGTATTCCTTTTGGCAAACCTTCTCCCTTTTTTAAAAGCCTGTATACCGCAACTGGTCAAGGATTTGCGCGTGTATATTATATGTATAGTCCTTTAGTTTTTAACTACTGCCAGGTATAGAACAGGGCGTAGATAAATCTCATCATTGCGTTTGGATGTGTATATACGTGTGCGTAAATTTCACAGACTATTATCTATAAAGAATTGTATAACCCATTTATGGTGAATAAAAAAAAAATAAATAATAATAATAATAATAAATAAAAGAAAAATATATATAAATATATAGTGTACAAGTGAGTAATAAGCCGATGGTTGCTTCATAGATATTAATCTTACTCTTTCTTTCTTAATTTTTTCTTCATTATTATTTATTTATTTATTTATTTATTTATTTATTTATTCATTTTATTTATTTATATATTTATTAATTTCATCATTTTTATTCAATATAAATTTTTATATTTCTCATGACATAGCTAAACTATTCGCAACTGGATTGTCCATATACACTCAAAACATCATCCGAAATACAACGATGACGCAATTACCTACAGCATTCAGTCAACGTATCCTCCATATATATATGTATGTTGAACATGTATATATTGTATATAACGATGAGACGTATTACACTACTCTTTAGAGTTTGCCTGAGGCACATATAATTGCCCCGCGCGTCTCAAAGTGCGTTAAGAAGGATGTGCGAGTTAACGCGACCCGTTACATTAGCAAAGAGATGAACTCATTCTCCGGTTTTTCTTTTATCTTCTTTCACCATCATCTTTGCCGCGCTGTTTGCCTCTCACTGATGCTTGGATGCTTTATCCTTTCTTTTACTACCTCACTGCTCATTGCGATATATATATATATATATATATATATATATATATATATATACCCGTGCCACAGCCGCCGTCGCTCGGCGTGTCCACTTGGTTTTTGCTTTGGCATTCGATCGTTTCGTTAATTAACTGAGTGAATGGCTTGTCGTTTGTTTTTTTTGTTTTTTTTTTTCTTTATTTTTTATTACTCTCTTTTTTTTTTTACTTGTGCTAAACTTATTTTCTCTCTTCTTTCATCTTTTATTTTTAATTGTAATTTTTTATTTTTCGATTTACCTCAACATGAACACACCATTGATGGCGTCAACTCTTTGCTTCATTTGCTCGAATTCACTTTATTTTCCGATCATGTATCTCACGTTTTCCCTTATATATATATATATATATATATATATACTCACATATGTTATATATACATATATATAGTTTTCTCACTGCTGCAGAAAGATCAGCAACTGGGATAAAGCTTTCTCTGGGGTTAACGATCCCAGCTAATTTCGACTTGGTACACTTCTCGCTATTCACCGAGTTTAATCTAACGGTTAAATTCTCGCGTCCCGACGCCTCTCCACTTCTTCTTCTCCTTTTCTCGCTCTTTCTTTCACACACATACACACACACACACACTCACTTCTCTTTCTTTTCTCTACATTTTTCCTCTCTTTTCATTCGCTGTTTCTTTTAGCAGGATTGTAATCTTAGAGTGAGAATCGGGTGCGCGAGAGTAAGTCACGAACAAAGTCGGACGTGGTCACGAAGCTTGACTCCTGCTGGCTCCCGTCCGTTTCTTACTCTCTTCTCTTCTCTTCTCAAACATATATACATATATACTTAACTATATACATATTCCTTGTCTCTTTCTCTTTCTTATTTATTTATTTATTATTTTTTTTTTTTTTCCAACCTGCATTATTGCTGAGCATCGTGCAACTTGCACTATTGTCCCTAACCATCCATGTGTGTATATATAAGAAACATTTCTCTTTCTCTTGTTGTAAAACCTTTTTCTATCAATAATTTTATAGTACCTATGTACGTTAGCATAAAAATAATATGTATATTGTTACACATGGCTTTATGTATATATGTATGTATATCGTAGCGATCGAGTGTGTCTGTTGAATGTCGTAAAATATAAAATTTCCATATGAGCAATAGTAAAATTATTGAATTACATTTCATGTGAATAACAAGTGTGACGTGGATGAAAAGAAAAAATTAGTGAGAATGAAAATGAAAGGAAAGAAATTGAAAAAGAAAAAGAAGAAGAAGAAGACAAAAAAGGTTGTGAAATTAAATTGTAGTGAGAATGTGAAAAAAAAAAAAAAAAAAGAGAGGAAAAAAAAAATATATATATATGTATATCGTTCAGTGAACATCAACGGTCATCAACAAGTTTATACATGTATATAAAAGCTTGAGCTCCATCATCGTCGACTGACCATTGGGGGGGTAATTATTGTTGCTTGTGAAAAAAAGGTCTCACGCTCACACCCCTTTACTTTTGCGTGCGCGATTGCCTCATTCGAAAAACTACCAGTCCTGTACATATGTGTATTTGTGTGTATATAATATTTTTTTGTTTCTCTCACTGTATTACTTTCTCACTCTTTCAATCTTTTACTTCCTCATCTTCTCCAGTCACTTCCCCTTTCGTCTCTCATTCTTTTATTTTTTCCCTCCTTCTTTCCATTGCGTGTCCCCTTTCGTATGCATGTCACGACAAGTCCACATGGTACACATTATATATATATATATATATATAAGTAGTGGTGAAATATACCACCTAGAAAAAGCAGGAGTTACATACGTCTGAATACGTATTTGTGTCTGTCTCCCTCATCTTGTGTCTCTCTTGCTTCTCTCTGCAGATTTTTGCAGCGAGCCAATTCTCAATTCTCTCGTCACCCTCCTCTTTCCTCACTGTGCCCATTGGACCATTGCCGTCATCGTGTACCATCACCACATACAAACTATAACCATCAGGAAGAGCTCACGCCGACTCTCCATCTTGCAAACTCCAATATCACATAAACCTTATTCCCATTACCCTTTCCCTCAAACTATTTTACGTGTCACGTCGTGAAGTTGATTCTGTATGTGTTTTACGTTCAACTGTGAGCAACTTTGAGTTATATATCATCTATACACACACTCGTGTCTCTGTACATATATATATATGAGTCTGTGTGTGTGTGTGTGTGTGTAGAGGTTGGAACGGGGTCAATTGTGAAAGCGCTTCTTTCATTCTTTCTCTGTTTTTCTCATTTGGCTTTTGACGTGTCTCTTAGAATCGATTTTTTTTGTTTTTTTTTTTTTTGTTTTTTCAATTATATCTTTATATTACACATGTATATACATGTATATTATTTTTTTCGTTATTCTTTAATATTTTTCATCTACGCTTATCGATCTTATATTTGTGTGTGTGAGTGTATATGTACGATGATTGTACGAGTACATTTTAATTTTCAGATGAATTTTTGTCGAGAAAATAGAAGAGATAGTTTTATGGTGATCCTTGAAGAAATCAGTTAAATTTCGCACAATTAAACCCGAAATTTCTACTCTCTACGTTTTACGTAGAAAGAGTTAGTTCAAGTTGTAGCCATGATATATATTATGTGTATTCAAGACTCTATATTATTTCACTGATCTCCATTTGTCTCTGTTTCTCTCGCTCTTTCTTACCCATACATTTGCTAACATTCACTTTTCTATTTTGCAAAGGCCGATCTCTTTATTGTCCTGCATTTTGGGAAGATTCGCCTACGCTTTATACTAATTTCCCATAAAGTTCATCGCACAATCGTTGTAGACGAACATTATGTTGCGATAGAAATGGAGAGAAGAAAGAGAGAATGCGTAAGTACCACTAATGTCGCTTTTTCTCTTTTACAATTCTCATACGATGAATCTTCTGATCCAACCAATACTCTTGTATCACACACGTATTATTTCTCTATCTATTTCTATTTTTCTTTTGCTCTTTCGCTATCTTACACACACACACACACACACACACACTCACATTTTCTATGACTCCCTCAATTGCTTCTGGCTATTCCCACCTCTATCTCATTCCCTCGATTCCGCAAAACTTTTCGGTTCCGCTTACCTAAAGTTTTACACTCGCGCTCAATCAGACCGTCGAGAGATGAGGATCTACTACTACTACTACTACTACTACTACTACTACTACTACTACTACTACTACTACTACTACTTGTGGGTATTAACGAGAAATGTACAGGGGAGTTGGTTCAGGATCTACATGTATATGGATACATAGAAGAGGAAAGTGCAGTGGTTGCGCGTCGCTTCGCTGCTTAGCTACTGCTTTTTTGTATTTTTTATTTTCATTTTTTTTTCCTTCTTTTCTCTCTTTTTTTTTTCTATATGCTGTATATGTCTTGTACTTAACACCCTCTTCACTGTATAAAAAGGGACGCGAGAAAAATCACACATTTATCACACTCTCGCCTTCGAATTACTACCCCTAAGCGTTTCACCACCCACAACTGCCGCAGTTGAACTTCAAGAGCATATATATATTTATACATAAGAGTTTAAAATATATATTTACATAGTATATTTATATTTCTACAAATATTATTGATACATTTTCTGTGGTTATTCAACAATTTTTGTTTTCTATTTTTTTAATTAATTTTTTTTTTTTCACATTATCAAAATTTCTAGTTGACTTAATCAAATCACACTGACGGTGTGTCGTGAGAATAAAATTATTTGTCACGAATTAAGAACTGAAATTCCTCTAAAAAAAAAAAAAAAAAAAAAATAATGAAGAATAAAAAAAAAAGTGATGAAGTGAGAAAAAGAAAGGGAATGGAAATTTTTTTTTTTCTCTAATTTCGTCTTTTTTCAATGTTCAAAGTGAAGAACAAAAACAGAAAAGTAAGAAAAAAAAAATCCGCAAAACCGAAATATTTAGCTCACGTACGGTTGAGTCGCGTGAAACAAAGAGACGGCTCGGCGTCTAACAATGAAAGCGGACGTTACAAGACTCGGGCACCTGCCGCATGAGCAGCAGCAGCAGTAACAGCAGCTCAACGAAAATAAAGGAAAAAAAAAAAAAAAAAAAACTACCCCGTACGAGGTCTCCCGAGATTGTGCCGAGACAATCCACCGACTGGGCACGGCTTCGAGGGTTCGTCTCGACGCTCCTTTTTCTCCCTCGTTCTCTTTCTTCCTTTTCCCTAACATCACTCTCTCTATTACCTCACTCACTCATTTTTTTCTTGTCCAGATATACTATATATAACAAAGCTCGTCCGGTCGTTCCTGACATTGCTTCTTGCACTCTACTCTCTCGCTTATTTTATTTATTTATTTATTTATTTATTTTTTTTTTTCGCATTATTTTTTATTCCTTTATTTCTCTCACTCATTTCGTTGACTCAGCTACACCCCCTTCTTTTTTTTTTTTCTATATACATATATGTTATTCTCACATCTTGGTGAATACTCCTTTACTCCTCTTGCACTATCAAGCCTACGTGTTTCTTTTACACAGTGCAAAGTGTTCCGTCTGTATCACGGTGTGCACGCCAGTATCGCACGGTAGATTGGACAGGTGCCACCGTCTCAACTGCGCCGCACTCTTTCGTCTGCAAATCATGTATCTACTTTTTTTTTTTTTTTTTTTTCTTTCTTACTTATTTTTATTTCTTCTTCACGCTATATTCTCTCAGCTTTTATTTCTTGCATTTTTTTTTTCTCATTATTTCTTATCGTTTATACATATTATTTGTTGTGTAAATTAAGAAAAAGTTATTGCACGCGTCACGGTATATCGTGACCAAAGTTATAATTCTTCAAATTGACAAATATATATATACATACACTACCGCTCAAATCAATGTATGTACCCATTGTCAATTTTCCCACACAAAAGTCAATGATAACAGTGAAATTTCTAGCCCACTTTTTATTTGCAATGACCAATAAAACGCTTTTTTTTTGTTTGCGATCAAGCAATGTATTAATGGGTACGTCAAGTTATTTTGAACTTTCACTGATGCCGAATAATGAATGATACTAATAAATATGAACCAAAAAATAAAATTTCGTTATGTTTATCGTTTCAATCCATATTTTTTCAAAAGTTCATAACTGAATTTTTACTTATCATTTGAATTCTTATTCCTTTCTTATCTCTATATACATTCACATATTAATAATATGATTCATATTTGATTGAAATTTATAAACAAGAAGAGGTCTAAAAAATCAATTGAACATGGAAATTTGTTGGTTTATATATTGCAAATAAAAAAATCTTACACAAAATGAAATGCGATTTTTTTCCCTAAGGAGTCATATTAATTATTAATTTCATTATTTCTCACTGAACAGTGAATTTAAGTGAGAAGAAAAAAATTTACTATTATAACTATTTTTATTATTCCTATTATCGCGTCGATTATTATTATTATCATGATAATTGTGTTCACAATTGAAATTATAGTTATTTTCGTTTTGATTCTTAATTTTATCGAAAAATCTCAACAAATTTTCAAGAAGTTATAATACGAGACGCATCGGGGCTCCCGAGAAAATAGAGCCCAATACGCAGTACGTCCCTGAATTCCGCACTCAACAGCCTCTAACCTATCCAAAGTTGGTCGAAATGAGGAATGGGCGCTTCGTCATTTGGATCGCAATAACTTGTGCAAAAAAAAAACGCACGATATTCAACCAGGATGCATTATAAAGCTGAGAAAAAGTCCTATCATATGATTGGTGAATCATCTCCGCGCGATTTTTTTCAGCATCCCCGAAAACGAAACAACAAAAGCGCAATTTTTCCGAAAATTGAGCGTTTTCAACGGGCCATATCTCTACTTGTTTTTTACTGAATCACAGAAGTGTACTAATTTTTTCAAACTATGGGCAATTTTATTTCAAATGGCATTTGATTCATGTTAATCCGATAATTACTCGGGAAGTTATCGACGATTGAATTTCATGTAATTTTTCCAGGGTGGTCCGAAACTTTTGAGCGGTAGCGTATATATAAAAAGAAATAAAATAATTCGATAGTGATAGTGTATGATTTATTTATACTGTTTATTCTTTTCCTTTTGTATTTTTCGCAGGATTTCTCGCATAGATAGTATCAGCGAATTTTTTTTTTTTATTTTTGGTAGTGAAGCAGCTGCCAAAGTCCGTCTACCATAAATACATATGTACATATGTACGATCTTTTTTCTGATTTTTTTCCCTGTTATTTTTTTTTTTTTTTTATCACACCGGAACTTATTATTATGATATCCATACACTCATTTACGATATAATCGTGCAATTTGACCGCAGAGCAGGCAAACAGTGTACATTTAGATATTTAGAGTTATATTGTGTGCAGCTGTTTGAAAAAGCAAAAAAAAAAAACAAAAGCAAAAACAAGAAAAAACACCCATAACTGTAAAATAAATAAATAAAGTGTTAGAACGACATATAGATACGGAGAATCTAAATCAACCACATAAAACACATAAATATATATATATATGTATATCGATGATATGTATGGTTATATAAAATTATATATATACATACAAAAGAATGAACGATAGTTCGGAGAAATTTTGCCCAGACCAAACTCGTCGATGCCAACATAAATTATTTTGGTGAATGCGTCCATCGTCAAAAATTTATACATATGTATCCGATGCTTTGTACGTTTATATATTTCACTGACTTTCCTCCCCCGTATTCAACTATTCATAGCCAACATGCGGTTACACTATTATATATATATATTATATATATGTATATAGGGTCATGTAAATATAAATACGTGAACGAAAGATGTGAACGCGTAAATTGTACTGACAAACGTTGACTTGAGAACTCGTACCCGAACGACGGACGAAAATTAATTGTATAGATATAATGTACACATTTAAACACATGCACACACATTTATCCATCATAGACGCAACTTTGTAGGCTATTTCACTGTGACGTACAACTCCTATTATCTATTTTCATATCAAACCCACACACACACACACACACACACACACATTTGTACAGTATTAATATATTATTTGTAGAAAATATGCAAATAGTTTATTTGATTTTATTATTTTCTTTTTCCTATACTACTTTTTTTTTTTTTTTTCTCTTTTTAATCGTATTCATACATTTCACTAATTTGGCACTTGTCCAAAACTCGAGCATGCACTTGCTATTACCATATACCATTGCTTTGGCGAGAGATGTGAGTCGCGTCTTGTATTCTATATACTGTATATATGTTTCGACGCGTGAAAAGCTTGGGTGCTTCATTAGTGCATCAATAATTTAAAGGTTTGCATATGTGGACATGAATAAGAGTGAGAATGATATAGAGGATGAGAGGAAATTTACTCTTGATAATCGACCATATTAAACCAACAAAGTTTGTCGATAGACACTCGTTATATAAACCAATTAAAGCTTGACCTACATTAACACTATGTATACACATACATATATAACGTAGTTCTTTGGATGGGGATTAAACATTATAATACGATCATCGAGTGAATATGTGTGTGTGAATTAAATGTAATGGATAAATTCAAATGTAACAAATAAAATATGAATATAAATTTTTTTTCTAGGTTAATAATATCTTATTTGAAATGTATATATATATATATATATAATTTTCCGCTATTCTAGGATTATATTTATGGATAAATTTATATTGATGACGTGACAATTTATATAGGAAAAGATTTTATTTTGGTAAATTGGTTAGTCGAAATGGAAAAAAAAAATTTATATATGATATGTTTCAGTGCAAATCCAAATATCTATCTACTGATAATATAGAAATCAATGGGCGTGTGTTATATACAAAATATATAAATGTATATAATACTTGTGTGTGATGTCGCCGATCGGGCGACGTTCTAACGATTCGTAAACGTACTTTATGGCGCCAGCCTAGTTCCCGCGCCGACGGTTATTTTCGCATTGGCGTCAACGTACCACAAGCGACAAGTTATTGTGGGTACACCTCTGCCGTTGTTATACACGCATCATAATGAAAAACTATTGAAGAAAATAATAATATTCATATTTAAAAAAAAAGACAAAGAATAAAAACAAGATAAAACTGTTAAAAAAAAATTTCTACAAATTTTTTTTTTTTTTTTTTTCTTCACATACAAATCCGTAAATCTATTTATGAATAGAAGATAATCACGTGTGTTTGTGTTATAACAATTACACTACATCATATATATATATATATATACGTGTAATTCAACTGCTCTTTATATTGTCACATCATCATACAACATTAGATGACAATATAATGAACGTGTTACGTCTGGGAAAAATATGACCGGCGGATCGTATGTCGCGTTGATGGTTGGAACGTCAAGAATCCGAGTGACGTTTGGATCATCATACAGACGCATATTCACATATCCATAATATATACGTACATATATGTACGTGTATGTATATACGTAAAGAGCGAAGAATGAGAGAGAAGTCAACCCTGGTTTACCACGTATACGCGTATCTCATTCTGAGGCGGCGATGGCGCGGCATTGGGACGAGAAGAATGTTCACGGTAGACCGATAATAAACGAGACTGGCTTTAGGCATTTATACTTATACAATACTCGTATGTGTATGTCGTTGAATAATAATAAAATAAATAGAAAGAAAAATAATATATTTATATAGAAGTAGAAATGTCGGAGATGAAGGTGCAAGTGAATAATCCACATGATGTGCTTTTGTTTATAAATATAAGTGCAAGATTTTTCAAACGTATTATAAATAATGGAAATGATTGTGGTATTGTGGTGTGTACGGGGAAAGAAGTGAGAAAGGAACAAACGGAGAAATTCTATTGTGAGTAGAGGCCAAAGTCCTCGCCAATGATGTTGTAGAATTGATGAACGGAATCGTTGATAGGATAAATTCCATTTGGAGTAAATATGCGCTTGGCTATTTCACAGCGACGAGAACGTACCTTATTGACTTATTGCGAATGAAATTGCACGCTTATATATATATGTATGTACACATGCAAACTATAATGTGAGTATATAGATATATAATTGACGTTATTGAACGAGCCGTGAAGAAAATGTAGGAAGTGGATAATGTAGGTAAAGAGAAAATATAGCGTAACAAAAAAAAAAAAAAAATTGGCAAAATAGGAGGATGAGAGATGAAAAAAGAAAGAGTAGAGGAAAATAAATGTCTGAGTACAGTAATATAATAGAACTGAATGCGCATATAGTATCTACAATGATTGTAAAAAAAAGAAAAAAAAAAAGAAAAAAATATTGAAATAAATAAGAAAAAAAGAAAAAAATGCACATTTATATGAGAAGTGAAGAAAAAAATATATAAATGTATATATAAAGGATAAAAGATTGAAGAAAGTAAAAAATAATAATAGAGTATTTGAAGTAAATAATAGTAACAGGGTAATATAAAATATATTTATATAATGTACTTGATATTTACACACTTTCAGACCATATATTTTTGCAAATAGACATGGAAAAAAAAAAAAAAATGATATAAAGTAACATAAAGGATTCGTGTTTATTTATTTATTTATTATTATTTTCTCAAATATTATATCAATAGATAAATATAATATTTTTTTGAAATTTCTGATCGTGAGAGATGTAATGAAGCAAACAAATTCATTTAATTTCTTTTTTTATTTCAAAAAAATATATTTCTACCGCTACTTTATATTATTTTCAAAAAACAGAAAGAGATGTATTTAATATTCATACTCCAATAAATGAATATAAATATAATTTCATCATATCACTTTATACATTCATTTATTTATTTATTAATTTTTTTTTTTTTGTTCTCTTGACTGTTATATTCGTGAAAGCGGTTTAGTCCAATTGCATTATTTACACGCAGAATGCGCGACATCATTGCTCTCACCTGATAGCTTTCTCTCCTCATTATACTATCATTCTTTCTCTTTTTTCTGTTTCTTCTTTATTTATTTATATATAAATATATATATATGAGTGTGTATGTGATGGTATTAAAGTGACGCGATGTGTGAGATATGATATCATGACAAGCCAAGTCAAGTTCGCAGAGAAACGATGAGCTCCGCAGAGACTGTAAATGCCAACCGCGAACATATAACCGGACAGAATATGAAGGGATGAATACCGAACTTGAAATTCTGTATTGTCGTATTTTGTTCTTACTATATATACGTTTATATCTTACATCATATATATACTGTGTGTACCAACTATTTTTTTTTTTATTCTTCTTATTTTCTCTGTCTCAACACTCTCTCGCCTTCTTTTATATACATCTATATATATATATTCTGTAAGCTCAAAGAGTCTCACTCGCGCATTCCAGATGCCTTTTTATGTCACAGCTGTTACTTCTTCTCTCTTTCACCTCTATCTTACGATTGCAATGCCGCTTCATATGAGCGCATATATAGATATACTTTTTTTTTTTTGTTTTTTCATTTTTATTATTTATTTCTCTTCTTTCCTTTTGTTTTTATATCATATCTTGGCAGT
Source organism: Dinocampus coccinellae (assembly GCA_963920625.1). Taxonomy (NCBI): domain Eukaryota; kingdom Metazoa; phylum Arthropoda; class Insecta; order Hymenoptera; family Braconidae; genus Dinocampus; species Dinocampus coccinellae. The sequence goes on from OY987184.1 coordinate 17,819,880, forward strand.
ATTGTGTTTTGATTTCTAGTTTATATCCAATATATGTATACAATGCAATAAAATATCAGTTTTTTTTTTATTCTATATACATTTTTTTTTTTTTTTTTTTTCTTTATCATTGTGTATTGTATATATTGAAGATATGTATTTATTTATTTATTCATATTGGTTGTGAGTAGTTAATATTTTTATTAAATGAAAGTGAAGAAGAGTGGGAAAAAATTAATGACAATAATGAGTTGAAATTAAAATTCAATTATAGTTGAATAATTCAGATGAATTTGTTATTTGTTATTTCATTAGAATCATGAAAAAAAAAAAGCATATGAAACTGTCAAACAAAAAAAGATAAAATATAAATAAAAATTTATTTATAATAAATGATGGGATATATTGAAATAGATTACACTACATAGGCAGTAGAAATCACTTTACTCATTCTCTTGATTTTATTTTTTTGTCACTTTAAGGAGAATATATTAAATTGTGAACAAGTGGATAGATGTATATGAGTATTTATATGTTGAATGCGAAGTGAAATGAGTGTTAAATTATGCAGGAGAATGAGAGAATGGCAATGGCAAATGACAAGAACGAGAAATGGGAATATTTATTTCGTATCTTTCATTTTCCCTTCCTGTGATCTCTATATACATATACGTACATATATGAATACATTATATACTGAATATATATATATATATCACACATACATAGAGTATATGTAACCACAGAAATAAACATGGGCAAGCCCACCACTCAATAATAATTAATTCAACACAATCCTAAGGTTGATTGATGTTCCATTATCAATTCCATCAGTGAGCAATATTAAAATTTTGGATAATAGTGAAACGATTTGCCCATTTTTTTTTTTTTTCTTCTTTTTTTCATCAATTTCGTTTATTTACCTTTAAATTATGTATATAAAAATTTTATGAAGTGCATACATTTAATTTTTGTGAAATGAATAAAAAAAATTTTATTATCGTACTAAATGAAGTGATTAAATAAAAATTTAAAGTGTAAAAAAAAGATTATTATTATTTTTTTTTTCATAGAAATCCGTGTATCAGATAATTTTACGAATTAAAAAATGTCGAATCAGTTGAATAATAAAATGTATTTCACTGTATTAATTAATATCAACATAAAAACTAATTATCAATAATTGATCAATAAATTATAATAAATTAACTATAAATGTTATTAATTAATTAATAGAAAATAATCAAATTATATTAATATTGAAACAAAATATTGATCAAATAGAAAATTTCAGAGAGAATTATACGTCAGACGTGTTATCACAATCGAGTATGAACAGTAATAGGACGCCAGCAGGCATAAGCAACAACAACTAATATTATTTTCTCCACAATACATCCTAACCCAACTTAATAATAATTCCAGTGTATGGAAATTGTGTGAGAGAATAGCAATAGTCGGGAGGATAACGAAATAGTAATGAAATATCAGGTAATAATTTTTTTTTGTTTAATAGTATAAAATCGTGTAATTTTATTCTTCATTTGCACAATCAAAATTTAATTTCATTTCCAAAATAATAATAATTCACAATCACTTTAAAATATAATATACATATTTACTAACAAATCTATATATGGTATTTACCTGTAATTTTATATTTTTCTAATTCACTCTGTTTAATAAATTATTTGTATACAAATACAGACTATTCTTACATTCATTTAAATTCTTATAGACTCAATATTATATACACGTCCACTCACAAACTATATATATATATATATATATATATATGTGTGTGTGTGTGTTTATATGCAAGTCTATACAAAATAGATATATAGATATAGATGGTTGGGAAAAGACCCCCCGAGAATCACGAGCGCGTCAGACCGATCAACCATCCAAGTGAGAGAAACAATAATAGAGAGAGAGAGAGAGAGGGGGGGGGGGGGGGGAAGAGACAAGTAGACAGGCAGACATAGAGAAAATGACAAAGAGACGTCAGGGGGGGATGGGTGATGGGAGTAGCGAGAGAGCGAGGACAATAGTGTGAGTCCTAGGATCCGACGTGCGGGAACAGTTCCGAACCGTCGATTTGAATGGCATTAATTAGCTGGAATATGCAAATGGACAAGAGGGAGAATGGAAAATCGATTGATGAATATATGTACGCACTGTTCTTTATTTAACTCTCGTTTTTTCCCCCGCTATCTCTTTTCATTCTCTCTATTTCATTATTCTTTTTTGCATGATTTTCCCTTTTACTTTTATTTATTATATATATATATATATATGTAAATAAATAAATAAATGGATATTTATTGGTTTATTGTGATGGATTGATGGAATATCATTTGACTCCTCTTCTTCCTTTTTTTTTTTTTTTTTTACATTTTAAGATGATTATTTGAATATGCGACAAATTTTTTTGCACATACGTATTGCATATATATATATATTCGAATTCCGTCTGTTGGGTGTCTATGTGTGTGTGTATGAGTTCATAAATATTCCAAGTTAAAGTGTTGAATTAAATTTGAAACAATGATAAAAGAAATAACTCAATATTCAAAGGTTTAAAAATAAAGTTTTTTACGTTTGAATGTAAAGTATTTTTTCGTTGTACAACAAACTATCTGCATAATGAAATTTTTTTTTCTTATATAGATATATATTTTTTCTCTGCATTTTTATTCTTTATCCCTCTTATTTCATATCTCTACACAAGCTAGACAAATTTATTTTACTTATATATATATGTATTTGCTCGCAGTTTGGATAATCGCGACAGTTGAATTAAATTCTCAGAACAATTATTTCTGAAACTACAGAGTGTATAAACATGAAAAAGTATATATAAATGTATATAAATGTATTATAGGGTTTTTTTTTGCCGGTCACTGCATGTTTTTAAAAATGAAAAAAAAAAAAAAAAATGATATAACAAAACAAAATGAACTTGATGTTTTTTCTCGCTTTCTTTCTTCCTATTTTTCACTTGCAGTTTTTTTTTTTTTTTTTCCTTTTTTTTCATTCCCGTTATATTTCAGTGGTTTTTTAGTTTTCCTCTCGCTCTCATTCTTTCTGTACGCGCTGATGGACTTTAGCGCAAGGGTATTTCAACACGACTGTTCGTATGGACGATGTAAGTGTAAACGAGTGTGGTTCCGGGACACTAATGATATAAATAAAAGATGCCGGAGGTTGTTTGAGATAATAGCACATTGGGTTTACAGAGTTATCTTCTTATACACCACCATATACTCACACCTCTATTTTATTCACCCAATCCATTCTATTCTCTTATATATTTCTTTTTAATTATATTTGTTTTTATATCAAAATAATACAAAAAAGAAAAAAAAAAAAAAAAAAAAAATTCTACATAAAATTTAACAATGAAAATGAAAATGAAAAAAAAAAATTTTTTTTTCTTTTTTTACTACTGTATCTTCTCAGTATTATGTATATCTATAGGTGGATATGTGTTTTCCTTCTTCGTAGAAAACGAAAAAAAAAAAATAATAATAATAAATAAATAAAGTAGTGTCGTTGCGGTTTCCATGCATTTCGAGATGACAATATTGCTCTTGAACTCGTGCTACGTAAGATGTCCCGCAGGACGTATATACAGATTTCTCTTCAGCAAGGTCCAAACATTTCACAAATCTACAGTTTATATACATACATAGTAGTTCAATACCCGTCCATGTATATATATATATATGTATTTATATACATGTGCATGTGTAAGAAATACATGTTTATGTATAAAGGACACGTGTCAACGCTTTCATTCTTTTTACTATCTAACATCGATGAATATACACGTCGAATACAAAATTAACTTTGAATCAGCGTCTTTTACCCTCCATCACATTTTCCTCATTTCAGAATGCCCGCAGCGCAGTATTCGTAGAGGTGGGCATTTGGGTAAAATGAGATTCGATAAATTATCGTGAAGATATATATTTTTTTTCTTTTCTTTAATTTATAATTAAAAATCAATTATAATTTTATTCTATTAAATAATATACATAACTTTATCATAAGTTTAATTTCATAATTTATATATTTTTCATTGATTTCCACTTGAATTTCTTATTATTTTTAGAATTTCCGTGATTTATTTTACTATATTTCTATTATTATTCATTTATTTTTCTTCATGTGACTCAACTTCTTTATTATTTTTAATTTATTTATTGAATACAATTAAGATAAAAGTGAATAAATAAATAAATATTGATGACGCAGTATATGAGCATGATTATAAATTCCAAATTGTACGCACGGAATGAACAATAATATTCAAAGACATTTTGTGTGAAATAGGGTATGAATTTTTTTTATATTTCTTTTCTTTTTACTTGTATTATTGGGCCCGTAGACCCTTATATTTATCGTGCATACACACATACATATAGGACCTTTTTTCATGGGATAAAGAAATGGGAAAAAAAAAAAAAAAAAATTTCAAGAGAAAAATCCAACTTGCACGACGACAATACATGAATTTATTCTGTACGCGCGTGCCACGTCTTCAACATTTATGTGTATATTCTGCATACCTACATACTTTTTATATATTTCTTGTATAAATATGTACATATATATCTTTAAAAATGAATATATATATATATATGTATATGTGTGTGTACATGTGAGATTGGAGTGCATTATTTTTTCATTTTTTTTATTTTTTATTATTTATTTATTTATTTATTATTATTATTATATATATTTTTTTTCATTCACATTCTTTTCCTCACGCGCGCACTATGTCGTCTTATTCTCACATTCGGATTTTCCGCGTTCCTTTATCTCTTTCCGCCAAACGTTACCGGAAACTCCCCGAACAACTCCGATCATACGTGTTCATATATATTTTCTATGCATCTTTTTCTTTTTTATTATTTTCTTTTTGCTTTCTCCACTCTCTTCTTCAATATCAATAGCATTTTTACTTGTATATCGCGCATTATTGTACATAGATATATGTGAATACGAAAACACATTTGAAACTTGCACACGCGATCGCAGAATAAATAATCCGCTTTTCATGTATCAATGAACGAAGAACACGATCATTTTCGCTTCGTTTGTTTTTATTCAAGTGGTTTATTTCCTCTTCATATTTTTTTTTTTTTTTTTCTATTATTTTTCTATTTGTTTGTTCAAAAAAGTATATGAATTATCCAGAAAAATTTTTCAAAAATTTTTAATTAATAGACTCCATGTACTTCCATCTATTACAATATTTTTTTTTTTTTTTTCGTGCAATACATTTCAAAATTTTCATATCATCTGTTGTTCACTACAGATAGCACCACATTCTGTGAGTATCAAGTATACACTTATTTAAACAAGTTTTTATGTATATACACATAGATATGCGCGTGTGTGCGTGTATATTTTTTTTTATTTTATATATATACACGTATTTTTTTCGTGCAACACCTCGTCGTTCTATCCAACTTGGGGAGGATGTGAGCGAAAAAAAAAAAAAAAAAAAACAAAATAAAAAAATGAAAATGAAACGACAGAGAAAGACAAAGACGACACAGCAATTTTACGGGTTGGAATAACAAAGTTATTCATAGGCCGAGCGAAACAGTCGAGAAATACTCGGACGAGAGAAAAAGAGAACGCTTGATTTATATTCGCATCTGTCTTTCTCCTACATTCTATCTCTGCCATTGGTTTTATTATATATATATATATATATATATATATATATACATATTATTTTTTTGATTTTTCTTTTTTTCTTTTTTTCTTTTCTTTATTTATTTATTTTTTTTTCTTTTTTTTCTTACTATTATTTGTCGCCATCTCACATACCTCCCACTCTACATACTTTGTGCGTCTTATCTTTTCTTTTATTTTTCCGTCTCACAAGTCTCTAGCCGCACCTCTTCTGTATATTGCATTGCAGCAAACTCACACTCTCACACCCACTCGTACATTATAACAGCGTCTTCCTCGTGGCCGAGCAACTCTACTCGTTTCGTCATTTATATCTATCTATATATATAAATCTGTGAGTTCAAATATTCACGCAAGAGTATCGGAAAGAGCCGGAACTACTTTGCCACCGGAACTCAAGAAGAAATCCAGTGGGCTTATCGAGCGAGCGGCTAATACTTTTCTATCACTCTCATTCTTTTACTTCTCTAACCCGACGATAAGGTTTACTCGAAGTTTTTTTTTCTTCTTCTCCTCTTGCCCTCGACCCTTCTCCCCAATTTTATTTTCATTCTCCTCTCCACTTTATTCTTTTCTCCGCTATTTTTTGTTTTTTTTTTGTTTTTCGTCGACCTCACATCACCCCTCTCTTCATATACTACCGTCACCCACAGTTCTCCTCATGATCTCATTCTTTTTATTTTTATTATTCTTTTTTTTTTTCTTTTACCCCACTCCTCCATCGCCACACTGCACTCTTTCTCTTTCTCATTCTCTATTTTCTCCTCTTCACTCTCTCGTGCTTCCACTTAAACGCGCTTCGAGCTATTTAATCTCGTGCCACTTGTGCCCCGACGAGATGATCATTCTTCTGGGTTGCTGCCTCGAAATGGCTCGACCAATAACTCTACGATTACGGCTTATTCCTTAGAGCACACACCACCAATAGAAAATTTTATATATTTACACGTTTATATAGTTAAGTTGTATTGCTATTATGTGTAATATTTACTTGCGATACATAATAAACTATTTTGTTTTATAGAAGTAAAACTTATTATGGTGTACATAGTCTAGGCCGTTTGGTATGGTCGAATGTAAGCATGAGGTAGAATAATAAGTGGTGGGGGGGATTCTACTGCTTGGTCTACTGTTTGCTATTTATGTTTAGAATCTAACTACCCAGTACAAATTTTTATTGCTACTTCATAGCAAAATTACAATTTTATCCTTCTATATATATTTTATTTGATTTTATTCTTTATATTTTTCAATGTAAACATTTTTATATTATTATTATTTATAATATCGTCATTCTGTGATGACACATTTCTCACAAGATTTTTTTAAATACCACAACGTTCAACGCCACACATCGTTGTATTAAATAAATATATATTATATTTACTTATTTATACAAGGCCAAATACCATTGTTTGTTTTATAACATTTCAGTTCGTGAACACTTATATATACAAGATATATAAAATATTATGTACAGTGATCTCGACCGGAGATTATAAACTAACGTATTGTTCAAACCGATTGTCAACAATGACGTAAGTTGATTTAAACATTTTGTATTTATCTTACGCGTGCTATCAAACATCAAGAATATAAATGTATATGTATATTTGATTTAATTGAATAAAGAAACACATGGTTTTGTGTAGTAATATCAATAAAAACAAGGAAAAAAAAAAATACTGTATATCACAAAGTATTTTGTTATTTTTTTATATTTAATCTGTTTGCATTAATTCAGAGGAAAGTTTTGATTTTTCATTGTTTTTGTTCTTCAGTTTATTTATTATTTATTATTTATTAGTTTCAGTTTTTTAAAACTTTTTTTTTTTTTTATCGATGATAGTAAACGATTATGTATATTTTGTAGGTGTAAAAAAATGATGCATTGAAGCGATGAAGAGATGATGAGGAAAAGGTGTCAGGCGCACGCTTTTCGAAACACGCACACGCTGTATAACCTAGCGACTCTCACATTTATATATCACCCACTGTCTCTGATTCCCTCATTCACTACATTCACTCTGTCACACTTGCTCTTTCTCCCACTATACTGATACGTCGTGCTGAATATTATGGAGCTTTGCATCAGTTTATATATATATATATATATATCTGCCTGGTCGAACATGGGAATGAGAACTCGCACTCTATTTTTCTCATTCTCGTCACTGCAATACATTCCACTCTCTATTTCTCTCCCTGTTTATCCCACCTCTTTCAATTCTTCATATATATATATAGAGTCCATTGCACACTTCATTGGCTCGTACTGCTACTAACACGTCCGTTTTATATCCGTGCGCGACACGCACTTTTCATCTCACTTGCTACGTTTCTCTCATGTCACCATATTCGCACAGTATAAATTATATATACATATATACTCGTGTATGTACATATATAGTAAAGTTCTCATCGTGGCGCGCGGATTGAAATGAGTGACGAGGGTTGACGTACGCGCCGCTGGCAATACGCGCCACCGCATCATTTTTCGCACTTGCACATTCGCTTTTTTCTTTTCATTTCTTTTTTTTCTCATACATACACACACACATACACATATATATATATCGATAAATATGTGTTTATGTATTCATTTGTCGTTTTTTAAATTTTACCGCGACATTGTAGAATTTTTTTTTTCCTCCGTTTTTTTTTTTTGTTTCTCATTTACTTGATAATTTATATCCATAAATACATATTTATAAATCATCAATCTATTATAATTAATAGATTAACACGATTAATATATAGTGAGTTTACAAACGTTTCAATATCACTGTCATTCAATTGAATAAAATAAAAATTCAGACTATTTTTTTGTTTTATTATTTATTATTATTTTCATTGCTCAGTTCAATTTTTATTGTCAATCATCTCTTTCTTTAATTTTTTTTTTTTTTTTTTCTATTTCGTTATTCTATTCAATTATATTTATTTATTTTCATTTGTTAATATTATTTATTTTTATTATATGCTATAATCGAGAAATATGGCGCACGGAATTTTTATGAACGAAAAAACTCGAATTTTTGTTATGACGATGGTAAACACAAGATAGCGTTTTCCTGTGTTTCCAATTGCACACGCGGCGGTGAACAAAAAAAAAACCACAACAATAACAACAACAACAACAAATAAATAAATAATAAATGAGAGGATTCATGAAAGGAGTAGAGGGGTGGAGTAGAGATGAGACAATGAGAAAATATCAGTGAGAAAAAGTGAGAGAAAATGATAGTGAATGAGAATGGAAGAGGAAATGTTAGCCGGGCGCAACATCGCACACGCTTATCCAATGTCGTTTTCGGTTCTTGCGCGCACACGCCCCCGCTTGTATTTATATATATATATATACATATATTGGGTTATGAGAACGTTAATCTCTCTATACTATATATATGAATAAAAATATGCGATGGGATAAAACGCCCACGTTTGATATAACTGCACCACTTCACATGCAATACGTATACGTATGTAATAATCCAATGAAAGAATATGAGAATGAGTGAGTATGTTGTGTGTAGAGAGATATAATACATTGTATGTGTATAGATATAACGGAATGAAATGGTACGGAATGAAATGAACAAAGTTATCTCGCATCATATTGAACTTACGTTCATAACAGAGGTTTCACGAGTGGGCCGTTTGAATACACGTGGGCTGCACTTTGTCACGTCGAGAAGTTGCTGTCATGACCTCGACAATTAATTCTCGTTATAATAAATGACGTGAAAAATATAAATTATTCAATTTTATACGTTGATTTAGTCAAAAGTTAATGTATAATATTCATATATATTGTAAATTGAGAAATAAACTTATTAAATTTTTGTATAAATTAAATTTATATTTAATTAATATTATTATTATTATTATTATTACGTTATTATAATTTATAGTTGGCAATGACATGAATTTCACAGTATTGTTAACTATATTTCAACGAAATTTTATTCTATCTTGATAATTTTATTTAATTTTATCTAATAATAATTTGTGTATTTTAATATGGAAAGATTCGTGTCAAATGGCATTACAAAATTACTCGTACTCAATTTCCTATATGGTTTTATATAAGTATACAAGTATGTCCATATGTATATGTGCATGAGTAAGTTTATACAAATGTACGTTAGGTTAGACATACGTATCTACAATATTCAACGCCGCGACCACTTGTTGTAATTCGAGATTCGACGTGAAGGTTGATGGGGCCCCATTCGCGCCACGTTGAATGCGCACTAGTGCGCAATACACTACTTGTATACATATCAAGTCACGATTGTGTGTGATTATAAATGAATCAGTGTGCATATTCCAAGTGATATTAAAGCACAATCATTACGTAAATTCTTTGTGAGTAAACAGAAAAAAAAAAAAAAATACATAAACTTTATTATTTTTCATTGAAATACTTTTAATATATTTCCATAACTATATCTTCATCAAATATCTTAAATTATTCACCAACTTTATTGAGAAAAAAAACAAATAATAATAGTAATAAATAAATAAATAAATAAATGAATAAATAATTCAATCTACATGAATTTTTGTTTCAATTTTTTCTTTCTCTTTCAGATTTTTTTATATTTTTTTTTTTTTTATTTCCAACTATGGATGTATACTTTTTTTTTTTTTTTTTTTTCTCTCTCATGTAACATAAGAAAGTACTGGAGATATTAAAAAAAAAAAAATTTGTGGACGATAGTAATTTCATCATGAATGAAAGAGAAAATGCTACACTACAACAATTCATGCGCAGTGAGATCGTTAACAAAGTCGTTAAAGCTTTGTGGAAACTCTACCGCAATCAGTAATAGTGCGCCTTCAAGTCGTGTGTTTTATTTCATTATATGAGATGAGTATAAATGATTGGAGAAAGTGTGTGCGTCCGACCCCACCAAATAAACATGAACAAACGTTAACCGAATATATACTAAGTGCGCAACACACTGAGAGTCTTAATTCGTTAATTCTATTTTTTTCTTTTCTTCCTATGTCTTTTTTTTTTTTTTCTTTATCATCTCATTTCCTCACTGTGCTTCTCTTCCCGCATTTATTTTCTCTCATCAACTCTCTGTCACACAACGTTCTCACTGATTTATATATATATATATATTGTATAAAAGATTGGTCGTCTACACTCATCAAATTTTCCTCACAACAGGACACTAACGGATCTCATAAAAGCAGCATTTACATTAGACTGGGAGAAAATACGATTATACTTGTCTTTCTTACATATAAAATATCAATGAGCGCACTCCGACATCTTGAAACACATCCAAAATAAATTATATATAAGTAGATAAAATTGATGAAACAACTGGAGAAAATAACTACGATATTTCCACTATAAATTTCATTTCAATAAATAATATATATTATATATTATAATACCTACAAGTGGATATATAATATTTGTGTAAAACATTAATGTTACTTTATAGATGAGGAAATTCACGACAAATTTGCGTGAAATGATTATCAAACTTGGGAAATTGAGATAGACAATAGCGTGGCAAAAGCTGTGCACTAAAGCACATCAAAGTGTGGGTGCAAGTCCAGTATACCAAACTTTCCAACTTTCATCTGACGAGTCTGCTTTACTCTTCTGCTTCAGTGTACGGAGAAGATGCTTGAAATGAGAGGAGAAAATATGCACGTGAGCGAGCATGACAGAGATAATATGAGCACTAAGGAGATAGGGAAAAAGAGACACGACGATGTTGTAAGGAGAGGAGAGGAGAGGCTAAGACCGGAAAGTAGGATTATCAATTTGCGTTGATTACCTCAGTTTAATCCACTCAAAGCACCTGCTCACCTGCCGTTGGCAAACCCATGCTCTCTTTCACTTTCTCCCTCTATCACTTGCTTCTCACTTCTTTCTCTAGCACGATGTTCTATTCTCACTCTGTCTTTTGCTTTTACTCTTACAATTTTATCTTCTCTTTCTTCACTTTGTCGAATCCCATTCCCTCCAGGTATTATATATACCTATACGCCATGTTATACCTTTCATTCAATTACTTTTATTAATTAACCGGAGGTTCCGGAAAATGAACAAATTCAATTACACTCTCGTTATTTTTATGTATTATAATATTTTCTTTTCTCTTTGTTTTATTTTTTTTTTTTTCTTGTGTATCATTAACATATATTTATATATTACAATTTCTCCAATAAATTCATATTTATTATATCACTGAATTATAAATTCATTACAACGCATATCCAATTTCAATAAATTCATACACACACATATAAATGTATATATCTGTATGAAGAAAAAAAAAAAAAAAAAGCGAGGTAAAAGGTGAAAAAGAAATTACTTATAAACATATTTTCCATTCAATGTGTAAATGGATAAAACTCTATCGACAAATAAAAAATAAAAGGAAAAAACACGATTTTCAACATCGTATGAAACATATTTTGTTTTTTTTTTCTCTTTGTTTTTGACCCAAACAATAAAATTGAACGATCTTTATCCGCGAATAAAAATAGGCAGTTCAAGGCAATGTATAAAATATATAAAATGTATAAAAATGTATGAAATATATATAATGTATGTTGAGAAGGGATATACCCTAACCCATTATACGAATGATAATATCAATATATGTATATATAATGGTAATCGTTTGGGTAAAAAAATGACTTTATGGATGAATGAAAAAAAAAAATATATATATATATGTGTGTGTGTAAAAGAGTGTGAGAATTTGACACTTATATATATATATAATATGTGCAATTTCATACTAAAGTCCGAATCTCCTTGACCATAAAATGTTAATGTGTACTACACACATATATTATATAGAGTATGATATGTATTCACTTCACTTGTGAGTTCATTGAAAAGTGACGGTGAAAGAGTGAAGAGAGCGAGTTTGAATGTATATATATGTGTGTATGTGTGTAGTGGTGGGGAGAAGTATAACCTTTTGCATTTGTCCCAACGAACAGGGCTTTGCACTTACGCCACGAGAGTCCCGATTAAATTCGTTCGAATGCGACGCGACGTCGAGCCGTGCTCGACCGGTAACGCACACGGTTGCATTCCCTCGTTTGAAATAGAGAATGTGATGGCCAGATGGTGAGAGAACGAGAGAGCGAGAGAGAGAGAGTGAGTAAGGGCAATCGGCTGTTTGATGCTGTCAAGAATTTAAAAAAAAACAAAAAAAAAATGAAAATGAAAATCATGGAATATAAATAAAAATAAATATTAAACGAAAAAAATTAAATTGAAAAATAACATGGGAGAATTGGACACACGTGATTTAGTATTTATTTGTATGTATACATGATGCACATTGAAATCCCATTGGATTTTTTTTTAAATCCGTGAAATATCTACGCATCAAACAAAATAATTGTATAGCTATGAGAATATATATATATATATTTTTTTCTTTCTCAAAATTTATTGCAAAGCAATTGTAGTACGTACATTATGGGCGTGGATTTATTTTATTTGATAGGTTCTCGTATACAGGGATAATGCAAAGATATTTTTCTTGTTTTATCTTGTTTTATTTTTTGTTTATTTATTTATTTATTATTCATTTTTTTTTTCTTCCTTAAGATGAAATTTATGTTAAAGACGCTTGAGCAATTTTTCTCGCAATTGCTAATTTTTGAAGATATAATTTTTAATGAACAAATTACCTACTTGCTTGCACTCGCCAGATTGAGTGAGCGAGAGAGCGTCAAATTTTGTATACGAGAGTTGAAGATTGTGAAGCGAGAGAAAGAGAGAAAAAAAGAATAGAGAGAACTGGCTGATTGTAAGAGACAGTGTGAGTAAAAGAAAGTGAGAGTGAGTGAAAGAAGAAAAGAGAGAGGTCAAAGAGGCGGAACCGGCAAGCGTCTGTCTCGGGTATTTTGCTTCTAAATAACCGGTGAAGATCGTTAAATGTTGACGATTTACATACAAAGCACTCTCGACCTCGCCTTATACCAACGGTTATATCGAGACACGAGGATGTTGCCGCGCAGAGAGGAGATGGTACATACACGGGGTTCAATATCAAGGCGAGGAGAAAAACAAAAAAAAAAAAACAAAAAAAAAACCAAAAATTAAAAAAATAGAAGAAAGGTAAGCAGGCCTTGGATGAAACGGAACACCCATGCAGCGAGAAAAAAAAAATGAATGAGAGAAAGAGTAGTGAGAGGAAAGAAAAAAAAAAAATAATAAAAAAAATAAAGAATAATAAAGAAGAAGAGGCGAGGAAAAAAAAATTCAATTGTATATTAAATTGATCCTAAACCTATTGCCATCATTCTCAATGGCATAAAAATAAACGATTATCGTGATAAAAAAAACGAAGGTAAGAAAAAAAAAAAAGAAAAAAAAAAGAGTAATAATGTAATCGATTTTATCTCGTTCGTGACATTGTGAATTTGTGAATATATTATTATCAGATATAGTAGCAATGAGTCTTGATTTTTCAGCGAGAAAATATCCATTGCAATGATAATGAGAAGACGCATACATTTACAGAATGGGTAGAAAAAAAAAAGAGAAAAAACAGAAGAAAAAATGTAGAGGAAAAAAAAAACTGTGAATGTAAAAAATAATTGAGATAACGAGCACTGGTAGTGTGTGCGTGAATTCACGATACTAATTTCACCGCATGAAAAATCCCCAAAGGAGTAACACGAGAGACTATCACTAGCCCTTGTGGAAAACTCACGGGAAAATACGGCTCGTGGCAAAAAAAAAAGAGATGTAGTTAGAGGAGTTAAAAATGCAAAAATGAAAAAATAAAAAAAAATAAAAAAATTTTTTTTTTTTTTTTTTCTCTGTTCATAAACGAGTACGAGAGGTCGATGGTATACAAGAGTGTACAGTACTGGATTCGGATCGGAATCCAACGCCGTGCAAAATTGTGATGGCATTGCCTTTGCATGCCCGAGACTGTGCTACTCAGGACTTTTCGTACCTCATTGCCAGAATTTTTTATCTTTCTTTCTCTATTCCTCCCCAATACCACCATCACACTGTCTCACCACCCCCTTAGAGACATTTGAAACGGCCTGGCTAATTTCGTTTTACTACGACTACACAGCGATGCTGCTTTCACGTTTTCACTTTCTCTCTTCTTTTATTTTTCTCTTTCATCTCTTTTCTTCTCTATTTCACTCTATCTTGCATGTATATATGTACATATATATATATACACCATACCCTAATGCCATGAGTATACACGCCTCTCTCATATTCTCGTCGCGTTCACTTTTACGCCTTCCTCTTGTGTCTCATCTTCTTCACCGTCACCAACTCTTGGAAAATTGAGGTTTGTATGTTTCGTACGTATCCAAGCAGCTAAAAAGTTGGGAAGGAATAGAACGTGGGACGGTAGCAAGACTAAACGAGAATAGAGACAACGAATGGAAATAGAGAGGGAGAAAATTTAACGAAGCTCAAAAGAGGCGTACACTATGTATATACCACTCAGAGGGTAGTTAAACCTTTTGAAATGTAGTGTAAAATAAAACTTTCCGTTTTTACCCACCCTTGAAAATCCACTTCAAATTGAAGTAAAAGAGTAATTTTGTCTACACATATCAGCGAATAGAATGAATACATTGGAATTATACGATGACTTTTTGTATTACTTGAGAAAACTTTAATTCGCTTAAACGATAAAATCGAAGGAAACTAAAATTTTTCCGGTTGTCGAGAGCGAAGAACCATCTTGATCTTTTCTTCCTGATATATCGTTCACGTAATGATGATAGTATGTACACGTATTACACAGTTAAAGATGTAGTGATGAAAATAAAAAAGAGAAAGAACAGACGGTGAGTTAAAGATGAAAAGAGAAAAAGAATGGAGGATGTAAAGCATGAGAGGTCGAATTGATACATGGTCGATTCACTTGCGGTATAGATGAACGATGGAAACGGGAAGGACTCGACGACGGGGAAAAGAGAGCAACAAAATTGAAGATTCATTGTTGTCTGGGGAGCCCTCGTTACGCTCGGCGAGCCGTGACTCTATACTTGGAGAATCGTTGGGCGGCGTGATGTACGTGAGCAACAAGAAGAAAAAGAAGAGCGGAGGAGAAGAAGAAGAAGAAGAAGAAGACGAAGACGAAGACGAAGACGAAGATGAAGAAGCAAAAGCATAGAAAAACTAAATAGATATATATACGTGGTGTAAAGAATGAGAAGATAAATAAGAGAAGTGGTATTAAAAATCTGCGAGCAAGTTGATTCGTTCGCCACGAATAGGAGCACGGCATATCACGCCAAAGTGAGGAACTTCGGATTAATGACTGCATGATGCCGTTGCATTTATTATATCAAACCAAATTTAATCTGTTGAGTGTATTTGTAATAGACATAATTTCACATTTGTAAAATTTATTACAGTCTTAGAGGATAATGAAAAGAGTAAATAAAAAACAAACAATAATGTAATAATAATAATAAACTTTTAAATTATATTTTAAATGGAATAACTGGATATTATTTGACTCGATACTTCCGGATTTATTGCAGTTCTTTTAGATTTATTTAATTTATTTTTTAATATTTCAATTCTAAAAGTGTAAATTGTGTATCACTACGAAAACTGAGTTTTGAATTCACTTTTTGGCACGAATACTCAGACCCGTTTTATTTATTTATCAATTTTTTTTTCTTCTTTTTCCTTTTTTTATTTAAGTCCATGTATTTTTGTTTTTATTTATTTTTTGTTTTTTTTTTTTTTGGGTTTTTCATTTTTCTTTTTCTTTGGTCCTGAAGTTACGATAGTTTTTCAAGTCACCGAATGATAAATATATAAACGTGAAAGTAAAGTAAATACATTGGACTGAGAGCGAACTCTCGTGCAACAACGATATCCGCAAGTGCGATTTCCTGGCAAAATCGTGTTGCCTCTTATACGAATGTCGTCGTCGTCGTGGTTGTCGTTGTCGTAGTCGTCTCATTCCTACTAAGTCTCGGGGCGTTGAGTTACGTCTGCGGACAGAAGTGAAATTAAAGAGCACAAGAGGGTTTGTAGCAATATACACTTTGAAAATGTGTGGGCACGTAAGCGTGCAAAAGAGAGAACAAAAACACATCAACACACATAGATATATAAATATATACATATGTAAGTTTATACGTGTAAGATATATATATATATATACGATGGAAAAAGAGAAAGAAGAAGCAACCATAACCTTCTACGGAAATGGCCTCGAAACGCCAGACAATTCGTCTACTCCATTGATATGGTATGTACACATACGTACAATTTTGCGTCTTGTCCTTATTTCCTTTCCTTCACAACTCAAACGAGAGGCAACACGTGGTTTATTCAAATTACAAATATTTTTATTATTATAATTGAGACATTGAGATTTATTGGAATTCTCTAATAAATTATAATATCATTATAATTCAATACAGTGAAATAAAATAAAGGACAATGTATAATTTTGAATTATCTAATAAATCGTGATCATACGAGCATTTATCATCAATAATAAAATCATAGATTAATCATAAATATATATATACTGATAAAACACTAATGTGATGCAGATGAGCGCTCTGAACTCTCTCTCTCTCACTGTTGTCTATTTGGTCATGACTCTCGGATTGTATTGAATGGATTTTGCATAGAGGTGCGGTCGCAGATGGACTCTGAGCCGATTTTCTCTTCCTGTTACTCTACCTCACGCTCATCCTCTATCTTGGTCTTTATCCTGATACACAGAATGACGACATAGTATAGAGCAATCACGAGCCGGAATAAAGCGGAAAGGATAAGCGCCATGACGCTTTCATTCAGCTGATCTGGATCAGAATCACTTGCCACGATTCTATCAATAGTTCCATTACTCACAAACACATTTTGGTGAAATCTTTATAGGTTTGTAAACTGAAAAAAAATATGTATATATAAAATATACGTTCAAGAATAAAATTGTCTTCAACAAATACGCGATGAATAGATCTCAACAAAATTATATACAAATCAATTTTAAATCTTTATGAGAAAAAAATTATTTTTCCGTGCTACTCTTTTTTTTTTTTTTTTTTTTTCTTATAATTTTTCACATGCGTGTGTGTATAAAATTTTGTTGATGCACCGTTATATAATAAAGATGAATATAAATATATTTATATATTGGATGTTTTATGGAGTGGAGACAAGATTTCAGAAACATTAATCAAATACAACAAATGCCATTTGCATAGTTACATTCATGAGAGTTGAACGAGTAGTAGTAGTAGTAGAAGTACCGGCATGTACCGGCCAAAGACCACCATCAACATTTTGTAACCCTCTCTCTCTCTTTCCATGATTCTCGTTGAATTTGGCACGTAACAAAATGTCTAGCGTTATATTCCACCTCTACATCCCACTCTCTTACTCTCTTCGTCTTTCGTATTTGCCTCTTTCTCTCTTCAATTTGTCGTCACTGGTCATTAGCTACGAGCAAGTGGAGTATGTCTATGGACCACAACGAATGTTTCTCCACGTCGTCATTTCATGAGTGACCGAACGACCAATGGAATATACAAGTATAGGAAATGTGCCGGGGACAAGTATATACTGGAGAATGGTCGACCCACCAAATGAGCGAACAACGCGAGACAATTTCATCGAGAATACATTCCCCCACCTCAAACTTTTACATTCAAACATATATACGTTTTGTTGTGCGGGCATTGTGCCAAACGTGAATGTAGAACTCGTGTTGTCTTCTAAACGCAAAATCTTGAATATCACGAAATTTTCTAGAATAAACAAAACAAAATTTTTTTTGTGTAGTTTTTTTGTTTTTTTTTTTTTTTTTTTTTTTTTTGTTCTAAAATTATTGCAACAAATAAATTATGAAATATCTTTCCGTATTTCATAAATACTATATTCAAGAGATTTTTAATGAATTTATAGATATGCAAATTTGTCGTATACGTATCAAGTCAACATGAATAATTTCGAAATGTTGTATTGTGAGAATTGCAAACGTCATTTGGGCTTGACGCCAACATACACACGTTACTTGCATTATATATATATATATGCGTGTATGCGTATATACATATGTACATATGCATTTGTGCATCTCGCATATATATATATAATGTCTTGTGTGATTGGTGGAAGCAATGTCATGCAACAGCTGGGCCTTTGTTCAAGATTGAAGAGACACCGCACTCTTATTACTTATGCAGTACGTTACTAAAACAAATGTCACATCATTAATAATGAATATATATCGTATAAATTATTATTATTTGATATTTTTCCTTTTTTTTTTTTTTTTTTTTTTTTTGTTTAATTAATATGATGTCAAATAAAAATTCAATAATTCAAACCAATATATTTAAGCCAAGAAATTCATTGCACAGACTTTAATTTAATATTAAATTTCAATTCATAAATTTTCAAATTAAAATTCATATAAAATTATAGATAAATGTAGATGAGTGTGTGTGTGTGTGTGTGTGTGTGTGTGTGTGTGTGTGTGTGTGTCGTAAAATATTGCAATAGTATTTGCTCTTGTTAATTTTCTCTCTTTGTAATACCCGAACATCAACACCCCGACCCTTGACATATCGTCTTTTCCTCTGGTATTCTCTTTTTCGCCCATCTTCTTATATATCCAATCCTTTTCTTCGAGCTGAATTCTCAGCGCCAGTTTCAGGAAATCAAGATTAATGGCCACGACGCGTATTTTTCGCGAGAATCCCCACTGGTACCACCGGCAATGACGAGAGACAACTTCACGTAAAAATCATGTCCGCATTTCTGATTTGTTTTTTTTTTCTTTATAACTGTATCGTGAAACAAAAATTGTGAAATGTAACGTGTATGATATAAGAAAAAAAAAAAAAAAAAAAAAAAAAAAAACAAAGAAAAAAAGAAAAATTTTTAATTTTTCACAGCAGTAAATATTATAATTCAATATAAAATAATAACTAATGATTTTCGAATTGATAGAAAGAAAGAAAGAGGTAGAGAGAGAGAGGGAGAAAGAGAAAAAAAATTTATCCACATAAATAGTCCTTTCGCGTAAACATATATATGTATATATTAAAATGTATGTATATATACAATAGTTGGGTGTGTTGAAGGAGGCAGATAGGCAAATGCGACTATTAAACTGACGTACTGGTGTGTATATCCGGTCTATAATGTTGCATATCACAAACATTGCATTACAACTACGTCGAAAGGACGTGCACCTATATATTGCACATTATATGCATATCTATCACACTGAGAACCCACACATTAATATAAAGCGCACACACATATATATGTATGGATATTTTATGTGTAGATACAGTGCGCAATGCGCTTAAATGCCACAACGATAATCAGGTCCGCTTGGCAACCAAGTTCACTCCCACGCCACTTTATATACTTTTCTTGCACCGTTATTTATTGTATTCTGCAACTATATGGAGACGCACTAATGCAAAGAGCGGCATGCCAAGTGTTGTTCGGCGTAACAATCCTCCAACATCGGCCTCAAGGACCTCTCAAGTCTGCTTGACTCCATCCACTTACCTTTTACTATATATAAAAATATATATATATATATAATGTATGTGTATGGTACACTTTCTCTGGCGCGTCTCTCGATGGACCTAAAACTCGTCCGCAATTTGTAACAATGTCCGTTGCACCCACAGTCTCTTTTAAATATACAAGGGCCAACTATCACTATTTTCTACTATATATACGTATGTTAGTACTAAAGTTATATATAGATGTATTCACAGCACTTTACACCGTACAGGATTCTCGTTAAAGTTACGTTGAATTTTGACATTTTCCGGTAACGAACTCGCTCGAAAGCAGGAAGTCGACATGTATATTGTGGAGTGTTTGTTACGTGTGTTTGCGGGTCAAACGAGTTGTTGACCAGTAAACTTCATAATTTGTTTTTCCAACTATCAAGATCTTATGATGACGCTAACCATAATCATGATTTTGATGATGATGATGATGATGATGATAATAATCGTAATTTGTAGAATGAAAATAAAATTTATTTACTATTTATATATATATATATATATATTTTTTTTTGTTTTTTTTGTTTTTCCTCTCATTTTAGTTTATTTACTTTCATGTAAAGGTTATCAGCCACACCTTCTGGTAAAGATTGAACTTGAAGATAGCGGTGGTAGGCCACCGTTTATAATCTCTCATTTCTTATATATACATGTATGTAAAGAGAAATACTTTTGATATGTATATATGTATAGGTCCGTTTTATATCCTATGCCATTAATATTGATCGTTCGTATGCGTATAGTCCTACCTAACTGAGATTACTTCCAAACAGGAATTACTAACGTAGAGAACTTTGTCGAAGCTATTTTAAAGAGTTACGAAACTCTCAGGGTGACGATATAGTCAATTGCGTTAGTATGTGTGGGGGGTGGGGGAGGCGTCAGGTGTTGGTGGATTGTATACAGTTTTGTATGGCCGCCAATGCTAACTGCCATATTCCTAGTCATTTTTATTTTGTTATATATACTTTGCTCAGTATGCCACAACCTCTCGACGATATTCTACATCTTTTCAAATTTTTTTTTTTTTTTTTTTTTTCGCTCTCTCCACTCGACAATTTTTTTGTTTTACAAACTATTACTTTTTTATTTTTTTTTATTATTATGAGTTTTTTATATTTTTTATTTCATTTTTTATTTCAGTTTTTATTTTATTATTTATTTACTTATTTATTTTTATTTTTTCTTTTTTTCGTTTTTTTTTTTTTTTTCCCACTTTGTTCTCGATTTTTTTCTTTTTTACTTTGTACGTTATATGTAGTGGTGATGGTACGGGGCCTGCATTGCATCCGTTATATGGGGGATTGAAAATCAAACGAAAGAGTTTGGCACGTGTCAAACATTTCCAAGTTCTTTTCTGTTACATATAAATCAGTGTATATGTGAGTGTGTGAGTATAGTTTTGTCATTTCACCTCTCTAAACAAACCAAAGTCAGTTAGATGAATGCAACAAACTCGTTGGGTATAAACTATAATCTCGTTTCGATGACTTTTTTTCTTTTCTTTTCTTTTCTTTTCTTTTTTTTTTTCTTTCCCAACCAATTTCTAACAACTCGAAATATTAGAAATGTGTTGAATGTCACGTACATGTATATATTAATAGATCTATAAAATTTTATTGCTATTCAATATCATGGCTTATTAATATTTTTATTGAAAATATAATAATATAAAATTTAATTGTTCAATATCTGTATAACTTTTGGATTTGTCTATTTTTTTCTTTTTTCTTTTTTTTTTCAATTGTCCCACTTGAATTTCAAACAACAAAATAATTGGATAAAAATTACATTGACTTATCACGAATATTTTATGTTCATATGATAAAATAAAAAAGAAAAAAGATATTAAAGGCAGTGAATTCTTTTTTTTTTTTTTAGTTTGACCTTGGATGTACGCGCGAGCGCTCACCCATTTCACAATCAGCAGTGCGATATATACCGATGAGAGAAAATAAGGAGGGGGTGTTGCTCCTTTCCCTCCAAAGTCACCGTGTCGAGTTAAAATGGCGTTATCAACCAGGCCACCGACACACAGTTCCATCGCCAAAAAAAAATAACAGTGCGAATGTGTGTGTGTGTGTGTGTGTGTGTGTGTGTACGTGTATTTGTAAATATAAGCGAGAATGAAACAGACAGATAGAAGAATAACATGCGCAAAAGGGAGTCAACTCGTAATTTTGCATATTACACTGTTCGTTATTTATTTAGCAACAATATTTCAACTGAACGACTCTCACACGCGCCGTCTTCGTATTTGCATCTTTGCCATAGAGCTCTGTGCTCGTTGAGAAAATCTATATAGTCACCGTTGTGAGCAAGAGTAAAAGAGAGAAAAAGGGCAAGAAGGAATAAGAACGATAGAGCTACGGAGAACCGCGTGAGAGGGACAGCTCGAGGCTTGATTTAGTGGCATTTTCCCGGGGAATACTCGCGCGCGATAATTCAGAAGGACGCGCCACGAATACTTACCACCCCTCATAGCTCCTTACCCCACTCCCTCTCGACCTCACTCCTCATAGACACAGGCAAACACACACACACACACACACACACATAACCAGCCATTATTTTTCTTACCCGCTCGTTTCATGACGTAGTATAACCACTCACCCTACTCATTTTTCTCTCTTTATTCTCGAATATCTCGCCATTTGCTCTTGAACATTGCATACATGATCTAACTTGTTTCTCATTACATATCACATTTATATTTAATAATCTACATCGAATTATTTTGGTTTATTTTTATTGTTTCTCCTCCTTCCTCATTTTATTTCATTTTATTTATTTTTTTTCATCATTCTTTTTTTTTCGTTATGAATTCATAATTATTTACCATTTATTTTGAATATCCAAATAAATTCTATATTTATAATTACATATATATATACAAAGTCAATAAAATTTTATTACGTCTTTTAATATACCCACAAAAGCGAATAATTTACTTTTATCATTCCAAATAAATTCTCAGACGATGAGTTATTTTATTGTGACACAACTACGACCAACCACATTATATATAAATATATATATATATACATAGTATTTGACACTGAGGTGATCCAATAAACAATTCTAGAGTTGCAGAAAGTATAAATATAAATTTTTCTTTACTTCAACCTCCGCACATGACTGGGGATTTTGTGCTATTAGGGATGATACAATAGAGGGTGTTAGATGCTTTTGGTATTTCTATGTATATATTTTGGTATAGCACAGTGGAATAAGTGTCTGTGTGCGTGTGTTTGAGCCCTCAAGCACAGTTTTATACATAGACGAGGAATAGCGATAGAGCGAAAAGCAGAGGAAGACGGTCGTATTGCTTTGATGTTGGGATTTTACGAACCACAGAGTTAATCCTCTTGAAATGGAGCCGCAGTTGCAGGCGACAACGAGTCGTCCAAATTGTAAATGCACAACAAAGATATCCGACGTTAAGACAGTGAGATATGTACACATGTGTATATTTGTATGGATATAGTAATGGTATACTGTGTCCAGTCGCAATATATTTCCCCTTTTCTTCTAACGTGTATTTGTGTAATTTGTTGTACGTTAATATCCTCGTGATTTATGTGTGCGAATTAAACTTAATATTCAATGAGTTGGATTGTACTTGATTGTATTTAAATGCTCTTTATGATGGCTTTCAAAGATCTACACATGTAAATATATTTATGTGTGTATATGTATTAATAATTTTGATTTATTCTCCTTTTTTTTTCTTCTCCTTCTTCTTCTATTTTTGCATTGTTTTATAGTTAATTATTTGATGGGGAATAAAATATTTTTTGATGAATTTTAATTGATAATTCGATTTATTGAGAAATTGAAATTTTTTGGTTTGTCTATTCTTTTTTTTCTGTAGTTTTTTTTTCTTTTTTTGTTTTTATTTTTTTTTTTACATGTAGAAAATAAACTTGATTCGAATTGCACGTTTGGTATTTGAATAGGTCGTGGGGTGATGGCACGTTGACAGAATTGAGGTTAAAGTTCGGTGACTTTGAAATTGTCAAGTGTGAAAACTGGCATAAGATGTGACGTGCGCCAAGTTACTGAGTGTGACTTGTTGATCAGTTTGATGATTTGTTTTTCAATGGAAGAATTCTTTTTATTTATTTGTTTATTTATTTATTTATTTATTTATTTATTTATTTATTTATTTATCACTTATTTATTGATCTTTTTTTTTCATAATAATAAAATGAGAAATTGGATCAAATTCTAGTGTAAATTCTAGTAATTCAATGTTTAAATTATATGTGCAAATTTTGTCAATGAAAATGAGTAATAAAGTAAAAAATGTCTCATATGAAAACAGGAGGGGGAAAAAAAAAAAATAATCGGAATATTTAATTCATCAAATTAATCACAGACAATATAATATACAATCAAATATTTTCAGTATAATATCAAATAATTATAAATATTGAACCAGAAAAAAAAAAAGAAAAAAAAAAATATTTATATATCTACTATCACATAAAAAGAGAAATATATGAACAAAAAAAAAAAAAAAAATTCTGATGAAAATTACAACGCCCGAGAGAAGTGAAAAATAAAAAAAAATAAAAAAATAGATGAATTTTTTTATTATTATTATTTTTTTATTTTTTCTTGAGGACAAAAGGGATAAAGAACAAGTAGTGGAATAGTATACAACGCCCGTGGCTTCATTTCATACCGTACATATATGTACACTTTGGTATTTGTTTGTATATATGTGGCACTTGGCTCCATTCCAAGTAGTATCGAATTTTGGATTCGGACTCGAATTCTCATTCGGATTCCGGATGTCGCGTCTACTCCCAGTATACACATATATAAATATATATATATATTGCGTATTGCGCTACCAAGGAGAGTCCCAGAGTTATTAGAAATCCAATTGCTAATTTCGCCCAGGGACACGCGCACTCATGAGAGCCATATAAATACTCTCACCCCAAACAATATTCCCATACTCCTCGTCAATTTTCATCCACACATATCTCCAAATTCACAATTTTCCCATGGATATTGTGTATGTATACGAATACACATTATATATTGTAAAATTATAACTTTCCACTTACCAATGACACTCTGTCTATTTTATTGCATTCTTCTTTTCATTAGTACACCAAATAATATCATACGAATTCAATATTCATCTCACCTGAAACAAAAAAAAAAAAAAAAAAAAATACAAAAAATTATATTAAAGTAACAAAATAAATTTTTTAATTTTCAAAATTAAATCAATTATGATTGTAATAAATTTGTATCAAGTGTGTGACTATGAGAGTCAGACTATAGTTATATCAACAATGAAAACGTGTTTTCCAGACGATAAAACCAAAACAGAAAATTTCCTGAAGCATTTGCGTTTTATTATAATGCGGAAACTATCTCATGCATGACGACACTGAAGAGGCAAGGAGGGCTATATTATATATATACATGTATGTATGTATATATATATATATATACATATAAAGTTCATTGGCGTGCTCATGGGATCGTTGGGGGGATGCTCGAGGTCGCGCCTTCGCGGCCTCGGGAACCCGGCCAAGTGGGTTGCACATCCCCTTCGTTTTTCGATGCATGCACAGACACAGACACAGACACACACACACACACACTATATACATACGTTTGACACAATCTACCTTTACAATAACATTTCCGAGTGAATGTATATTATTAATACGTATAATTGTACATACATATCTACTTCAACTTTATACATACACTTTGAAATCATATGTGTATAGAGTGGTTATGGTATATTCAAGATCAGACAACAATTGTTTCAAATATTTTCTACAAGAGTTGGCCACAATTTTTCCTCCTCTCCCCTCTCATCTTTTTTAATGCACTTCTATACCTTATACACTACAATCCATGTATTTATTATATTTATATGTATGTGTATGTATGTAGAGGAAAAGTATCTCGAGAAAGTTTATAGTTCAATTTTACTGTGTCACAAGAATTTCCCCTTGAAATTCTTAAGCTCTCAAGGGAATTTACTATCATCAGTTATTCCAAGGGCGCGTGCGAGTGGACCAAATGTTTGTATGTGTGTATGTGTCCATGTATATAGTAAATAACAAAAAAAAAAAAAAAAAAAAAGAAGAAGAAGAAAAGAGTGTGAGGTAAATATAAGAGAGGAAGTAGATGTCTAGAGCCAAATATACGAAAAAAGGTAGGATGATGTGATGTAACGGGTTGAATTACGCGAGATAACGTTTGGCCTGGTGGACAATCGACGATTTGTCGTTGGCGATACCTCCATTCTCAGTGGAGGGTTCCCTTGCTGTCCGATCATCCAATTTATAACCTCTTGTTCCTTGTGGACTTTTACTACCCAACTACACTCGACTTTTTTTTTAATTCCTCTCTCTTTCTCGGTCCATTTTCTCCCACCAATCATCCGGCTCATTTTTCGTTCTTTTTCCTTCATTTCTATTGCTCTGTCGGGTTTTCTCGTGCTCTCGGGAAAATCCGTACAACAAACGATAGAGTGAGAAATAAACGGGAGAGGACAATGTCCATCAGGATTGTAATAGCTTCGATTTGGTGACACACACACACACACACACATATATATAAATATATATAGATAAAGTTTGGTGTCTATATGTAGTTTTAAAGGCTGGAGTAACTTGCAATTTATATTTATTTTATACTCTCAGTTATTTCCGTATCAGGACTTTATCTACTCTAAAAATTCAAATACGATGTTTTATATCATTTACGATGGCAAACACTAAAGAAAAATAGTTTGTTTATTTATCGGTATATATATTTATAACGCAAGTATATTTGAATGAAAAATAGGAGAATAGAAGTAGTGACTGTGCATATAAAATGTTTATGGATTGGTATGTTTGACTTTTGCGCATTGTCATCGTCTGGCACACCCTCACAACCACCAACGTTATGTTACGAGTTAATTTCTTTTCTTATTTTTTTATTTTTGTTTTTGTGTTTTTTTTTTTTTTTTTTTCTGGCTCCTCGAGTTTTCTCATTCTTTTTTATTCTCTAACTTACCATCTTACACTTTTTAGATAGTTATACATGTCTACCATCTCAAATGTTATATATTCACGCGAATGGTCTGAACAATGTTATTTTACCCTTGCGTATCATATATACATTGTGAATTCTGCAAGTATGCGCAATAAAGCCTTTTCGTTTTTATATCCATCGACGATATGCAATGCGAATGGACCGCGGCCAGCACATTGAGAAAGCAAATTTCGAGTCACGCCCGTGGCATTAATCATTCTGGATGAATGGAAGTATATGAGACGAGAAACGGAAAACAGAGAACGAAATATATGTGATGAGATGAAGAGGTTTGTATATATATATGTATATTATGAATACGTAGACATCAACGCGTATATAAATGATATACGAATTGTATGTTTGTGTACATATGTGTATATATAAATCGTCGATTTTTCTTTACTTTATTCTTCTTACCCCCTAAAATTCTTCTCTCTTGTCTGGATGAATCTTCTTATATCTCACTTGTACACTTTTCATAAGGAACTCATCTGTCTTGTGTGTGCTACTAGAGATTATATAGTATAACTCGTGGATATAATGGCCTTTGAATTTCTACAGTGGAAATATGGTGTGTAGACGATGTGAAGAGAAGGGGATGAAGTGAGGGACAAAGCAGTTGAGGAAAAAAGAAGAAGAAAAAAAAAAAAAAAAAAAAAAAAACGTTGTAAAATAATAAAAAGAGGAGTAAAAGTAGGAAAAAAAATATTCGCATATACAAGATGTAGAAGAAGAAGAAGAGGAGGAGGAAGAAAAATAAAAAATAAAAAATAAAAAAACAAAAAAACAAAAAAACCAAAAAATAAACCGAGTGAATACATAGACATGTTGCAGTGTAAGCGCTTCGTTAAGCAATGTAGATGACGTGGAATATAATCGGGACGTGAATGCAAAAGTCCAAAGAGTATATCTCAAAATAAATCAGTCCTATTTAAAATATTTTATTTTTGTATAAAAAGTTGTTACATTATGTTTTATTATTATTTTACTTATTTTTTTTTCGTTTTTTTTTTTTGTTTCATTTATATTTTTTTAAATTTTATTGTCGTCGTTGGATAGCGAGATTCGGAGTATTCATCTCGACAATATGCGTTGGAGAAAAGAAAAAAAATAAGGAAATAAAAGTAGAATAAAAATAAAAGTGAACACCTTGACAACGAAGATTCTTATTTTCACATTGCCCATTGCTTTGTTCTGCAAGATATAAAACAATGCGGGCGATCCTCTCTCTATGGGTTGTCTCAGTTCCAAAAAGAATAGTGGAAAAATAAAGAGGGAGCGCGTAATTAAAGCAATTAAAGTCCAAGTTAACACTGCGAGAGTGCGAGCGTACGAGACGCGGAAAAATAAAAAGGACTTTATTTCCAGTGATGGAAAAAACGAAGGGGAATGTGAGTGAATGGGAAAGACACATGCGTGGTATAGAAAAAATAAGGAGGGTAGATGATGCAAAACGAGTGGTAAAATAGAGAACGAAGAAGAAAACAAAAGGAGGAAAAAGAAAAAAAAAAAACAACGAGAAGAAAATGAATAAATAAAAAATAATAGAAAATGTAATGGGTATAGAGGACATTGGTGGGTTGGTGTGCAAGAGAAAACAAAAATGTTGAGACACGTGAGAGCTCAAACGCGAAACGTGAAAACCACCGCGGCAGAATATAAATTCGACTAAACGAGACCCAAGTTTGGTAGTTACAAAAACTTTTTATGGTGCAAAATACTATTTAGAAAAATAATGTCGCAAACTTTTTTGGGAGTTGAGCACCCGGTAGATTTATTACTCACTCATAAAGCTCCACTGGACGAATAATATCTCGTTGCTGATATCTTTGTTAATTAACCGCGTTAGATTTTATTTAATTTACGTGATGAATTTAAAGAAATAGAAAAGAATCATTATCATCACAAATATATGGAAAAATAATATTAATAATTTTTGTGTACGAGTAATGGGATAATACGTTGTATTACATTGTGCGAGTACAAATTATTAATTGAATTAATCAATGTCACTTGATTCAAGTTTTTTCTCCTCACGATTAACAACGAAAAAAATACTCGACTGAGTAACATAAATCAATAAATTTAAATTAAAAAATATTGATAAATGAACTATCTGCTTTCATTGAGTTGACAAAAAGTTATTTTATACACTTTACGTGAATTTTTTATACCTCCAGAAATATTTATTTACATACATATGTATGTGAATGATTTGAAGAATTATTGCAATTAAAAGAAAAAAATTGTATACAAATTTTCTTTATAATTACGAGAATTCAAAGTATTTCATTCATTATAAGTCGATTACATTTTAATTTTTTAACCAAATGTAACGTTAAATTTTATATGAAAATTAATAAAAAAAGAAAAAAAAATGGTAATAAATAAATAAATAGAAATGAAAAAATAATGGATTTTCGGGAGGGTTGTGATGGCTTCCCTGATGGTTTATCGTGCCAACGTTGCTGTGGCACTTTTGTCTCTCACTCTTCCTTTTCACTGTTTTTCCTTTTTCCTGTTTTTTTTTTACCCACGAACAAAGAGGGGTGAAAATGTTCCTTCAGTACAGCGTCCCGGTGTTCGACGCGTGGTTTCACTTGCCCTCCCACGAGTTAACGAGCTACCAGGATTTATTTAAAAAGTAAATTAGCTCCAGCGTGCCTCGATAATAACATCGGTGCGCCGCTAGCGAGAATCCCTCGTTCATTCTTTCCACCTCACTCTTTTACCCTACGAATTATCCCACCCTTCATCTCGTCTTTCTTTTCTGTCTCTCTTCCACTTCTCCATCCACTTTTACTCCATCTAGGATTGAATTATCCAAAATTGCACACTTATTTATCCCCTCGACCCAGATTCACATTTCTTTTCTTTCTCCTTATACATATATATATTTTTTATCTCGCTGTTTGACAATCAACCACTAGTTATTAAGTGCACCTCAAAATATTTTCCACTAATTATACACAGTAAAATAAAAAAACGAGAAAAAAAAAACCAAGTGAATCAGAATATATAATATACAGAAAAAAGAAAAAAGAAAAAGAAAATTATAAAAAATTTCAGTCAAGTTAATTTTAATATATTTCCTTTCCTTATCCTACGTTTTATCTATTCACTATTATTATTTTTATTTCATTTCCTCTCGTAATTTTCATATAATTCTTTTTATATGCATTTTGATTCAATACAATATAATTATCTTCATTTAAATATACATAGATACAGTGTAATTAACACTGAGATTGAACTGAAATATTGAATTACATTGTCTCACTTTATATATCAATCATTTCATTTCATATATTTATTTAATCCAACATTTTTATTTTACAATATCTCAAAAATACAATTCCAACTAACATATACATTTATATTATTTTATATAATCAGACAATGATGAATAAACAAATTATACAAAGTGTTGAAATTATAAAATGTGCATGTGTATGTTACTGTTAAAGGTGGATAATGGTGAGATTTTTTATTTTTTTTTTTTTTTTTTCAGAAATTGTATATAAGAGCCAATTGCATTTTCGACGCCTGTAGCTATGTCGTTCGTTCTTTTTTTTATTTATTTTTTTCTTTTCCTTCACTTTTCCGCATACCTCTTGGGCTTATTCGCTGTGTAATTTTTTTTTTCTCTTTCGTTTTCTCACTTTTTCTCTGTTTCAGTTTACCACTTTATATCTACGTTGTGTGTGGCACGTATACGCACGCGCAATTGTCGGACGGAGGGAGCGGGGAGAAAACAAGAGCCCGAGAGCCGTGCAAATAGTGTAGATTACCTTGATTAGTTTGCCCTACTCATACTCTATCTGGTATACCCTTTGTCCGAGAGAACGAATGAAATGAGTAAAAGAGACCGAGAGTGAGAATAGAAATGAAACGAAAGATGAGAGAGAATTGCAGTATAGCACCTGGATCAACTGCAGGGATTGGATGTTTACGAAAGAATCTTTTTTCTTTTTTTTTCTTTTTTTGTGTTATTTTAGTTTTCTATTTTTTCATGAAAATCTGTGAAATAGAGAACATTTTTGGACGTTACGTGAAGCTTTGCACGAAATGAAAATTGAAATAAATTCACGTACATAGTAAAGAAAATTTTTATTGACAATTGGTATTATGCACATGTATATATTTTTATCTATTCATTTATCTACGTATTCAGCATTTATTCATGTTTATTGAGTGGAAAAAGTAGTAATCCGCGATTATAGTCAGACATATACTGTATTACATCTAGTGTCGATAGTCTGTATGTGTGCATGTGCGTGTTCGTGACGAAGCCAATGCCAACGACGATAATGTCTGTTTACCTCTAGAGAGATCTCTTGAATTTCTCTTCTTCTCATTCACTACTCTTATGCCCGCACACTCTATAAGTTCGTTAGGTCCCTTCTACCAATTTTCACTTTGGCAAAATTTACGAGCACCTAAAAGGTTGCTGAGCCGCGACTTCCTCTTTCTGAGCTATCGCCTCTTTGCCTCTACCCTTCTTTGTTACATTACGTCTTTTTTTTTTTTTTTTTGTATTTTTTTCTCACCTACATCTTCGTTTTCGTACGCTCTTTTTTGATCACTTCGTATCATGACAAGAGGAAAATATATATCCCGAGAAAAAAAAAAAAGAAAATTTCTTTTTTTTTTTTTTTCTTTCCACTCTTTTTCATCTATATCATCTTGAATAAATGGATTCATTATATTTACACAATTTATATGTCTACGTGAAAAATTTCATGACAATTATTTATTTTTATGTATATTATTATTTAGAATTGTATTAAAAATATTATTGAATATTTTTATTCAGTGATTCGTGGAAATTTGATGTATTGGAGAAAATACGATGAAATTCATAGATATCCGAGAGTTGAAGCGAGTTTACAACCATCGGACTAACCCGATCACTCTCTATTAATTTCAATACGTCGACGATGTACATTATATTATATTATATATATATATATACTCGTATATAGATTGGCAAAAGCCCGGCAGGCACATTACATTCAACTGAATGCCACAACTCTCTGGCCGCTGACAAAATGTTGTCATTCGCGGCTTATCTCACCGCACTGTAGATTCTCTGAACGTTAGTATGTTGCTGACACAAACTGAGAGTAAGGGAAATCACAAAACTTATTGCACAGTATCCTACGAACGGAATTCACCCACAGAATCTGATGGTGAGTTGAGTTTCAGTTTGAGTATGCTACAATGATCAACATTATAAAATAACATTCGAGAAATTTTTCAAATTTCAAATTCACAAGTCACTTATTCCAATTCTAAAATATTCATGATATAATTATAATGAAAATAATTACTGATAAATACTGCAATTAGTAGAATGAAAAAAATTTTCACTTTTATAACATAAATAGACAAATATTTTTTTTGTTTTTGTTTTTTTTTTATGATTGATGAGATCACGTGGCTTTTATTCACTGACCTCGATAATAGAGAAATAATATGAAAATTGGTTGAGAATTGAGAGGATCGAGAAGTGGATGAGATGAGTGAGTGTAAAGTCTTTGGCTCTTTTTGATGCATACAATAAGGAAGAAAAAGACAAAGTACGAAAAAAAGACAGATTCACTAAGAAAGACGACGTCGACGACGACTCTAATGTTCTGCCTTGCTTCACCCACCGACATCATTTATCATCTGAAGAGAATGGAAAGGGTCTTCTTCTATATATATATGTATACATACATATAATCATAATGTAAGTGTATATGTATATCGAAGGAAGGAATGAGTAACGATAGATGGAAACTGTTGCTTTACACTAGCTCAACTGAACGTGCCATCATTTGAGCGGGTATAACGCAATACGGCAACTTGAACTTTACTCTCTCTCTCTCCCTTATGAATTTTTAAAAATAACAATAATCTAAACTCACATTGATCATCGTCAATTCGAATATACATATACTATTATATTTATTATTTTATAACTTGCAGTATTTACAGAACAAAAAAAAAAAACATATATATCTGTATTAGAAGATGTTTTTACATAATGCTCCTCTTCGTATCTATTTTTGTGCTCTACTTATATCCACAAATAAATAAATAGAGGAGCAAAAAACAAAATAAATAAATAAAAAGTGATGGTATCTTGTATTTGAACAAGAGAAAGCGATAACTCTCGGATTTAACAAAGTATATCATTTACCTTTATAAACTTTTCACAATACATATATTATTTTACATTTATATATATGTATATATGTATTGTTGAAAGAAATGTCTGTGAATATACTTGAGAGCTGTAAACTTAAGACGATGATATCGTGAAAAGAGCCCTTGAATATATATGTGTATTTATATGTTTATCTGACGAGGGGTATTTTAACGCCAGTGTGTATTTATTGGAGTGAGCTTTATGTATCGGTTCTCAACATTTATAGATATATATCGTTTAATAATGTTGGCCATTGGTATTGTGGATGAGACACTGAGAAAAAGCCTTTCACTGTAGGGCGATTTGAGTGAGACGAGAGGCTACTAAGCAGGAAGGCGATTATCTCGAGGAGTCTATAATGGACTAAGTTGGATACTTTATATCGAGTGAAAAAACTCGAATAATACAGAATACAGAATTAAAAGAAGACGGGATTGTATTACTAATGGATAGTTAATTCTAAAGTGCAAATGAGTATTGATGAATTGAAATTTTTTTTTTATCAATACAATTACAAATTTATTTTTAATACAAATTAATATAAAACAGTAGATAAAGTGTTATAATTTTTTTATTGATTCAACAATATTTTTATGTAACTTAAATTTATGATTAATTATTTAATGCATATTCAATATAAATTTGTGATAGTTAGTGGTGAAAATAAAGAAGATGAAGATAAATAAAAAAATATATAAAAAAAAAAAAAAGAAATATAATAAATAGATAAATTGTTAAGATATAAAAAGTTTAAGATTAAAATAATATGCGAAAGATAAAGTATAAAAATATAAATAAGTAAAAAGTTTATGAAGGGTGAATTAGAAGATGAAAGCTCTTGAGTAACGTTAGTAGCGGATGTTTTGGAATTGTTCTTCCGTTACCAAAGTTATCAACCTACCAACTTTACACCTCAAGTACTTTGAGGTGTAAACGTTGAACGTGGAACTAATTCGAAATTCCAGGACTCGCCAGAGTGGCCCCTTATTTCGCGGGTGAATCGCGTTTATTGGCACATTGCTACAGAGGTGGAAAAGAGGTAGATGTAAAGATATATATACATATACATAGAAAATAGGGTTGATAGTGGCCCCAACGCCACTTGGTGGGTATCGCACGGTGGCTAATTGTGTACACGAAACTTCATCCGCTTTTACTTGCATAATCGACTTTCACTTTCACTCATCGCTTTACCGTACTACTTTACCCTTTCATCCGCCTTCCCTTGACCCTTCATCGTACTTTCATCTGTAGCAATCAAAGTCAATTAAATTTTCAAGATTTATCCACAAAACTTCGAATAATTTCAATCAAATTAATTACATCACGAATTAATTCCCAATGAAAATAATGAGAATTGTTGTCATAAGTTTATAATGTGTTAGTCATCATACATCAAAATGTTATAAAACTTGTTGAAATAAATAAATATATATATATATATATATATTTGTATACATAGACACACACGCATATATATATTGTACAAATCTTTAAGATAGCACTTAGACAACAACTAATTCCCGTGCGAGTTGGCAATTGCCTCGTGCGTCGTTGGAGAAATACTATATACATGGCAAATACCTACATATATATAAAGTGTCTGTGGGCAAGAGAGGTTAGGTTATAATATAGAATGAGTATGAGTACACGCGTAGGTTTTAGAAGGGACTGCAACAACATCTATTAGCATAAAGCCTGTTCATGGTGGGGCCCAGACGCGACTACTCGCGCCCATTTCTCCCCTTTTACCCCATCATGTAACAACCAACTATTGTAGCTACTATATATATATACCAACTAAACTATCAACGTTACATTGTCTTCCATACCGTTTGCCTTCAACCTTTCTCATTCTCCCACTGTTTAAATATCCCTCATGAATTTTCCACGATCCTCTCGTTTAGTATTACACTACACTTGACTCGTGCGACAATTTCATTAAAAATAAATGCCTCTTCTCATAATAATATGATATATTTATTGAAAAATACCACAATCAATACCTTGAACTTTGTCACTGTCAACACTGGTGTACAAAAATTTTTACTGTGGTATATATTATACAATATAATTTATCAAATTTCCAGTGAATATTAAATAAAAACTCGGAATTTATCGTTGAAAAAAAATAATAAATAAATAAAAATTTGAGAGATTATTAATAATTAGTTAATGTATTTCACATACATTAATGATAATACGTTTTTTTGTTTCTTATTCTTTTTTCCCCGTCAATTTGTTGATTATATTTAATTTGATAAAAGGTTAAATAAGAATTTACATTAAAATTCATTCATGCGTGTTTGTATATATATACACACGATACATAAGTAAATATTTATCAGTCTCCTGGCGCGAAGAAATATTCACGTAGAAACATTCCACGTAATGGACATTCTCTTTGCTAAAGTTGTGTTTCATCGTTGTTTTGTTTTGTAATGCTAAAGCCACTCTCATCTATGTGAGGACTTGAGTCCTTCTCTCTATATCTCGTTCCCGCACTCATGGCCAAAACATTAACACCCAACGATTACACTGCACGTGAAAGAGAAAGAAAAGTCCATGTGTTCAAATTCAACTAGGGAAAATACATATATGTGTGTATGTATAAGTGAGAGGGACAAAACCCTATGGGCAAAGACCCACACACTTCTTGAAATGGTTACGATAACGCTCGACAAAAGGTCGCCTTGCGAATATACACACACTCATGCAATGAAAACTCTTTTTATATACATTGGGAATTGTATACGTGTTTCTCTTTTCTTAAAATCAATTTCTTAAGAATAACAAAAAGACGAAACAAAAAAAAAATAATAATAATAATAAAATAAATAATAGTAATAATAATAATAAAGAAAGAGCAATACAGTAAGGGAAAATGTTAAAGGATAAAGAGAGAAAGAAACGAGTGAAAAGACACTTCTGAATTTTCTCAATTTTTGATTAAATTGTGTACGACAGTCAAGTTTTGTCATTTATCGTTTAAATAAAATTCTAAAAAACGAAATTGAAAAACGTGGGGGTTTTATACATATTTGTTGGATAAAGTTTAGTAGATGTATATCTAGTGGGTTAAATAAAACAAAAAACAAAAGAAGAAAGAAAAAAAAAAAAAAAAAAAAAGGGAAAATTTTACCAGTGAGAAGAATGAAAAATAGTAGAAACGATAGAAACGAACCAGAGAATATACATAAAATATATATAAATGCAGTGGAAAAAAAATTAAAAAGAAAAAATGAAGAAAAAGCTGGAAATAAGAAATGGAGGATAATCCAGCTTCATAAATTCTCGCGGTTGATAATAATTTTATCAGCTCGACCACTCCAAGAGCACATACTAGAGAGCGCCTGTCCCGTTTGGAAAATATCCTTTAGACGTCGGTATCACGACGGGAGTCGCATGAGCTCAACGCGATGCTCGTGAATCATGAATCATATTATAATGCGCTTGCGGGCGTATGGCTCTCGCTTTTAGTGACTTTGTTGAATTTTCTTACTATTCTTTCTTTCTTTCTTTCTCCCTTTCTCTTTTTTTTTTCTGTTCTCTTTATTCTTCACTTTTTGTTTTTTATTTATATTCTCATGCCATAAAATCAACCGATGAAAATAATATTCCAAATTCAATTTGAGAAACAAATCAATGTAC
Organism: Dinocampus coccinellae; assembly: GCA_963920625.1. Lineage (NCBI taxonomy): Eukaryota > Metazoa > Arthropoda > Insecta > Hymenoptera > Braconidae > Dinocampus > Dinocampus coccinellae. Next base: position 17,857,042 of record OY987184.1, read on the forward strand.
ATATCTTACATTGTTTCATCCCCACACACACACACACACACCTACACATAGTGAAATTCAAATATTTAAAAATAATAAATAAATTCAATGCAGTCAAATTTTTCACGCAAAATATTTATTTTATTGATTTTTTTGAATTCATAACGTAAACATAATCGCGATCTAAATTATTGATGAATAGTTTTTTTTTTTTTTTTTTTTTTTTTCTTTTCATTTCAGTCAACGTCAATATATCCACTCAATACATAACACTCAGCCCTAAAGCTATTGGTTCGAACAAGAATGGTGTTTACAGAGGTGGCGTTATCGTCTTGGACTTTACGATGTATCGTCGCACGTCGTTGTACAAAAATTTCCCTTTGGCAATCACATTAAATAATAAAAATTCTCAATATTCCTAAAACCGATAAGGCACGACAGAGACCTCGTCTTAAATTTCATTTCTTTTTCTTCATATATATTTTTTCCTTCGTGTTGGTTCCCTTTTTTTCTACTCCAATTCATCTAATTTACCACAAAAGCAAAAAAAAAATATATATATATATATTTTATACCTGATGGTGACCGTACAGCATCAAACTTTTTACGCAGAAGAAAATACGAAAAAATTACTCTAACACGCGTCTCCATCGGCACGTGAATTTTTCCTTTATTTTATTTCTCTCTCTCTCTCTCCCTCTTCACTCATATATATTTTTTTCTTATTTTATTTTAATTTTAATTTTAAACTCTACCTCATTCCATCAAATACCCGTGACTTCGTCAACAATTGTTTTTCTCTATTCGTGATTTTGCATTTCGGTCATTCTCACGCGCTTGGCCAGCCACTGCCATTTGTCCTTATTGCTATATACCAACAGTGAGAGAGGTATCCAACTAGTTTTTTTTTTCTCTCTTTCTCTTTTTTCATCCAAGCACAGAAGACCTTGGTCTACTTTGACTCTGTATAAAACCAGCCCACCCGCAACACCAATGAAGAGAAACAAAGGAATGTATTACGTGGAGGAAACTGGTTTTGATTGTGAGACAACGGATGATTTCCAGTTTGTGTTTCCTCAATTTTGCAACACATGTATTATATCAAGAGACAGAAAAATAAAGACAAATAAACAAGAGAGACAGAAAATATACATAAAGCTAGAGAGAAAGAGGAAGAGGAGAAAAATGCGCAAAGTAGACAATTAAAAAAAAAAAAAAAAAACGGTAAGTGGAAAAATAAAATAAAAATATATTTCACCATTTCCACTATATTTATTCTATATATATTCATTTATTTTTTTTCCTTGCTACAACCCACACTTTTTAATGTCTATGTTTTATTTTATTTCTGTTTTTTTTTTTTTTTCATTTTTTTTTTGTTTCGTTTCTCTTCCACTTCTGTACGCTTTATCTGTGTCGGTGATTGCATACGGATGGGTATTTGTATAAATATACATGTGTGTGTGTGTGTGTGTGTGTGCGTGTACATTCGCAAATATATACACACACGTATATTAATACAGTGAGACATGAGTGTGTATTCCACACTTGGTAATATGTCATTCAGCCCGTTTGTCCCGTTCAGACTCAAGCGGACTGTTCATTACATGAGCCACCGCTTCGTCAGCGTGTGTGCACGCCATTTCCAATAAAGCCAAAAAAGGAAAAAAAAAAAAAAAGAGAAAAAGAGGAGAAGGTGCTATCGTAGAAAGTATGTGAAAAACAAAAAATAATAGGGAGAGAAAATGTATGCGAAGATACAGATAAAAACTGAATGAAAAAAAAAAAAATAAAATAAAATAAAATAAAATAAAATAAATAAAACGATCACAATATTATTTTGATGAAAAATTTCTTTCTATCGTTATTATTTTTATTCATTTATCTATATAATCCTTGGGTGTATTGTCGTTTATCCTGTTGAAGTACAAGGAGACAATATTGCGGATATATTTTTGAAAAATAATTCCTGTCACTTTTAATTTTTTATATCTATTTTTTTTTTTTTATTATATATTTTTATAGATTTTTTTTTTTTTTTTTTTTCAAATTTATCTGACTGTTTATTGTCACTTTTTTTCCTTTTTTTTTTTTCTCCTGGCTTCTATTCGTTTATTCGTTGTATATTTTTATTTTTCATTTTTGTTGAGAAAAGGGATATAACCGTCGCCAAAAGAAGTAACACAGAACCGACGCGGCGTCTCGACCATTCTTTTTCGCGGATTTAATACCTGGCGACCGTAAGTCGGCCGCCGAGTCAACGAGCGTGGGACACGCGAGCCACCTCCTGTTATTCACATACATAGATATCTATATCTATATATATATATATGTATATATGTATATATACACACGTGTACACAAGGATCTCAACGTAATCCCAGTGAATCGTCCCTGGGGATATTTTACAGGGTGTTCGTCCACACCAGCCGTGTGTTCGCCACTTTGTCAAACTTTACCAAAAATTGTATATACCTAACTCGTAACAAACCATAACTTGACCCTCCTGATTCAACATAAAACTTATAAATCTCTTCAAAAATAGATGATAATAAAAAATAAAAAAATATGAAAAAAAAAAAAAAAAAATGTATCACAAAACAAAAATATTCAATCTCTTTTTATCCATTTAAGTCTTTATTTTATCTCATGACAAAAAAATATTATTGAATTTTTTTTTTCCCATATTTTTTTTAACAATTACAATCTCTATTATTTCATTCTTCACATATATATTGCATGACATTTTTCTCAATTGCTTGATCAACGAAGACACACACACACACACACACATATGCATACATACATACATACATACACATACACAAATCAATATATACACAGACAAAAGTTTGTGGCGGGTGCGTTCAATTTTACGAAAGAAAAGCAACAGCGAAAAACCAAAAGCGATAAACCACAATAAGCCGAGTTATATTGGACGGTGTAATATGCCGCTGTCTGCCCCACCACTACTACCACTACTATCACTGTCTATTCCTATACACTACAACCAACTAAGCTGATGGTGCTTCCCAACCTCCAGAGGTTGAACCGGGCAAAGTGCTCTAATAACTACTTCCTTCTACCATTCCCCCATACGAATGAAGAAAAGGATAGTTGCCACTATTCGTTGTTCTTCACGCTTTCTTTCTTTTCTTTCGTCCTCTTTCCCCTCACATTCTTACGTACACATTCACATTTAGCTTTTACCCAAACCGCACGAACATAACGTTTGCCTTCATACACATTCCTCGACACCTCTTTTCTTTTACTCCCTATTACATATATATATGTATATATATATATCCAATGCCTTTGTTTCTCTGGATTTTACCCATATTCACGTCTCCCTATATCTCGCTTAACCGCCGGCGCCGCTTCGCGACGTACCCCATGGGATATCGCAAGAGAGCAAAGGGGCCCACCAGACTATTGCCGGGTTCACGCCCGACCACGTCTCAAGAGACCCAATGAGAGAAAAGCCCGAGAAAAAAAATGAAAAAAACAATAAAAAAAAATGATGCGAGAAAATGAAGCAACTACGAGATATATATTTATATAAAAAATATATATATATATATATATATATTAGAGAGAAGAAGTTTATATCTAGATGTGGAGTATGTGGAAATATAGGAAAGGTATATAAAATACTGTATACGCGTACAATGAAAAAAAAAAAAAACAAAAAAAAAAAAAAGAAAATGAAACATCAAAAAAATATATGAAATTATTCAGTTATTTTTTATCTCTTTTTTTTCAGACTATTGACATTTCTTTATGCTGACTGTAATTAAATTATATCTCAGAGGCAAATTAATGATATAGTCGATTTACGATTTTTGTGTTTTCATATGTAATTCAACCACCCATTATGTCATCACCCTCATTTATCTCTATTCAATTAAACGATTCATCATAAATTCATTTCAAATATCAATTTTTATTTATTATTATTATTATTTTTTTTCCAGTTTTGTATTAATATTCGTAGACATTTATTTCTTCTATCGTAAACAAAATAAATAAATAAAGTATATTTCATCAAGACAATAATCCCCTGCGTTGTGATACATTTTTTTTTTTTATCCGACACATTTATATGGTCCGGTGAATTGAATTTCTTTTTCCTTTTTTTTTTTATTCTACTTTTTTTTTTTTTTTTTTTGCGTACTCCAGAGGGACCACCTGAGTGAGAGAAAACGTATAGACGCACTGTGTGTATACGTTGTATATATAGGTATAAATGTCTCATGAAGTCCAAACGGTGGATATAAAAATATATCACTCTGCTATAGGTGAGTATAAACATGATGGGTGGAGTATATAGTTGAGAGGAAGAAAGAGAAAAGACAGTGAGTAGACTATTACCTTCTACTGTCGCATAAAAATAAAGATTGAGTGAAAATAGAGAGAGAAAATAAAATTTAACACAAGATAAAAAGAAACAGTACGATAAAAATGAAAAAAGGACAAAAATAATGAAGAATAGAAGACAGACACATGTGAAATTGTGAAGAAGAGAAGGAAAATATATATATATATATTGCTCGTGGCGTCTAATTTGAGGGATAAGACGTCGAGTTATTGGTGATTTAGCCACGCATCGGTCGGATAATATCAAGACGTAAATAGGCGTTAGGATACAAGGAAAAATAAAAATAATAATAAAGTATATATAAAAAAAATTACATTCATAGTGGATTTATATACATCACTCGTTTATTCGTGATAACATTTTCTTTTTGGCATAGAATATATTTTATATTGCATAAAATTTTCTTGAATATTCAAGTAAGTAGAATCTATATAATGTTCGATATAAATTCTTGAATTGAGAAAAAAAAAATTTCCATTTCATCGCATTGCGATCCGGCTTAAATTTAACTATCTCTACCAATGTTTCTTTTTTTTTTTCTCTTTATTTTTCATCTTTTTTTATGCACTTTAAAGAAATACTTTCTTCGTTAAACATAACGAGGACAATGCAATGGATAAATATTTTTACTTTTCATAACTGATGAGTGATGGATGCGGTGGAACAATGAATCAAAGGAAAAAAAAAGAAAAAAAAAAGTGAAAGACGAAAGTAAAGAAATATTGTAGAATAATATAAGAAAGTATCAGCTGTGTGTGACATATTGAAACATAAGAATTGAGTCATTGTAAGAGATTTGTTTTGACATTTCGATTGACAACAGTGTCCATAACGATTGGATTTAGTTACGTACTTACAGATATATTTCAAAAAGAAAAGAAAAAAAAAATATGAAACATTTTTTTTTTCTTTCTTCTCAATCATCTTTAATATCTCACTATTAACTCATCAATGCAATAAACACTAACGACAATGAAATAAATATAATACTTTTTTTTTTTTTTTTTTTTTTTTAAATATTTCATCTAAATACTCGAGTAATTTATCATTCTTATATTCTTCGTGTATTTAAATACCAACTGCAGATGTTGATAATATACAAACAGAAGAAGAAAAAAAAAAAAAAAAAAAATCTAATTTCAGTTACTTATACAATTTTACTACTTATACTAATATATCACTTGTATTATACAATATGTAGATTTGTTCAACTTTATATTATGATATATTTCTCGACGATGCACCCTGTAATTTTCCATTGCAGAGTAATCGATTAAAGCATTAGGTTATTTCAGTGTTTGTTTGTTACGAGTGGCAATGTCTCTACGTGTATTTCAAGACTATACAACTGTCTCCCCTCATTTCTTTGCGAGCTTTGTAAGAGGGGCGAGGCCAAACGTGAATGTACATGTATACGTATAAATATAGTAGTTTTGCAATCGCAAAGGCGCACGTTGGCCACGTGGGACGGCGATAAATGTGCATTATTTAGCGGCACCGCCTCGCTCGTCGAGAGTCGCGTCGGCGCTGCAACTTTTATTTGCACCTTGGCTATTTGAAATGAAAGAAAAGTAGAAGCAGAAGAAGAATAAGAAGAAGAATAAGAAAAAGAAGAAGAGAAAGAAGAAGGAAAACAAAAAAAAATTTGGGAATGAAAGAAAAAAAAAGAAGGAAAAAGAGAACGTGAACGAGAAGAGTGAGTAGTTTCCTAACAGTAGTACGAGAATGAATGTAGTAGTAGTAGTAGTGGCAGTAGTAGATAGTTGATAGTTGGTAGTAGTATTATATAGTATAAGGGCTATAGAGGCAGAAACAGGCGAGAGAAAACGTCGGAGTTACATCCGAGAGGCCGTTGGGCCACCATTTGCTATGCATTGAATTGAATTCCGTTGGACCGTATACACGAGCTCTTCCACCTTCCGCCTATCTCATCTTCTTTTCGTTACTTTTTTTTCTTTTTTTTTTTTTTACTTTTCCTTTCATTTTCTACCTTTCCTCTTTTCTCTCTTTCTCTCTCTCTTTGCCTCTCTCAATTTTTTTCCTCTCTTTTTTTTTTTCTTTTACGTGCATACAAAATGTACAAAATAGTATATAAGTTATTTCATACGAATTGGACTACGTCGAACAATATAAAGAGAAAATAAAATTGTATTATTTATATTCATCATTTACCATTTATTCTTGTATTTTTATTTATTTATATGTATTTTTGAAAAAAAAAAAGAATAAAATTTTTTTTCGTTTTTATTTGTCGTTATTTTTTATAATTAAAGAACAAAGGAAAATTTTGTATTAACCAGATGAAGAATTGATGAGAATTGTCTTTAATATGGAAATACGAGTGAAAAATAACCCCATTCACGTGAATGAAAGGCCGCGTTTCACGCAAGTGACATCATGTGACGGGTAATCAATCGCCGTGATGGTAATTACAGTGCGTCATTACACATCGTTTTTACAATGTCGCATGTGTTTCATTTTTTTTTTTTTCCTGCTATATCTAATCGACAGATACTCGACAGATTTTACATCTCAATCGAATAAACATGAAAAAAAAAATCACAATTGAAATAAATAAAATAATAAAATTAAATTGATAAAAAAAAGAAAGACAAACATCAATTATTTATTTATTTATTTATTTATTTATTTTCGTTAAATATATCTACGTATATCTGATTTTTATTCATCATATAAATTACTTTATTTTATATATTGTAATATTTACAAAATAAATTGAATATCTAAGTAAACACTTGGATTCATCGGCAACACGAGAATAGTGTCTATTTTTTACGAGAAAACTTTACAGTCTCTAATATATATCTATACAATGCGTACGTGCATCGCCTTTCATTCTCATTTTCTCTTTATCTTCTTCATGCTCCTTGACTATGTACATATATATATATGTGTGTGTTTAGTCTCGTCTGTCACGGTGTAATCCGCTCGTCGTGAAAATGGACGCACGAGCTTCGAAGAGCAAAGTGAACAACAACACAACTACGACGTGAGTCGTCTCAATGTAAAAAGATATAAAAAATAAAAAAATAAAATAAAATAAGAATAAAAATAATGATAATAATATAAAATAAACGAAATTTCATATATATATATATATATATATATATACTATATACACATATAAAGTTACATTCGAAATGGCGCCGTGACTCCTGGAAAACCGACCGAAAAGTTTCGATGATTATACTCCCACGCCTCTTCGTACACTTATCCATTCGTGAAATTACCGTCTTTGTAATGTTACATTATACATTTATATTCAGTAGTAGTTATGATAGTGGTGGTGGTGGTGGTGGTAGAGGTGATAGGAGACCTCTGTGCCATTTTCCACATTAACCGAGCTCCACTAGACAATGTCGGAACAATTTATCAGTCTTATGCGGACAAGAGTATGACTAATTAGTCGTCTTTACCTCACCATATATTATTACACATTCTCATTCCACTATCCCTCTCGCATTTGCATCGTCGTTAAAATATTAAAGATTTAATGAGACAATGTATCAAACATAAAATTTTATATATCCAATTTTTCTATCTAGATTTTTTTTTTTTTTTTACACTACATTATGTGTGAATAAAATTATCACTGCATTAAATATTCATTTATATATATATTTTTTTTTTTGTTTCGTTTTGTTTTTTATCATGTGAAAAATGTTGAGCTGTATAATAAACACAAGTAAAGAATATTTTATTGAAAATAATAAACGAAAAATATATATGTCAAGAGAATTATGATAGAAAAAATAAAAGAGAATTCATAAAAGTGAGTTGATACATGAGTAGCTGAATACACGAGAATATTTCGTGGCCTCCCTATTTTCTCTTTTTCTCTCTCTCTCTCTCTCTCTTTCCTTCTTTACCTTCTTCCTCTCGCTCTTTTCTCTTCATTTGTCTGTCCATATTCTCACCCCCAGCCCCCACCCCGTATTTTCCAACGACTCATTCTCTCAGTTAGTTCACCATGAGCTTGTGCTCTCGCGACGTTTATTGTGTTTATCGTGTTTATGGCAACATAACGCGGCAGGTATTTTCTCTCTTTTCGCAATGGGAGTTACTTGCTAACACTCTACTAAAATTAAGAGTCTGAAAGCTCACAAACGTTTCGTTCAACGACTCCCGTGACTCTTGCTACTGTTGTTACTGTTACTTTGTATATAAAATATATTTATTTATATACAAGTTGGTATGGCAACGGACAAAATCCAGAATGAAAACATAAGAAACATTTACACCACAAATCTTATTAATAAAATGTAAATTATATTTTATTTTTTATTATTTTCATTGTTATTTTCATTGCAATAAATCATCTCAAAATCTTTTATTTTTTAATTTTTAAAAAATTTTTAATATCATAAACTACTTCAATTACTTTTTCTTTTTATCGAAATTCATGATTTACAGCTTTTGGTGAATTTTACTCTTTTTTTTATTTATATATTTATCTATTTTCTCTTTTCATTTCATTCAATTTTCCTCTTTCGTTGTACTCTACCATTTCTATTTACAGCACAGATTCCACCACAATAATAATAAACACATTTATATATATATAAATTCTTTTTTCGTATACTTCGTTTCAAGATTTATTCTGAAGTAATAATATTCGCGAAGATTCACAACGAAAATGTATAAAGAAGCCCAAAGGCGAAAAACTTCTTTATCCGCATATATTTTTAAGTAAGTAATATATATATATATATATATTTTTTTTTTTTTCATAGGATATTTTCAAGTATCGATAATATTTCTACTTGCAAAGTAAAAGACAGAGGAAGAAGAAAGTAATGCGCAGAAGACGCTTCATATATAAATATACAAATTTATATACATATAGTGTATTGGCAATGAGCTAAAACTTTTCATCTTTGAAACTAAAAAAAAAAAAAAAGAAAAACGGGTCGACGTAACTTTGGCACTTTCGGACCCTTCAAACATTTTGCGCACTCGTTCCAACTGGTGTGTACCGTTGCAAGCATAAAAATGGATAAAGTCACACGAGGTTTTTCGTATTCAATAAATATATAAACAAATATAAATACACGACAAGGTAAAAATTCATAAACAGTAAATCTAAGAAAAACAAAAAAAAGTAATAATAATAATAAGAGAAAAAGGGAAAATTGTGAGGTGGACATTCACGTGATCCCGTACACTCTCATGTATACACAAACAAATACAAACACGATTTTTTTCAATGTTTCCATCTACTCAATGACAAAAACTTTGTCTTGTTCACTTTGTCTTGTACACATTGACACACGTGTTTGGTCTCAATTTCACTTTTTCATTATTTTTCCTATTTTTTATCGTTCACGATCTTTATAATAATAATAATAATAACAGTATATATATTGGTACAATATATGAATTTCTATATAGATTTTTATATAAAATTCTTCTGTTTTTTTTTCTTCCATTCTATTTCATTTTATTTCCATATTTTTTTTTTTTTTTTTCCTCCTTTTTTTTTTCGTATACCCGTGTGTACGTACACTGCGTGCAAAAGCTATGTGGATAAAGGGACCTTCTTGATTGAATTGCAAAATAAATTTACAAGTGGCGAGTCGCATGCACGAATTGAATAAATTGAACGAGTTAACGTGTGCGCACGCGTTCTTGTATCAGCCACATGCAAAAGAGAGAGTTACGTACAGATGGAAATACACAACGGAGTAAACTTAACGTTCCACAGTCGACACGACGCAACTCTATTCGTTATATTTCTTCGTTTCATGTATGTGAAATGTATGTATGTATATATGGAAAAGAGAAAACTTACTTGAAGAAATTCAGTCATGGGGAGGAGAGTGTTCTTTATGTTTGTGATTTTTTTTTTCTCATTCTCTTTTGGTTTTTCTTCTTTCTTTCTTTCTTTCTTTCTTACTTTTTCCCCTATTATTCTTTTTTTTTTATGCTATACATAATGCAATATCGACTGCTGTATACGTATTTTTCCATTTCACTTTGATACATGTTCTTTATTGGAGGGCGTTCAATCCTCGCAATTTTATTGTCATGCACATGCACGCCAAAATATCATATACCATATATTATATATTCATATTAATATTTTATTTTATTATTATTTTTTTTTTGTTTATTTCCATCTTTATATCTGTATATATACATTTTTATTATTTAATAAACAACACGAAAAATAAATCACATTGAATTATCACGATTTATTTTCCATCCATTCAAATTATGATAAATAAATTTATTTAATAATTATTCCTATATTTTATTTTTCATTGTTTATTATCCGTGTACAGTTTACGAGTGACGATTAAATTTCGTAATCGATAAAAAAGATTAAATTTTGTTATTCATATAAAAACACTCGGACAAAGTGAAATGCAACGAGAAAAAAAAAAAAATAAATAAATAAATAAATAAAATAAAATGAAATAAAATAAAATATATAAATAAATAAATAATGAAATAGTAGAGAAAGAATAAGAGGAGAGAAAAAAAAAAAAATAAAAATCGAGGGGCTGCCCACCGATTAACATCGAACGATTGGTGGTGGCCAGTGGTTGGTTGGTCGTTAAATTTCGGCTGACCCGGCAATATACTCTCCTTCCCATTGTCCAAACTTTGTCTCTTCTTTTGCTTCTTTTTCAACTTCTTCTCCTTTTCTCATACCATTTTCATGGTTTTCACAGTACTATCTGTTGTTCTTTCCCTTCATGATTGCACCATATACCTCTGTCCCCCTTTCTCACCCAATCGTTATCACATACACATACGCACGCTCGCTCTCACCCTTAAACTATATTTATATATTTTTTGTCTCTTTTCTTCTTTCTTTCATTCTATTTTTTTTTTTCTTTTCTTTTTTTTTTTTTTTTCATCCCAAGTTAGCGGGAGGACCGTGCTCACGTACGTGAGCAATTACGTTGCCATAGAGAACGAACGGCCACACTGGAGTTTATACGAAACGAGTTGGTGGACTTATATAGAAGAGCGATTCCAAGCGTGTCGTATCGGCTGTGTAACGAGGAGGCCTGCTGTTGCCTCAGCTTCATCCCCCTCTTATTTTCTCTATCTCTCACACTCACTAGATCGCATTTATTCTCTCACACATACTCTTCATTTCACTCTAGACCATAGTGTACAGAATAGTATACTGACCACCCTTGGAATGCCTTCGGGAAATCGTCCCGGCGGCGATAAATTCGTAGTTGACTCGCGTAGTCGAGCACACTCGTCTCTTTCTCTCTCTCTCTCTCTTTCTCTCTCTCTCTTACGCCAATTCAATGTCTCTTTTGCAATTGGGAGGCATCTATATACAGAGGTATATAGTCCAATGCGACATTCGAAATTGTCCGAGACTCTTGCTCTCCCATCCTCTATAGCCTCGATAATCGCAATTGTGAAATAGAAGACAGACATTGCGTTACGCATCATGAATATACGCATTAGTATCTCTATAACTGTATAAAATACACACACACACACATATACATATATATAAATACAATAATGAAATATATATATTATTTATGAAGGGTATCCAGATAATATTGGAATTGTGCGTTGATGATTGTGGAATTGATGGAATAATTTTATTTTTCTACTTTATTCAAGAATTCATCTTGGCTTATTTTTTTTTTTTTTTTTTTGTTATCTATTGGAATATGACCTTGTCGGATTTTGATATAATTTTTTTTCATTCAGAAAAAAATGTCAATAGTTTGAATTCAGGCATTTTGTTCCTTTTTTTTTTTTTCACTGTGTACTCATGATGCAATTCGAGTAACTCTCGATAAAGTATTAAATATATATATGATTAAAAAAAAATTGATACATAGGCGCATATTGTTGATTTTTTTGTAGTATGTATATATTGTATGGAAAAAGTATAATAAACGAGTATTGGCGGTGAATGTGGAGAGGGTAAATCTTTAGCGCACACCGGCATTTATTAGAAAAGTTAGTGCGGGTATTGTATTGGGTTGGCGAGAGTATGAGAAACTTGCAAATTGAAAAGTCTCTGTGCGCAATTGAGAAGTTCAATGTTCGATGTTTTCTTCTGGGCAAAATCGGAATTTTCTCAATTTCTCATTTATATCAAGTATTTATTCATATAAACTATTATATATATATATATACTTTTTGTTGTGATTAAAATTTACAAATTTGTGTATGATGAAATTAATAATAGATCAATGAAAAAATATATAAATATCGATGTAATCACCGACCAATCAAACTTGAATTAACATTTTTTTCATTTTTTTCCCCTATATTACAAACAATTTTATTTTTATTATTAATATTTTTATTTTATATTTTTGACATTTTATTGCAGTAATGTATTGAAGTTGAGTTTGTCGTGTGTCATCTTCGAGAAAGTGTGACCGGGTGCAACGAACGTGGTTGAATTACACGATTGTCCGTCGTGTTGCGCAAAAAGTTTACGTAAAATAATTGATAAATGTTCAGGGCTCGTGGGAAAATGACCAAAATAAAAAAAAAAGGGGGTGAGAGATAAAGAGAGTGAAAGAGTGAGAGAGTGAGAATGACTAAGAGAGATAGAAAATAAAGTGGAATGAGAGAAACGAGGAGTGATTTACCGCTCACGAGGGAGAGAAAACTGTTGTCACGGCCCGGGAGGGCATCGCACATGAGCACGTGAGAGAAACACCACCAACACTTCAAATTTATACATATATATATATATAAATAGTTGGGGATGTAGATGAGAGATACATGCTATGTAAATATATATACACAGATACATGGCGTATAGTGAGGGAATAAAAATTGGTTCACGCTAACCAAACGACTGTCTCTCGTCGATTCGTTCACTTTCATATAGAATTATACTGGATGAACTAACTCGAATTATTTTCTATAAAAACCAAAGTACACATACACACACATATATATATATATTTACCCAAACGTATATAATAATAAAAAGATATAATTTCAATACTCTCACGTATTTATCGTATATAACTGAATAAATATACAATCAGAAAAATAACAAATTTATTTTTTTTGGTTTTTCTATTTTTTTTATTCATGAGAAAAAAATAAAAAGTTATAGAATGAAATAAAATAGAATACACAAAGGATAATAAGACTTTAATAATACAGTTTGCGTGACTCAATGTACTTGAATTTATCACATTGCAGTTGGTATATTGTGGTTAACTCTTAGCATCAGTTAAATTGTCTTGATAGTAAACAGTCAGCCGCACACTATATTATCTAATTGTTATTGCAATGACGTGTACTCTACAGTTTGTCCCAAAGTATAACGTCACATTCACAATAGTATCTATATCTGTACAGTTGAAATGGACTGTAGCTATTCTCAATTAACCATACGTGATGAGCCTCACGATTATCGAGCCATGCGCTCTCACACAAACATCCATACACTCCCAAACACACACACACACACACATAAATATATACATATACAGTTGAAAATGAATATATTCAGGAAGCACGAGAAGAATTTATTAATTTTACAATATATTGAGTGTGAAAAAAAAAAAAAAATCCATTTGAATGCTCACATATTAAATATTTTAATTGATGTCTGACTAAACACTGAGATAAATCACTTGTAATTACAAATCCAAAGTATTAATAAATAATTTTATTATTTATTTCATCAAAATGTTTGATAATTTGATTATTTATTTATATCTAAGTTGAAAGAATTTTTTATTTTGTATTTATATAATTTTGTTTATTATTTAAATTCTTTCAACAAAAAAATAATATAGTTTTGTTATAGTCGAATTCACTTTAAGCAACATCAAAGGTTGATTGCAGATATGGTAATAGAAATATATATATATATATATATGTGTGTGTGTGTGTTGTATTTCAGTTGTAAGCAAGAGAGACAAAGATCTCTGTCTATACACTCTATTTCAACTCTGTACACTTTTGTACAATGAACGTAAACTGTGAATAGCTGTATATATACACTGAGACATACTTTGTCAATTCATTTACTTGGAATACAAAAGCAGAGAAAGATACTTTTGGCTTCTTCCATTACACGTTACTTATATCTATATATAGCTGTGATATCACCACTCAGATGGACGATGGGGATACATACACGTGTATATACATATATATAGCTAGCGGTCTTGATGCGCTATTTTATCGTTGTACCGCGCCAGTTAGTCTTCGCTCAGAGGTCGGAGTTCGTACGTAAACGTCTCTCGGTGTGTGCAGCCACCTCAGGGAAGAATATGCCGAGTCTACTCGCAGTCGTAAATTTCACCGGCGAGCCTCTTCAACTAACTCTCAACTCTTCTTACCTCTCTCATTTTACTTCGCTTTCTCACTTTTACTCACCCCTTTAACATTTTACATTCTCTCATCCATCGCATTCCACGTGCTCTCACACTCTTATCTCTCTTGACTTTATACTCGTATCCGCCACGTTACAACCATATCCTCAAACGCATCCTTAACTTCCGTGTGCAAACTTTCATACGTTAAAACATCAAAATGTCAAAAAGTTTCAAAAATAATAATATATACACACATACTATATAAATATATGATATTTTATGGGATGAAAATAATTTTTTTTTACTCAACAAAAATTTTTTTAAAAAATTATTTTTCAAATATATAATATATATATTTTTTTATTATAATAATTATATATATTTACCATATTCACATTCATTTATTTATTTATTTAATTTATTATTATTATTATTATTTTTTTTTTTTCCATGATAATGTACATGTGGGAATTGATAGATAGATGTTCTCACCCTACGAGACATGAGATACAGTCAAACGCCCAGATACCTCCAACAATAAATAGATATGCATATGTATGCAAATATATAATATATTATATATAGTGAATGGGGTAACCGCGAAGTACCAATAATCTATTGGCTAATCCACGCCGTGGGGCATACAGACATTAACGCGCGGTGATTAGATGCAATGTCAAAGATAACCTCGTAACCACACCATGCAAAATGCCTTCATGTGTTAATTGACAATGGGGTTTACCCATATACAATCCCTATTGTACGGTCAATTAACTAAATTTCCCAATGCATCATGCCAAATATAAATGTTTAATTTTGAACTTTAACAATTTGCCATTGGTATAATTGTACAATTGTAAATTTAGTAATTCACATTTTCATCATTTCAAGTATCCACACGAATAAACGTATGTACAGATATATATTATAATTTTACGGTGACATTAAACAATAACATGAATATTATTTTACAACTAATTCCAATCAAAATATGATTATAAAATTTAATGATCTACAACGAGTTATATTTAATTAAATATTATTCACCAATAAATTTTGATCAATACGTATATAATTTATATTTCACAATAATATTACATAATGATACTAAATATTTATTAACTGAATAGCTATATATTTTTGTTGATATGTATATAAATAAATAATTGTATAAAAATTTATGTATCCAAAGAATATTCTTGTTCACGATAAATCCAATTGTAGAATACACATCCACAAGCTATGGAACGTTTATTTGCGGCATCCCAAAGAGCAACCCACGAGCGATAACTCAGTCCGTTTGTCTTGAATGTACACAGTCCGTTGAGCCGTACTCGTCTGATTTCCGGCATTTCTGATATTTCGGTCTAATCACGTAGACATTTCTATATAGCGATATAACAAGTCACAACTCACAATGTGCATCCTCATATATATATATATATATACTCCAACTATTATTTATTTATATTTGTATTATATAAATATATGTACTAGGATATGAGAAAATAATATATATATATAATTTTTATTTTTTTATCCCATTTATTCATTTATTTTCCCCTCTGCTTCAGTGCACATCTTTTTTATAACGAGTCATTTATCTCCAACCATCATTGGCTATTCTGTTTTTTTTTTTTTTCTTTATGTCAATCTCTCCCACTTTTCTCTGCTATGTCTCGCTCTCTTTTTCGCTCTTGTTGTTGTTTTTTTTTTTCCTTTTTTTTTTCTTCTTACACAATGTGTCGTTTATACGACGCGACGGGAATAAATTCCAATACGACCTACTCATGTATTTCATATCCGTGGTAGGGAAAAAAAAAAATAAAAAAATATATATATATATATATACATGTGTGTGTGTATATAATAATATAAAGACACGTGGAAAGAATTTTAGAGAGAAAAATGAAGGAAAGAAGAGAAGAAGGATGAGAAAGAAGAAATAATAATAGAGGAGCGAGTGTAAGTAAAGAGTGAAGGTGGATAAAATTGTGCTGTCTTTGAAACATGAGTAAGAGAACCACGAAAATTTCGTGAAAAAGTAACTTTTTCCGTTCAAATAACTGTTTATTTTCCTTTTAAATTCTTTCTCACTTTTTTTCTCTTGGGCTTTTATTTTTTATTATTATTATTATATTTTTTTTCCTACGATCCTTATTCTATAACAGAAACATTATCAAGTGACAAAGAGAAAAAATATAGCAAAGATTTTCCCGGAGATCCGAGATTTTCTCCTCGCATTTGCGTCTGCTTTTTTTTATATATATATATATATTTTATTATGAATAATATACTCTTCAATATTTTATTATCATCATAAATTTTATCGTTTATTTTAATAACTTATTTGAATACAACTGAGATTTTATAAAGATGAGAAATAAATTTTTTTCTTCACTACTTTTATATTTTATTTATCATTTATTTTTCTTTGCAATACAGAATTACGTAATTTCTATTATTATTCGACTACTAACAAATAAAATTTGTATACCCTGACATTTGATATAACACGCAACCCAATTGAACTAGTTCTCACGTTCAATAATTATTATTAGCTGAATAATAAGGAAAATTTAACAAGCACTATAGTAAATATGTATATTTAATACGAGGAATTTACATAGTTACTGTGCACCTCTATCTCCTTAACATCATTTCTCGCTGTTACATACATAAATAGATATAAATGCGATATATCGTTAGGAAATTTCTTGAACCCCTGTCACACACAGTATCATAAGCTCCAATGCCATACGATATACACTGAATTATTAAGGGAATTAACGTCACACATTCATCAGATATATATATATACGCAGATAGGAAAAGCTCGTGAATGAGAAAATAGTTGTGTATAAATTATATTATATATCATTATTATTATTTGAATACTATTTAATATATATATTTTATATATTTATATTGTAACAAGATTATATAAATTGAAATGAAAATTAATTGTAAATAAAGTATCAGATAATGACATGAGAGTTGAATAATAAATTGACCTTTTATAAAATTCAATTTTGAATTATTTATTAAAATTTTTTTTTATTTTTTTATATTGGAATTTTATTTATAGTTAAATTAAATTGTAAATAGTATTGATATATAATAATAATATTATTCGAATAAAATACACGTGGGTAAATTTAGAATTGAAGGATGAGAAGAAAAACAAAAATAAAAAATATTGAAGATTGAAAACAATTTAATTAAATACGTAAAATATCACTACATGTTTGTTCATGTTCATAATGTAAATATTATATACCTCAAATTACCACTGTGGACTGGCTCATTACTGTCATTGATAATTCACCTGGCACCAGCTATAAATCGTTTCATTACATATATATATTTTACAACAATACATGGATCCGTGTATTTACACTGATGTACGAGATATCTAACCAACTACGACGCTTGTCACACGCGTGTTTTCCTCTACCCACAATATTTACTCGTTAGAATATATATATAGAGAAAAATAAATATTACAAACTGCCCTAAATAATTCAATCAAATATGAATAATTAATAATAATAAAAAAAAACAAAAGAAGGAATTTACATCAGACGTACTTTTGGTATATTTTTAATATTGAATTGTAATGTTATTTCAGTACAATTAAATAAAAATATGTAGAAAAAAGAAAAGAAAAGATTTATGTAAAATTCATGCAAAAATACTGCTACAATTTTGTACATATATATATATATTTCTTTTTGACAAGAGAATAAAGGTGATAAGGTGAACAGAAACAAAAAAAAAATGTAAATAGATAAGACTTGACGCGTGGAATCGAGTGGCGAGAGAGTGCACTGAATATTTTATGCAGTATTCTCTCGTACGTCATTCGTTGGTATGAATAAAAAGGGCCTTCCGTCGTCGTGTTGTAACTCGTGAAACATAACTGCGTTGAATTGTATGTAATGCTTATATATATATATATATTTTTTTTTTATTGTCCTTTTTCTTTCATATATATTGTTGATTTTTCTCTTCATTTCCTTCGCACTAATATTTATTATTCCATTTTTTTTTTTTTTTTTTCATTATAATCATTATTATTTTATTTGTTGACTTTATTTTTATAATTTTCTATTTTCTATTATAAGTAAAATACCAATGAA
The DNA here is from genome assembly GCA_963920625.1 of Dinocampus coccinellae. Classification (NCBI taxonomy): domain Eukaryota; kingdom Metazoa; phylum Arthropoda; class Insecta; order Hymenoptera; family Braconidae; genus Dinocampus; species Dinocampus coccinellae. The sequence continues at coordinate 17,875,848 of OY987184.1, forward strand.
GATAAATCTTCAATCGCTACATTTCAAAAATATCTGCAATTCCATTCATCTCACTATTCTCGTACCATTCAAAAAGAATACAAAAAAAAAAAAAAAGATAATTATACTTTCCAATCTGAATTATTAATTTTTTCTATAACGATGATCTGAATAAAAATGTTTCTAATATATATATTTCTTCATTCATTATTGCCATTTGAATTTATTTCCAATTTATAAATAATTGTTAAGAGCTTTTATTTTTTGTTTTCAATTTTATTTCAGAGAACGAATGAAAAAGAAATGAAAGAAAATGTTGTACAAGTGAAAAAGAGAGACAAGAAATGAACATCAAATAGAACGAATGTCCGCAATCTCAACACTTGTTTAGTTTCTACAATCATATATATATATATATATATATATGTGTGTGTGTGTATATATATATATGTATATACAGTTATCTACTTCTAATTCTGTGCTCCTATTTGAACTATTGTGATTAATTTAATCCATTAGGTGACAACGTGCACCGGCAAAGTGACTCATTTGTGCACTACACCAACAGTCTGTTATTCAATGAGCCAATTCTCACGATAAACTTTGGTAGGTATATATATATATATATATATATAATATATAGTATATACTCTACGGCGTCAGTGTAATTACCAAAATTGGTTGAGCAAACAAAAATGGTCGTTGCTTTATTTTTTTACGACATGTCACACGATTGTTTTTATAGGAAAAAAAAAAAAAAAACGTATACAGCGAATTTACGATCTATTACAATATATATATATACATGAAATATTTTTGTAGTTTTGTATTTTTATACTGACAAACCATATACAACGTGTACATATCGCTCGGTGTAATAATAATCGTGCACTATATACAAAAGTTGAATTGCATTGGGAAAAACGTGACTGGGATGTGTTTGTTGGTGATCGTGGAATTACGAGTAATGTCTTTTGGCCTCTTTACGCCACAAATCCAACTTTGTTGTGCAATATCCACAGCAAGAACATGCTCTATCTCTCTTATATATACACACACTTGACCCTAAACAATCGCTAATAAAAAAATCAGAAGAAGAATGAGGGCAAAGAGAACGAACGCAGTGGACACGAGGAAAATAGAAAAAGAAAAAAAGAAAAAAATAATATAAATAAATAAACTAAAACGGATGAAATAATAAAAGAAGAAAAAGTACAGAATGATAAAGATAAATTAATTTTTTATATGGTCATTACGATTTTTATTCCATTTTGCAGGGATGCACGAGTACGCGCGTGAGACTGTACACTATTCTCAAGGGAAAATCTCCAACTTTGTAATACAACCCGGAAGTTCACGAAATGAGACAAAGACAAGAGGATAACGTATTATTCTGCAGCAAAAATCACTGTGTCCCGTAGGATTCCATCTCTCATATATATAAGTTTAGGTAAGTGCATGAGAGTATGAATGAGATTTTATATATAATAATACAGAAAGCACTCAGGTAACATTGAATCCATTTAACTGCTATCCCATATCTTTTACCCATTCTCCGTTGTGCCATTGAGCAACCGGAAAAATTACCTCAACCTAATATCAGTTTATCCTCTATCGAAAATCGAAGTGTTGTATTTCTGTTTGATAAAAATAAAAATTTATCAAAGAAGAAGGGAAAAAAAAAAAAAAAAAAAAAAAACAATTAACACGCACATGGGCGATGTACTGAAAAATGTGTAGGAAAAGAAAAAAAAAAAATAAAAACAAAACAAAATTAAAAATACCAAATAAAAGCGAAACAGAGAAAAAAATGAAATACAAGAAAAAAAAAAAAAAATAAATAAATAATGAAAGAATATATAGAATGATAATAATAATAAAAGAACCGTAGAAAACCACCACTGCACTGGATCGTAAATAAAAAGCACCTGATGGCTCGATCGTTGAGGCACAACAAAGGCATTTAGTTGTGTGCTATATTGTATATATAGACACGGTGCAAACAGAAATGAGAATAGAAATAAATGAAAAAAAAAAAAAAAAAAAAAAAAAAAATCTCTATATCCTCACTCATATCAATATATAAATTTCGTATATGTATAAATATATATTTTTTAAAACAAATATTTGATATAGAGAAAGTGAAAATGAAAAAAAGAAAAAAAAAATTATTATTTTTATTATAATAATAAAGATGAAATATATTTACATGTACATATTCGTATGTATATATGTATATCGAAACGTAGTGATAAAAAGGTAAACGAGTTTTATGTAATTTTCCCTCGAGTCTCATAAAAATGCAAACAAATGATTTTAATCTGCGTGTGCTTTATATACAAAGAATTACCGCCGTATTCTAGTGATTATATGTATATATATAATTACAGGTTGGCTTTTTTTTTGTGAATAACGTAGCGCCAATGTTTGGCCCTCGAAATCCCACTATACTTATTGAGGTGCAACGTTTATTTTTTGTTTAAATAAAGTACAGTCAAATTAGTATTCATAAAAACTTTAATGAATAAAAACAAAATGAGATATAATCTATGAGTGAATTAAATTGATGGGTGAAGAATATTTTTCACAATATTTATATAATATTATACGTAAATTCTAAATAATGGCAAACAAAATATATGTAGAATTTTAATTTTCACGCTCAACGATTTATGCTCATGTACTTTTTATCTTTAAAAATACTCATTTTTATATAGGTAAATGTACAAAACAACTATTTTACAAATATTCTATTACTGTATAGTGGTAAAATAATTTTTTTCTTTAATATCTTGAATATTTTTACCAAAAAAAAAAAAAAAAGAATTTAATGTATATAACAAGAGGAATATTGAAGAAAATTAATCCACGAATATGAAATAACAAATACAAATTGATATATTATACAAGAAAAAAAGAAGAAAAGAAATGATGGATTGGAATATCCTCTGTATTGATGTGAAAATATATAGATATATAATGAATATTTTGTGATAAGACTCATAATTTCACTGTAATATTTAGAAAAAACAAAAAAAAAACAAAAACAAAAAATGTGAAATTTTATGCAAATCAAATTTTGAAAGCCAATAGAAATATAAAGGATATTTTTTATGAATTTTATAAAAGAGACATTTTCCATGAGAAATTTTACGTTCTTTCGGATGATTCATAGTTCATTATTGTAAGATTTTTTTTTCACAAGATACAGACAAAATTGCATAATAGAAAATATTTTTTCATATTATTCTTATGATAAATCGATAAGCCCAATGAGCCACAACTAAATATCAATATTAAGAGCTCTAATATATATATATATGAAAATACCCATATCGATATTGCGTGAATGTGTGAATCCCTAAGTGAGAAATATGCGTCTAGCCCCGATGTGTAACAGAAGGACCAAAGTCTATACGTATATAAACAACACTCGCGTGTATCCACGAATGTAATCCAAACATATTGTCTCTTGTTGATACCTATATACTATATCTATATGTATATACCTATATATACAGTAGACACACAATGAATGGATAACTGTGTAACTATGCTCGTGACAAGAGCAATGCAAAACGACAGACAATACGATAGAACGTAATGCACCGTATATAAATACAGAAAGAAGTAAAAGTTTAATTCACATAGAATTTCAATTTGGTAAAATCCAGAAATAGACTCGATAAATATAAGAACCAATACTATTGTGAATATAGTCTGTACACTAATAGATGATAATAATAATAATAATAATAATAATTTAAATGATGAAGCTACTGGTTGGAGAAAGAGAAGGAACGAAAAATTCACTCTGATTTATATAAATGATCTATGTAACATATCCCGAGTGTACATATGATTTTTTTTTTTTTCTTTTTTTTTTTGTCGTATATTTGGAGAAAATCCGTTGATGATATGTATGAAAAAAAAAAAAAAAAAAGAAAGAAATATACATTAATTTTTTTTCTGATGTATTTGGGATAAGAGATGAGAGTTTTGTAACAAAGTTTCACGCAGGTAAATCGGTGTCTATTGGCATCTCTATTTCTACTATCTCCCTATCATATTCCCCACTCTTATTCTCTCAGTTGCGATATATATATAACTGTGGCAAAATTTTACTCCTAACGGTATTACGAGACTTTGCAAATTACTGGAAACTAAGTTTGGCCTCGAAAAGTTGAATGGTAAGTGGGGAAGAGGAAAATGTTGCGATACTTCCAACACGATTGCAAGTGGCATGAAGAGGTTTAAATATACTTATATATAGGTGTGTGTGTGTGTGTGTGTGTGTGTGTGTGTAGAGAGAGATAAGAATAGAATAAAAAAAGGAGGAAGAAGAAAACGACTGCAAAAGCATCAGTTTCAACCAAATATTATTCTTTTATAACGAACTAGCCTCGCATTGGATACCAAGTGGATTTTATAAATATAAAATCCGTTGATGAAACTTATATTTAAGAAATGTGAGTGATGGTGAGTATATAAAATCAGAGTGACAGAGGATAAAGTAACGAATAAATGAATGAATGGTAACACGAATGTTTGGTTAAAATGGAAAATCTGTAGGAAAGTTTTCAAAGAAAGTACATATATATTTATACAGTGAGAAAAATAGTGGAAGGAAGAGAGTAGTGTAATAAAAGGGATAAAGTAAATGATTTTATATACATTACAGTGAGATTTTGAATTAAGAGAATGAAGTGGTGGTAACGACAGTAAAAGAATTTACGAATCTAATTAAGTTATTTCGATTTTTTGTACGAGCTCCGTTAACCACATTGCAACACCAAACAATTGGAAATGTGTCAAGAACTTTCTTATTTAAATATTAAATTTTTTTTACGTTGACAGTGAAATGAGCCAAGAAATACGTACACATTAAATTAAATTTTAATAAAAACAAAAAACAAAAAAAGTCATAATAAAATTACCAAGTTTATAATTACAATGATATTTCAAAAATTTATTAATATTTATGTAAATTTAATATGAAAATTTATTCAATATCTGTATCATAACGTACATATATATATATGAATATTCCTTAATATAATCATTGATGTCGTAAAGTAAAATTATCGTTAAATAAAATTGGAACTATATAAGAGCATCATTTTCATCGCACAAATTGAGCAATATCATTTAACAAATGATCATATGATCAACTTAAAATATAATGTAAAAACTACAAATTATTCTACATGAAAATGAAAATATCTATTCATTATAATTTATTTATTTATTTATTTATTATTTTTGTTTGTTTGTTTTTTTTTTTTTTTTCTCATATCTGATACTCCCTAACACATTCACGTATGGCTTTTCTGCATAATCAATATACACACATCCATATTTTAATCAATATAATGTTATACTCATATTTCACCCAAAAAACAAACAAAAAAAATTGAGTAGTAGATAAATGTGTGTGTGTGTATGTGTGTGTGAGAAAGAGACTCTATCGAGCATTCTGCGCGTTAAACAACCCCAAGGTAATCCACAAGAAAATATATTCTCCCGCTCAGTCAACTCCAACCACATCTTTTTCTCTCTCTCTTTCTCTTCCTCATTCTTTTTTTCTTTCTCCTTATCGACCTCGACAAGGTCGAGACGCGCATCTTTGTTCAGAAATCTCGAGCGTGATTGCGAAATAAGCGACGCACCTGCTTCTCTACTTCTTCACTGTTGCCTATAGCCATTCACTCCCTTGACGTCGCTTCATCGCGTCAGCCTCATCTCCCTCGCAATCCACTATATGCAATGTTATATATAGCCTATCCACTCGTGAGCTCATACATATCCACCGTATATACATAGCGAGCGTGCACACAATCGGGGACACACAGAAGACATCGGGATGCTTACTAGGAGCGTTTTCGTGAGACGATGGACGAAACAGCGGGACGTGGTGGGATAGTGGAAATGGGAATGGGTAGAAAATATAAAGCGAAATACGGATGCGAGGCGACATCGGGGCGAATGTTTCTTGAAGCTGCTGTTGCTGCTGCTTTTGTGGGTGGTGGGAGTGTGTGGATCCACTATTGGACCCTATCTCTCTTTCTCTCGCTTATTTTTCTCTTGTATGTGCACTCTGTCTACCACCCCGTTCTCTGTCTCCTTACATCGAAAGCCGAATAACGTTTTGACTCTCGAAGTCAGAACACGTACGACGGCACCGCTATATGTTTGCGTCGGTACGAACTCTCTTCTCCTCTTGCTTTTCGTCTTTCTGCTTCTTCGCTTGCTTCCACTGATGCGACTCAACGCGCTCTTTCTTCTACGTCACTTCTCTCTTTCTCTTTTACTCACTCTGTTTTACGTTATATCTTCTTCTATCGTGTATACGCGCGAGCGCGTGTGTGTCTCATCCATTTTTATATATGTGTATATATGAGTACGTGCGGCCTGGTCGACGCAGTATCCGCACAAATACATTCTCTAAATAAATTCTTTTTTTTATTTTTCTTATGTATATTCGTAAGCGTACGCTCCTTATAGGACATTGGGTATTGCCATCTTTTTTTATCATTACGTGTCACATCCCTTAACTAAATTTTTGGGGACCACTTGCACCGTTTAACTTCCTTTCACATCAGACTTATAGACACACAAATACACACACACATACACACCTACGTTTTCGCATATACACATGCACAACGTATCACTTATTTTTAGATATAACACACTATTTACTGTACTATTCTATTTTCTTGATGTTTAAATTTACACGATTAAATTGTATCATCACATCGTACATTGAAACATTTTTTGAAGTAGATTATAAAAAATTTTATACGTACAAGTAAATATATTTTTTTTTTTTTTTTTTCTTATGTTTGATCGTATTGTAGAATTATTTTGAAAGAAAACGTAAATTGAACGTATCACGTCATAAAAATTGAAATTAAAAAAAAAATTGTTCCTGTTTATATATATATACAATGAATAAAGTTAATAATAATATCAATTAATGATTCTATCATGTTATTGAGATATTATAGTGAAAGACATATATCTATATGTTATAAAATGGAATGTATAGTCAATGAATAGAGATAGTTGACAGACCTTGCATTGACAACTCGATTTCACTTCACACTGGTACATATTCGATTACATAACCAACGATAACTCGATAACTCTGTATAACTACGTTGAAACTTTGGTATGATTGACGTGTCAATTTAATTAATATAGCCTACGATGCATGTTACTTGCACACAGACTCCCCTCATCTACCACCCGTTCAATAAACTGAATATTAGAATGCTCGTATTGGTTATATAATATAATATTGGTAGTATTAGTATTAGTAGCAGGAGTAGTAGTAGTAGTAGTAGTAGTAGTAGTAGTAGTGCAGTGATAGGTTTTTAGTTCACTTCATTGGAGATTACATGCCACATCAAGCTCTATACAGCATCAAAGAGAACATTTATATATGAAACAAATTCAAATTGATGTTTTGGCAATGTGGCTATGTAAACAGTCGAAATTTTATATTGTATATTCTTATACGTATTTACATAAAATATATATTGATGTAGTTTGTTATTTCTGTTTGTATATATATATATATATTCAAACTAATGCGGAATATTAACGATAGTATTTGATGAGAATCCACACAATTTTGAGAAGAACAAATAAATATTTAGTGACAATCAAAATAGTGTATTGAAATTATTTGAATTTTATTGATTTTAATAGTATTTTAAGTGTCTAATATAAATGAAAAAAATTGATATAAATATAAATTATTTTTATTCTATATAAAATATTGAAGATATTACAAGTATTTTATACTTTAATGTTTTATTTTTACAACGATCTGAGACTGTCAAGTTCTTTCGAGAGTGATAGAAGTAACGTTTTGAAATAAAATAAGAACGAAAGGATAAGTGAGTGTAGGAAAGAGAAAAAAATTTTCGTTTATTTCTCGCACGATATCCTCCACCACGAGAAGTCGATCGTTGGAAGATGGACAACGGTGATCCGAGACACGGCAAAGACGTCCGTCACGTAACGTTCCAACGAAGCAAAACGAAGCCTGCACGTTATGGGGATGGGATAAAGACGATGGAGGGAAATGTATAGAGACGTAAGAAAAAGAAAGAACGGGCGGGGGAAAAAAAAAAAAAGGTCCCTCAAACAGTTTGGTGGAAACGACGGTCGTATAAAATTGTCGAGTTTATCGGTACTCGGTAGAAACCGAAGTGAATATAAAATGTTACGTCTCGTGGGGGTAATACGTAGTATCTGATGGATATGTACAAGTGTATGTATATACAATATTATCCAATATACACGCGATCCAATTGGATTACATTTGTACAGAAAATAGGCGTGATGAATTTTTTAAATAAATATAAAAACACAACAAGTGACTTTTAAGTGGATAAAATTCTATTATTTTTATTATTATATATGTATATTTGTTTTTTTTTCTGATTTCCCAGATGAACTTTGTGTTATATTATTTAATTTAATGATAGAGTCAATGATGATAATAATTTATGAATAAAATAATGTGTGGGAGAATGAAGAATAGAGAGAAATAAAAAATAAAAAGTTTTAATCGTTCTTCGTTGTGCTTACTATACATTAAATTATATGTAGGATTTTGTGCCTCAGAGGCAAAGCCATGAATTAAATCATGATCGCGTCATGAGAAAGTGTCGCTTTAGTACTTTGGGGATCTCCTTCAACCGTGTCACCGTCAAACACCCGCCACTGCAAGTCGCATCGCGATAAGATATATCCCGCAGACATCAAGTCACATTTCACTAAGAGTAAATTCACAGTTGGATTCATCAGTTGTATTTTTTTCTTTATTTAAACATATATATATATATATATTTCATTATTATTCACACTCTTATATAATAATACACTGTATTTCTAATGCAAACGCATGAAAAATTTTACCTGTCACTCCAATTTATTATATATAATTTTATCATAATTATATTCACTTTTATTTATTTATTTATTTTTTTTTTTTTTCATTTATAATAAATTCACAATTACATTCTATACAGTTGAAAAAGTATACGCGTGAGAGTAAGAATAAAGGTGAACAACTTTCGCACGAGCTAATATCAAGTATAATCTTTTAATAAGATCTCTTAATATCCCTATCCTAACTTTACTTCATATATTTTGCAGACTCATTGTGTATAAATATTTTCCCTCACACTATTTTTCTCCACTAACTCTTTGTATATAAATATATTATTTTTATCATTTTTTTTTTTTTTTTTCCTTCATCATTCTCAAGTACTTTTAAATACTAAAATACCACAATTTATAATTTCACTCTACCCTTTTTATCTTTTTATTTATTCATTTATTATTATTATTATTTTTTTCTCTCTGCTTTACATTACTTTGGACCACTTGACATTACCAATCACGAGTTGAGGATTTGAAACACATCAGTGTGTATATATATATATATATATATATATGATTGCTGCACATATATCAAGACGTCTCTGGCCAATGGATGGGGTGAAAAAAGGAAAAAAAAAAAAAAGGAAAAATACGCGTAAATGTATCGGTTTGTCTGGGAGTCTAAAAACCCTTTCAGACGGCTTCGTCTTATTTAAATAAAAGCATCGATTCCCGTCCTGCTCTCACATCGGCGCGTATTTTTATTTTTTTATTTTTTGCGTGTAACCCGTGCGCAATGTACTACTATTTCTGCAATACTCTCGATGGATAAAAGAGTGTGAGAGAATAGATAAAGAAGAAGAAACAAGCGATATATGCGGTAATGGTAGTAGTAGTTGCAGTAGAGTAACAGACGGGAATAAAGAGATGGCGAGGGAAGGGATAAAAAACAAAAAAAATAGAAGAGTATAGAGAGAACTAGTTTCACTCTCTTTCAATTCGTTTCTTTTATTCCACTATACCGATTCTTAATCTCCATACGTAACTGCGAGTCACCATCGATTTTCAATCTCTTTCTCCCTCGCTTTTTCACTGTATATCTCCTATTCTTTCTTTATATCTTCCATTCTCTTTCTGTTGGACAGGGTCAACTGATGGAACGAACGCGAAATTCAATCGAACATCGCACACGGTTTGTATCGTCGTTGGAGATAACTCGTTCGTCGTGACTTTATATATATTGAGCTCCAACATTGGAAGACTTGAGATCTGCTAGCCTGATTTACAACCAATGTCTTCACTCACTCTTTTCCTCTCTTACTCATTCTCTCGGGCTTTATATATTTCACTCGTTTTCTCTATCTGCAGATATATAGTTGAGGTTCCTTGTATTGCACCAAAGTCTCGCGCCAGAAATGCAGCTAAGTTTGGAACAAACCTTCATTTACTCTTTCTATATTCTTCAGTAAATATTCAAAATGGTACCTTGGGGGATAATCCGGATGCCGAGACACTTTGAATAAATAATATTTCATCTTAAAAATTTCATTTTATTTGAATATACATATATAATATATAGATTGTAAACATAAAAACTGTTGATATAACAATAAAAATAGAAAAAAAAAAAAAAATTTAGAAATAAAATCAAATTAATATTATTTACAAATATAACAAATACAATTATTTTTTTGTATAATTTTATTTTTTAAATAATAAGTATATTATATATTTTATTTTTTTTCTTCTGTATATATCAAAGAACATTCTTTTGCTATCTCCATAACAAATTGGATCTCTCTACTGACAAAACGGAAACACGATCCGAGTGTGTGTGTATATATATATATACGTGTATATATTTATGCCATCCATTCGTCCTTCGTTATCAAATTATACAGAAACTCAATATACCAAACGACTCATATAGAGTGGATATATATATTTACATACCAGTACATATATATATATATATATATATTTACCTGAATATCTATACTTGTATTTGTACGAATATATAAACATTAATAAAAAGTAATCGTGTGTGCCTACATATCCAGTGAAAATAAATGAGAATAAATAATGACAAGAGAAAAAAAAAATAAATAAATAAGAAAAAATATGAAGAAGAATAAAATTGAAATGAGTATAGAGGAAGATCGTGAGAATCGATAAGTGGCCGGGACTGCAATTTTCGTACATTGACAGGGCAAAATTACCCTTCAAGATGCGAAAGAGCAAAAATACTGTTGTCGTTGTTGTCAGTGATGTCTCTTCGATTTTCATTTTGTCTACTTGAAGACTAGACGAAGATGAGTCAGCCACATGCCTATCGTGTCTGACGATGCCTTATTGGGATGGACGGTAAGCAAGCGTCGTTATTTCTTCTACTATACATCCTCTTCATCCTCTTCCCCTTATTCCCATACCATCCCCATTCTCATCCTTCTCCTCACTCCATCTCTACTGTCATCGTCGCCGCTCTCACCCACCCTCCCGCCCCTCTCTATTTCTCTCTTATTCTTTACCACTTTGATGCACTTTTTTTTCTTTTTTTTTTTCTTCTTCTTCTTCTTCTTCTTCTTCTTCTTCTTCTTTTTCTGATGCTTCTTCTGTTCTCTTTTCACCACCAATTTTGTATACCCCCGCACCAACTTCGTCCTTTCGATTTCGATAAAACGTAATCGATTCCCCCGCCCATTCGAAAAACCCACTGCCACCTCCATCGCCATTTTTCTCCCAGTATAGTCTCTCATAGCAAAAGAGAAAGAGAAAGAGAGAAAATGTATATGTACGACGGCAACGTTTTCAAAACTTTTCTTATCTACTTTTCCCTACTACGTTTTTTTTTTTTTTTTTTTTTTTCTTCTACGATGGTACACGATGGAACTCAACCAGTGTATATATATATATATTGTCGTCTTTTTATCCTACTTCTCATTTTCCTCAACATTCTTTTTACCCTATCCATTTTTCGTCGCCTCCGCCGCATCCTCTCTCCCCCCCTTGTCCTTTCGCCCTTCATTCGGATATTCTATAGATAGACATGTATAAAAGTACGTATAAATGAATGGCCACTCTTTTTCCCGTCGAGATACCGACAATGACACTATACCATAGTATAATGACTCATCATCATCATCATCATCATCATCATCATCATCATTAGATCATGGCGATATGAAATTTTAATTAAAATGAAGTTTATAATGTAAATTATATCATTAATATTGAGAATTAAATAATTATAATTGAGATTATTATTGCGATGTTTAATTAATTTCTTTTATAATAAATATAAATCTTACTTTTGTGTATATAAGTATAAATTAGATATTTGTCCTAATTTAATACAATTGATCGTGCATTTATCCCCTCAACGTTTCCAATTAAATTCTCACGAGTCATCACATATATAACCTTAAATATATATAGCTCAACAGAATAAATCCATGTGATTCTCTAAGGGACTCCTGACGCGATTTACATTTGTTAGCGAATGGGTAATGAAGATTTTTGGTCTTTAACAGTGTGATAGTGTGATGGTGGGTGCTAACGTCGGCCGACTCTACCAGTACAGGGGTAAGTAAAGAATATATGTATATATATAGAATGTTGGTCGTGTGGAGAGGGCTGGCCTGGAGGTGATAACTCCTGATTTACGCCCTTCCCTTTAACATACCCCTTACGTCACCTCTCTCGCTTTCTCTCTCATGCGCGCCCACTTATTCGACCACGTTCAATCTCTTTCTCATTCTCTCACTTGTATTTTCTCTCTTGTAACCATCCCCCGATTCTCATTTTCTCACAAGCCCCAATACCTTACCCCGCTGACGTACAGTCGCACCTCGGGCTCTCACTCTTCCCTATATATCTCTCTCATATATATATATTTCTCTGTATATGTATATATAAATGTAGCCCAGTAAAGCCAAAATTCTATCTCTCTTACCCACTCATGAGCGAAGGCACAGTGTGGAAGGGCTTCTACTCCAATTAACTTTTAATGGTGCAGATAGGGAAACGTATGCCTGATGCCGGGGACCCATTCCAACCTCACGATTTCCCTCATCCTCCCGTTCGACTTTTCCAACTCTTTTTTCTTTTTTCTCATCATCATCATCATCATCATCATCATCGTCATCATCATCATCATCAATGTCATCATTTTTTTATCATCACTTTCATTATTATTTTCCTTTTTCTTCTTTTATATTTACATCAATTTTTTCCTTCTTTTTTTTTTTGTTATTATTATTATTACACTATCTTGTTCATTTTTGACGCGTAATATCCTCGTCATCCGTTGATTTTCTTCGTGCATTTTGGTTTTCTTACTTTTTCATTGAAGTGTGCTATTAGTGAAATGTATAAAAGTATTTCTTTTTTTTTTTTTTTTTTTCTTTTTTTTCTTCTTATTCTTCGTTTTCGTCTTCGCCTTCTACATCTGAATTTACTTCAGTTACTTTCGAGCTGACTTTGTCGTTGTTTCGTCGTAGTTGCGAACGTCCACACGGACACCATCCCATGGGATCTGCACTCGAGGCAGCGACAACTTGTTAAGTAATTAAGTGTCGTTCTAAGTTTCTCCGTTTAATAATAATTTAGTGAAATTTACAAAGTCTCTTTTAGGGATAGTTAGACATGAAATATCAACCTTTCATTCGTGTAGAATTGATAGAAGTAGAAAAAAAGTTTGTCTACCAACTGATTATATACATATGATATATTTGAATAGGTTAATGATGTACAGTTTCAATCGTAATGCAACACCAAATTCACATTTCATTTATTTCATTCGCATCCTAATTATTTAGTGTACTACTGTTGATTATATTTAATTTATGAGTCATTTTATATCACAAGTTCACTGAGTGCAAATGAAGAAAATACCTAATGAGAATAAATGTCAGCGACACGAGGCGTAAGTGTAGGGATTATTTGATTTTTATGGACGGAGTATCTCTGTGCGTGTAATGATAAAATAAGAAGAAAAAAAAGGAGGAGGGGGGGGGGGGGGAGGTGATAATAATAATAAATTAACGAGAGTCGCGAGAGAAATGGCAGCATAAAGATGAGTAAATGTGAAAAGATAGAAACGAGAGAATGAGACGTACGTGATGCGTAAAAAGAAGGACCACTTGTGGAGTGCAGCACGTATTTCCTAATAATATTTTGCTACCGTGCGCGTTCATTCTCGTATTTTCGCACCAATGCCCCGTGCTATATGTATGTGTGTGTGTGTATGTGTGTGTGTGTGATATAAGGGCTGGAGAATTTATCCTCGCTTTCGAGGCGCGACGTGAACGAGCCAATTGGCCCAACGTTGAGAGCAATGAAAAAAATTACTATCCATCTTCTTCTATATAGATATATATTTATTTTATTGATTCACTCATGTACTTGTTACTATTATTATTATTATTATTATTATTATTATTATTGTTCTCGAATCATTTACTTTGAGAGTTAGAGGATAAATTTCACGTAATATCAGTCATTCCATAACGTCAAAATTATTTGCCGTTAAATTTTCTACAGTAATGAGTGCGCGTAAACAAAAAAATAATGTCACGAACGTGTGTTTGTCACTGGAGCAAATCATTTGTCGTAAAGAATCGATCAGTCTTTACGAAAAATACTTGAAGAGAATACGTAAAATTATACGTGGAATAATGTTTGTATGCAAGATCTTTTTTTTTCTCTCTCTCTCTCTATCTTTTTCCGACTTAACTCAACAGTAATTCAATATTTTTTTTTTTTTTTTTTATTTTCTCTCTTTTGGTTAAAAGTTTCCTTTGCTAGCCAAGACTTGGAGTGACGATATTGCAGAGCGGGAGAATATTCATCACTTTCACCGCGACAACGACGACGGAAAACGAGCGAGACCATTTCAACGTGAGGTATTCTCAATTTTCATTTGCTGTTGGATGTGTACGTGATCAGAATATTGGAATACGTAACATCAACACTGAGAAAATGAAGGGAGAAAAAGAAAGAGAGAGCGAGAGTGAGAGAGAAAGAGAGAGCGTGTGTACATTTCTATGTATGTGTGTAAAGATGTGAGAAAGATAGTGAGAGAAATAAGGGAAGAAAAAAAAAAAAATAATAATAATAATAATAAAGTAAAATGGGAAAAATGGTCAATTGAAAAAAGAGTCGCGCGATTATGTGAAATGGATATAGAGGAAGAGACGATGTGAGAATATGTATGTATACATATACATATATATAAAAGTTTTGTGAATTTAGTATGGAAGAAATAGATGGATGGACATCAGTCCACGATGTGAATTGTAAAGGGAACGTTGAGTATTAATACATAACAGAGACGAGGGTATTGAGCTATATAACTTTAAAGCATTCCAGGACGATCGTTTGTTATGAGAAAAGAAAAAAAGAAGAAGAAAAAAAAAAAAAATAGAATAAAAAGAAAGAGAAAAAAATTCAATAATGCGACCGATGGCTGACACAAAATCCCAGGACGCACTGGCCAACCCCATCTCATCATCGTTTATCAATCAATCTATTATTTTTCATCGTTCAGTGTCTGTCACTTTTATATATAGATAGATAAATATATAATATACAAACACATGGTGTGAAATATATCAAATATTTGAATATCAGTAAAGAATTTTGACTAAATCACAGTATAAAAATAATCCGTCATTTTATTTTTTGACATTTAAAGTTTGATTTTCAAGAGATTTCACGAAAAAAAAAAAAAAAAAAACAAACAAACAAACAAACAAAGAAATATATCATATAAGTATCATATAACACTGAAAAAAAAAATTTTGAAAATCGAAATTTTCACATGAAAATATTTATTGATTTATCAATAATAAATTTTAATACTTGAACTCATTCAATACACAATAAGGTATACAAATTACATAAAATTATAAGAGATACTCTTAGAGAATAAGAAAGAAAACGAGATTAAAAGTGAAATAGCGTTTTGCAAATGTCAAAAGCATAAATTATTGATGACACACATTAATAACGGATATTGCAATATATTTTGAGAATATATATGTATATATATATACTAAATTTACATCTTACACCCACGGGAATATATATATATATACATATAAATGCACTGATAAATGCCTGAAGCTTAACAACCGTATATATAATTGCATTCGCGATATAATTGGCCACTATGTTCGTCTGTTCTATATTTAGTATGAAAGTTTATTGATTCGTAAATGCAAAATGTAATGTAAACTATTTCATCATTCTCCCAATTAACACATTTATATGTATATATCATGTTTCTTTCTCTATATATGGATAAATACCTAATAATGATGAGGTTGATGATGATAATAATAATGATAAATAATTGTACAGCAATGTACATGTTAATATTGGAATTTTGAAGCGAGTTTATTTGTGAGTAAACCGATTCAAGTGCAAATGCAATCATCAAATTTACTATTCAGTATAACAGAATTATGGACAGAGAAATGAAAGATAAAATAGACTCTGGATGGAGACGATTGAGAATGATAGGAACTGAGAGAACAAGAGAGCGAGAATAAAACGAGTTAGTGATATCGCGTAAAAGTGAGTAATTCCAATTGCAAACGAAGACTAAATATATATGAATAAAATGAAAAGATAAAGAAAGGGACAACGAAAAAAAATAAAAAAAAATAAAAAAATAAAAAAATAAAAAAAAAATAAAAAGTAGAAGAAAAAAAAAAAGAAAAATATAACGAGTGAGTTTGAGGGTGATAGAGA
The DNA here is from genome assembly GCA_963920625.1 of Dinocampus coccinellae. Classification (NCBI taxonomy): domain Eukaryota; kingdom Metazoa; phylum Arthropoda; class Insecta; order Hymenoptera; family Braconidae; genus Dinocampus; species Dinocampus coccinellae. The sequence continues at coordinate 17,892,483 of OY987184.1, forward strand.
GGGATCAGATGAGAAAGTGAGATAATGAAAGAAAGAAAGAAAAGAAAATTGAAGCGTATATTCGAAGACGCAGGAAAATAAATGAGACGAAGAACGCGCATGGAAAAGATCACGGTTTCGGGGAATGAAGATAGAAAGGGAGAGAGAGACGAAGGCAGGAATTTCATTAGCGGTTCAAGATGAACCGTTCTTGGCATCCACGCGATTTCTTCTTCTTCTATTTCTCTCACTCAAACGCAGACATAGGTACAGCAGACACACACACACACACACACACACACACACACATATATATACACATACACATACATTTTATTTAACCTTAACCCAACCCTATCACTACCTATTACCATACCAAAAACTCCTTCTTAACTCATTCTACCTCTACCTCACTTTCTTTTACTCCCTGTACATATTTCTAATGCGTATCCCAGGACGCTCATTAAACCACTGAGAATCTCTCTGGCCCTTTTTAATTGTATTAAAACCAACGTCCAATTGTCTGTGAATATTCGTGTATACGTATTTAATATAAATACGATATTTTATATTACGAAAAAATATTTTATTAATTTTTTGATAATTCTATGTGATATTTTTTATTTATATACTTTTTTAATTCAACTATTTTATATAGAATTTATAAGTTAGTGAATATTTTATTTATTACTTTTATGTTGAATTTATATATTTTTTTTTTATTTGATAGTTTGTACAACACGAGAATTTTCTCATACTTATTAATTATTATTACAAAATAAATAATATAATAGAAATGATAATATGAATTGATATTTATAATTTCATGTGACAATTTCACGGAAATTGATTATTGGAAATTCTGATATATGAAAATTTAAATTGATTAATAATTAAAAAATATTACTAATTAAATTTCACATATCGATATAATATAAAATTAAATAAATACACAATGAATATATATCAACAATAGATAGATACACATTTAATTTTATCGTTCAAATATTCATGTTAATTATATAAATAAATCTAATGAAAATAAAACTACGTATATTGTAAATGGTCAGTTTAAAGTAATGGTGAAAAGGAAAAAGCACATCAAATGTGGATTCATTCAATTTTACTGAGCGCAGGAAGTGAATGCAACATAGTCTAAAGCTGGCGATGCAATACCATTAAAGCCACACGATTGCCGACCTAGATCAGGTAGTTTTCCCACTGGTCCGCTACCACCACATATATATCTACTTCACATTGCCCTTATTCCACAAACGTGTATGTGCATATATATATATATATATATATATATCCAACTGCACTCAATAATTTACGATATACCGTATACATACAGTAGCGAATTTTTTTTTATCGTTTTGTTATTCCTCCTGTTACTCTTTCGCCTCTCACAATTGTCTTGTTTCCTATTTTTCTTTATTTTCCATTTTTTTTTACTTTTTTTTTTTTCTTATTTTCATCCTGTATATGTATATAACAGATAGTAGAAGTGTGCATTGATGTGAAAAATTGTCAATGTTTTTAGATATATGAGTATACAGAAAAGAAATATAAAAGTTGAATAAAATAAAAAAATAAATAAATAAATAAAAAATACGATTGACCTCTATCAGTCAATTTTTTACTTGACAAATTTCTATATTCATTCATATACACACGTATTTTATGTGTATTATCGAGTGGTATATATATATTTGTACATGTGCAAAAATGAAAAAAAAAAAGGGAAAAAAAAAAATTGTATAAAACTCTCGAATACACGAGCGACTTCACGATGAAAACGTCACGTCAGTTATAAGCAGCTTTCATATCTCGCACATCCTTGAAAACTACTTACACGATGATTCAAGATGGCAACGATAAAATTGATTTCTTTTTCTCTTCTTCATTTATATATTTATTTATATAATTTTCCAAACAGTCAATTTGATACATACAATTTTATAATCATAAAATAAAAAATAAATAAATAAATAAAGAAGAAAATAAAAAGAATAAATGTCAAACGATTGATTTATTTCTCTGTAAAAAAAAATTAATTTGATATCAACGTATTATTATTATTTTTTTTTTTTTTGCTTACAGATTAATTTTCAATACCAATGACAATCAATATTTGACATATATTCATTTATTTGTTTATTTATTTTGTTGTTTCAGTTTTGTTGTTGATGTTACAAAGATACAATCCGTTTCACAGTTTGGGTTGGATAGAGAGCACAAGCATCGACACGTAGTTGAGGATTTCCTGGAAGACGATAGTGGTGTGGGATTATGCGCACACAATAGCATCGTTCCAATGACGCTTGTGCACGATAGCAAGACACAATGGGGAGAAGATATGGATAAGAGAAAATGTTGAAGAGGGATGAAACGATGAACCAACAGGATGAGCAGAAGGGGCCGAAATACACACAGCGCGTCCCTTTTACAAAGACGTGAGTAATTCAAACTTGCCATCATACATGTACACATACAAACAGACACATACACATATACACACGATGTATATGATGACAACATGAAGCATCTATTTAATAGCAAGCAATAACCCTCCAATGTTTGCGACAACGTCAATAAAAATATATTTCAATTTTTTTTTTTTTTTTTTTTTTTCTTTCACTATTACTGTCTTTTTATCTTTTTTTATTTTTTTGTTTTCCCTCATTCGATTGCAATTTTTTTTTTTTTTTTTTTTTTCCTATTTTTTTGCTTATTATTTATTTATTTATTTATTTATCATTTTTCTTTGCATATCAATTCAATGATAGATTTAAAGTAAGATAGTGATAGTAATGTAGAGTGTTTGGATACACTTCGACAATGATCAAGCGCATTCTCACACTCATTCTACCATGAACATGACCCGAGAGTGGTATATGGAAGTGGTTATCCAGGAAATTCGACGTAAACGTAATGGTTTCGTCGCCACTCGAATGGATATTAGCTCTGACATGGATAACGCTTGTCTACATCACCCAAACTTGTACCACTCGTACATTGAACGACATCACGACACACGGATATACTACTATTAGGTTCTCGAGCGATATCACTTGCCTTTGATGGTGGATTGAAGATACCAACGTCTATGGCGTGTACGCTATTCGCTTGACAAATTTTCCCTGGCCAATAAATGTGTTCACTATCTCTGTTCAATGCAAATATAACACTTGTATATGAATACAAATGTATATTTAATTTTATTCTATTTTATTTCATTTATTTATTACTATTATAATTTTTATTATTATTATTTTGATGATTTATAATTATTTAAATTGAAAATTAATTGATAATTGAATGACATTTTGCATTTATTCGTGGATTAAAATATTGAAAATGACGAGATTAATGAAGTTAATGAAACGTTGGAAAATACATTTGTATGAATATACATATGTTTTTTTTTTGTAATTTTTTTAATTGTTTATAAATACGTTAAATTCATCGGGTAAATTATGAATATTCATAATTGTAGATAATTAAAGTACATCTGTAGCATTTGAATAATAAAATGTTGAGACTAGTGATGGGGAGAGAAAAAAAAAAAAAAAAAAAAAAATTTATAAGAATAATAAATGAATAAAAATTAATATGGATTAAATTTAAAGAATAATACATATAAATAGATTAATAAATATAATAAATATGAGAATGTAAATATGTGTGTGGTGTATAAATTTATTATACAATATCGTACGCACTGTCAAGTTAATTATAATTATATGAAACACGTTTATTCGATTGTGCATCATTTAATCTACGTAATATTTCATACGGATGATTCGTGATGTGGCTTTTAATATGTTTTTTTTTCTCCCTCTTTTTATTTATTTTTTTTTTTTTTTCATCATATTATTACTACGCGATCAAATTATTTCAATTTATCACGCAATATTGTATTTACGATACCGCAAAAATAATATTGCCACAATAAATGTCGACTTTACAATTTGTCTTTAATTGTTTTTTATAACATTATACCACTTTTTTTTTTTTTTTTTTTTTTTCTTTTCATTTCTTTATTTCTCCATTCTCCTCTACCCCGTGATTTTTTATGAATAATATTTGAATATTTTGTATGATAATATGATTTATCGTGAATAAAAAAAAATATTACGAGAGAATGAGAAAAGAAAAATAAATGAAAGAGTGTGAGAAAAAGGTGGAGAGGGTAAAGAAAAGAAAAAAAAAAAAAAAAAAAAAAAAAAATGAAAAATTGTGAGATGATTTAGGCAACTCGATTTGGCACAACCCCCGGAGACAAAATATCCGCGATGAGGCAGGAAAGTAATAAAAGCGTCGGAGTTAAGATTTCTCTGGCGCGCTTGAGAGAGCATAAATGGAAAGGTTTATTTAAAGGCGACTATCATTTGAACGATTGTGCGTTACGTATGTTACAGTGTGTGTTTATATATATATATTATTCGCACGCATATTCAGACCGATTTGTCATGTGGCCACGCCATTATTTCGCTGTCTCGTAAAATGTAAAATGAACAAAACACAGTTGTATGTGATACACTATATGGAATATATACGCTAGATTTTTTCCCGTATCGAGGGATGATTTAAATAGCCCGATTTGGCAATATAAACCTCGCGACACAATATCGCACATCCATTTGTGTGTCGCTCAGTGCTTTATTATTTTTATCTTTTTTTCTTTTTTTTTTTTTATATTTATTATAATCATTATATCCAACAAGGAGCATACTGTGACACTTTTACACTCAATAACACGTTCAATTTGGCACAAATATCGTTCACTTATATCAGATAAATAATATTTCTCATAGAAAAAATATATTTTTCAATAGTAAATAAATACAAAATGAAACAAAAAAAAAAAATAATGATAATAATAATTCAAATAGTCAAAATATAATTTTTTAAGTATTTTTTGTTTTGTTTTTTTTTCTGTAATTATAGAACGTATTTATATTTTTTACTATCCAATAAATGCATTTGTACATCTGAAATATTTATTTGTATATTTTTAGAAAGTCAAAAAAGAAGAAGTAATAATAATAATAATAATAATAATAATAAATAAGTAAATGAATAAGTGAAGAGAAAAGTAGAAGTTTAAGAAAGATTAAGTGTATTGAAGTGGTGAGATAAGTGACGAATTCATAGAATTTCAAGTGAACTAATAGAAATGTCAGAAAAAAGCCTTGGGCTGTTATCAGTAATCACTCAGGGAAAATGGAAAAATGAAAAAATAATAATAATAATAAATAATAATAATAGTCGAAGAAACTGGAAAGGAATGAGGTCATTGAACACTGTGGTACTGTCATAACTGCATAACGTTAGTAAACAAAAAAAAATAAGTGTGGGAACAAGACAAAAAAAAAAAAAAATCCATAAAATGTGAAAATATAAAATAATGGAATATATATAGAATATAAAATAGAGAACACATTTGAATTGGTGAGAAAGTGGGCAAGGGAGAAAAAGAAAATGGATGAGAAAGTGAGTGTGAACTCAAGGGGTAAGTAGTGATGGAGGTTTGTGGCGTCTTCGTTTTATCGCGAACGTGTTTAATGAATTCAAAAGCATGTTAACGCCTCACTCCCACTTCACCTCATTCTCCTTTTCATTCGCCTCCCTCGACTCTTCGACCACCAAAGAACTACCTCGTGAATATGCAGGCCACGCCGTAAACTTTGGCCAGTTATTTTTTAATTGCGGTCTTTCTTTTTCCTCCATTTCTTCTACTATTATTATATATTTCTCTTTTTTTTTGTTTCTCGTCTTCTTTTTTCTTCTTTTATTTTCACCACTACAGTTATACGTTTCTTTCACTCTTATTTTAAAAAATCACCCACAACAATTTTTAATACTGCAATAAGCTCGGGAAAAAAAAAAAAAAGAAATAAATTATTTGTATACTCATGCAATACGAGCAATAAAACAAACTGATAATTTCAATTTGATTATTTAATTACCAATAACATCATGAAAAATAATTTATTACGAGGAATTTTGTTTTTTGTTATTTTTTTTATTTTTTATTTATTGATTCCACTCTATAAATAGAATAAATAAATGAATAAATAAATAAATAAATAAAAATTGTACGTACTTAACGTACTTTTTATATTTCAATCGTTTGAAAATATTATTTTGTTTGTTTTTTTTTTTCATGCAGACTGAAAATAAAAATTTGATCTCACTTCTCTTTGAATTTTATATATTTGTATATATCCTTATAGTATATATTTTCACTTTGATATAGTCAAACATGACGATCGTATTTGTAAAAGATAGATGAGATGAGGATCACTATTACATCAATATACTCTCGCTGTGAGTCCGTTCACATACAAATGTAAATTCACTTGTGCATTTTATTCCCTCTCACTTTCAACATCATTTTTTCTATTCATTTCTTCTTTTTCCTTGCCATCTCCAATTTTCTATCCGACATCTCGGTGGATATATTCGCTTCCAAGTGAAAGAACATTCTTGATATGTGAAATACAAAAATAAAAAAAAATAAAAAAAAAAAAGGCCAAGTCAGAGAGCAGTCAGTTATTCGAGCATTCAACTTATCGTCGACGTTGCATTAAAAAGAGAAAGTCAAATGAAAAGGCAAAACGCGAGAAAGAGCAAGAAAAAATGTTCATATGAACTTGGTCGAGAGGATGCGCTCTCTATCTCCCCAAATGTCACTTCACCCACCCACGTATTTTTTTTTTTTTTTTTCTCTTCTCTTCCTCTATCATATCGCATTTTGTGCTCTTAAACCGCATAGAATTCGAATATTCTTGAATTCATATGTAGAACACGTGTTTTAGAAGGAAAAAAAAAAAAAAACGAAAAGAGAAACTCGACAAAATAGTAAATGAAAAATAAAAAGTATATAGAATTCATAAAATATATTTTAATTTGCATTTCAATATTGTCAGGAATGGTAGGAAAAAAAAAACAAAAACAAAAACAAAAAAAAAGTATTAAAAAAAAAATTATGATAATAAATAAAAGAGGAGATGAATTAATTATTGCAAGTTAAATACTTGAGTTATTTTTAACTATACGGTATTCACAAGTTACCTCGTTTTTTTCTTAAATACAATAATTTTTTTTTTTTTTTTTTTTTTTTTCAACAACAGAAATAATTCACGTGTTTCAAAATATCAGTAGTTGCCTGTCGCATGACAATACTTAAAATGAAATTATAAAAATAATAATAAATAAATAAATAATAAAGAAACATATAAAAAATATAATAATACTCGAAAGAAAGAAAAAAAAAATAGAAATATATAAATACTTAATGACACGGAATGTATATATACAAAATAAGTTTATCCAAAAGTATAAATCTATACTTTTTTTTTTTTTTTTTTTTTTCCTTTTCTCTTTTATTTTCCTGCCACAGCGCACTTTCTTGTTCGCATTGTCGAGTAATTGGTTTTGTTAAAAACGAACGACTGACGAATCTAAGTACCCCCTCGTATGTGTTCAGTCACGAAGGGGAAAATGCAACGCGACTGCGTCATTGTTTGCTCGACGCCGTTATGTCCCAATGGTCTGACTAAACACGGTTATAACTACTTACTACGTAATGCTACACTCTCCTTGCATATTTTGTACTACACGCAAATGTCCTCGACGACAACCTATATTGTTAAAATTACTCTTTGGCAACGTCATTTACCACTACAATAATAATGATAATAATAATAATAATAATAATAATAATATAAAAATAATAAGATGAAAATAAGATAAAAATACAAACAAAAAAAAAAGAAGAAAAATATGAGAAAATAAATAAAATAAAATATGAAATAACAAACTGTTACGAGTTAAACAATAAATGGTTGTAAAATAATCGATCGAAAAGTCGATGGAAATTGTTCAATGTGGAGAAGAGAGACAAGAAAAAAAAAAAATACTGAAAATAAATACTGAAACTTCTTCAGTAACACAATGGACATGAGATATTACTGTATATAACGTATGTACGAGAAAGACACCAATATATATATATATATATATAGGGTAAAAAAAAACTCACAGTGGCGTGTTCAAAAACTGACATGGATACTGATAAATGCCCGTCAGATCTCATTGGCGATATAGTAGGCGTTTTATGGCTTTTCTTTCTCTATTTCTGGCATTGCCAATCCCCTTTCCCTACACTTTTCTCAATTCCCACGTTACATATATATATATATATATATACATATATACTCTTATATTATAATTTCATCCTTTTCTCCAGTTTCTGCTCCCATTCCATTTTCCTACACTATTAAATATCCAACATTTGGCCGCAGCGTCTTCCACTCAATTATTCCAACGATTACGAAGGAACGTCCACTCACCGTAAAATCGCAAAATGCGTTTTCACATGTACATATCATCATATCTATACTCATATACATATATATAAACATACATATGAAGGTATGGAATATACAATTTTCTCCATTTTCCCCTACGCTTTCAAGTCCTTTGAGAATATATGCCGGTATTTATACATATACACACATATAGGAATAGAGACACACGCAGGATAGTGAAAACGGCGCGCAACAACGGCATACTCGGACGTTGAAATGGTGGAACGACGAAGCGGTCGACGGTTAGTTGGGTATTATACCATGTGCCCAACCCCCATAGTTCAGCTCTATAACTATTAACACAACCCACGCTCCATGCAATACCCTATATATTCACATACACACACACACACATATGTATAAATATATATATACTAGTACATATCCTACTTTTCACTCTCTATTTCATTTCTCACTTACTCTCTTGCTCTTTCATATTCCATCTCTTGTACCAGTTTTCCCTTACTCTCACGCGTTCATCCTACAACCTGCCGCACCCATGGACTATCCAACCTTCTCACTTATACTACCAACTATTTTACACTCTCACTTGCTCACTTGCACTGACAATCCAACACCAACCCAGCAACCAACCGTCTCTTCAACCTCTCTCTCCTCCCTCGTCCCTATAATAATTTAATCGCTTTAGCGTCTGTGTTTTCACGCGCAAAGTAGGATTTACTGTAATGGCACCCTCATCCTCCTCTCGTTCCTCTTACCATACCTCATCGTTCACCCCTACCACCCACTCTTGCTCCTGTCTTCCCTCATCGTTGTATTATCCTGACTGTATTCTCTGTCTCATCGTACAAAATTCAACCTCTCATTTCTTCTTTATGCTTGCGCGCGGGCGTTCTCGATTACTCGCACTTTGTACGCCCTTTTCCACTACTTTCCAATTTCACGTATACTTTTTCTCATTCTCTCTCTCTCTATCTATCTATCTATCTACAATTCTATTATATATATATATATATCATATTTCTTTCTTTATATTGTTACTCGTCCGTGTATTCAATATTACTAACTTGGACTTTTGCAGTTATTCACTGTGTATAAAGAAAGAAAGATAAAGTGTATAGTTGAATTGTATCCAAACAATCTCACCTGTCCCGCAATACTTTCACACCTTTTTTTTTTTTTCTCATGTATTTTGTATAAATTATTCGTACTATTACCACTCTCAACTCAACATTTATACAAACACATACACACACACACATACACACACACACACACACACACGTGTATACACAAATATTCTACTGTTCTCCTTTTTTTTGCGTACTTGTTTTTTTCTTTTTTAGTGTGAAATTCCTCCTTGAGAAATGGCACCCTAGGGACGGCTATTCTACTCTTTCTTCTCTATATATATATATATATTAGACATAGATATCGTACACTGATGTCTTTTTCGTTGGTATATCTGTATATTGGGGTAATAGGAATCTTACGGTAAAAATTTTATTCTTCACTTCCTTCACTCAATACATTTTCTATTTCTTACTGTTTATTTATTTATTTATTTATTTATTCATTTATTATTATTAATTTTCTTCATTTTCTCGTGTGTACTATTTTCAATATATATAAATAATAAATATATGTAGGAAAAAAATTAATAAAAAATATCAAATTCTATATGTCATGTGTAAATGTATATTTCGATAAAATGTAGATAATATATCAATGTAACGGTACACGCGTAATATTGAAGTATAAAACATAAAAGTTCTATTTGATTTCGATAAATCAACGCAATAATCTAAATATTCTATTTGTTTATATATATATATGTGTGTGTGTGTGTATGTGTGTGGATGAATAAATGGACACAGTCAGTATTGGCCATCGGCCATTACGTTTACTGTCACGATGATAAGCATCGATAATTTGAGTCCGACACACGTCCCATTTTCACGGGACCACTGAGAATGTACATATAATACATTTATATATATATATGTATTAAATTCAGAGGGAGAATGAAGAGAAGAGAGAATACCCCGATTCAACATACGAACGGGTGCACTTTGGGGAATGCGATTACAGGATTTTCCTGTTGCACGTGTTACACTGTCCACGCCGGCCATTCATGTCTCACTTTGATACACACACTCTCCCTTTCTCTCTCTCTCTCTTTTTCGCTGCTCTCTTTATCTATTTTTCTACATGTATATATATAAATGTTGATATTATATATACATAGATGCGTTGCCACGAGCATTCGTGTTTGTACGATACGTAAAATCGTGATCGGATCTCGTTCATTCTCCAATCAATCCATAATTCGTTATACTCACTCAATTCACATATAAACACAATACATATACACATTTTTGAATATTTCTATATGTATCTATATATATATATACATAGGCTTGTCTATCGATATATATTTTACGTTTGCGACATGTTATTCTCGTTCGATCCTACATCCCCCATTGTCCAAGCTTTACGGAGTATTTTTCTATTTTTTGTTCTTTTCGTTTGTTTTTTTTTTTTTTTTTTGTTCATTATTATTATTCCTATTGATATCACCCTTTTCTTTTTCTATCCAATACTTTTTACTCTCCATTGCCCGCTATGGAATTTTTCCCATTGTATACTCAACATTGTCTATTATTCAGATTTTTCATTTTTTATTTTTTTTTTTCCTTTTTGTGGAATTTCGAATAAATACTCATTTCTTCGATATTCATCACTATCATGTATGGCATAATACTAATTTTGAAATAAAATTATTTTATATCATTAAAATTCTCATGTTTCAATCACAATAAATTTACTACTATTAATATATATCTATAGATGTGTATATATTTGTATTATTGAATATATATATATATATATATATATATATTGTAATTTTATGACATTTAATATTTTCATTTAGTATCAAAATTGATGAAATTAATATTAATTATATTTATAGGGATTCTCGCGTATAAATGACGTGATAGAATTATATGAATACACATATAGACGCTAATATTTTCATTGCTAACGCGTATAAACGTCCAATTTTATCATAAAAATGATTCGATAATATCCACAGTATAACTGGAAAATTTTCAATTAAAGAATTTTCAAAATGGGAAAAAAAAAATAATTAATTAATTATGATAAAGATATATAAACGTATGTACATGTATGTACATTGTACATACATGTGTTTATTGTAATTTACTGTGATTTTCAAAATTCTCATAATAAAACCAAAATGATGTTGAAATGGCAGGTAATAACCATTATCCACATTGGCAATGCAAACCGCACGCATTGTGGTTGGAAAAAAAAAAAAAAGAAAAAGAAGAATGAAAAAATTTGCAGGAGAGAGAAGCAGGAAAAGTGATAAAGAAGGAACAAAAAAGGGTGTGAGCAAATGGGAGAAAGCGTTCGGCTTATAATATATATCACTGAATAAATGTATTTATTGTATATATATATGAATACATAGAAATAAATGAAATACACATTGGTTAATATTATTAAATGAAAAACGAGGGAAAAAAGCTGAAAAAAAAAAATGAAAATAATCAAAATAATCAAAAATTGGATATAAAATATCTATTCAACGATCCGCGACAAGTTTTTCATTCCACTATCACGCGCCACCACCACCACCACCATCACCCATTCATTTTTTGTTTTGTTTCTATTTGTGGATTTGAGTAAAAATGTATAATAATAAAATCCAACAATTGAGCGTATACAAGATCGTAATAGTGGATTTTATTGAATTTATTGTGTGTATGTGTGTGTTCATGACCTAGCACGCAAAAACAAATACAACGCAGACAAAATTTGAAAAAAGAAAAAAAAAAAAAAACCAGAACAAAGTAAATAATAATGATATTAATATTAATAATAATATTAATGAAAAGAAAGGGGGAAACGAAAAATTGAAATAATAATAAAAATGTGAGATAAATATATTGAATTCTCTATATGTTTATATAAAGAAATATAAATCTATATCGATATATTGAATCGTTTTACAGCACGTCCATTATTTTCCTCGTTGAACAGATCAAATATCGATGATTATCTTTGTAATACTGTCCTTTTCCCTTCATTCACTTCTCTCTCATTCGTGTCACTTTTTTTTTTTTTTCTATTTTTTTATTTTTATTTTTAACGAATCAAGCGTGACATGATGAAATTACTCGTTTTACAAAATAATTTTTTGGTTACTATCGCAACAAAAATAAAAACAAAAAAACGTATAAAACATTTTTCAAATACACACGCACATACATGTAAACATACATCAACATTTATTACTCAATAAAATTTTAGTTTTTCAAAGAATTTAATCATAAATTCACCACAAGTTATAATGAATCTCTATGATGCGCGCACGCGTACGCCAATTGCGGCTAATTCGTAGCTATGGATAAACTTCACCTCCTTCCTACTATTCCCTCTCCTACCGCAATGTACAGTGGGGGATTTTCGTATCGCATACAGTACCGTCGACGGTTCATCAAGCCCATTAAAGAGCGACCGGTTAAATCCATCGGATTAATTATCTCGTCCACTAGCCATGATAACATGATGTAGCGCACGCGATATTCGGGGCATTCTCGAGGATTCACCCATGATTAAATTAATCAAGCGTGATAGACTAATATTTCTTTCGTTTTTATTATATTATTATTTTTATTTTTTTGTTATTCCTTCATGTAGATTGTTGAACGCAATCGATTTAATTATTGTCGTATAATGAGATTTTGTAAAGAGAATTTTTTCTAAAAAATATTACTATCACAATTATATCATAGCAGAAGATAATAATTATAGGTGTATGTAGATAATTCAATCTGAAAATTAATTTCAATAAAAGAAAAAAAAAATATATATATATATATATTGTTGAAGTGGAGAATAAAAATTTGATATCTTACCTCAATTTTCGTATCGTTCTTTGGATATAATAAAACGTTGATGTTTCAATTTTTAAAAGCACCACACAAAAATTATCGATTGATTTGAAATAAATTTTTCGTGTTTTTTTTTTTTCTTCAATTTCACACTGTGCAAAAACTACGTCACAATTTTTATTCAGTCATTTTTATATTTATTTCATTTATATTTTCACACCGTTTACTTCTAATGTCCCGAGAGAAAGAAAAAATTAAAATATTACAATAATAATAATGAAAATCAGCAAAATTTTTTGTCTTATATTTTGTGAAAAACACTTTTTCATAAGGAAGTATATACTTTTGAAATTTATCAAAATATTATTTATTAAAAAAGGTCACCAAGACGGTATATAATGTATATATATATATATATTGAATAATATATGATATTTTGGTTATGATCGTTCTATTCGTGAAGTTCTGAAGCTCGAGCAATTCCCAAGATCGATACAAATGCCGAAAGTTCGGATCACGAGTTCTCTTATATCTTTGTATTCTCTGAAGTTAAACTTGAGACACTCTCTTTACCGCTCTCTTCCACGACAACTGAAAACTTCACGGATTGTGCAGACTCGTGAAATTATTATTATTATTGTTAAATTTATTTTTTTTTTCTTTATCCCTATCTATCTTTATTTCATTCACTTACTGCCGACACTGATCTCTGCAAAATCCCAAATAATATATTTATTCCCATAAATTTTATCCCCAAAAATACAAAATAATTATATACATTACATTCAAATTTTAAATTGAAAAAAAAATAAAAAATAAGAAAGAAAAATAGCAAATCAATAATAAAATATAGACATTAATCATTGAAAATTACAATAATTATTCAATCTATATAAAATTAATCCAATTGAATATAACTAAACATATATATATATATATATATAATGCATCGACGTGTTAATCAATACCCCAATTTATTATTCAATCAATTTTCATATATACAGATATAAAATGTGTATATTAATGATGGATACGTGATGTTAAATAAATATTATCAAACACTTTTATACAAGTCACGAAACGCAAACGAATTCAATTTTGGCGCGTGCGTTTTGCGCACCTTCCGTTGTACAAATGCCGACGCGCCTTGTGCGTCCCTCCCTCCCTTTCTCTATGAATATATATATATATATATATATATATATATATAATTGAGTATTTGTTTGGTATCGTTTGCACTCGCTCTTCAGATAAATAAGTGAATACAATGCGACAACCACAAACAGATAGAAGCAATGGAAGCTATTGACGAGGTGTGGACCGGCTTGCAGCTCAGGCAACTGGCGGATGGCGAGTGGAGACTGAGCCAGGTTCACTCCATTTCACTTCTTGCCTCTTGTCCTCTTTCTATCTCTTTTTATCTCACTCTTTCTCTCACACTACCACCCCTTCGCAGTCGAGGCGAATCTCTATCTTCCGCTACCTCCCTCTTCTCTCTTTTTTCTGCCTATCTTCTGCTACCTTTTTTTTTTTATTCCCTCTCACACCTTTTTATCCTTTATTTTTTCCTCTCAATTCTACCATCCTCACGTTTACTCATTGGTTTCTCTTGCTCTCTGTGCGATCCCTTCGAATCCGCTTCTGTAAAATTGAGATACCCCATATCGTAGTGGAGGTCAATTAAAATTTTTATTATTGATTATTCAATGTTTTCAGTTATTTATTTATTTATTTATTTATTTAAGTTTACGACACTAAAGTCGTATAGAATAATTCATGTAATTTATTGTATTATAATTATTTTATTTTATTTTTTATTCATTTAATTTGCAATTATTACAGTCGGATGAAATTTTATAAAAAAAAAAATAATAATATAACAATGAAATTTATTTGTTTGACATGATTGTTAGGGTTCAATGTAGTTTAAAGATTGTAAGAGGATAGAAGAAACAGCGAAAGATAACAGACGAATGAAGAGAGAAGATGTAATAGAAGAAAAAAATAAATAAATAAATAAATAAATAAATAAATAAAAATACTATCAAGTGAAACATGATGAAGGAAAATATTAATTTATTTTCTCTGAAATTGGAGGATATCAAAAGTTCGCCACCTTTTAAGCTCTAGGGAACTTACGGAATAATTTTCTGTTCGCACGATGAAACAATCAAAGTAATATCTCAACTGACCCAGCACTTTTTTTTTCCCTCCCCCTATTTCCTCTCAGTTCTATCTTTTTTTGTTTTTGTTTTTTTGTTTTTGTTTTTTTTTTTTGTCTCGTTCTGGCCTCGTGTGGCCAACTTGGAACAAACTAATATGATCAGTCACCGAGAAGTGAAAGAGTGATTGAATCAACACAAATGTTTTTACTTTTTGTTGTTTCTTTTTTTGATATATATTTTCTCACACATTGTCAACGGACGCATTTCACACAGTCAATTAATTAAAGTGTAACATCCAACTGCACAGCAGTAATTTTTAATATTTATGATTGTGAAAAGTTAAAATGAAAAAGAAAAAAAAAAAAACAAAAAACAATATAATAAAAATATTTTTTAAAAATAAATAACTCACAAATAATGGGATGAGATCACGAGAATTACGAAGCAATTTTAACCAAGTGGATGGCACTCAGTTTTTAATTGTATTCGTTAGCGGGAGTAGAGCACAATAATGTTCGTCATTATGAAGAGGCGAGAACCGAGAGTTTACCACCATCGACACACTCGAATATTCATATATATATATATAACGTTGCATCACCAAATGTTTCAACTGTCGCGAATAACAGTGGTAAAAATCGAGTGAGATAGGAATAATAATAATAATAATAACAATAATAAAGACGTAAAAAAAATTTATATATATATATATATAAAAATTACTCACCAGATATTTCAGTTCCAAAATAAATGAAAATCCAGGTAAAAGAGTATGGCAGAGGATATTGAAATAAAAGTACTTGGATTTTATTTATTTATTTATTTATTTTCATTTATTTACCATATGAACGATACAAAATCAATGAAATTGAGTGTGTCCAGAATGCAAATTGAATAATTGAATGGGAGCAATCGTTTGTGAATGCAATTTAATAAATTGCCAGCGTTTTACACTTGATAATTTCAATTATGTTCATTTATAATTGACAATTTTTATATTATCATAAAATAAAAATAATATAAATTTTATAAAAATATAATGGCATTGTTATATAGTGATATCAGTGATACTGCGAATGAAGATAAAATGATTATGATACGTGTTTCTTGAAATTCATGTTTTAGAATGAAAATTCGGATTATTCACTAGATATATTGTGTGGATTTTGTAATATCTCTGCATTGCGACCTATACAATAGCCCTATCCTCATACAAAATTTTATGTCCACTCGCAGACACGGGTAAATGTCGTAAAGTAGCAATGTACACACATGTATATATATATATCCATACAGATTTCGTCTTAGACTCATCCGAAAGAGAATAAAGATAAAGCAAGCAAAAAGCAAAAAGTACCAAAACGAAAGTTTCACAAATCCCTGATACATATCTATATATTGTATATCTATTCCAATTTAATATAAAAATAGTTTATATATATATAAAAAAATTTTTTTGTATACAAACGGAATAAAATACAATATTAAATATAATATAATTATTTGTCTAATTGACATTATTTCATGTGGATAATTTTTTTATTTATCAATTTAATATAATCAATCAGCGATTTATTCTGGAAAATAAAAAATAAAAAACAAAAAAATATATAATAGAAACATGAAAATAAGAAGATGGTGAAAAATTACATTCGTGAATTTTGATAAAATGACACAATGATATATGAGCATAATATAGAAAATATATATTTTACAACGATCACAGGACGTGCCAACCAGGCTAATTATAGTTCAATTGACTTTTTGTGGTAACAACACTTTGAAAAAAAAGTACACGTTGTCCTTACAGTCTCCAACGTACACAAAACAACACGACATGTCTCAACCCCCTCGTTCCTTCTTCGTGTACTTTCACTTTCGCTATTTCCAACAGCTCCATCCCCTTGCTCATCCCTATCACGAAAAACGTTGGAAGGCTTGCCATCATAATAAGCAGAACGGTTTAATTAGGAAGTTCAAGTGAAATAGCATGAGAATGAGCGCTCCAAGCGCGAGCAAAGGCACACGTAAAGTTTCATCCCTACTCTTGGCCGTTGTTGCGGATAAGATAGAAACTGAGTATTTCATGTTAACCTCGGCCCACTACGACCTTTCTCCAACGGATTCTCCAACGTCGAAGTCGAATGTATACCACCGTGAACAACGTGCGGTTTAATAAGCAAAGTTTTAAGGAGCACACCGGTGCAAGAGTCAACTGGTCCCTGTCTTGAATCTCGTTTCGACTTCCATTTCAAAACTTTCCCGCATGACGAACAATTTATCACGATCATGAAAACCAACGATTATTTTTTTTTGGCTGAAACGGCTGATAGCAAAATTCTAAATTATCCAAGAAAAAAAAAATAATAATAATAATAACAATATTAATATTAATAAAGGAAAAAGTAGAAATAACTGAAAATATAAAATTTAATCAATTGATAGTAACAATAATTTCAATGATCATATTGACAGATAAGATAAATATTTTTTTGTATTTATATATTTGTATACGTGTATATGTGTTTATTGAGCACTGTACATACATATATATGTATATATATTCGTTTACATTGTCGCAAAATTTTATCTCATAAAAGTATATAACAACCCCCCCCCCCCCTTCCCTACATTTAATCATCGTAGTTGTGTATATACAAACACCTGAACAAATAATGATGCGATAGAGGTTATGGGCAGAGAGAATTAAAGTGGGAACGACATGACCAGCACTGCACTACGACAATATATATATATATATATATATATATACATACATTGTACATAAACATATACATATATACCCATATGTGTTTGTTATTTATGTACTCCTAGCGAATTTATGCTTCGACCCCGACGAAAAACTCTTCTGGCAGAATCAACGTGACGAATTTACATACGTTTTTGCACCTTTTCTTCTTCTTCTTCTTTTTTTTTTTTTTTTTTTTTTTTCTTCTCTACCTATTCCTCTTTTCTTTTTCTCCCCAATCTCCTTCCATCTCTTTCGTATTTTTACCCATTTTCATATATACACTCCTCGTTTTTGTACATACATAGTCGCATAGTCACCACAGTGTCGTCGTTTATATCTATAACTCCAGGTGTGTGGGCGCATGTTTCAGCAAATTCGTATCCGTTGTGCGGGACGGGTAGGATATAACAGCAGTCGAGTCATAAAAGTGGCGTGGTCGCACCGCGCGACGAGTCTCGCTCAACAGAATACAAATTGAACTCGAAATAATACATGAATCCCACCATCTACCTCCTCCTCCCCTCCTCCTCTATCACCCTCGCTCTATCTTCCCTTCCCTTCCCTTTTTTTTTTTTTTTTTTTTACATCCAACTTATAAAAATCATTATTATTATTATTATTATTAAAAAAAAAATTGACAAATAAATAATTTTAAATGAATGAGTGTGAGTAATTTATTGTTGCAATGAATTTTTGTGTATTTTTTTTTTTTTTTCGTTTCATATTAGAAAATTCATTGATTGAAAATTGAAAAATTAGTTTTGTTTATATTTTTATGTGTCTATTTGTTGATGTATTGTATTGTTTTGCACGTGTGCTCAGTGGCATTATAAAATAACAGGAGAACGAAATACTAGTGGGTGAGTGGGTAACTGGAAGTATGAAATCCACACACTGTTAATTCGCATAAACAAGTGACCTGGCCAACCACTATTTAATTACATTTGTTCCCCTTTTCCCCGTCAATTCAACAACTATCGCACTGTATTACGATAAATATGTACACGAACTAAACTATTCTCATTTTATAATTCACATTCTACCCTCTACTTAGTATCAATTGCCACTATAATGTAGCTCTAATACGATATGTTTTATACTCTTAGCATAAAGCCATTCGTGTTTTTCTCTTTTGCTCTTACTCCCATTCTATTTTATATTATTCACGTCAATCTACCTTTCTTTGTCGGTAGCGCACGTGCAGATCGAAGTCTCACGGCGACCACACGGCGCCCATGATCCGACTTTCCGGCGCCTACACGAACAAACTAAACAATCCACCGTTACTATCCTCAACCTGTATGTTACTGTCTACCCTTATATATATATATATATATACATACACACACACACATATATATACAAATATGTATATAATAAATGGGGTAGTATTCATTTGGTGTTTATAAACTTTAATCTTATTTTTGCATGTCCTCACATGTAAAATTGAATTTAACTTTTTTAATTTTTTTTTCTTCTGTGTATAAATTTTGTTAATTTAAAATATAAATTTTTTTATATTTTATTATATTTATTTATTCATTTTATTATATTTATTTATTTATTTATTTATTTATTTATTTATCTATTTATTTATTTATAAATATGTAGTGGAGAAAAAAAGAAGAGAAAAAAAATTATTTTCGACGCAAAATCATTCAATAAAATTTAATGAAATAAATTTGTTCTACGTATGTGTGTGTGTGTGTAAAGTAATGTATTTCCGTCACAGCCATGCCAAGCTATTCCCAAGACAATCTCGTCAATAATAGCGGCCCTAACGCATTTACCTTTTTACATGGGCAGGAAAACAGTTCCAGACGCTTGTACATACTCACGCGCATATATATACGTATGATACATAATCGCAAATAAAATTCAATCAATTTACCAAAGAAAACTCTTTCATAATATCTGGCACGATTGTCAAGACTCAACCGTACAACGAATTATATAGAATAACATAATAAAAAATTTATATATATATAATATATTACATCATTGTTTTATTTTCAATAAAGAAGACGCGAGTTTATGGCACTAAAATATTGTTCATTTTGATGGATTTTCAACTATATATATCCACACACGATGGACAAAGTCATTTTCTTCGTTGATGTATCGAGAAACATCAATCTACTCTCTCATACAATGTTTCATTGCTAAAATGATTTACCACTATGCGCCTAAGTATATATAAGTATGTGTGTGTATGTATGAGTATGAGTGTTTGGTTTGCGTGTTACGATAAAAGAATAAGGCGAATAATATAAGTGAGTAAACGAATGAGAGTGATGAAAGAAAAGGAATAAGAGTACATAAGCCTATATAGACACGAGCTACCGCTCGTAAATGTGAAAATTGCCGAGAGTCCATTACAAAACAATATTCGGCACTCCGATCCACTATTATATCGTATGTTTTCTTTTTCTTTTTTTTTTTCTTTTTTTTTTTTTTTTTGCTTTGTTCATCCTCTTTACTCTTATATTTTACTCACACTATAATTTACTCTTGCACACACTCCAGTCCCATTGCCGTGTTGGTTTATGACTCACGTATTGTCGCCCACAAAAAGTCCTATAGGCTCAACTCCCATGGAACTCATGAAAAAACATCCGAGTTTATGTAGCTTGTCGCGCAATTCTGTCATTCGTTGATGTTTTGTAATAGGGTGTGGGGTAAAAGTTGTGTTGAAAAATAGACTGATGTGAGTAAAGTAAAATGAAATAGAAGGCAATATCTGCGAGGGACGAGAAAAAATGCAAAGAGTTAATACAAATAAGAAAAAAAAAAAAAATCTCATTTTTTATGCGTGTGTATGAAGTTAATGAAAAATTCAATAATTTAAAAGCGGTAAAAAAAAAAAAAAGAAAAAAAATCATGACAAACTCATTTTTTTCAAATTTAGTTTATCAAAGAGAAGAAAAACTCGTAAAGTTAGTGATGTAGAAATTGATTGTTTGTCTAGAAAAATATAATCTCATATCATCAGTATATTTGATATTGCCTGGGGAAATAATCGAGATTTATTTTTGGAATAGAAAAATTTAATATATGAAAAATGTGGATTATTATCATTTTTATTTTTTTTTTGTTTTGTTTAATACATATCATAGAATTATCAATAATAATCATTAATATTTTTCATTATTTTTAAATTAATATATATATATATATATAATGAATATAAAAATGACATAGAATAAAAATAAAAATGAAATAAATAAATATATGTAATAAGAGTGAATAAATTCATGTGTTTATATATGCCGCAATATTTTTGGAGTTTGAGAAGCCAATTCAGTGGCAGCCCAATTATCAACCTACCCTCCTATGAGATGTGCCACGAGGGTTGCAAATGGCCGTGACGAGGACGCTGTAAATTAAATATTCATAATTCGATTGAGCCAATTAATTCCCTTGAGGCGTATACACAGACTGGTTATACATTTATTTCATTTTATTTTATTTTGACATTCTCCTTCACTTACATCTTTTTTTTTTTTGCTACACTCTTTCTCTCTCACTGTATCTATCTCCCTTAACCATCATTTTTTTCACTTTTTTTTTATATATATCTTATTTCTTTGATGAAGAAAATAAAGAGAAAAGTCACGACGGTCAAAGTTGCCCAAAAGTTAAGAGAAAACACGATTTGAATTACGTAGTCTTCATCTTCCATTTACCCTCTCTGTCAAATGTTGCGTTCTTTTATTTCTTCATTTCTCTCACTCTACTCATCCACCCACTTACTATCCACTCCCAATTTTATCAAATTTCTCTAGTTCCCACTTTTTTTTCTTCTATTATAATCTCAATTCTATCCTTCACAATTATCTTATTCATATACAAATCAATTGTTCAATTTGTTAAATCTCATTGAGAATCAAAATAAAAACAGTTAAAAATTGTATATCTAACAAAATATTATCATGAATAATAATCTTGTTGATATTCCTGTATTCATTCACAACAAAGAAGAAAAAGAAAAAAAAATTGAAATTGAATTGACTGTTCATTATATCAGAAATGACTGAGGGAAGAGGAAAAAAAAAATTCATCAGGATATCAAAAGTAACACGAGGTTTCACACATTGAAGATCTAGATACTACAAACACACACACATATATATATATGTTTATACGAAATATAAGTGGTACTACCCTACCAATGTATTTGGTATTTTTTTTTTTGCATCATAAAACTACCCTTGTTGTTATACAGACTATGACCCTCGCTTCGTTACCTGATATATACATAAAATACCAAGAGTTCTGGATAATATACGCCTGCAGGCAAATATTCCTCTGTTTTTCTTTACTTTACCGAGTTTTAGTTTGTGTAGATATGGATAGATATACATACATATGTATGGGTATATATGATTTCATCGATGTAAATCTTTGAATTTTAAAAGTTAAAGCCCCTAAGCAACAGCTCAACTATTTTCATTCACGGATTTTCTTTGTTCTCGCTTATCGATCAATCAGTGTAGTTTACACGTAAAGTGAGATATATAAAAATACAATGTAAAAAAATAAAAAAAAATAATAAAATGAATATAATAAATAAATAAATGAAAAATACTAATTTACACTTAATCAATATTCATCTAAGTATTTAAAACTTAATTTATATTGTTGAAATAGTTGAAAAAAATAAATAAATAAATAAATAAAATAAAATTTTTTACATTCACTCATTTGTTTATTTAATCTATTTTTCTGTTCCTCTTGCATTGTAATTTTCCTTATTTATTCATTGTTTTTTTTTTTCCTCTCTTTTTTTTTTTGTTCAATATTTTTTTCCATGTATTCTCGTTAACTGCAATGACTGCGTATTTTCTTGTATACGCGTACGCGTGGCCTCTTGCAACACAAACGCACTCAGAGATATATAAAAACAAAAACGATATAAACAGTGTACGATTGTGTAGGCTCTGTGGCGTGTCACGCGACACTGTAGACATTTTGGCGCCGTGACGATTCCGCATTGCCACATTTCAAACTCTCGAGTTTTTCCCCTCATTCATGTACGTACATATATATATATATTTATTTTATGTATTTCATACCTATATGATAATTGAAACAGATACATTACCGTCAATTCGTAGTTATTTTTATCTTTCCACGTAGCAAAATTGCAATATAACATTTATTACAGATAATATACAACAATTTATTCATCGTAATTGCGTATCGACCAAAAATAAACTCTCAATTTTCCGTTTCGCGTTACTACGCGCATCCGGGACAAATATATAAATCCGCTCTCAACGGATTTTTGAAATTACCCAATTCATATATATGTGTATGTTGATATGAATGAGGAATATATATTCTATAATTATTTTATAAAGCGTCCAAAAGACCGAAACAGGATGAAAAATATTTATATCGTGTAATCCGTTGTTATATTTGACAAAGAGTTAATTGAATATTTTGTGTGTGTATATGTTGGTATATACATGACAAAATATAAATATATATATATAATAAAACTCAAAATGAAAATGAATAAAGTTATAAAAACAAAAAATTCGGTACATAAAATATTGTGGGAACGGGTATATATAAATATATGAGATCGTAAATCGATCCAAGGGACAAGTTCACCGAGTTGGTGTTTTTTTTTCTCTCTCTCTGCATATATATGTGTGTCTCAGTCTTTTTTTTTTTTTTGTACCTTTACTGTAGCACATATAAGTATTAGCTCACACACCTATAAATATATATTTCAATATATTCACTTGACGCGTATAGCCACAAAATCAAATATTTAACGTGAACAAATTTTATTTCAACGCATAAAATTCTTTATGCGTACATATATTTAAAAAAAAAAAAAGAAAAAAAGAAAAAAAAAACGAATTATTATTAAACACAAAAACGTTAATTATATACTGTAAAAGTGGATAAGGTGATGTACAGGTCAGACATGAAGAATAATATATTTTCATTTTTCAATTATTTATTCATTATATAGTATCAATAACCCATAAATATTGACATAATTTATTACACTTTATTATCATAATTTATCATTTATTGAAATTCCATATGAAAATTTAATTTCATTTAATTTTCAATACGACAAGAAAAAAAAAAATAAAAAAGAAAAAAAAGATAATAATAAAATTTATGTTGATATGAATTCACATCACTCTCTCACTCCCTTTTTCTCTGTGTCTCTCTAACTCTCATGTATACACACGCACATAGATGGGGTTTAAAAAAGCTATTTCGCGGTGAAAAAGGGGAAAGAAAGAATAAAATTGTACGACGCTCCCTCGAGTATTCTCGACCGTCTGGATGTCATGCCCTTCATCCTCACACAACTTACGTATATAACTCGTGCACGCGTGTATAGGTCACTTGCATATATCGCTACGACCTGAGTTTTACTCCCCGAGGAGGTCCACCTTTACTGTCTCTCTTTACCACACGAACTCCATCTATTTAACCAACTTTTTATAAATACACACATGCATTCACATACAGTGACAAATAACTCACTGAGTGTCCATCCACAACACACTCATACACTATATAATACATATAAAGCCTGACTTTACCTGATGGCTTTAATAAATTTACAAAATACACCCTCATATTCGTTGAATTATTTTATCTCACCGCACACCGTGTCTCTCGATACACTCAAACTCACCCACTATATTTTCTATATCGCATTATTTTACAACCCTTCAGGTGGGACAGTACCATACAAACCTTTCCCCTTTATTTTTTCCCCCATGTACTAACTCTTCAGCATTGAAATATACCGGAAATATATATGTATCTCGTATATATTATACCTTATACATATATATTCATTGAATTAAAATTTTTTTATTATTTATTTCAATGTTTCACAAATTCTCCCTTCAGTTTTTTACTTCTTCTTCTCTTTTCTCTTTTTTTTTTTTTCTTTTTTTTTTTCACGGTCCCATTTACCACAATGATTGTATATATATATATATTATATAGATGTATGTATATTGAGTTGAAATAGTCCATTACGGATCTAGCGGAACGACAAGCACAAACGAGACTACAAACTCAAGACCGGATTTTATACACTATATTCCGTTCACTCGCGCGCGTCGCCAGTCACAAAACCATTTTCCCTATCTATATGTGTATTTATGTGTAAATGTGTACATGAATGAGGCGTATAACAATGTGCATGTGCATAGTAGTATCGACAATGGTATTATCGGGGATAACGAGATAGAACACGAAAGACCATGATAAAATTATTATTATCGTTACCAACGTTACAAAACGTTGATGTTCGATCTATTGAATATAAGAAAAAAAGAAACAGATAAACAAAAAAAAAAACCTCCATCGATATATCTTTCACCTATTTTCTATTTTCAGAAATATTTGCTCGATAGTTTTTCTTATTTTTTATATCAATTATTTCATTTTATTTCTATTTACGTGTGTTATTTCATAATATTTTTGTTTTTATTGATACTATGATTTTTAATCAGTAAAAATATAAGATTAAATGGAATTTTTTTTTTTTTTCCTTGATTTTACAATTATATTTTTATTCTGATAGAAAAAAAAATAAATAAATAAATAAATATGTACTGTCGAATGATTCATCAATGCCGTGCATTGAAGTACAAGGACGTACTGATACTGTAAAAAAAAAAAAATGTGTAATTTTTATTTTCACATTGGACAAAAAAAAAAAAAAAATATTTATTTTATCTCTATTTACTATCGGTAAAGTATAAAAATAATTGCACGATGCAATGGATAGAAATATAAATTGCAATGATTACTTGATTGATATCACAAAGTGCACTTGACTTCTATACAATTCACTGAATTGAAATAAATAAAAAAAACTATTGTTAAAATGTGGCGATCGTTCATTAGTTTATATGTCATTTTATTGACAATTGTTTGGATAAATGGATTAAATTTGTCAAAACCTTGCTCATCTGACATTTGTAAATTGCCAAATTGTAAATGCAGTGATTCAAACAGTGGCAATACAATTGAAATATCAAAAATACCTCAAGTAAATTGATCATGAATAATTATGAAAAATAAAAATATATCATTAATTAATTGTACTTTATTATTGATTATTTTTAGATGGTTTTATTAACATTTGATGATGCAACAACTATCACTACATACGAATATTTTTCACGAGCATTATTTGATAGAATAAATCCTGATGGTTGTCCAATTGGTGTGACACATTTTCTCAGTCATGAGTATACAGATTATTCAAAAGTCCATGATCTTTGGTTACGAGGACATGAAATTGGTTTACATTCAATTACGTAATTATAAAATTCCCCTCATTACTATCTAAATAAATATACAATAATTTATATATTTATATAATTAATGGATTTATAATTGAATATCAGACACGATGCAAAAATTGAGAATTATTGGCGTGATATAAATTTAACAACATTCAAAGCTGAATTCAATGGATTACGTGAGATGATTATTAACTTTGGTGGAATACCAAAAAGTGAAATACGTGGATCGCGATTACCATTTTTACAGACATCTGGTAATGTAAGTTTTCAAGGTATTGATGAAATGAATTTATTATATGATTCATCATTGCCAATAAGTCACAATGCTGAGCCACCATTGTGGCCATATACTCTTGAATATGCAAGCCATGAAAAGTGTGAAATAGAACCGTGTCCAACTGCGAGCTTCCCAAATATATGGGAAATACCAATGACAATGTGGTTAGATAAAAAAAATGTGAGTTGCAGTATGGTAGATGCGTGTGTCAATATGTAAGTTGATAATTATTTATATTATAAATATTGAATACACATATTAATTATCAATTATTTATTCAACATATTAATTTATTTATTTATATATTTAAATTATGTTAATTAATAATAATATTTATCATTTAATTGATTACACTTATTCAATGATTTATTAATAATCTAATTGTTTTTAGATCAGACAAGTCAAAACAAATTTCTCAATGGATAATTCAACAATTTGAACGTCATTATAATCATTCTAGAGCTCCATTTCCAGTATTTATGCACGCCGCGTGGTTTCTCAGAAATCCTGAGAACTTTATAGGTTATCAATTGTAAGAGAAAATAAAGATAAAAAATAATCCTGATAAAAACAAACTCATATATATATATTTTTTTTTAATGATAAATAATTATTACATTATAATTTTATTCTCAGATTTCTCAATCACATTCAACGTTTACCCGATGTCTACATAATAACATTGAATAATGCAATTAAATGGATAAAAAATCCAAAATCATTGGACGATAATAAACCATTTGGTGATTGTGAAATACGTAAATCACCAATAAAATGTATACCGCACAGTTGTAAATTAAAAACCGAATTAAATGAAGAAAGATGGATGACATCGTGTGTCAATGTTTGCCCATTGAATTATCCATGGCTTTATAATCCACTTGGTAAATAATTATTTATAAAATTAAATATTGAAATATTAATAAATTATAAATAATAATAACTGCACATGAAATATTACAATTGAATACATTGTTAATTATATAATACATGTATCAATAAACTAATGATGTTGATTTATTTAAAGCTGTCGTTAAGTAATAAAAAAAAAAAAACAAACAAACGTACTGTGTGGGCTTTTAGAAAGATTGAAGAAAACCTCAGTAGAATCAAGATCGAATAAGAGTAAAGTACAGTAGGAGAATGAGAAAAAAAAAAAAAGATATTAGAGCATGTCCGCAGTGCTATATTACCACAAGTATAATCCACTGTCGTATAAAATCACACGTGTACATATAGATACAGACGTATAGACATATGTATATATAGGTATATAAGATGAGAAGAAATAAATCTTAACGCTGGGCAAACTGCTCGTCTATAGAATTACAGCTCGTGCCTGATGTTAACCCAAGCCCACTAAGGCCACACATATCCGTTGGGTCATAAAGTCCAAAACCCAATTTCTGCTGGATACCATTAGCAGGACCCATTAAACATTAAACGACAGAGAAAATGTAACGTGAATCTCCACCTAAACGAGCCAAGTACACATATATAAATATAATATTTTATTCTCCACTTTCATATATAAATTTGTATTTATATTTGATTATTTATTATAAGAAATTATTGTATTTTATATTAGTATGAGAAATACTAGTTTTCGTTTTTTTTTTTATTTATAATCATTTTAAATCCACAATGTTTCATATTTATACCGGTCTATTTGCGTTTTTGTTGTATTAAAGTCCAGCTTGTGTGGTAAGAATAAATAAATGTGTCGTGAGCTCAAAATCCACTGTACTATTCCTCGTGAGACAATGCAATTCTCTATATAACTTGCACAGTCGTGCACAAACGAGTGAAAGACTGAAAGAGGAAAGAACAGAAATAAAAAAAAAAAAAAAAGTTGAGGTAATAGTGAGAGGAGTGAAACGAGTGAGAGTGGAAAAATGAGTGGAAGAATGACAAAAGCCAGTGGAGTAGACGAAGAAAATTCGTTGGAAGAACTTCGCATATATTTGAATAATATTCATAGATCTTTCTGAAGCTGCAGTCTAGTAGATTACAATGTGAATGTCGACAACCTTCTCATCTTTAACGTATGCAAAAAAAAAAAAATAATAATAATAATAATAATAATAATAAATATACCACGCGGGCAGTTTATTCGCAATGATACTATCATTTAAAGAGCAATTTAATTTATTATCTGCAATTAACTCGACAAAACTCCTTCATACATTTTAACATTAAGAAATTTCAACTATTTATTTATTATATTATAACCGCAATTTATTACAATAAATTGATAGAATAATAAAAAAAAAAAAATGAAGGAAAAGATTTGAAAGAAAACTGAATAAATAAATAAATATATAATGAAAGTGTCAATAATATATTATTTAAATTTTTCAGGATAATTTATTAATTTTTTGTTTATTTAATTTATATTTATATTTACCATTTATCCAGAGATTTTTTCAATATCATTTATAATAAAATTATATATTTTTTATTGGTATATAAAATTTTATTTATGAAAAATCGTGAATGTGAGTTATTAATAAATTATACATTGAATGAGAGATGATTGTGAACAAGTTTATGAACAATTACACCTTCCACAAATATTTAACTTCTCTGTAGTCGTGTCATAACTCGTCAAATCCATACACACACACACACACACACACACACACACACATGGATATATATATATATATATATCATTGGTCTTGTTTTATTTATTTATTTTTTTTTTTTTTATGTACTTTCTTTTCAGTTCTATCCGCCCCTAGTATTTGTCATGACACGCGTACCTACACCAGCCCCGTCCCGCGTGCCTCGAATCCATTTAGATGCTATTGAAATGAAGAAAAAAAAATAAAAAAAAGAAATGAGAATGATGAGAAGAGGGGCGACAAAGGGGACGCACTATATACCCACGTGTATAAGAATATACGTGAGTAGGGAAATAGAATGATATCAGTGCGAGAAAAAAAGACATAGTAAGCGTGAGAAAGAGAACGCGAACAGAAGAAATATATATCGTTGTCTGTCGTTGTGTCCCAGGTTCAACCCTTGACAGGGAGAAAATGCGCGAGGTTGAGAGGG
Source organism: Dinocampus coccinellae (assembly GCA_963920625.1). Classification (NCBI taxonomy): domain Eukaryota; kingdom Metazoa; phylum Arthropoda; class Insecta; order Hymenoptera; family Braconidae; genus Dinocampus; species Dinocampus coccinellae. The sequence goes on from OY987184.1 coordinate 17,922,289, forward strand.
CGCGCTTCTCATTTCTACACGTAAATTCACGTCGCGCTCGCACTCAGAGAAAATTCTCTGGCAAATGGAAATTTTCTTCTTCCTCTTCTTCGTCATCCCTATTTTCTTTTTTTTTTTTTTTTCCGCCTGTTCAAGCGATATTAAAAAATATTCGCATTTCCGTGCGTTCAACCTTTACACATTTACGGGCATATACAAATTTTATTTATTTATCTATTTATTTATTTATTATTTTATATTTTTTATCATTTCTTTCCTTTATACAATTTTTTTTTCCTCCCTCAACATTTTTGTTGTTCTTGCTATAATTTTTTTTTTTTTCGTTTATTTTTTCTTTTTTTTCACCTCTTTATTTTATTAATCTCTATTTTATATACTTTTACTTTTTATTATATGACTTTCATTGACTTGAAACGGAGTTTGTACCCGTGGGAAATGAAGATGCATGAAAGGAAAGGGTTTAAAGGTAAGAGTAAATGTATACGCGGGCGTTTGTGCAATGATAACGATGTCAATTATGGTAATGAATTGTTAGGAGCTGTGGGATGCACGGCAGTTAAGTTAAAATATAACAGTGGATGATGCAAAATTATATATACACTGAAGAATGTAGCCACACAGGATGCACGTGAGTGTCACAATACATACAAACTCTTATATATTTATTTATATTTACATACATAAACAATATACGTAAAAATTATAAAATCATTAAATATAAATAATAATATAATTTCAAATATAATAATAATAATGTTTAGAGATAAAAATTTTCATTATATATATATTTTCTTCTTTTTTTTACTTTCATATTTGTGCAATTAGTACGAATTCATGTATTTAATCAAGACAATTGACGCTGATCCAACAATCATATAATACAATCCTAGGAGAAATCACAGATAAAGTTATAATAATAATAATAATAATAATAATAATAATAATAATAATAATAATAACAATAATAATAATGATTATATATATACAAGAATATATAAAATGATAGTGGGTATAATTTCACACGACCCAAGTATGATCACAGAAGGAATATTTATCAGCGTTGGGACTTGATCCAGATTTCTCAAGAGAAATTAATATTAAAAAGAAATTTGAAGATTTTCATTTCATCTTATATCTCACATTATTATATAAATCTATGTATATGAATATATATATATATATATGTATAAGTATTTTTATTTTTTGATATTGAAATATCTTTATTACACAACCAATTCGTATTTATTTGTTTGTGATAAACAGAAAAAAAAATAAAAAATAAAAATAAAAATAAAATAAAAGAGAAAAAGAAAAAAATAAATAAATGATTAGCCACGCAACGTTGAATATACTTACAACTATATATGAAATTTTGAAGGAGTAGTATTCAACTGAAGGAAATATTTCCGAGGGTGCTCAAGATAAAATACGACACAGGTATCCGCGTAATTCTGACCGCGAACGGTGAAATACCTGACTCACTTTAGCTATATAGACAAAGTGAAAGGGAATAAGCTCAGAATGAACGAATGTAACAGAGAGAAAATGGAGAATACAGTGAATATAACGGTAAAAGAGGAAGAGAGAATGGAAGAGTGAGAGTAACTGAGACAGTCCGAGTAGTTATACGTACAAGAGGTCCCACCCGGCTGCCCTAACTCAGTCAGATCTACGACTTTCCTGTTACATAGATTCGCGTTTGCCGCATAGTAGCCTGAGCAGACGCGTGCCCTCGCTTCTTACCAGTCTCTTTCGTTCTCTCTTACCCACCCTCATCTACCCTCAGTTTCTCTTTGTGTCTGTGTGTATGTCTATATATGTGTATATTCGTATGTATATATATATATGTGTGTGTGTGTGTGTGTGTGTGTGTGTGTGTGTGTGTGTGTCTCCCTCGTGAATGCTCTTCGTTGCTTCCCCGAGCGAAACCTCAAACGAGACCGCGCGGGACCTTCGTGCACGATCTACGAAAAGCATCCGGCGGACGACGCGGCGCCTCGTAATTTTAGCCTTGACAATTTTCAACTGAGGACGACTGAGCTTCGAGAACGATCATTTTAACGTTGGTAAGAATAAAAAAAAATGTAAAAAAAAAAAAAAAAAAACAAAAAACGAACAAACGACGACAATGAGGAAGAGAGATAAAACAAACAAAAAAACAAACTTGAAGAGATATGTGCGTGATAAAAACATTTAACATTGTGTATATATATTAGATAATTGAAGAGAATTTTTTTTTATGCATTATCTTTTTATTTTTCTACGTTTTTTTTTTTTTTTTTTTTTTTTTTTACGAAATTTTGACAAATTAATTTCAATGGAGTTTTCAGAAATTATTTATTATTCAATGGTTGATTTTTAAATATATATATATATATTTTTTTTTGTTTAACAATTATTTTATAGTTTTTATTTATTTATATATATATATATTTTTTTTTTTATTGTATAGATATAGTAGTTGATGATATGCGAATAATTTTTTTTGTTGAATTCATCGTGATCCACTTTACGTCTGTCTCCTATTTTTTATTTCTCTATGTATGCACATTATGATTATTATATATAGATATATATATATATATATGTGTGTGTGTGTGTGTTTTTAACGGTGTTTGAGGACCCCGAAAAATTCGACACGTGCATCGACTAATGCAATTGTCAGCCGTATCTTTCTCACCAGTTTCTGCGCGTTGTACACGCACCAAGCAAAAAACGTGACTTGTCTCGTTGACTTCAACATTTCTTCACAACTTTAGTTTTTTTTTTTTTTTTTTTTTTTTGTCTTTCCTTACTCCCTCTGTTCCATCATCTTCTCCACTTCTACACACACAGAAGAAAAATAAAATAAAATACGATAAAAGTATACGAAAGGAGGCCATGAAACGTGTTCCCCTGAGTTTTTTAGAAGGAAGAAATGAGAATGAAAAAAGAAAAAAGAAAAAAAAAAACGAATAAGCGCATATAATTCAACCATCCGTGCAAAATCTTGTGTGTGCGCAGGCGCAAACGAGTTATATCCGTTGACGAGTATGTTCTGGGTGAATTTTCAAACCACATTACCTTTTTTCACTTCACGTCACGTCGTCATCATTGTCATTATTGATGTGTTAGCTTCATCCCACTCATACATTTTTTTTTTTTTTTTTTCTTTTTTCTCCTTAACTTTATTTTTCCATTTTCTTCTATTTTCTTCCACTCATTTCGCGTGTAACCGCACGAACGACGACTATATGTATGAATATACTTATATATTTATGTTATATATATTGATGCTGTGTGTTTGTACGTGCTGAGTTGAAAACAAGATGTCTCGCGAGAAAACTCATAAAGCGGATGTGAAAACCGTCAAAACTGTATACGAATACGAGGAAGGGTCTTGAGTGCAGAAAGGGCAAAGTTTGATGTTACAATGTTAAACAAAAAAAAAACAAAAAAAAAACAAAAAAAATACAAAAGAAAAGTTATATATGTGTATGTAAATATATATATATATAAAAATAATAATAAAAGAAAAAAAAGTAAGAAAAAAGACTGGGGACGAAAAAGTTCAAGGTACGATATTAAATTGTTTCCCTTCAAATGTGCTCCTTGGCGTTTTATGTTGTGCACTGCTTTTTTACGGTCTGCCATTTCACGCGTGGGGCCTTTTATATATAGAAAAAAAAAGGGGCAAGAGGGGGAGACAAAAGAAAAAACTTCTCTATTCAATTTGAAAGTAAACCGCGTATATATACAATCTATATATTGTATATCAATATTTCAATGGATTATTCAATTTTTTGATAGATAAAAATATTGGATTTAAATGAAATTATTTTTATATATGAGAATTATTGTATTATATAATTTTATATATTTGCAATGTAGCCAAGCGTATATATTCAAATAAAAAAAACTAAATATAAAAAATAAAAAAAGAATAAATAAATAAATAAATAAAATAAGAGTGAAAATAGAAGAAATACTAATGATATATAGATAGATAGAAATGTCGAGTGCAAAAGATGAAGATGACTGATCACTCACTTGTGTGCGCGCCCGTGGTCTCTTCTGCAGCCAACAGCGTGAAATTAAAAGTTTCGTTGACTCCCGCGAGGCATCGTCTCTTGAGAAGATGCATAAAGAAATACGAAATCGAAAATCAAAAAAACAAAAAAAACAACAAAAAAAAAGAAATATAGGAAGAGGAAAAGGAAAAGGAAAAATAAATAAGTAAATAAAAATGAATGAAAAAGGAAATAAATATATATATGTATGTGTATGAATAAATAAGATAAGAGATCGGAAGAGAAAAAAGTGCCATGAACAACAGCCCTCATCGATCTTCTCCTCACCGCTCTCCTTATTTTTCTATCTACAGGGCGTCGTCCGCTATTACTAAACATATATATATATATATATACACTGTCATTTTTCCTCTGTTTAGAGGGGGCGCAGGTACATCAACGCACGGCTGAGACAGTAAATACATTTGGCAGAATGACAAAACACATTCCTAATCCATCGTAAACCGAGACCTTTGGCTTCACGGATTTTCTCAAATCCTTCGTCAAAGTTATACCAACACATATATAGCTTCCATTCTTATGAAGCCATATATATATAGATATCAAAATTTATTTCATTTTTTTCCCGTCTCTCTCTCTCTTTCTCTCTCTCTCTTCTATTGTAATTCATCTAGTATATGTGATGAATGGAACAAAATATTTATAAATATATCCCACTGATCAGTAAAAAAAAAACAATATTATTAATCATACACTGTAATACATGACAATATCTTTCTCTCATTCAATACACACCTAATTATATATATATATAAATGTCTGACTTAATTTGTGTCTTTACTACTTGCCAACTGTTCCACATCTACTTCACGTTTTCATCATAACTAATATAATTACTCCACGTCTAAACAAACAAAAAAAAAATAATAAATACCAACTCATCAAGTAATATTTTACTGGACAATGTGCAAATTGATTGATGATTATTATGATGATGATGATGATGATGATGATGATAATAATAAAGTGAAATAAAAAAATAAAATAAAAAAATAAAAATGATTTTTTTATTTTTATCTTGTTTTCAACAAAGTGTATGTATATATAGAGTTAGTATGGATGTGAATTATTTGCATGTGACTGTCATTCGACGCACGTTCGCGAACGGTCGCCATTTTGCATCACTTTACTTTGATCTTACAGCGACTAATATTGTGGTCAAGTCCACGTTGTACCATCAATAAGATAATATTTCTCAATCACCAGTGAACGTATACAAAATCACAGACACATGTGTAAATATAATAACTTTATCTGTATACAGAGTTGAAGTAGTTGGAGACGAATAAAAAAAAATTTCATTCGTAGATGATTGAAATTGTATAATTTGAATTATTCTTTGATTTATACAATTATGTAAATAATTATCATAAATGTCTCAGTGTAAAGAAAGATAGAGATTTAATTTTAATTCAACATACGTATCTGTGTATATTTATAATCAAGCGTGAATATTTGTAATTTGGCAGAGGAAAAGAAAAAACAAAAAAACAAAAAAAATAAAATAAACCAAACGGATATTGATGGGATAAAATCGGTCAAATGGGATGCGCGGGTCTGTGATCGCGATGCGCAATACCTTATTTCATATCCAACTCTCCATTTACTAGTATATAATATATATATGGATTTAAGATATTCCACGCGCCGGGTGTTTGAGAAGTAATAAAAAGCCGGCGCGCGGCGTCATTACGTTCATCCAGACAAACGAGGTGCCGGCGTGACTGGGATGTCGACGCCGCGTAAGACGAATGCTCGGCGTCAAAGGGAGAATCGAAAACTTATTCAAACGTTGAGAGAGAAGAGATTGCAAGAATATATACATATATGCATCTATACAATGTAAATATATATTATATAAGATAATGTTGAAAAATATATCGACAGATGGTGATGCAAAATTGTACATATAATAATTCTCAAGCCAGTTTATTACAGTGACATATTATTCTCAGTTTATATCAAGTCAATCATTTTTATACATTCATTTATAAAGTTTACCTTTATATTTTTTATTTCACAGAGAAATAGTAGTAATATACGAGAAAGAGAAAAAAATAATATCGTATCTTCCCAAATCGAAATATACAAAAAAAAAAAAAAAAAAAACAATTGATTTTTATAATTTATATCACCGTGAGATTCAATCCGTATTATTATATATTATTCTGTATATTTTTTTGCGCACTGTGTAATATTTCATACGTGAAATAGAATGGCGTTTATACATATATATATATGTGCACCTTATGCCACAAGATGAAAATGGCGTAAAGTTCACAAGAATGACGAATGATCGCGTTGACGACGATATGCGCCGGACGAGATTTCCATGTGGCATCAGACTTTAATGCCGCACCCACACGCCAAGAAAATATTTTATACCAAAAGCCAACCTCTCATACCTTACATATACTGCATAGCTTTTTATTTCTCTCTTACTCTCGTTCCCTTTCACTCTTTCATTTCAACACACACATTTATCTATTGCTTCATCTCTATTATATATTTTTATCGTGCGCGTATGTGTTATGATGTAGATATCATGCGTCTCTCACTGTTTTTTTTTTTTTATTTTTTTTTTTTATCAAAATCCCAACAGTGTATTACCCTCCAGTTAGACCTCTAGCCTTCCCCCTCCTCCCACCACCACTACCACTACCCCACACAACAAAATCCCAGTCAACTTTCGAGATTTGCTGGACACACGGGTAAAACGTGATGGGATCAAAAGTAGCCACAGAACAAAAAAAAGGTAAAAAATAAAAAATAGAATAAAGTAAAATGAGTGAGTATGATATATATGTAGAATATGAATGTGGTTACACTTGTGAGCGTTGTTTTATTGTTCCTCAAATTACTGGCGAAATGTTCCAACAAAATATTCCTTAATGATTCAAGTTGAGAGCACTGCAAATTCGCATTACTGCACTTCATGTCATTCACAAAAATTTAAAAAACATACACACACACACACACACACACATACATATATATTATATATGAAAAATAACGAAAAGAAAATTATTCAAAAGTATAAAAAGAAAGAAAAAAAAGTTTGAGTTGCGATAATTTGAGATTATAAAAATGAAATTATTTTTATTTCATAAATGAGTTATAAGAATAATTTATTATTTTATCTTTTATATGTTTAAATGTAGAAATGTTAGTAATATGTGAACATAATAAATCTGTAATTTGATGAAATTCTCTTCTAAAATGTAAAAAACTTGACGGAATTGTCGTACTTCTTTTGATCATTGTCTACACATATGTAGATATAAATGACATTCTCTATGTGTATGAGTATATTTTAAAGATTTTCATTTCTTTTACTCTTCATATTTTTGTTTTCTTTCTTTTTTTTTTTATCATCTCATTACCGCGTCTCATATTCCAGAGTGACACGCACGTTCGACAATAAATTATTCGTCTCTCGCGTATAAAAGTTAATATAACTTTTGTCGTAACGTTGCACCGACACACTGGTCGCGCGACGCGCACAGTTAATACTTGGCAAATATAAAAATGCATAAAGAAAAAGAAGAAAGAAAGAAAGAAAGAAAGAAAGAAAGAAATAATCCAACTGGTGTCAAAGAAGGAACAAAAAAAAACAAATCACGATGATGAAAAATCATCCGATGTAAATCACAAAACAATAAAAGAAGAAAAAAAAAAAACCACCACTTCCAATAATAAAACCAAAAAAAAAGAAAAAAATCGCACGTGTAATATTTAATAAATCAAAATAAATCCTTAATATCACGAATAATTAATAAACATTAACTTTACACAGGATAACAAAATATTATGGGGATATCCAATAGCCAACTGCACACACACACACACACACACACACACACACACACATGTAAATTTATATGTTAACATAAAGATATATATTGGATGAAGTGAGGGAAGTAGGACAGAGGATAGAGGGATGAAAACCAAAACAATTGTCCAGAGGACACACTTATATGTGTATACATATATAACTAAAGTAAAATGACAGAGTCGCGATCTGCAACAGCAATAGACAACACACGGTGTTGGGTTGGGCTATCACAGCAAAGGTGGATTATATCGCGCGTCTTCTATGTGCCGTTGTCTCAACGACATTACGACAAGCCGATATCTAATACCGCCCCACTGGCGAATCCCAGATGCACCAACCCTAAGTGATACACACTTTATTTATTATTATTGCTCTAGAGAAAACTGGGGACTGCCACTACCTTCACTGTTAGCCCACGTGTGTATATATATACACAGACACTTTACAAGAGAAAGTACAGGGGAATAAGTGTATGAGTACATGTGGAGATATATAAGAACATATATGTATACATAAAGGCATGGGTACACAACTAAAATGACGACAAGATGGTGTAGATGTATGTAAAAGTAACGTCGTAAAACCACCGCTACAAAATTTCCCGTAGTCTTCTCTTTTCACAATACACACACACACACACACACTCACACTCATATATATATATACAAACATCTAGAGTTGCACACGTGCACAAGTATCTTCACTGTTTTTCATAATGCACTCGTACATATGTATTGTATGTGTATATAGAATTCCTTCAGTTTATTAATTTTTTAGTAGACCCAACCGAGTTCATATAAAATTAGTTGTGTGGAAATAAAAGGTGGAATAAAAAAAAAATATGAATTAAAAAAAAAATTATATACAATAATAAATGAGATAAAATTGTTGTAAGCGAGGCAAATGTGTATGAGTGTGTGTGTTTGTGGGATGGCTTTTAAATATGTAAATGATTTCACGGGCAGTATAAATAAACGTGTGTGTATATATATATGAAGGTGAGAATTTAAAAAATTATACATCTCTACATACTCATATGACGAATGAATTTCATGTTTTTCACACATTAACAATTAATTCTCAATTAATTTTTTTTTTTTTTTTTTAATTTGATATTTTTATATATTCATAAATCTGTATGTAATTTTTTTTTTTAAATAAGTCAATTTTATGTTGATGAATAAATATACGGAAATGAAAAAAAAAAAAAAAAAAAAAAAAAAAAATTGGAATTTTATCGATACACACATTAGTGAACACATACTATAGTAATTTCACAAAACGAGACGTAATTTAAATGTAATGGGAGGCACACGAAGTCCAGTCGCGTATGAATATATACCGTCTCATCGACACTCGATTTGCGTGAAAAATGAAAATAAATAAATAAATATATAAATAAATAAATAAACAACAACAACAACAACAAAAAAACGAGTAGAAGAAAAGAAACGGAAACGTGTCCCGAATTCACAAATATATATGTATACACACACTATCGAAATGGACGTGTCAAAGAGCGAGATAGATAGTGAACACAAAGTAGACTTTCTCATATATATATATATAGGTATGTATGTGTATGTATGTAGAAAGACTTTCGTTCAGAGGGGTCATCGCGATCGACGTTAGGGGCGCGTCCAACTGATGTCGCGTGACGATGTGAGACAGATAAAATCTCCTGGGCGTTCAAATAACGATGCAAATGACTCTCGAGGGCAGTTTTATCTCTATCCAGGGCTATATCAGGGATTATTTCCTCTTTTTTTTTCTTCTTCTTCTTCTTCTCCTTCTCGTTCTTCTCTCTCTCTCTCTCTCTTTCTCCGCCTTCTTTTCTTTATTCTTCACATTTTTTATTTTATTTTTTTTTTTCGTCTTTTTTTCTTTTTTTCGTTTTTTTTTTGTATGAATGAGTAAAAAAATATCGTCACTAAATTTGCGACGCGTATCATTGTACAGACCCTTAATCAACAGTTATCCACTATTATTTTCTCTTTCTCAATGGTGTTTTTTTTTACACACCCACACACACACACACACACACACACATATATATATAAAAATAAAAACGGTAAAAAAAAATGTGAATAAAAAAAAATAAATAAATAAATAAAAATGAGATTGAAAGAAAAAGAAAAATTAAACTAAAAGGGCAAACGTAACAAGATAATAAAAGAGAAATCTCATTCATAACTTTTGTCTTTCATGCATACCAAATGATATTCGCTCAATCTTCAACCACCATTCACTCTTTCTCTCTCTCTCTCTCTATCTCTTTTCTTCTATACATATATATATAAGGCGAGATTTTTCATCTCTTTCCTTTATATAATTACCCGTTATACTGCATTGGTTAAGGGTATGCGGTATATTCCGCGAATAGAACAGAACATGAGAATAAAAAGACAAATAATAGAGGGTGAGTCGGTTAGTGATAGTACGATGGCGTTTTTTTTTTTTTTTTTTTTCTTCCCAACAAGCGTGTACAAGAATGAACAGGTTTTGCTCGGCCAACCAACCGACATTGCTGTCTCACCACGACGATTCTTATATTAGCATTCGGTAATAGGCCTGTCACTATTCACTGGCTGTTAGCAATCAAAGCACCCTCGAGCGAATCTCTAGGGTTCTCATCAGATATACATATACATATACATATACATGTATATATATATATATATATTTAACCAACAAAACGATGATAGTGCTATGAGAACAACCATCGTCCCATAACCAATTTTTCATCTTTATATTTTTTCTTCTGCATGAATATACGTAGATACGTATGAACTAAACAATATTTTGATATATCTCATTACAATTCCATTTTATGATTTAAAATGTATATAAATATATATATATTTTATTATTTATTTTTGTTTTTGTTTTTGTTTTGTTTTGTTTATAGAACATACAGATATATAAGTATATGGCGTGACGCTTTTATAATCATTGTACAAAACTTCAATGAGCTTCATTAATCTCGTAGAAGAGGCAAATTTTTGTCAATTTCAAATTTTCATTTCTCTTATATCAATTATTTCACCACATTCACAGTGTAATAATAAATAAAAGAAGAATCACACGCATATATATATATATATATATATGTACGAATATATAGAAGAAGAAAAAGTAAAAGAACCTGAATAATTTCCAGAACAAAATTCATTTTCACCTTGTAAAACCTTGTAAAATACCACATCTATATACTTATATTTCCTTTCTTGCTTGATTTCTTTCGCACTCTCTTCGTTTTCACCCTCCCCACCCCCCTTCTTTCCCTCTCTATCTTTTTTTTATGTTTAAAATTTAAAAAAATAAATAAATCATATAAAAATACTATATAAATCAATTTATTGCAATACAATATACGAAAATTTATATTTTATGTATAAACAGGATAAAAGAAAAATATAAATATTATTTTTCTACGTGTATAATACCAATATCAATGATATATCCTGGCATACAGTCAATCTCAACCGAACCCTCCACCATTTTAACGACATCTTCTTGTACGTTATTCGAGTGTATGTAGTTTGCCACCAAAACATTTATATATAATATATATTTTCTTTTATACGATCAAGTAAACTTAAGCCAGTACAGAAAACTGTGTGTTATACGAGCGATGAAACGAGCTCTATACTCGCCATTCGTTCCTCAACATACATATACACACACACATATATATATATAACCTATATAACATTATATAATATGTTTTAGGTGCCAGGTGTAATGGTTGAGTTGACCAGTAGTAAGACGAAAAGACGTTTTTGCTCGTAAATGACTAAAAGAAAAAAAAAAAAAAAAAAAAACTAGAAGCTTTGAACGTTAATCGAAATGCCGGACAAAGTACTTCGTAAATGTGGTACATTAAACACGAAGAATTAAGCACCTACAATGTCAACGTCATCGCCAACTCAATGAAAAATCGTTAAATCTCCACATCCAATCTTCCATACTTGTGTTTTATCTATATAAGTTTTTTTTTTTTCTCAATTATTTTTTTTTTATTTATTATTTTTTTCTTTTATACTTTATTTATCCTGAGATACTTGTTACGTGTGAAATTACGTCGATTTATTTTCTTGTTTTGTGGCAATGCCATTTGTACACTATTGGATAAAATAATAAATAAAAATAATAATATTATTATTATTATTATTAATATAAATATAATGATTTATATTATAATTATTTATTTATTTTTTTTTTCTCTATATTATTTAATGATTGAGGATATATATAATTAATGAGTGAAAATAAAATTTACATCATCAATTAGAATTGGCACAGATTAAATGTCTACATAATTATGCAAATTTTCTTCTTTTTTTTTTTTTCTTTTTTTTTTTTTTTGTTTAACATCAAAGTTTTTTTACCACTTGAGATAAATATATATGAGTTTTTTTATTCATATAATCACAGAGTATTGACTTTCCCATAGGATGAATGAATGACATTATACTGCACTGATATAATTCGAAATAAGAATAAGAAAATTATTATTTATTATATTATTATGCAAGATATATTTACAGATGCATTTATATACAGTGAATTATAAATTTTGCCATATTAAGAGTGTAAAATTCCATTCATTATTATCCACAATCATCTTGAAATTCTTTGTCTGTCTTCTCTCACTCTTCATTTATTTCTACAAACTTGATTTTAATTGATTCATATTGGAATATTTAATTGAATACTCAAGATCACGAAATGTGAATTTTTAATTGTGTATATACATCTACTTATATATCACTTGAATAAATGAATTGATGGGGAAATTGAAATAAATTTCCCTGGTACTGTAAAATATGGAAAATTCCAATAGCGATGATGGTACTGGTGATAAATTAATTCAATTTACCTGGATTCCCAGAGTTATATACGAGTAGAATTGATTTGTGTCAAGGATAATAATTTTACTGTATTGTAAATAAAATATGTGAATTCAATCACGATAGATATCGCAATAAATTTATATATATTTTTTTTTTATTTTTAATTTTTTTTTAATCTACTCTTTATGACTGTCTCTATACGTATTACGTTTTTTCCCATGTAGAGGAAGTTGTAAAGTGTTTTTCTTTTTGTTTTTTTTTTTTTTGTTTCTCAAATAAGTGAGTAAATAGTTAGATTGATAGATTGAAATTATCCAAGTCAATACTGGCAGCAGAATCATTGATTCTATCGTCTCAATTTGCTCTACGTTTCACACTAAATACAAAAGGCCTCCTATTTTCAATCTAATTCGTTTTTTTTTTTTCCCCTTCTTTTTCTACCTTTCACTTCTTACTTCTCTCTTTCTATCTTACTATATTTCACACACACACACACACGTATACACATACACTCACCATACTTTACGTGATAAAAATATTTTATTTTCAAAGCGTTATTATCGCACGTGCGAAAACCCATTGTGAAAACCCCTTCCGGTTAATTTGTTCTTGGCACATGGACAAATGAGAAAACAGATAATAAATGAAAATTTTCCCCAACACATTTTATCACTATAACGTAATAGAAATTATAAAATATTATTCTAATGTTATCTCTTTACATTTTTTTTTTTTTTTCACAAAATATGTATATATTATCAATACTGATTGTATTATCAGATAAACTCAATTATAAAGTGAAAAAAAAAAAAAAAAACTATTGTTTTCAGTGTAGAAATATATTTGTAATATTGTTTTTCATCTTCGATTATAAAATACAGAAAAAAAAAAAGAGACTGGAAGGAGAAGAAACAACGTGTGAAGAATGACAATGTCTCTAATGAAAATTGTTACCACAATACCCACATACACACACACACACATATATATATATATATATATTTCGTGTTTTATTTTTCTATTTGTTATTATTATTTATTTATTTATTTATTCATTTATTTATTTATTTTCATGATAATTTCAAGCATTAAAATACCAATATGTCAATTAAACAAAAAAAAATTATATAATTCGCATACAAATTCCAATTGTACTGATAAAATATTTTTTATTCAATATCATTTACAATTGTTAGTTATTTCATCTCGTTTCATATTTATTTTACAAATATATGTATATATAATTAAGATATTTACACGTTGAAATGATAATTTTTCTTTCTATGAAAATAAAGTAGACTAGTATCCGGGATGCGTATCAAAACAACACATGACATCAATTTAATAATTATTGTCATCGTCATTATTGATATACCAATAATTCAATCTTGGCATTTATTAATTTTATGTACACAATTTATTCCGCTGTTTGTTCAATTAAAATTCAACAATGCCACACAATAATTTGATTCAATTTAAAAACTAAACAATTAATAATAAATAACTCGAAAATATCACAGTTTCGAAAAAAAAAAAAAATTAATAAATAAAATAAAATATACAAACAAACAAAAAAATCTTTTGTCTGAAAATTTCTTTTTAATATAATTTTTTTTTTTTTTCCAACATCACAAATCATTTGAATTTTTTTTCGAAGAATTCAACTCGATTTGAATTTCTTCCAGTGTCTTTCCCTTCGTCTCAGGCGTGATAAAGTACACGAAGAGCGTTCCAACGACGCAGCAGATGGCGAATATCCAGAATGTCCAATGAATCCCAAGTACAGTGTTCATCGCTTGAAAACCAAGACCGACAAGTGTTGCGAAAAATGATCCAACAAGGATCCCACTTGCGACAGCAGTGCCCTTGACATTGGTGGGAAATAATTCACCCAAGAGTACATAAGGCAAAGTACCAATACCAAATACCTCCATTACATCGTATGCAATCAATGCAACAATCGGTAGCCAAGTGATTGACGATACATCCGTACGTAAATAATACTTAAGATAAAAAAATACACCAACAGCAATAAGTGCAATGGCCGATGATAAACCTGAGACAAGCATGAGAATTCTTCGACCAAGACGATCAACAAGTCCAGCAGCCATAATTCCAGCTACCAATTGAAATACACCAAGAATAACTACGGCCTGTGCTGGTGGCAATGTTGAGCCACTGTGTGAAAATATTTCTTGTGTATATGCAACAACAGCCATGTGTCCCGAAAATTGTTGTGTTCCTTTCAATCCAAGTAATATTATCAATGCTCTCCTATTTCCACGTGTCATCACCAATTCCTTTAATAAATTTTTTTTTGATTTTTTACCAGCTTCAACTGCTTCATTCATAATGGCAATATCATCACGTACACTCTCACGATTTTTCAATTGTCGCAATGTCATGAGACTCTTCTCAGCATCCGATATTCTTCCTTTGATAAGATAAAAATATGGTGTTTCCGGCATAAATGAAAATATCACAATAAATAGTAATGGTATTGATAATGATATAATATTTAATTTCCAATATGACAAATTTGCACCA
Source organism: Dinocampus coccinellae (assembly GCA_963920625.1). Classification (NCBI taxonomy): domain Eukaryota; kingdom Metazoa; phylum Arthropoda; class Insecta; order Hymenoptera; family Braconidae; genus Dinocampus; species Dinocampus coccinellae. The sequence continues at coordinate 17,937,596 of OY987184.1, forward strand.
ATTGTCGTGACAAAAAGTGTTCCAATATTGGTGGACATTTTTAAAAATGTGCCCAATGCACCGCGAATATTTTTATCAGCTATTTCAGCAAGATAAATAACTGTAACATTATATATTCCACCATGTGCAATTCCAGCAATGAGTCGGGCTGAATAAAGTACCATAACATTATTTGCAACAATAATCAAACCCCAACCAGCCAATTGTGGCAGTGCAAATACTAGAAGCGAATACTTCCGACCAAGACGGTCGACGCACATTGGACTTATCAGCGAACCGATGATCGCACCGATTGTGTACAAGGACGTTACCCAGGAGCCTTGACTTTTCGTTATCGAGCCTTCAATATCGGGATTTGTTAGATGAGGTAGAGCTGGTGATGTCCAACCCAAATGACCTCCACACGCTATTACAGCAAGACACGCTGTGAAAAATAAATAAATAAATAAATAAATAAATTGATTAGTAACAAATAGAAAAAAAAAAAGACCAATTCTAAAATATATATCTCGTAAATTTTAACGTTGACATTATACGATTGAACAAATTTATAAATTGTTCATTATTTTATTTTCACATGTTTTTTTTTTTTTTTTTTTTTTTGTTTCATCACTTGCACTATTCAGTGATATAAATCATTTTTATATGTTAAAAAAAAAATAATAAAATGTATGATTTACAGAATTTTTTAGTGTCACTTAACACATAGATGCAATGATAAAACAAAATATTTAAAAAAGAAATAAAATGAAGATAAAAAAAATCGCATTGAAGATTAAAAATATTCAAATAGGAAAAATCGGAAATTTTTTTTCTTCTCTTTTTTTTTTTTGTTTAATTTCGTTAATTTGATTGTTGTCATTGCATTCTGTCAAAATAAATGAGAAAAATAATGTTAAAAAATGAGAGTGTATAATCAAACAATTTAACTTAACATACATCAATTCAAGATTATTATAATACAAATATATCCACACGCACATACACGTGCCGATACAATATTTATATATGCAAAAATGTGAATTCACGTAATCAGAAATGGGAATAAAATTGTATTTAGTATTCTTGACTTCTTTCCCCCACTGCTGTCCCTTTTGTTCTGTATACTAATTTGTATATTGCATAACACGAATCCAACTGGCCAATTGATGTTAATAGAAAAAAAAAAAAAAGAAAAAACTGCATAATCAGTACTGCCTACACTTGGACAATTACTCTACATGTATGTAATGTTAAGTGGCATAATGTAGGTAAATACTCTGTAAACAAATGAAGAATAATGAACAATATACCAATGAGACGTTGAACGAGTGTCGTGGGAGACTGCGCGTTTTCTTCATGATCGGCCAACCGTCCAGTGCATAAATTGTAGTAGGGGAGCAAAAAAAGTTATAAATGAAATATAAATAAGAAGAATAATGAAAAAAAAAAATGCAAATATAAACGTGCATAAAGATAATTATTGGTATAAACTCAGTGTGTGTTATGATATTATTACAAGAATTAAATATTTCTATTGGCATTTTTCGTTTGATTTTCCTATGAATAAATTAATGTCTTGTGAATTTTTTTTTATTTTTTTCTTCTATATTAAATATACACGTATTAAATTTATTTATACTCAATGTGTGATATATGAAATAAATTGATTTGTTTCTCTCCTTTTTTTTTTTTCGTATTTTGCATATTCTTTGCATCATTTTGATGATTCAGATTATATCTCGTGATGATTTATGTGAATTGGATTGCGCATATAAAGAAGAATGTAGATAAATATTGATCACAATTATTTTGCGATGTATTTTAATTGAATCTGTTGAATGTCATACACAAAAATAATGAATTAGTTGTGCATTGAAATTGTAAAATTAATATTGTCATGTTGGCAAAAAAAAAAAAAATCTATTTTTTTTTTGTTTTTTTTTCTTCTTCTTCCTCTTTTTCCACTTTAAATTATTTGTTTGGGTTTAATATTTTTATTGAATTGAAAACAATGTGCCAATCAATATTAATTTTATGTTCAATCAATTTTTAATTTGATTTAATTGAAATTAATTAATATGTAAAGGCATGTTATTAAAATTCATTCTTTTCATTATTCTTTTATGTGTATGTTTATTTGTTTGCTTGTTTTTTTTTTTTTTTTTATCTTCTATTTTCATTTAACGACACATTTAACTCACCGCTCATAGCTGCAATGAATTGTAACCATTGGCTGCCACGTTCTGAAACGCATTGTTGACTCTCAATCTCTTTATGATTGCCATTTTCTGCGGTAGCTTGACTCGTTGCCCCATGGCCAACGCATCGAAAAATATTTTTCAAATGCATTATTATTTGATTTTATTATTTATTTATTCATTTATTTATTTATTTATTTTTTATATTGAACTAAATTAATTGAAATAAGTAGGGCATTCTGTTATTCTGTTTTTCGCAATAAAATAAACTCTATCACAATTAATCGCAACACATTTAATATTATTAAATTTTTTTTTTTTCAACTATTATTCAACATGTTTTTCATATTCAAAACAATAAAATTTTCACTAACAACCAAATCTTGAACAAAAAAAAAAGAGAAAAACCAAACATAACAACAATTACAAAAAAAAAAAAAACTTTTACTGATAAACGTGAGCAAACATAAAAAATAACGTGACGAAGAAAAAAAAAAATAAATAATATAAAATAAAACAAAAAATAATTTTTTTTTTCTTCTTTTTTTTTTCAATCCATTCCAATTTATCATATATCTTTATTTGTTTATTTTTTTTTTCCAAAATTTATGTTATTTCATTGATTACAAGCCGATTTTTTTATGTTTCAATGTTATTACTTTATTAATTTATTTTTAATGATAATAATAATTATTATTATTTATTCATTATTTATTATTATTATTATTTATTTTTTTTTTTGCCACGACTGGCGGCACGTGATGTGCCGAACTGAACGTATCGTCGATAGAGCACGGCCTTTAAAGCCGATTGAGTGACAAGTGGACGATTGTGGTGGGGCCCGTGAGTATGGACAGGCCCATACAACTTCCTGCCTCTGCGTCTCTGGCATCATTTTCCATTTTATATTCGTACAATCCACAATAAATATAATAACAATGATAACATTGATTATACACGACTGTGTCCCAGCGCTGAAAAATCATGGACATAGTCAATTGGCAATGCCACGGCATGTACCAATCCCTTCGTGTGTTTGTGCTTCATTGATTCCTTATGTTTCGTATCTAATCATTTAGTGTCCTCCATAAAAACTTCCTCCATTTCTATTTCCAAATTGCTTCGGGCTTTCATTCGATTACGAAATACGACGAGAAAATAATGATAATAAATAAATAAATAAATAAATAAATAAATAAATAAATAAACAAATAATTTGTTATTTTTTCTTAGTTATTTTAAATATAAAATATATTTTTACTTTCACATTTTTTTAACGTCATTTAATAAATTATAATACACGTGTAAAATTTTTAATTACCATGAAAATAATTTGGTAACATAAAAAAGAAAGAACAAAAATTGATAAAATTTATTCAAAAATTGATTATATAGATGATGATGATGATGATGATGATGATGATAGTATAACGAGAATTAATTTTTGTATACATAACATTGCATTTCATCATGATATTTATATCATGTAATAAGCACAATGATGTTTAAGTGTTTTCTTATTATTATTTTATTATCATTTTTTCTTTTACACACGTATATATGTAATAATATTGTAAATGTTTTATACCAATATATACATATGTATACATGCTTGATTGTAAATGAATCGTGTATAAACGTCTTGGTCATTATATCACAGAGTGACATTCCGGTGTGTCATTGTCGTTGTCGTTGCCGTCAATGTAATCGTGAGATGTATGTATCCGGATACCTGTTTCTCCCAGTCTTAGTTTTAATACTCGTGAACGTAATCGAGCCACGCAATACTGGAAATTTATGATCGCTTTTGCGCTTCAACTTTCAACTTGATCATGACAATATTCTATTTATATTTATCAACTGAATTTCATAATTTATATATTTTAAAAATGAAAAATACATTACATTAAAATCATTTTATTATATTCATTGATAATACAAAAAATACAATTATATATAAATAAATATATTTTTATAGATTCAATATATTATATATATATATTTTTTTTGTTTTTATTTTTGAATGTACTTTGATATAAATGTACACCATTTATTTTTTATCAATATCATTTTTTTTTCTTTTTTTTTTTTTTTTATCAATTATAAATACGTAAAATTATTTTTATTCAAAATGTGTTGAAATTATGTGATAAGTTGATTATTTTATCATGATATTATATACATACAGGTAATAAATTACTTTGCTGCATTCCACCAGTCGACAGACGATTTGCACAGTGATGATGATAAAAAGATATAAACAAAAAAAAAACAAACAAAACAAAACAAACCGAGAAGAAGAAGAAAAAGAAAAATAAAATATATTGTATATATACATATGTATCGTGTACATATAATTTAAACATTTTTCGATGATGATGATGATGATGATGATGATAATATATATTTCAATATACTGTAGTTAAAGTTCACGGGCCACATTATATACACATAGAAATATGAATGATTACATAAGTAGTAATATAATTTTTTTTATTATTTTTTTTTTTTCTTTGTAAAATATGCAATAGCCTCAACATTCCAGAGTAGATATATATCTTGCATTCCATAGTCATTATTAATGGACTTGATGAGCGTCAAATATGATTTAAAGATTAAATCGTATTTCAATGTTTTATGTAAATTTATTTTTATTTATTTATTTTTTTTTTTTTTTTCACTGTTTAATATTAATTTTTGATACATTATTATTTTGAGATTATTATCAAAAAACGAGAAAAATAAAAAAAAAATAAAAAAATATTAATAAATAAATACGTGATTTTATCTATATAAATTGTAGGATAAAATTGAAAATTTATTTAATTTTTATTCACTACACGTGAAAATATATTATAGTTGTATGAATTTATATTTATTTATTTTTTTTTTTTATTTTATTTTTTTTTTTTTATTTATTTGACAAAAATATAAAAATAAAAAATATTCAATTGTAATATTGTGAACATGGTGAAAAATGTTTTTGGATGAAACTAAAGAACATAACCTGACGACAATGTCATGTTGTTGACGAGGTCAATGCGACAAATGCTAAGTGAGCGTATTTATCGATACGTGTATAAACCTCACACGAACAAATCACTCTGGAATGTTAACGCCTAACTATATAGTATACAGACACTTCTTATCCAAGGACATTATCAATGATTATTTACAATATAATTTACAACGTGTCATAACAATTCATACATGTCCTCTAAGATAATTTAAAATCACACCATGAACTTCATTCTTCACAACTCGTTATTTAAATAGAAACAAATTTTAAAATTACAAACATAAACAATATAAATAATGCAAAAAAATTCTTTTATTATTTTTCAACAATTTTTTTCACTTTTTTTTCTTAATTTTTTTTTTTTTTTTTTTTTTTTTTTTTTGTCCCCTCCATATCTTTCACGTATCAAATATTAAGTTTTCATTCGAAACGCGTCCACGATTTGCCAACGTGCACTTTAAATAAATGGGAGGCCACAAGTCAGCGCAATCCAAGAGAGAATAAATAATATACATGAAAAAGAGTGAGAAAGAGACGATGAATATGAGACAGAACGAGAGAGAGTGAGAGAGAAAAAGAGAGAGGAAGAATGTTATAATGTAGAGGTGATGGAAGGTGGGAAAAAAAATGCAGGGGCGTGAAGACAACTTCGCTTTGTGTGCTTGCAAGACGCCAATGCGCACACCGCAAGCTCGCCCTAACCGACCAATAGTAAGATCCACCAAGTCAACGTTGCATGCAGTACAAGGGGGATGGAATGCAACGATCACGTGGACTCATCCCACCACGCCCATTTGAGTATTATTTTATCGTAACTTCGTGACTTATCACTAATATTTCACACTTGTATCATATACATTTGTTAATAAACTTTAATCATTGTAATAATAATAATAAAAATCTTTATTTGTATTCGTGTCAAGACATTGGGTTTTTTGTTTATTGAGGAAGAGTTGAGTGAAAAATTCAGAGGAATGTAAAAATAAAAATCAACAACACACAATAACATGAAAAAAAAAACACACATATATATATATATATATATATATATATTATTCAGTATAATTATCAGTATAAACATAATGTCATTATTATAACAGTATATATGTATAATAATATTTGAAATAAAAAAAAAATAAAAAAAAAATGAAGGAATGCAAATGCGATATCGTATTGTGAGCGCGCACGTGTGTGCGTGTGTGTGTGTCTGATCACGTCAAGTAGAAACAGACATGTGTATTTGCGTAACTTAAAATTCTATATAAGTAATAACAGCTGATGTACAATATCAATACACTAATTCACATAACAAACTCACATACACATATATATATATAAATAAATAATATTAATTATTCTTTCATTATTGTCATAAAATCAAATAAAATACGTATTCATTACACAATATATTGCGCATCCTCGAATAAAATTTTCTTTTAATCTTATATTTTTTACATTTTCATTTATTTATTTATTTATTTATTTATCTATTATTATTATAATATTTTTTTCTTTCTTTTTAACTTCTCTCACCTCTTCTTTTCTACCTACAGATCTTTCTCTCTCTCCCTCTCTCTCTTTCTCTATTCCCACTCTATTGTTATTCTTTCTTTTATTTCTTTATTTTTATTTTTATTATTATATTTTTTTTTTTTTTCCTCGTTTCAATTCTTCAAACAACCCTCGTGTACTCATTCACATCGATGAGTCATAAAACAAGCTTAATGGAGCGTGTACGTTTCAATAGGTTGATATAAACGCGTTCACACACACACACACTTTTCGCGCGCGCATACGATCGTGTACTCACACGAGGTCTCTTTGAATATCGGATAAGCGACGACGGCGTGTGGTGACGATGGTGACGGCGGTTTCAAAGCTTTCTCATACACTCAATATACGACCACTGACACCTGTTGCCAATTTTATTGTACTAAAATCACCAAGTATAACCATCCACCATACATTTGAAATTTCTCTTTACTCAAATACAAAAGTGTACTCATCTTATCCAACTATCAACGAAATCGCTTGACAATTTCCGATTTGAAATATTCATCCCATTCCAATTTACTCTCAATACAAAATCCACCCAACAACCCACATATATTCATACATATATATACATATATATACATATATATACATAATATTATAACAAATGCACACGTCTTAACTATACATTGTGAATACGTAATATTCTCGTTTACACGATGTGAATACACACGCAAACGGCTCGTGATGCGAAAATGCATATCAAAGTTATACTTCATACTTTCCTCATCCTTTTCACTATACATTACATTACATGTACATTTATTATGAGGAAGAAATTTCACCGTTACATGTATATATGTATATGAATTATATTCTCCTTGTTCGCTCGTCAAAGATACCTCATTTTAATACCTATCTACTTCTCATCCTCTATCCTCTCCCGCTGATCGTGTCACACGCCGAACGATAATGTTATTATACACCACGCAATTCCGGTCACGTTCTTAATAATATCTTGGTGAAGACGAGCGACACCCGCGCGTCAACTTATTCTATATACCACTCAAACTACAGGGGGGAATATAGATAGAGCTGGAGAGATGAAGAAAGAGAATTGATGTTAAAGACAGACAGAGAGAAAATGAGTAAGGGAAGATCCAACACTTCTGTAACTCTGCGTGTCGTGAGTGCAAAACTGACAATATATATATGTATATTATGTGTACGTATATTGTAATTGTACATTGACGATGTGATCAAAGTTATTTATTTAATTTTTCTCTTTTTTTTTTTTCATGTCAAATCATTCACGACATTTTCATATTAATAGTTATATATTATTATTTATATTAATTTATTTCAATTGTAAATTTAATTATATATATATATGTATTTTCTTTAATGTATAAAATTGATGTTTTTGTTTGTAGAGAAAAATATATATATATATTTTTTACAATTTCATTTGCAATATTTATTTGTTGTATTTATTGACATTGATATCAATCAAATTCCAATTGTTTGAAACTACCATCGACGCCAAATAAATCCATTCCACTAATTTTTTTCCCGGGTCTTTTTGATTCTGTTACGTAATATTGTGCATCTTCAATAAACCAATCTCTTTTTTCAGTTACTTTTTTTGTCCATTGTTCTGTAATATTAATTCATATATTATTAATTGTATTGAATTAATTTTGTGATTTTTAATTTTTAAGAAATATAAAAGAAAAAAAAAAATATGAATATATTATAAATTGACTTGTTAATTTAGCGATGGACGGTGACTCGCCACCATAATCTGAGGGGAATACACGTTTAGGTATGTATTTAAAAATGTCTTCCATATTTTTGTGAACAATTATCTGTAAAATAAAATAAAAAAATTATTATTATTAATTGATTGATTAATTAATATTAATATATATATACATAATCATTATTTCATTTTTATAATATCATTTATATTTCTTGTTTAATTATTTATTTATTCTTATCATACTCGTTCTCGCAATTTGCTATTCATGAATCGTTTGAATATCGAAAAAATTGCATCAAAAGTCGCTGGTGGATTGATAAAATGCAAGCTCTTGGTTTTTATTGGATATGCATCCTGAATAAAAATGTAAAAAAAAAAAAAACAAAAAAAAAATAATGAATCAAAAAATTGTAGATAATAAAATTATAGAGGCACTTATCTTCTAATTGATATACACTTTATCTGATATACCTGAAAACAGATAACAGATTTTTTTATCACCGCTGGGGTAAATTGACCTGCGTGTTGCAAACGACTTCCACTGAGATCTAAAATTGTATCCTGTCCAACAACAGTCAACCTTTCGATCGATTGAAAAATTATTCCACATATTAATAATACAAATTTTTCCATTTTTATTTCATTACTATATATATATATTTTTTTTTTTTTTCAATTCAATTATGAATAAAGAAGAATTATGTACCGATCATCTTCCATCACAAGAATATCCATGATCATAAAAAAAATCTTTAAAATATCTAAAAATGTATATTTTTTCGGATCATAAATCGCACCACGAATGAGAATGATTCGTGGCCCATCAGATTTTGCCGTTAGTGGTAATGGCAAATAAGTCCTGAAAATTAAAAAATATATATTTTTAAATTATTATAAATTCAATGAGTAGGTCATTAATTTTGTTTATTTATTATTTTTTTTATTTTTTATTTTTTACCTACCCCAAACTGAGGACTTTCTGTATCTTCGTTTCTATTGGATCACGAATGAGAAAGAGTTCCGGTAAATGTGTTCTGATTGTATAATATGAATCTAATTTTTCTTTAGTACGTTCTAAACTGTGTTTACATCCTCGTAAAAATCCTATCAACCATTGTGGTTCCATTCTAGCATTTATATGCCGTTGATGATCCAACCAATCAATAATATATTTGACATCATCAATTAAATGATTTTCATCCTCATTACATTCACTTCTTACCAACGCCGTCAATTCCAAAGGTAATTCACGAAGGATCATGATTATATTCTAATCTGCTCGTATATCTATAATATGAAACAAACCAAAAAAAGAAAAAAAAAATAATAATAATAATAATAATAATAATAATAAATGAAAATTCACATTTACTCTATTCATATTGTATCGATACAGTCCGAAAATAAATTATTATCATTAGTGATAAAAATTGGTAACCTATAATAGGACAACTGATAACAACAGAACAAAAAAAAAAAATCAATCCATCACATGTCTCAAGTGGAATAATTTCAAAGCCCCATTTTAATTTTAATCATTCGCTTGAATCCGAAATTTATATAATTGATAAAATATCATTCATTATATTGCATCAATGCAATTTAATATTGACTAATATATTGTATAATAAAAAAAAATAATAATACAATTATTTCGATTATAAATTATATAAAAATAATTTAGCACAAATTATATAATAAATTAATATAATAATACCAAATATTTACTGAATATAATCAAAAAATAATAAATTAATATACTTACAAACTTCAATACATACCTTTTGTAATAGACACGAACAAATAAAACACTAAATATAATTTCAACACGAGATCAAAGTTTTATAAAACATTGATAATACAACTCCTCCTACTTATTTTCCCTTACTTATTTCTCAATATTGAAATAGATATTAATGATAATATAATAATAAAAAAATTCTGTTCACTAATTATATATACACACACAAAACTTTCAATCAAATCACAAAAACTCAATAAATAATATCAACGTATGGTAGACGTGTCCGTTATGTAAATAATTAAAAGTGCGAATGAGTGGTGTGTTATCTGTACAATTCTATCATGACTTGCTTGCTTCGCGCATACATATCACGTAATTACTCATGGAACAAAAATGTTATACTATAGTTAATATATATTAGCAAATGATTAATTGATAAAATTAATTATTTCATTTTTCAAATGAATAAATGACTCGAAAATATTATCAAATAGATAAAGCAATCAATAATAATAAATAAATAAATAAATAAATAAATAAATCAATAAATAAATAAATAATGTTATTTAATATATAAATCAGTTACTTATCGATTTATCAAAAATATTATTTAGTTACGGACCTGAGAGAAATGACACTTTTTCATTTTTATATACCCATTACTTATATTCTGAAACTGTTTCTTTTTTTTTTTTTTTTTTTTATTTTGATATCGTGTACAACTTAAAGATATGAAAAAAGAAAAAAAGAAAGAAAAAATAAAATATATATATGTTTACAATAATTACGTCATAAAATATATAGGTGTATTTATTTAATTATATGTATCGACACGTTTGCTATGTGACATATGTGTGAAAGTGTGATTCTTCATGTGACCACAATTCATGTAATGTGCATTATTCTAGTGCATAATACACTCATTTGCAAATGAAAATCGTGTAATGATTAATTATCAGGTAATATACGAAACTGTTAATTTATTGACAAGCAAAAGAAAATAATGATATTGAATTGATAAATTATGAATATAAAAGTAATTGAATTAAAAATAATTCGATTACTTTTATATTCATAATTTTTTGGAATTTTTTGTTTGTTTGTTTGTTTGTTAATGTTGAAATATATATAAATTTTTATTATATATATAATAATTATTATTTCTATTCATCGATTTTATTTCCACACGGAAGATATAAATACATATTTCTGTATATCTATTCATTATATATTTATTGAACAATCTATTTTTTTTTTAATTTCACAACGCTCCGATTAATTACATATATATATTTTTTTTTTATTTTTATTGTTAACGGCCATTGGGACATTTTGAGTCCTATTAAATATATCAATATGGATGGCGACACACATACAATAATTTTTTTTAATGTATGAAATTCAGGTTTAACGCACGTAGCATTTTTTACTAGCAGTCTATATGTATGTTATTTATATATGTATATTTCTTTATTTTCTTCAAATTTATTATTATTTTTTTTTTTTATGTCAGAATATGATATTTGTCAATAGGCCGGTTTTACATTATTCTCATTAGCAAAACAATATAATTGATATATTTATTCATTTTTTTTTTTTTATTATTTATATTGAACATACTATCCATGAATTTAATTTTTAATATTCAGGACGGCGATACAACTATTGATTTTATTAATACACTTTGTAATAAATATACAAAAAAAATTTCAATTGAATTCATGCATCGTATTATTTATCATGGACTTGAAATATTGATCTTGTCTCATATTGTCACACATTTATCGTCAAATATGTTTATCCACATGTACATATACACATATCAAGCGGTTACTCCATAATATTTTTTCAATGATTTGACTTTTTCCGACGACAACTGAATGTTCCACCGCACGATGAGCAACCACCAGTCGACTTGATATTTCCTTTTTTCTTGGACACGCAACTCATCCTGTTGAACATTTTCAATATAGTTCATTCAATATTTCCAGATTGTTTTTTTGTTCGATTTTTTTTTTCTGTTTTTTTAATATGCTCGAATTAATTTTTTAGATTGACAAAATAATATGTCAAATTTTATTTATATTATGATTTTCTACGTTCTATTCAACACCATAATTATTATTATTTCCCCATTCCCCCCAATGTTATCAAACAATAAATTAAATCGATTTATTTGCTGAAATACTAATTAATATACTTTTCTGTATCGAATTGAATTAATTGCAATAGAGAAAATAAAACCACGAGTATCTACATAGATAGACACAAATATATCGCTGTATAAATAATGAATTACGCTACAGAATTACTTAAGCATTTTGTTATTTATAATTATTATTTGTTATTTACTAACAAAGTATCCGGCTCCTAATATTATTTGTAGTTCTGTCGCTGCATAGACTATATCAATTCCGATACTTTGAATCTTTTTTCTATTTTATTTTTACATTTACATCAAAGATATTATTCACGATTTTCGCAATAATTACTGTTAACAAGCCAACTAATTCTATAGTATTTCTGCACAAAAATATGTCATATTTTTCAAAATATTCAAATCAATGCGTTCGTTACATTTTGACACAATCCTTCACGAAATACTCTGATAAAATACAAAAAAAAAAAAAAAAACGTCGATTTTTAAAAAACAGATTAATTTGTAAATTAAATATTTACATATACGAATGCGATTTAACTCACTGACACATTGTAAACAATTATAAAATTATCATCACAAATAAATACTTATAACCAATAGGTTCAATTGTATCGTCCTTAATTCAGAAAAAAGTAAGAAAAAAAAATCAATCAACTGTTGTGTAATAAACGCTTTTAGTAAATATAAAAGAGAAAACAAAAAAAATTTGCACGTTACTCATATTCTTAATCGACCGTGATGTCTCAATCGCAGATTGGTGTATAAATATATACAATCATGAACACGCGTTGTTCTTAGTATTAATTTTTTTTTGTTAAAGAATCATTAAAATGAAAATCTCACGAATTTGTGCCATAAAATCAATTGATCTACTATTGATTCCTCACCTAAAACTTTCGCGGATATATCACATTTTAATTCGATATTATTTGCTGGTACAATGTACTTTTATATAGTTTAGAATCTCGCAGTATTTGAGTTTCAGAAAAAAAAAATGTACTAATAAATAAAAGTAATATAAAATTTCGTAAAAAAAAAAAAAAAAAAAAAATACTCAGTGAATTACACGTCAAATAAGCATAATTTAGAAAGAGTAAGTGGTCAATGTCTATTCAGGTGAATTTAACTCTAGCTGTGCATCACTATCGCACGGTGACACGCACTTGATTTTTTTTTTCGAATCGTTGCTTTGCGCCAGTCCATTGTTGTCATTACAGTCATCATCATTTACTGCGCCTTCTTCCGTCTCCTCTTCTTCCTCATCATCCTCATCGTCCTCATCTTCTTCCTCTTCTTTATTACCATCACCACTTTCATCGTTATCCTCTTCATCTTCATCCTCCTCTAATAATTTTTTTCGTGCCATTTGAACGGCCTCCCACTCTCTATAATGGCCTCGTCTTTTTGCCTCGAAAGCTTTTCGTTTTTCTACAAAAAATATAATCAATAGATATATTGTAAAACATATTTTGAATAGAAAACATTATAAACAGACATATACATACCACGTTCCTCGGGTGTTTCTTCATCATCCTCATCACTGGATTCTTCAAATATTTTTGGCTTGATATTTTTTGCTAATCTGAAACATTAAAAAGATTTTTTTTTATATAATTATTTCGCGCGGTGATTAATGTAAATAAATAAATTTAATAGTTTATTTTTACGATTCCATCTTACTTCTCACTGACTGCAGTTGAATCAAGATCATCATGCTCTTGTTTGTTTTCATAACCCTCGTAATTGTAAGGCGTCTTCGGCTCATCTATTTTCATATGTCCATAATCTTTTTCTGGTGGATGTAATGTTGCAATTATATTCATTTCATCCCATTTTGTTTCTTTAGGTCTATATATAACAAGAAAAATTATTTATTTATTTTCATATTTACGATATATGTAACAGCTCATACAAATGTAAAATATTAATGGAATAATAACCTATGAAAAAATGTTTATAATTTATATCAAAATTAATTATATGACACATTTACATACCTGGGTGCCTCGTGGTTGTCAAAACTACTTGATGTCTTTAAAATCCCTTTGGAGGGACGTTTTCCTAAATTTTCTGCCATTTGAAATGTGTAAATAAATTTCTATATAACATCCAAATCGGACCACTTGTCATTCGCAATTTTTAAACAGCCAAACTGTTTGACCTTTTTTTTTTCTTTTTTTTTTTTTTTTTTTTTTTGAACTGCCGGTAATTTCACTCAATGTTGTCACTATTGCTCAACAAGAAGAATAATAATCACAATAGTGTGAAGACAATATGGCCGCGCGGAATGATGTCATTTATTTTTAAATGAGAATATCCGACCAATCTACAGTATGATGGCATACACTATAGTAGCCTATATAATGCAACGGTCCACAAGGTTTCAATTGGGTAGTCCGAGAGGATTACACACACTATGAAAGTGTGAGCATGTGCGCACGTACATGTTTTCCTGTATAACGTAAGTAGCGCAATCTAATTATCTATTGAATCTGGTTACAATCACACATTTAATACATATATTATATGTTATGTTGAACGGACATTTTTATATGCCCGCGAAATTTAAATTTCATATAAATATCACATTAAATTTTCTCATAATTGCCAACGTCACATGGATATATATAATAAATTTACATAATACAATGACATTTTTCTTCAGAGGCCTGTAAATAAAAATAGTTTTTATAACTGCAATAAATGATTTCAATAGCAAAACGATGGTATAAGATGGAGAAATAAAAAATGTGTCAACATTGTGACACAAGTTACATTGAGTTTTTCCTATATTTCCTATTCGAATTTTGTCGCGCGCTGTGAAAGCAACTCTATCGATAAAACAGAAAATTTACGAAATATAATGTCACTGATGTTTGTACGTAATTGTTGAAAAGACGTTCGTGACGACTCTTGTATTGTCTTTTTAATCATAGCATCGATATGGGTATACGTTGGCAAATGCCGGACATGGATGAATGAAAAATTTTATTACACCTGTTACATTGTCGTAGAAGGTGTAAATTTTCATAGAAAATTTAGTTTATCTATTTTATCATTCATGTACAATGCAGTATTTGATTATTAAATTAGAAACTTAGATTATCATCGTAGTATTTTGTGATAGACGTTATATAAAAGTGAGTCACATTTGTCAATTGATAAGGTTGATTGTTAAAACCATTATATTGACATTTCGAATTCTTGTGAGTTTCGTCCATTTTAGAGTAAACATCCATCAAAAATGGTAAGCAAAATTTATCGTTGTATTCCAATTTGACGATTATATTATAACAACTTATTGAAAAATTTTATTTTCAGATGCAATTTATGTTGTTATTTAGTCGTCAAGGAAAATTGAGATTACAAAAGTGGTACGTTGCACATCCAGATAAATTGAAGAAAAAAATTACCAGAGAACTAATTACAACGATTCTCGCAAGAAAACCAAAAATGTCAAGTTTTCTTGAATGGAAGGACGTTAAAGTTGTATACAAAAGGTATTCATATGGAAAAAAGAAAGAACATAAATCTTTAAAAATGCATTCGATATATATATATTTTTTAAATATAATACGTAGATTACTAATTATCTTGGATACGATTTTTTTTACAGATACGCCAGTTTATATTTCTGTTGTGCAATTGAACAAAATGACAATGAACTGTTAACTTTAGAGATTATTCATCGATATGTCGAATTGTTGGATAAATATTTTGGAAGTGTAAGAAATAAAAAATTTTATAGGAGTTAATTAATTAAAATTATTTTCATGATTTTATTGAAAATATATACTCGTAATTTTTATTTGTTTTCAGGTTTGTGAATTGGATATTATCTTCAATTTTGAAAAAGCCTATTTCATCCTTGATGAGCTATTGGTCGGTGGTGAAATCCAGGAAACCAGCAAAAAGAATGTATTAAAGGCTATTGCTGCACAGGATTTACTACAGGAGGTTAGTTATGGCAATGTACCATTAGAATTGTAATTTATCTAACATATTCGTTTGTCTTTTTTTTTTTTCCTGTCTTTTATTTAAAACACAAATAATATGCATAATAAATTTATGAAAAATTAATCGTTACTCCGTACGAAAAAGAAAGGAAGAAAAAAAAAAACAAAAAGATGGCATTGATGTAAAGTGCTCAAATTCGATAAAAATAAGAAAGAAAGGAAAAAAATCAGCATAATAAATTTACAATCATTCGCTCATAATTCAGATCTAATTGTATCGTTATCATTGCCATCATTCAATTTTAATTATTAATCGAGTAATCAAGAAAATTTTATGAATTTCCGCATAATATAAAATAACGAATTAAATTTATAATCTTCAATTGAATACGATTATAAATAATTTTGATGGATACATTAGAAATGATTTATATCGCCGTATGTTCATTAATAGTAGAATACGATTGTGTGTTACGTGTCTCACAATTTTATCTTATATATATTGTCTTATAACAGCACAAAAAAATGTTCGGTATTAATAATTGTATGCACACGTGTATATATATTTTTTTTCTTTTTTTAATTTTTTTTTTTTTTTTTTATTGTATTCATCATATTGATATATACACATATCATAATTCAGCGTCATCCGTATACGCTATACAAATATTTGTTTGTCATCATGTGTCTCACCTTGTTTGAATGCATGAACACTGAATGCACGCATTCCTGTGATGAAAATGTAGTATTTAGTTTAGTTACAGCAGTAGAGGCATGCCAAATTACAGAGAAAAAACCCACGATTCATTTATTTTCAAAATGAAAACAAAATAAGAAATATTTTGTATACTGGGTAATTTCAATAATATAAATGTATACAACACTTTGTATATATGTGTCTATGTATTTGATAGAGCAGCATTTGCCGCATTATTTAGTTGAATTTTCTCATTTAAAATACACTTACACTTTTATCAAATATATATAAATACGTAGAGATCAATTCATATTACTGATTAAAACAGATTTAATATATTTTGATAGATTGGTAATTAAATAACTTCTTGTTTTTTTTTTTTCTTTTTTTTTTCTATTATATATAAATAAGTAAGAGTTATAGAAACATATCTCAATATTAAAACTTTAGATTCATTTAATTATTATAATTTTTTTTTTTTTCTTTTCAACCTATGAGATTATATTACGTAATATTACGTGTCATGCCAATACTTTATTTTCTTTATATTATAAAATTTTTTATTATATTATTTTCAAACTGATGATCAACTTTATTTTGTTATGAATATATTCTAGTCTAGAAATTTTATTTCATGAACTATTTGAATTAATTCACATAGTAAAATAAAAGTTTAAATTACGTTAAATTGATCGTGAATTATAGTTGAAAATCCACTTATAAAAATGAATAATGTACAAATTGAATATTTATATTGGAACAAAAAAATAATAAATAAATAAATAATATTAAATAATATTAATGATGATAAAAAAAAAAAAAAAAAAAAAAAAAAAAAAATAGCCATCAACATCACATTTATTTGCGTTAAAATAAAAAATAAAAAATGAATAAATATATTATAAATGCTGCTCTATAAACGTAGAGTGCTATCAATGTATATTTGTATGTTATCGAATTTAAATAAATAATTTTTATTTGTTTGTTATATCGAAGCTTTGAAAAATCAAGATATATATTATACGTATGGATGTAATTACTATATATACATATATGACATTGATTTATTAAAATTATATGTCAATCGTATTATATGTATAATTTGAATATTGAAAAAAAAAAAAAAATTAAATATTTAATATAATAATTAATAATTATTAATAAGCATTTTAAAAACTTTACTTATATTTATATAGAATATACATAGAGATACAATATGGATAAGTGCTATTGCGGCATTGTGTGCAGGCTTCAATTTTGTGAATTTTTTATAGTAACGATGAAAATGAGCACGTAGAAAAAACTAGTTAGTATTTGTTTTGTTTGTGGAAGGACGAAGCTGTTGAAGGTGCTCTACGAGAAATAGGGCTTTTGTAAGCGCTACGCTGTTGTGTGTCGCACTCTCTCTCTATTTCTCCCTGTGTCATCCACCAAACTGATCATCGACATCGCCCTTTGAACGTCTTTCAACAAAAATTCTTCATCTCCACTCGTCTGATGCCACCGTACATCTTCACATCTTGATGAAAACCAATTGATAAAGAAAACAAATAATAATAATAATAATAAATAATAATAATCCGAGCTCATTTTTAAATGCTCGCTAATAAATTTAATAATGGGATTATGTCAATAATTGAATCATTTAAATTTACGTGACACAATTTACAATGCGATCCAAAATATTTTTGTACAAATCTTCAATTATCTTGAGAATATATATAATGGGAAAGATGAAAAAATATATATAAAGTAGATTTAATATTGAGTAATATATTTTTTTTTTGCCATTAGGTATGTAAAGTTATGTAGAAAAATAATAAGATTTGGCTGTAAATTGTGATAGAACATGTACATTCAGATCCTTTTTATTGTAGTGTATTGATGAATTTTTTTCATTTTATATTATTCGATGGCAATAGAAACTAAAAAAATTTTATATTTATATTGAGAAAATATTATGTTATAACTTGAGTGGGTGGGAAAATTTTTTGGGAAATATTTCAATCGAATTTCTAACACTAAATAAATTATATTTTCAAATTTGATTCAATATAGTGAGGATTAAATTTAAAATTTATACAATTTGTCGATACGTATTTGATAATGCACAAAACGCACACTATATAGATAACACCAATAAAGATTAATATATACAAAAATATACGAATAATTTGCAATTGAACTCTATTTGATAATGAAAAAAAAATTTTTTTTCTGTATAATGTGTACTACAAATTATTATGTAATTAATCCTTCATCATTTGTTTTAATGAAATCATCTGATGCAAAGTATTTAATGAGAAGAGCATGTAACTTATTTATTTATTTGGTATTGCACTGTTAACATAAATGTGCCAACAAAATACACTTAGTTTATAATTAACAATACATACATTCAATCATATGAAAAGGGATCAGTTCAACATTTGAAGCTGCTACGAGAAGATATCTAATTAATGAATTATAGGTACGTGTAATGTTTCCTACATTTATTTTCGTTAATGTCATTAAACAGAACAAAAAAAAAATCATAAAATATCTGCAGCATCAAAAATATTAATTGATCCCTGTTCACATTGACATTTACAAAATTAATCTATATTTCATGCAATAATTATTTTTTATTTTTTGTTACAGGAAGAAACACCACAAGGATTTTTCGAGGATCATGGACTTGGATAATTGGCAACTTGAAATATTTTTATCCCATTACACGCACGCTTTCATCCTATATCATTTTTAACTAATATTCATTTTATAATCTCCATTAATTATCACTAATCACATATTCAATACCCACATTTTACCACGATTTTAATTTTTATTAATTTTAACTTTTCTTAGTTTATACATTTACATAAATATAATCTCGACACACATTTTATTTTTGTTTTTGTTTTTGTTTTGTTTTTTTCCTTTTTTTATACATTCACACTTCATATAAAATTAATTTTATATACA
This sequence comes from Dinocampus coccinellae, assembly GCA_963920625.1. Taxonomy (NCBI): domain Eukaryota; kingdom Metazoa; phylum Arthropoda; class Insecta; order Hymenoptera; family Braconidae; genus Dinocampus; species Dinocampus coccinellae. The sequence continues at coordinate 17,957,573 of OY987184.1, forward strand.
ATTATATACATTTATTACTATTATTGTTTTTTATATTTTTTCGGCAGATTGTACTTAAAAAAAACTTGATCTGTATGTATGAAATTGAGTGAAAACATTTAAAATCTTATGTATAAGAAGCAAAAAAAGAATTGTATAAATCTGTCTCAACAATTCAATATTTTCACAAATACAAATATTGAAATAAATATCTTTACTCTCATTAAAAAATAAAATACACGACATGAAATAGTACACACATTCATTTCTACATTAACAATAATAATGATAATAATCAGAATAATAATATTATATATAATGTTTTTCAATTAAAAAGTACATCACTGTCTATGTACTTCATTAAAATCAAAAAATGTTTTCTCGTATACATCAATGCTTTATGCTCCGTCCACAAGTATAATGTATGTTAATATGAAAATAAAATTAGCTCTACATAAAGAATATACATATATATATGTATACAATAAATATACATGTATAAATAAATTTAAAAAAAAAAATTGATATTGGATTTTTTTTTATTTTTTATTTTTTTTTTTGTTATCATATCTATTCTAGCGTTATAATAATGAGCTGGAGAGATATAATCTCTGAAAAAAAATGTGTTCATCTCAGGAAAAATGTTGGGATATATATCAAATAACTCAGAAGAAAATAATTTCAAGTTGCATCAATATTGAATGAGATTTAATATTGTTTACCTCTAAACAATGTGGTATATATCATGTATATGAAGCGCGCGCATAATTTTCGCGGGGTATGTGCGTTTATATAAAATTTCTCTCTCACTCTCTCCCACTCTCAGTTTTTTCTCAGGGACAAACTTTGCACGTGCGCGAACGAGTGAATCCGCATAAACGGCCATGTCTTCTTCAGTAAATTGGCTCTCATAAAAAAAATACATTGTCAAATAAATTCATTAATAAATGTAGAGAGAAATGTGTTAATTAAAAAACAATTGTTGTTAATTGAACAAAAAGTTGAAGGAAATTTTACAATATTATATATTGATATAGATCAATGTAAACTGTGTGACGGTAATATAGTAAATATTTAAAAACAAAACAGTGTAAAAATCATTAAACATAATTCAACTGGAGAAATATCAAAAGTATATCAAACCAAAATACTGGGAATATATTTATTAATTTTTTTCTTTTCTTTTCTTTTTTTTTTTTTTTTCATGTTGAAAAATAGGGAAAAAGAAAAAGAAAAATACCAAAAGATTAATTTAACTTTAAAGCAAATTGTGACAGTGTGCCCATGAGAAAAATCTTCAAATCCTCATTGTAATTAATATATAAAATAAAAAACAAACAAAAAAAAATGTTCAATTAAATTTACAAAAAATATTGTTATTGAAAAAGGTCATTTTACAGGGATATCATTGGCATCACGCCCGTCACTTTCATTTCCAATTGTGACACGTGTTGAATCAAGTGTTATACGGATACATTGTGACAAGTCTAATTATATACAAGCGTGTGTTTCACTGTTGCAAACTCGCGTGCCTATTGGAAATACGCGCACACGTCGTCCACGTCGTCTTTGTCGTTGTCGTTGTCGTCGTCGTCGTCGTTGTCGTATCATAACGGGAAATTAAAAATATGTTGCAACTTTCTGTTGTTGCTGCACACGCGCAAAAGGAAAAAATGAAAAAAAAAACCACAAATTAAACCAAGAGATACAGATTGGAAAGACGAAAAAGACACCGAGAGAGAAAGAGAGTGCGCGAAATGCGCCATAGAAAATCAACGACGCGTCGGCGCGACAGCGGGGTCGAGTGACGTTTTCCGGGTGGCATAAAGCATTGAGAACACAAATCGCCTTGTGTCGATACAATATTGCTACATTAGCTTATACTCCATTTCACAATATTCCCTCATATATCTGTAATATTTTAGTGATACAAGTGAGTGATTGTGTAAACGTTTATGGCAGTGATTGTGTCCATCAGCATCTCAAATCTGAAATTATTATTATAATTGAGACATATTTTAACACAATATATTATTTAAAAAAAATTAAAAAAACAAAAAAAAAAAAAGAAAAAAACATTGATAGAGTTTATCATCGTTGGTGAAGAATAATTTAATAAATAAGTGCAATAAAATATATAATTTATATAATTAAATTGGTATCACATAAATTAGAAAATATTGCGCTTACCAAAAAATAATAAATCTGTCATGTATATATATATGTGTGAAAAAACCACAGAGAGATAAAGGAGGGAGAGAAAGAGAGAAATTGTAACGGTTTCGTTTCACTGTTGGAAATAAGCGCGCGCACGTCCTTCGGGGTGGTCGAGTCGCCATTAGCCCAACATTTCGTTAGCTTGTGGTGGTTTCTGCTGTGAGCAACATATGCGTGTGTGTTTATAACGTGTATATATGTAGATATAATATATATATATATATATATATGTGTGTGAGTGTGTGTGTGTAATCAGGCGCCCTCCCTCGGCGAGTAGCTAGATCGCAGCTTATTCAGCGCCCCGTGTGTCTCGTTACGGATGCGCAAGCCGAGATACTTTGCCCAGTAGTAGTGATGGTCAGCTGTGTAGTGGGCACGACAAGCCGAGCCTCCGGAAATGCGCCTTAGGCACGTAGAATTTGTGATACGGGAGTGCTCCTGGCAGCGAAATGTTCGCATACGGTTTCGAGATAACGTAGGCATGTAATGTCGTCGCGCGGCGCGCCCTACGTAATTTCACGGTGAAAATCTGGCGTGAACGGCGCCGCGGTGGAACGGGGAACATGGCGTCGGTCTCGGCCGAGACTCCAGTCAGCCACGGGCACAGCTTTCGACAGAAAACGTTTCATAAACCCACGTACTGCCACTGCTGCACCGACTTGCTCTGGGGCATCATTGGGCAGGACTACATCTGCGAAGGTAGTTTTTATTTATTTATTTATTTATTTATTTATTTATCATATATATCATGTTCATTTATATGAGGGGTTTGTCTAAATAATTCATTGAGTAAACTTTTGTTTCTATGTAGGTAGGATGGATACATAGGTATGTGTGTAAATGTTAATTCATTGCACTTTAAAACTTTTTAATTATATTCTATATGATTATTTGACTTTTATAATTTCAGATGAATTTTATAATATTGTGAAAAACAAAAAAAAAAAAAAATACTGCATATTGTTTTTTCTTTTTTATTTTCAGCATGAGACTTGTGTAACCTTTTTTTATGTATGAAAGGACGAGTACGACATTGTTGTTTGATATAGTCTTGAGTAATCAAAGAGACGATAATATACCTGGGGAATGCGCAATACCTGCGAGTCAGGTGTACAACACACCCCACGAGGGTGGTGTTTTTCAGGGCCATGCAGGATCGAAATGTCAATTGTATACATTGTATGATGAAAAATGGAGAAAAAAAAAAAAAGTTAATGATAAAGAATAATGAAAATCATGATATTATAATTTGATAAGAATTCACAGAAAATAATGAAATTATATAATTATATATATAATTTACATTTATATTTTCCAAATATAGTGACGTTAATGTTGCGTGAATTATAACAAAATAGAAAAGGGGAATTTCTATTTCAATATATATAAAGGATTGTGTGTCCTATTTATGTTGACTCACTTTTTCATGCCACGAGAGGCAATTATCGTATCAACTGATCGATAAGGGCTCACCAATCAAAAAAAAAAAATCAACGCAAGAGTCTCACCGACTTTTCATGTCCCCTATTTTTCTCACGTCCACATCTTCATGAATACACATACACATATCATGTATATTGTACAAATACTACGGTGTATGTAAATGCCTTTTGTTTTTTTTTTTTCTCAAAAATTCTCTTTAAAATCCCTACGATACTCACCCTCTATCCTTTATCTCAAAATATTCTCAACTTTCTTCTGCTCTTTACTAATTCATTTCTTTTTTTTTTTTTTTTTTTTCTTTCTTTTTCTCTCAAGGTGTTTTAATCAAAGATCACCAACAGGAGAGAGAGACAAAACAGAAGTAAAACTGATCACTTGCTTCTCAATGAATGGAAAATATAATCCATTCACTGATGCATTCGAATGGTGAATCATAGGTGTACATAAGTTTCTGAGTTAAAGCTCAATTGTTATATATTTATGGTCTCAACTTTATCGTGAAATAACGCGCTTTATCATGCTATATACCTTTTATTTCACCCTGAAAACAAAAAAACAAAAAAAAAAACCTTCAAGATATTTCTCTATGAACATCTATATACATGTGTATATATATTTATCAGAATTATTTGTGAAAGTCGCTCACATACACGCACTAAATATTTTTTTTTTATCGCTATATAGCGTGTCACACATATTATGACTCTTATTTTATTTTACTTCATCTCAGTTTTCCTCCCCATTGTCCCCTCCCTCTATCTCTCTATCCTTCTGTCTTTACTTTTCCATTCTTGTTATTTATATGTGGCTTATATACATTCTCAAGCCTCGCGTGTCGTTTATGCATCATCGTGACAAAAAAAAATATATATATATGTGTCATGATGTGTATTGGTATTTGAGCTTTATGCCGACGGGGAAAATGCGAGAGGATCGTCGTGCGCAGAGGGCGTCCACGTCGCCCGACTCTGTGCGAGCATTGATCGTGGGGGATGGGATTCTCATCGACGCGAGAACGAGTAACAAAGCAAGCAAGACAGAGAGAAAGAACGCAAGTATATAGAATGAGTAGTTGAGTATATAATATGACCGGGTTCAGGGAGAGTGAAATGAAAGGAGAGGTGGGAGGGTGACGACAAACGTGGCCAGCAAACAAAAAACAAGAAAAAAAACAACGATGAGAATAGCATGAGTAGAACTGCAGGTATATCATAAATGTGTGAGGGTGCAAAACAAATACTGGGATAAAGAGGAAAAATCGTATAAAAAATAAAATGTTGTATGATGATAGGAAAAAATGGGATTTGCAACCCACTTTCAATATATCTCTGTGATTTTATCATTCTCTGAGGGTTGGACGCCTTTCGAGATGATCTCACGAAGAATCTAACGCTCTGAATCTCTCTCCTTCACTATATTAACATTCGAGTATCCGTGTACTTTTTTATGAGAAAAAAAAAAAATACACACATATATATATTCGTGGTCTGATTTGGCATAAGGACCAGGAGAATTTACTTACAGACAAGTGCAAAAAGCCAAAAGGGCGGGAAAAGCAGACAGAGAACACAATATATTGCTGAATAGCTTGTCACACACACACATATATATAATATCCCATTGGTTTCTTTTATCACGGACATATTCTCCTGATAAGATGTCGCGTGGCTTCATCCGCCTTAATATATATGAATATATATATATATAAATATACACATTCTTTCGTCTTGACGTCATACTTGACGTCAGGATTTTCTTACCACAAACTCAAATCAAAACTATATTTCCCATGTGATATCGTACGATATATAATTCAATATATATCATGATTAATAAAACTAAATATAAAAAGATAAAGAGAAAGATGCAGAGTTAGAAAATAAAAAATGTAGTCATTTAAAAATTTATTCGTGCTTTTGATACGTTTTGTATAATTTTTAAGTGGCCTAAAGCTATGCCTCCAGTCTATTCATTCTATATAAACATCATATTTATGATAAATGTGTATATTTGAATATATTTTGTGTACATATATTCAGTGATGTTTTTTATATATGTGCATTTTCGACGCACATGTCAAAGTTTCTACTCATGTTTACCCATTGAAATACATTCGAAATAATTTGTTTATACATGTGTGTGTGTTTATATAATACATGTTGGTATTGTACATTTGATTATCATTGGTGCGTGAGTGTCTGTGTGGATATTTGTGTTCCCTCGCGTTGTAGCCTCTTTTAATGATACAATAAACACGCAATTCATGGTTATAATATTATTTATTTATCATTATCAAATTATTTAACATTATAAATATTATTTTTATAATATTTAATATGTTGTATATAAATTGTTTATTTATCTTGTGTGATACTAAAATACATTGTCAATATTAAATACAATTTATTCTACCAGTTTTAACTAGATTGTTAAATTTTTTTTTTTTTTTTTTTTTTCTTGTAATTTTTTACATTGACGTGTGTATATTATAAAATCGTGGGCTGTCATTCAATTTATGTTTTATTGTTTAATAAAATAGAATGTCATTTTATAATATAATATTATTTAAATTTGTATTGTTACGAGTGGATGTTAAAGAGTAGAATTATGTAGTCACACTCGAGTAATGAAAACAAATAAAATCAAAAACATGTGTAAACTTATGGATGTCTGTCGCGCATCCAATGCCATCATACATTTTCTTTTATTTATATACACGTATATAAATAAAATTTATACATAAATGTCAATATAATATTACAATCGATTTAAATATTCAATGGTACTCATTTAATATGTAACTGTATACATAATAAAAATGAGATATTACATTTTTTTTTTTGTTTTTTGTTTTTTTCTTTTCAATATATAAATATTTTATTATTTAGTAGACATTCTAATGATTATATATTTATATTTGTTTGTTTGTTTGTTTGTTTAATACAGTTTGTAACTTCGTGGTGCATGAACGCTGTCTCAAGGCCGTCGTGTCTCCCTGCTCCAGCATCGCGGCGAGCCTCATAAAGGTATTACCTAAAATATTTTATACGATTTTGCATTAACTTGTAGGTCTGTTTGGTGTTGCACTTTAAGAGTCATGAACTTTCATCGATTGACCTTTATTCGTTAATTAAAAAAGAAATAAAGTAATCAAAGGAAAAAAAAAAAAGATATCCTGTGATGAATGTTATTAATAAAATATACATGAAACTACGTGAGAGATTAATTGATAAACTTTAAACAAGTTGGCTTTGTACTATTCTTATGTATATAGAGAGAGAATCCAATTAATGAGAATATATACATCTATAAAATAATATTCCATGTTAACTTGTTATACCTACATTGGCGCCACTTTGAGTGTATATGGGTGTTTGCGTGTATGTGAACACATTCGAACGGCGATACAATTAAGTAGTTGAATCTACGATGCAGTCAGCCCACTTACTCAAAGTAGTCCAAGAACGCATCGTAATAACAAGTTGTATGACTCATATATGTAAATTAAATTCACTTATGAAATTTTATTTGACATTTAATGATTAATTTTATTATTTCAAATATTTATTTATTTATTTATTTATTTATTTGTATTTAGAACCCGGTCGCACATTGTTGGTCCGAACCGGTACATCACAAGAAAAAATTTTGCAATGTTTGTCGAAAACGTCTCGAGGACACGTCTCCGTCCGTACACTGCGAAAGTAAGTACTTATTGCAATTAATTATATTAATGAATTCATTTAAATGGTTATTACTATTTAAATATATATAATATAAATAATAAAAAATAAAACTTATAGTTTGCGAATACTATGTGCATACGGACTGTCAAGACTTCGCTGTGGCGGATTGTAAAGAGAATGCAACGTATTTACCGGGCAAAGATTTGGCATCGGTGCATCATACGCATCATTGGCGAGAAGGGAATCTACCGCTTAATTCTAAATGTGCTGTGTGCAAAAGTCGTTGTGTTACGGTTGAATGCCTGTCTGGATTTCGATGCGAATGGTGTGGCATCACGGTAATATATGAAAAAAAAAAAATCATTATAATAAGATCTAAATATTATATTCTTCAACATAGATTAATAAAAATATATATTTATTAATTATAATTTCTTTATTTAGTCACATTCAAATTGTCAAAAGAACGTATCACAAGAATGCACCTTTGGAATGTTGGAGCCAATTTATTTACCACCATATGCAATTAGTATTCCACGTACTGAAGTACCAATGGAGGCAATTATTGGTGTTCAAGTACGACGGAGAGAAGTACTGACACGTGAGTACTTTCGTCACAAATATTTTCCTGAAGAGAAAACAAAAACAAAAACAAAAATTTAATAAATGTATAAAAAAAACAGGAGGAGTGAAAAATATTGCGAGAGTAGCTAATTTTTCATACATAGAAAATGTAAAAATCACAAAATACAATTACAAATTAATATATCTATATATATATATAATAGAGTAATAAGATAATTTTCTGCAATAAATTTTTTGAATGCTCGTCACACGCGTTAATATATCACATATTTTTTCTCTTATTTTGTGATGCATTACGTGAATAATATATATACATATATATTACATACATTATAGTTAAACATTTGTTACACCATGGCATAGCATGCACAATATCAAATGAAAATCATTCATTTATTTGCTTACTTAAGAACTGAATAATATTTTTTTGAAAAAAAAAAAAAAAAAGTAAGTAAGTAATTATATAATAACTTTTATTATAGAACACTAGTTCATTCACATGTTTCAATTGTATTTTCATCAACCAATTATAATAACGTGGTCAATTATATATAATTTATCTCTTCTTCTTCATCGTTTCAATTAAAATTCTATTATTCAATTAATATTATATGAAATAATCGCGTGAAGACGTGTCTCATCAAGTCAGGTTTGTGAAATGTTATTGTTTGCACGGTTCATACTTCTCCCCACCTTCCTTATCGAAATTCAATTTATTTGATATGCTGATATCATGTTGAAAAATTATTTGATTTATGTTGTAATTATTTTTCTGTCTATGAAACTTTATCCGAATTGTTTATCTACACTTCATGCTTATTCCAATATATCTTTATGTAACTTAACCAGATGAAATTGTGAATGAATACAAATAATTTAATCTATATTGATAATAAACTGCAGTAAATTTCATCATTTCAAATTTTTATTTTCATATTAAGTAAATATTTTTCGGGTTATTTACTATTATTACAAGAAATATTAACTTTCAAAAATTTTTAATTAAATAATGTCCTAGTTAAAAATTCAATTGATTATTAACATCTTTGGAAAAATATTATTATTCACAAAATAGAAATTATATTGTTTTATTACAGAGCTACAAACAGTATTCAACATATAAATAAATAATATTAATGTATCACAAAATTTTAACGAAACAAAATTTTTTTGAAAAATTCTATTAGCAAATAAAATTTATCGATGATATAACAAAATTCGGATCATCGTTTGCTTCTTCTTATTTGAAGATAACACCGGGGAGCAATTCGATTTCGCTGAGAGCGAACAAATTGGGGCGACAGGTCATCTGGCCGAAGCTTTAAGGCGCCTTTCACTAGTTTTTCCACGTAGCTGCCATGGAAATTGTCATACTTCCCCTCCTTATGTTCGAGGTACCTAGAAATTTATCCTTCGACGTGCAACCATGTTTTTTTTTTGTTTTTTTTTTTTTTTTTTTTTTTTTGTGAGCATATAATTGAATAGAATGAAAACGCGCGACTTACATCATGCATCTTAATCGCGAATAACAGCCCGTTATCTGTTGATATTTAATATATTAAATACCGTTATGAAGTAGAATTTATTATTACTATTATTTTTTTTTTAATTTCATTTCTAATATATAACTACATAAAATCAAATCGTGGGGAATCTGCAATAAGTACATTGTTTAAATTTGACGTAACTCTAACGCTATTTAACTTTCATTTTTAATCTGAAATAAAAAGAAGAAAATAATAAAATCACTTGTCTCTTACCTAACGAATAATCGAAAATGTAAATACAATTATTTTATGTTTCGATAAACGGTAAAACGAAAAAACAAAAAAAAAAACAAAAAAAATTTTTTTTTTATTATTCCATGTGATCGCTTTTTGATTTAAAACAAATTGATTATACACAAATTAATCAACTATATGCATGCATATCTTTTTATATGTCAGTAGAAATTTAACTCGATGTATAACCATAACGGTATAAATCATCAATAAAAAAAAAAACAAATATGACACTTTATGATGGTCTATAAAGACTAACGAGTAAATCCAGTTTTCAGCAGTAGTCTGTGATAATAGAATTATATACGTTCAATCTGTGCGTTTATCTCACATATGTTTCTTTTTTTGTTTCACTCATTCACTCTCTCACGCTATTTCTGTTTCTTTACATACGTACAATATATTATATAATAACCGTCAACGTATATCAAATTCAAAAGAATATTTGTCCTGTTTTTGCATTTTACGTGAGTGTAATTCAACGTGACGAGAGGTTGTTTCATTTACAGGAAAAAAATATATATATATATATTTCATTCTTCTTCACAATTCTCTTCCATTTCTATGTATCCTCAATTCAATAATATTAAACATTGACAAGCATAGTGTGTGGGCTTTGTAAATGGTAATGGAAAACATGATTATCCTCGTGAAAGTTTCTTCATTAAATACAACAATATATTTACAGTCATATACATATGTTATAAAACTGTGTATGCTACAATTCTATTATTTGTTAATATAGTTTTGTGTTATCATCAATTTGGTTTTAGAAAATATAAGCATGTCTGTTGACTTGAGTGCATGCTTAAGCCGCCAATCACTGCTACCGGATGAAATGCCAGAGTGATTTCAGCGAAACTTTACAATTCAAAGGATGTTGTTGTGGTGGTGGTGGTGTTATTTGTACATCATATAGTGCTGATACGAACGATGCATGTCCCACGCTATCTACGTTATAATTTTTTTCCCATTCTTCACCCACCACTTGCATGCTTTACGTTGCTTCTCAATACTCTCCGGCATATTCACTTGATGGTAAGCGATGATTAAACACTTCAATCATTTAATTGCTGGTCTACTTATGACATTTTCACCACTTTTTATACATGTATGAACATTAATTAGTCTAATTTGCTTGTCATTCAATAAATATTGTGTTGCAAATTGTTAATATTTTATAATATTTAACAATAAAATTTATATTTAAGAAAAATCAATAAACTAATTGAGTGTGAAATAAAATGTGACCATGATGTGCAAGTAAATATTTCATTGACAATTTCATCTTTTGCATCACACATAAAATATTTTTTAAATTCTCATTATTTATTTTGTTTTTTTTTTTTTTTTAATCATATTAATAAAATTGCATATTATGATTTATTATTATTATTTATTAACTAATTTTTTTTTTAATATGAACAATTTTTTTGGTTTTTTGTTTTTGACTTAGTATCAATTGATTTAATTTCAGCACGCAGCATATCGGAGGAGTTTAGCAGTGGCGATACACGAAATCGAGACAACGATGATCCAATACAACCAAGTTCAAGTCATAGTAAAGATCCTCGATCACCAAAAGAAAAAGATGACAAGGAACGAGGTGATGAGGGTATGGGAGATCTTTGCTAATTATTGTCATTTATATTTCATATATTTGCTAATTGGATATTTTTAAATATTAAAAAATTACAGAAATGATAAAAGTATACGATGGTAATTTGTCATTGAAACGAAAAATATTTCGAGTTATAAGTGTGCCACGTCATGCATCCACAGCCCAAGTTCTTGAGGCCGCCCTTAGAGCGTATCACATCACGAAATCAGAAGCAGGTATAATTTCACGTTATTCTTTTCATTTTATTTTTTCACTTTTCTTTACTACTTGTTATTGCGAAAAAAATTTTGTAATACAACATTGGATAATATTATTTTTTCAGATCTTTTTTATCTCACCGATTTATATGCCACTGAAGAAACGCCCCTGTGTGATCCAACCCCAATACTTAATTTACATCGTAAAGAAGGCAAACGACGAGCAGTCTTTTTACGATATATGTGAGAAATATCAATGTCATCTTAAAAATATATAAAGAATTTTAACTTTAATTTTTTACAATGAAACAATATTTATTTTTTGATAGTGATGAGCCTTCAGGTGAAGTTCGTGTTTATCCAGGAAAGCTCCAGATTATCCAATCTTTTTGTGTAGTTCAATTAAATGATGAGTCCACAGTGGAGGATCTTATTCGTGAAGCTGTCAAACAATTTCGCCTCAGATCATTCAGTTGCGAGGATTATCGATGTAGTGAAATTTTGTTAGACCGAGGCGGTGTGTAATTAATATTCTTAAATCAATCATAAATATTCATAATGTAAATTATTATTTATATTACATTTGTATTTCAGCAGTGTCAGAACGCGTATTAGATATTGATGAAAAACCATGGGACACTGTGAAACAACTGGGTAAAGATTCAATAAGACAAAGAGAATTAATGCGATTTTATCTGCAATTGAAACAAGATCCACACGGTCCTAATTTGGCATTATTTGTTGGTAATTTGCCACCAAATTTAAATGAAAGAATATACGAGAATATGCTCACTGAATTTTTAGGACAGGGTACAAAAAAAATTTTATATTAATGAATAATTAAACTAATCCGTTCTATCGTGTCAAATTTTATTGAATATATAATTTATTATTTATTTAGAAAACAAATTTTCGTCAATTGGGCCAATTTATTACGAGTATGGATCAATGGTTATATTATATGAGGATTCAGACAAAGCAGTACGAGCATTGTACTTGTTACGAGAATCCAAATATGAAGATAAACATCTTTTAGTAATGTTATTGCCAACAATTGAGCCAAGAATGGTGCCAGAAAATGTACAACCACTTTTAGTATTTGTCAATGTTAAATCGGGTGGATGTCAGGGACTCGAGTTGATCTCCAGTTTTCGAAAACTCTTGAATCCCTACCAGGTATTCGATTTGGATAATGGTGGTCCACTTCCTGGGTAAGTTGAAACAATTATGAGATTAAAAATGGAAAAATATAAATAATTTTGTGATTAAAGTGTAAAAATAGATGATGTGTCGTTCATTAAAAAGTGATTATTATCGTTTATAGGTTGTACGTATTTCGTTATATCAGAGATTATAAAATACTCGTGTGTGGTGGTGATGGTACGATAGGTTGGGTACTGCAGTGTTTGGACAATGTGGGACAAGATAGCCGTTGTGAATCGCCTGCTGTCGCGATAGTACCACTTGGAACGGGGAATGATCTTGCACGTGTTTTGTGTTGGGGACCGGGCTACAATGGCGATGAGGATCCCTTAAATTTACTTCGTGATGTTATTGATGCTGAGGAAATTCGTCTTGATAGGTGGACCGTTGTTTTTCATCCACAAGAGCAAGATGACGCGGCGGGTAATTAAAAATTTTATAAATCATCATTGCATGAAATAATTCAATAATATTCGAATAAAAAGTGAAACTTGATATTTTTTTGTTCTGACACAGGTGCTGGAGCATCTACAAGCGAAGATAATTCACAAATATTTGTAATGAATAATTATTTTGGGATTGGCCTAGATGCAGATCTTTGTTTAGATTTTCACAATGCACGTGAAGAAAATCCAAACAAATTCAATAGTCGATTGCACAATAAATCAGTTTATGTGAAAATGGGATTGAAAAAAATGGTTGATCGAACATGGAAAGATTTACAAAAAAAAGTTCGACTTGAGGTTGATGGTAAACGTGTAAATTTACCACAATTGGAAGGAATAATTATCTTGAATATATTGAGGTAATTTTTTAATTACCAATTAAAAAACAAAATCATTTAACAATCATGTCATGCATGTTATTAATAAATTCGAAACAACATTGAAATTGCAGTTGGGGCTCTGGAGCAAAACCATGGGGTGATGACAGAGAAGGAACAATCCAATTCCAAAAACCAAATCATTACGATGGACTATTAGAGGTTGTAGGAGTAACAGGCGTCACGCACTTGGGACAAATACAATCAGGATTACGAACAGCTGTGAGAATAGCTCAAGTGAGAATAAACAAACAATGATTTGTAATATTTTACATATATATATATGTTTTTTTTTTTTTTTCTTTATCAAAAGAGTAAACGAAATTAATTCTATTATTCTGATTAAAAAGGGCGGACACATAAAGATTCATTTAAATGCGGATATACCAGTACAAGTTGATGGTGAACCGTGGATACAAAGTCCGTGTTATGTAGTTGTTCTAAAATCTGCTCTCAAGGTAATAATAATTATTATTGCATGAAATTAACAAATATTCATCAATTATAGTCATCACATTCGATGCAGCAATGGATAATCATTCATAATTAGTTTATTACATTATAAAAAGATTGTATTGACATATTGCTGCATTGAAGATATTAATGCATGTTAAAATTTGTAGCATGTTCATTTTCAAAGAAAAGGAAAATATTCGGTTTTATTTATTCTAATAAAAAAACGCTTGGGATTTTTTTTTTAATTAATTAATTTATTTTTTCTTTTTTGTTTTTTCATTAGGAAATGATTTTTTATTGTAGTGCTCCGCGGCTAATTATTCGAGAAAGCATTAACCCAAAAAAACTGTCGATAGTCCGTCAGCGCATGTAAATAATAACCCTCTCCCCTCTTTCACCGCGATATAACCACAGACTAAAAAAATATCAAAATTACCATCACTACACGTTTCCCACCCCACAAATTCGCAATCTACTAATATCATCCTTATTCCTCTGTTCACTTCAGGCTACCATGTTGAAGAAAAATAAGATCAAGCGTCGGAATACAGAACCGTCAATACTACCCGCTAATGGGGAGGGGGGCTAGAAGCACGGACAAGTAAATCATCAAATTCTCAACAGCTCAGACTAAAAAAAAAAAAAAAAAAAAAAAAATTAATAGATAAATATAACTAGTCAAACGTTTTAATAGCTTGAGTTTATTAGAAGAAAAGAAAAAAAATAATAATAATTTGCATACTCTGTCTAGACTCTCCTCCTAAGCACCCGTACGTTTTCGTACCTACGTTTAGTGCAATCAAAGTAAAAAAAAAAACATGGGGAAGTTTCAGACGAAACAGACTTTTAATGCGGTCTATCCAGCACATATCCAATGCATGATGATACATCCTCAACCACGACTCTACCTTCAATTCTTTGTCTACCTCATCCAATTCCTCTTTTTTTCTTTTTTTTTTTCTTTTTTTTTTTCTTCACAGAATCAACATGTTAAACATGTTACGTACCTTTTGCTCACTATTTAAATCCATATTCCAAATACTTTATATCCTACGCAGTTTGAGCTTCTCGTAAAATATAATGCATATGTTCATATAAATATATATATAAACTTTATAGTCTATTGTATACATATATGTATTCATATGAATTGGCAATGTAATATCTTCCAGAAAGTATTTTTTATCTTCAAATTTTTGTAGAGAAGATTATTTATCTAACTATGCCGTCTTGCGTTATATTTTAGGTAATATATATATAATTGAATTATTTCTTAAGATTAAGAAGTTAATATTTTTATTTTTTATTATTACTATTATTAGTATATTTGGTGGTTATTCTATCGTTTGAAATTTTTTATTTTCAAATTATTTGAATTTATATGATTGATGCAAAACAAACAAACAAAATTATTTCGAGATGGTCATTTAATTTGTCATTATTGGCACTTGAATTATTATCAATCGATTATCCTATGTGCATATTTCCCTTGATCCTGTCCCTTCCTAGGCCACGATGCTGAAGAAGACCAAGGTTAAAATGAAGCGACGAAATACAGAGCCGAGCATGCAACTGGCACTACAAGCAGCTGCATCAAATGATCCAGATTCTGAGGTCTTCTGAGCTCGGCTGACCGCTCTATCATTGTGTCCTAAAGAAAACCAATGGATCAGCCAAATTATATTTGTTGTTTAGTTCACTCGCGTGTAAAAATATATATTCATTATTGTATTTTATTTATGTAATTCACGATTTACGAACCTCCATGAAAACAAAACAAAACAAAAAACAAAAAAAAACATTAGTGAAAAAATAAAATTACGTGTTGAATTGTGCTTGAGAGAGAAAATTAATCAGAAAAAAGATAAAATTTCATTATCAATTATCAAAGTACATCAGTACTTTAGACACAAATTTTTAAATGAATATTCATTAAAATTCATTAAAAATTACACTCAATGCATCAATTAATTTTTTTTTTTTTTTTTTTGTAATTTTTTTCAAGGCTCAGTGTTGTAAACGATAGGATAATTCACACACTGAAATTTTTAAGATGACAGTAATGTATTGTATATTTATCAATTGATTTTTTATTTTTCATTATTTTTTTTTTTTTTTTAAATAAAGTTACGAGAACATCATGGAGTACAATAAAAAAAAATAAACAAAAATCGTATAAATAAAATTGTTGCTTTGACAAAAATCCCACTGCACAATAATTACAAATAACAAACAATCATCAGAATTATTTTATACCTGATTTCTGCATTTATGTTTGTATTTAATAGCTCGTTAGTTGAACATGTGATGATTAAAAAAATAAGAGAAAATAATGATACGCCAACAAACAGTAATGAAGTATAACGTTCTGTATGGTATTTTTATCAATGGACGAGATCTATGTAAAGATCATTATGTGTGATATAACAATGTTATATCATGAAACACGAAAGAAAAAAAAAATAATAATAATAATAATAATAAATAAACATGAAATGAGTTGTTATTGATATATTATTACATGAAAAATATTTACGATTAAAAACAAAAAAAAAAAAAAAACAAAATATTAATATATTTACAAACTATTGCATTAGTATTACAGTCTTAATTTGTCATTGTTGTCAAATCTGACTGCCGGGCAGTCTGGAATTAACATAAAAAAAAAAAAAAAAAAAAAAAAAAACCAGTCGCAGTCAGTTTACTAGGACACAATTAATGAAGAAATCCATTGATGTAATTTCGATAGGAAAACAAACAAAAAACAAAAAAATAAAACAAATAAATTGAAAAATATGAGCACGAACACAAAGGCACAATATATTTGCCAGTTCGTGATTTTACTCAAGAAAAAAAAAACGAACGAAACGTTTTTTTGTCAAAATGTACAAACCAACTCGTCATATGCAAACTTATAAAAATGTTTGTATGAGTTAATCTCTGATAGATTATGATAATATACATTCCACTAATATGTGGTCGAGAAAATAAATAAATAAAATAATAATAAAATAAAGTGAAGGATTATCGACACAATTTACATTTATAACTCAATGCCAAACAACAAAAAATAATAATTATTAACGTGTTTACATTCACTTCAGTCATTTCGCAAAAATAACAGAAAATGAAAAATGTGAGGAAAACAAAAAAAAACAAAAAAATACGTAGATGCAACACACGAATTTGACAAATATTTAATTTATCCCAGAGTGACTCTGCGGCACAGACACTGTGAGTCAACCATGGAGTGAGCACAATTGAGACAATTAAACACGTTGTTTGATTAATTAAAAATTATATATTAGAGAAGTGTTCGCTTGAAATATAAGTAACAAGAACTTTGGTTCAATTATTCAAGTGTATATCGGGCATCTTTCAGAGATACAATATTGGTGCCAAACAGATGTATATAATAATATAAATGTAGATTGTAAGGTGGTGATGATGACATGAGTATAAAAAAATATCAAGTCGGCACTGCATATTTTGCCTGAATATATGCGTGAATAAAAAAAAAAAGAAACGTATGCAACACGTCGAATATTTAAAATGTTAAAAATGATTAGTTGATTAGTTTAAATACATAAAGGGACTCACGTGGGCTGTGTTGCGACACTCGGATAAAAATTTTATTGATGAATGTAGAGTGAAACAGAACATTATGCCTTTGTTATGTGGAAATGCAAAAGAGAGGGAGAGAGAGAGAGAGAGAGAGAGTGAGAATGGGTATGAAAAAAAATATATATATATGAGGAGAAAATGTTTGAGGGAATACTTAATGTCCTCAAATTCTTAATTGCCATTATTTTATCTCATACAAAATTTTATTTCTCAATACGAAACATTTTTATGTTGAAAAAAATTTTAATATTTAAATTTTTATTATTCCTTAATGTATTGCAATTCGATAAATTGCTTTACTTAAAAAAATTTCGGACAATGTTAATTTTATTGTTCATTATTAAATGAATTAATTTATTTCTCTTTTTATTATTATTTTTTTTTTTTTTATTAAACTCTTCTCGATTATTTGAGGACACTCAGATTGTACCCTTAATGCAAAGTCGCAGGTGACATGATGTGCAGACACTTAGTTTGTGTTATAAAAGCGCTTGTAGAACGCGCTCATTGCACCTAGTCGACTAACTTTGTAGACTCCGCTGGATGTCTTAAATAAATATTCAATGAAAACAAGTAAAAAAATAAAATTCAAAAAAAATTTAAAAATTATACTATTGAGAAATTTAATTACTACAAACCAAAGAAAAAAATAAAAAAATAAAAAACCAAATTTAAATATGGACGCCTTCGTCTCCGGATGATCGAATCGGCATCTTTTCTCTAACCTGCCATATTTGTATGGGGCTCAGTCAATCATCCAGTGCATCCGGAATCTCTGGATGATTGTCACATTTATGGCAGATTGGCGATCACGTTTGTTAATCTGACCAAACTGTAACACTGTAATACTTGCTGTTGCTATAAAATAATAGACGAATAATAAGCTATGAACAATCTACGTATAATAAATGAATGTATGTGCTATAAGATAAAAAGTCTAATGTTTATGTAATTTATTATGCCTATACCTATTTATCCAAATCTCTCATTCACAATAATAATAATAATAAATATTTTTTATAATTTCAGGAATATAATTCACATAAATACTCAGTTCAATAAAATATTTTATATTATTTATTTTTTCCAAATACAGAATAGCTCAAGTGAGAAGAAGAATTTTATGTTAATACGTGTTTTTAAATTCTCAATAAATCATCATCACTGTCAGATTGACAATGTGTATCAGGTGCATCCAGTAAAGCATCGGTCTCTTCAAATGTATTGATCTGAAATTTACATATATACATATATACATTTCTCATTTTGTTTGAATAGCAGCATAGAAATCTATAAACAAAAAAAAAAGGTGCAATATACAGATAAATTTGGTATGAAAATGAGTTGAAATAATTATGATGGCGAAATTTCTTTAATTATGACACACTTATACATGATTATACATTGAATTTAGAAAATAAACTTAGTAAAATAATGAACACACACAAAATACAAAATTTCTAAATAACTAAAAACTACTGTAACACTTTGATACTTGGAATGTTGATAAATGTAAGTAAGTCTTTAATACTTTGGAAGAATAAAAAAATTATAAAAGTACAACTAAAATATAATTTGTGAAAAATAACAATAATACTTTGATAAAATTATATTCTAAACTTTGAAATCAATACTGTTTGAATAACACTCTATAATCAGATCATCATGACATAGCCACATTAATATCCTGCAAATTAAAATGAAAATAAAAAAATCTTAATCCAATCTTCATACACATTTTTTGTGTAAATGCAATATAAAATGATTGTATCCAAATTATAAATTATAAATGATAAATTGAATAATGATACTAACCATTTTTTTAAATTGCATGCACAAATTATATATATTTATTCTTTTATATAATAATACTATCATCATGATACGTGCATAACAAGTTTTGATTAAATGAAACCTTTGTGATATCAAATACATAATATACTAATGAATTTTGCATGAAAAAGTGTTTTGTAATACATGAATTAATTGACAATTATACGTTACCCTTGAATAATGCATTTGCGGATTTGTACCCCGAAAGTACCGCGAATGGCAAAAGGATATCAAATACTTTCGCCTCTCTGAATTCAATAAATATAGTGTTATGGATACACCAATTAATATAATTATGATGATGATTATGTTTAAATTTGAAAAAAACGTAGAGTGAATCACCGACTGCAATGCAAAAAAAAAAAAAAAATTATTAATGTAGTGTACATTGATTTTAAGTGTGGCAGATCAATATATAACACAGACTTGTAATAATTATGTACCTACAATTAGGGAAAACCAATAATTATTACAGATTAACCGTTCTTAGTTTTCATATATTCTCTTATGATAAGCGAAGGATTAAGGATAAGATGAAAACTCGAAATTTTCGGGATTTGTCTTTTGTATTTATATTCTAAAATAAAAATGAACTAGTGTCTCAGTATTATTAATATTCACTATCTACACACATCCATTTCATCAATCGAAAACTAAAAAAAAAAAAAAAAAATCCCACATCACACGACTAAAATTATTTTTAGAAAATTCTAAGCATCAAAAAATACAAATGGACTCTGTCATATTTATTTGGTGTCATGTATGAGTTAAAAAATTACAGCTTTTCTTCCGGTGAGGATGGCAAAAAAAAAAAAAATAAAAAAAACAAAAAAAAAACTAATAATAAAGCAATAAAGAAAATAATAGCAAAGGAAAATAAGAATAAATTTTTTTTTTCCATGAATAACAGTCGGAGCGCAAACAAAAAATTGAAAATCGGTAAATTTATGATACACACACAATACAACCATTCTACAATATGTGCTGAAAGGTCCTAAGGTTATCCGTTACTTCTATATACACACTCAACATGAGTGGGAGTAGCCTATTCCGCACGTGTACTAAATGACTATATTAGTTTCTAAATATGTTTCTTAAAGAGAATTGCCGACCGTGTATCGCGCCATATGGTTGCCAGAACATTAAATAAAATATAATCATGAATATTATTATACACTATACTTGAATAATTATCTATGTGGAAAATTAAATTTATATACTTTATGTATAAACTGACTATGATATAAAACACATTATGCATACATAGATTTTTTTATTTATATATATATTGAAAAAGTAAATGAGAAAAAAAAACAAAAAAAAAAATGGAAGAAATGAAAAATAACACGAGTGAGATTGTAATATCAGATGTTTAGACTAAGCTTGAAAATCCTCGTGCCAGAAGTGAGACAAGGGTCGTTCGTGTATCTTTCGAAAATTTCAGGGCGTCTGGCAGGAAGTGAAATCTTATTTCCCCTAAATTCCAACCAGATCCCATATGCAGCATCATAAACACGCACTCATGGATGACAAGAAACTATTCTTGTTCATTATTTATTATTATTATTATTTTTTTTTTTATATCAACACTCGACTCTATTTACGTTGTAAGTCGACTTAATTCTCCAATTATACATCTATTCTCCTCAAAAATTTCTTTGGATGCACTTTAAATATATGTGCATTCCAATATACAATTAAAATAACTATTAAACAATTGTATGAATTTAATATAAATTGAGAATAAAAATGATATTGATGCAATCTAGATATAGTATCTAATAAATTAAATTGCAAATTCAAATATGCGAATTGAGTAATTTATGATAAATGAATTCTTCGTAATCGTAAATTTATTTTATATATTATATTGTTGTTGAGTCCACAATTCAATAATTAATAATCATATTTAGGTAAAATTGATTAATATCTTTAGCCACTGATTGGTTTCTGATGAGATAAAAATTATATACGCAGCATTACTTTCTATTTTTGTATTTAATCAAGTTAATTTATAAAAATGATTTGACATGAAATAAATTCAATACAATGAAGTGTCAATGATTGGTCTCGTATTGTAAATTCAATCGCGGCCAAATTTGTATGTGAATTAATACAATTTAATATTTTTATCATGATATTGGAAAAATTTTCATTATTGTATATATACAAGACAATACAGGACAAGTAAATTATATTATTTTTTTTTTGGATTCATCAAGTGAGAATTACTACACGACATATAAAATTTATCTATCAACACAACAAAGTTGGAGGGAGAGGAGAGAAAAAAAATTTCATCGATAATTGTCAATTACGAGATAAATTCCACAATATTCAATATATTATTATATTCTTACACTTGTCAATCATTGTTATGATCTACTTGTGTCTTTCAGAGTATTAATGGAGTTTGTTTTTATGGAATCAATTGAAATCAACCACACAACTCACGTGTTTAATCCCCTCCATTATGTGATAGCAATTCAGGTCTAGGTGGGGAGAATCAAAGAGCTCAAGTTGCCGCAACAACACTTCAATTCAGTTTGTTGTTGGTTATCGTGTTGAGTGCGTGTCTTGGATATCTGTTTTCTACGTCATTTCCCACACAACTTTCACTTAATATTATACAATTTACTCATGTGCAATAGTATTCTATAGTGAATATAATCAGTGGTGTACCGATCAACAGTAAAGAAAGAAGAGAAAAAAAAAAACAAATACAGTAGAAATATTATTTGAATGTAAATATCAAATGCTTTCTAGTGTATAAGTGAAACTTTGTCTTAATAATTCAGAAAGTATATGTACGTATAAATTAATTTTTTTTTTCTATCTTTATACTAAATTATTATTATTATTATTATTATTATTATTAAATTCTCTATATTTCGTAATAAATTGATGGTGAATATCGGTTTTTTCTCCGCTTCTGTTGAGACTTCTACTCATATTTGTGGTATCTCTTTATGTATAAATTCAAATCAAAATATTATTTTTCAACAGTTGAAATTTGAATTTTTTTGTAGAATACGTCCAATAGAACACGCGATTTTCAATAAAAAATATTGAGAAAGAGTTGAAAATATAACATTATCAAATATAACTTTGATGTGATTTTTTTTTTCTTTTTTATTATTATATATTCGAGATTTTATCTTTATATACCGCAATCACTGCTATTTCAAAAATTTATCACTATATAGTGTCTTGTTTTTTTTTTTTTTTTTTTTTTTTCTCAAATGTATATTCAAGTTCATTTGATGATTCATTATTACTGTTTGCACAAATAAAAGTTTAATCAGTGAATAATTTTTTTATAAAAATATTTTGTAATATTGAAGATATAATTTAATTGTAAAATATAATATATAATCATGCGACATAAACATAGTCTTGATTTTACAAAATTATATCAATGTGGAAAATACAAATGTTTACGTGATAATCGCGACGTGATATCAGTGTAGTGGTCAACAAGAAAAATGAAAAAAAAAAAAAAAAAAAAAAAAAAAAAAATCATTTTAATCTGTATATACATTTGTTTAGTTAATCATTATCAATGCTACTCTCCATACATTCCGTTTTTCACTGAGAATAAATAGAAGACTGTGAGAAAAATAATTGAAAATTTCTTGTGCAATGTGTTTGCTTAATTTCATTATTTTCTGTCAATAAAATTTTTCTAGAATAATGATTAGCGGAAAACTAACATATTTCACAATATATATTTAGTTATTTCTCGCTAATAATACATTATAAATGTTATAATTTAAGTAAAGACTGGTTGAAAACAATTGATAATGGTACATATTATTGTTCATCTACAACAATAACTAAATAATGATAAAGCATAATTTTCCAATAGTTCGCAATAGTGTTTTCCATTTTTGGATAGAGATTAGGATTAAAAACAACAAATAAACGCTTTACTTCAATATTTATTTACTTTGTGGGGAAAATTTTAAATCGAATTATTGTAGAGATAATTCAGGCTGAGAATACGGTATTGAAGAAAAAAAAAAAAAAGGGAAAAATTCATTGAATAAAAAAAAAAGTCGATGATATATAGTAAATTCAGACGTACATAACTCCAGTGATTGTACATGAACGTGTTGGTTTGGTCGAGAGATCGCCATTTGTCCTTGACTGGTTCTTGTCAGTGTATATCTCTGCGTGTGTGTGTAAGCATCCGCTATGTATTCTCTTTCAGTGGTACGCATATGTATGTTCCAGATGTGATATGCATAATAATGTGTGAAAAAAGAAAAAGAAAAACAAAAAAAAAGTCTGGAGTATATTCAATGAACCTATGGGGCCACTCGATTTATTATTAATTATATGAATTTTCATCATTTCAAAATTAGACTTTAGTAGTGGTTAATAGTCAGGGAATATTATGGAAGTTCCGTGTCAATTTGCAAATCCGTCTTAACGACGCCTTCGATAATACAATATAATTACGAGTGTCTTTGGGAAATCCCAACTGCAGGTCAATTTTCTGTACTGGTTCCCTACACCTTAATAGCCTGTCGTTCATTTTTGAATACTTTATTACCCATATGATAAAATCTACTATTTAAAATTTATCATAGGTCATCGAATTGTAATTTTTGATTATATATATATATATATATTTTCGTATTTTTTTCCCCCATAAAACTCCTAAATGATTATGACGATATTTCAATTGCCGAAAGATATTGATTAATTATTTTATCGATTTTAATTGCATTTACATTTAAAATTTTGTTTCAGAGCAAATACACAACCAAAAAAAAATGGATTGGCAGTCATGCAGTGGTGTGTTTATGATACTGCTGTTGTATTTAGTGACGTCATCAGTTGGTTTTCAATGCCCACAAGGTCCTGGCTGCAGTGGCTGTAATATTATTCCCAATGGAGAATATGAAATTGTCTGTCGGAGTAATCCAGAAAATTCGGCATTTTTAATTAAATATAAACCCAATGAATATATGTCGATAACGTGTATCAATACACCGAATTGGGAAAATTTTCATCTTGGTGAAACAATGAAAATTCAACATATCGACGCAATTTATTTTAAAATGTGTGAATTACCAAAAGATAATCAATTGAGCGCTATTGTTAAAAGATTCGTTGTTGATAATGTTGATGAATTAGATTTTCGTTCTTATGATAATTTAACACCAACATTATCACGAAATAGTTTGAAAGATTTTGCTGGTGTACGGAGATTAACACTTTCTAGCAATAGTTTGGCAAATGTTACTCAAGATTTATTCACGGATTTGCCCAATTTAAAGATTCTCAATCTTCAAGAAAATAATATAACTGATTTGCCTATAAATTTTTTAAATATACCTAATCTTGAAGCTATTGAATTGAGTAATAATAAACTCGAAGTAATTGAAGAATGGGATTTTGAAAAACTTGAACAACTCAGATTACTCAATCTTTGGAATAACAAACTCGTTGATATTAAACCTCATAGTTTTGACAAGTTAACCAGACTTATGTCAATTGATTTACAAAATAATCGATTGACCACATTGCCTTCTAACATATTTTCACAATTATCAAGTATCCGATCGATTAATTTATCAAAAAATAATTTTTCTTCCGATTCATTACCAGACAATATGCTATACAATAACACGAATCTTGAAGAAATTAAATTATTTGATAACAAACAAAATCTTACGACATTGCCGAGAAAATTTTTTGGTAATTCAACTAAATTGACAACAGTTACATTGAGGCGAAGTGGTTTAATTTATCTGCCTGAAGATTTATTTTGGGGTACTTATAATTTAAATAATTTGAATATTGAAAGAAATTATCTTGAAACATTACCAATACAATTTTTTCGAGATTGTAAAAATTTAACTGTACTTAATCTCAGTTTTAATGATATCGAATATCTTCCGGATGGACTTTTTGCACCACTGCGCAAATTAACAAGTCTCAATCTGTCAAAAAATCGAATATTATCGATTACATCGTAAGTAAAATTAATCCAATTCAATACAATTCATTTCGTGTTTTTTTTTAATATATTTTTTCATTTATATTTAAAATAAATTATTATATATATATATATTTTTTTTTTGTCAATAGAAATCTGTTAAGTGGAATGTCATCATTGGAAATTTTGAATATGGAACGAAACAGTATGAAATTTATTGATTCACACGCAATGCAGAGTTTACAGAAGTTACGAATTGCCCAATTTTCATTCAATCAATTAACCTTGAAATCATTGAACAATCCTCTGAAGACTGAGTTCGGTTTCCTATCGCCATTTGAACCTGTCCAGTCTTCAATTGAAGAATTACATTTGGCTTACAATAATATCTCAGATATATTCAGCGATTGGACATTTGCAACACATTTAAATACTTTAGATCTCAGTCACAATAAATTACATTCTATTAGAGTGAGTATCATTGCAATAATTTTATTATTATTGGTTTCATTTGAATTTTACAATAATTAATTTTTTATTACTATTTCAGACGGAAGATATTAATTTTCTCTCATCAAATATAAATATTGATTTGAGTTTCAATGAAATAGAAACGATTTATCTGAGAAATATTGATTTCATGGTTGAAATTTCGCCACGTAATGTTATCGTCAATGTCGAAAATAATCCAATAAAATGTGATTGCAATATATATAATGTTCTGCGATATCAGGAAGGTCGATTGCATCCTGCAGTACAAAATGCATTTGATTTGAGAACAAGTACATTAAAGTGTAGTGAACCATCGCAATATCAAAATACTGCTCTAATTGATTTGAAATCAAAATTATTTGTATGTGCAGTTGAATCATCTTATCGTAATATATCATGTCCTAATCCATGTAATTGCGGTATAAAACCAGAGACAAATGCTTTCTTAATTGATTGTGTCGATAAGGGAATGTTGCAAGCACCGAGAACTCTACAAATTCCTATTGATTTCGATGATCTTCACATAGAATTGAATTTATCAAGTAATTACATATCAAAAATGCCGTCAATGTCACAATGGGGATATGATAAAGTTACAGTACTTTCTCTCAGTGATAATGTTATAAATGATATTTCAATTGATAATTTATCAGAAAATTTGGAAGTATTACAATTGGATTATAATAATTTAACACGATTAAGTTTGGAAACTTTGAATTTCATGGCGAATTCAACGAAATTGAAGTCTCTAACACTTGATGAAAATTCATGGATTTGTGATTGTGAAGCGCGTGATTTTCTCAGATTCATACAGACAACTCGAGTAAAAATACCGGAATTGCAAATAGTTACGTGTGATATGTCAAACAAACCAATTTTTGAAATGACACCAGATGAATTATGTCCAATAATGATTGAGTGGATAATTGGTGGTTGCATTGGAGTTGCATTACTTGGAATTGTTATTGGATGTATTGCGGCAATGTATTATCGCTATCAGCATGAAATAAAAGTGTGGTTATTTGCACATCAATGGTGTTTATGGTTGATTACGGAAAATGAACTTGACAAAGACAAACTTTATGATGCATTTATCAGTTATTCGCACAAAGACGATGAGTTTATCATGAATCATCTGGTGCCAAAATTGGAAAATGGACCAAATCCATTCAAATTGTGTGTTCACTATCGTGATTGGTTGGCAGGAGAATGGATACCCACGCAAATTGCCAGATCTGTTGATGATTCGAGACGGACAATAGTCGTACTTTCGCCCAATTTTATGGAGAGCGTTTGGGGAAGAATGGAATTTCGGGCTGCACATAAGCAAGCACTTAGCGAAGGTAGAGCAAGATTAATTGTTATTCTTTATGGTGATATTGGGCCGACTGAATCTTTAGATCCTGAGCTCAAATCATACCTCAGTATGAATACTTATATTAAGTGGGGTGATCCCTGGTTCTGGGAAAAATTACGATATGCCCTTCCACATCACACGGATTTAATGAAGAAAAAACACGGGAAACAGTCAATATTCCAAACGCATCAGCCTAAAATTCAAATTGGTAATGATAAAAGTGAATTGATAGATTCAGGTGTTGTTATCGAGACGCCATCATCAACGTCTACACCACCAACAACGTCCACACCACCATACGATACACTGCAAACTGTAATTGATATGGATAATGAGATATCGAAAAATGCAATCAATGCAACACTTAAAAATGAATTGAATGAAACTATCAAAAATTTACCTCATGATCATTGTATGAAAAACGATATGAAACCAATCGGACCACGATGGACTAATGTTTAATGACTAAAAATTCTTTTGTAAAAAAAGAAAACATGTGGAAGATGTCATAGCTCAAATCATAATAAAAAGTAGTGTGTTTTGATTGAGCTCAACCTAGTCAATGAACAGCACGACATAACATATCAACAAATGTTTCATAATTTTTCGTTCGCATACGCGTGCGAACATTTGAAAAAAATTTCAGAATAATTTTTTATGCGCGAAACCTATTGTACATATAGTTATTATTCTCATTAAAATTAAATATTTTTCAATTGTAAATGACAAATTTTAAATGAAGGCTCATCAAATTTTATCTAATACTCATCAATATTTATCAACACTATTCATAATACCATTATGAAATTCACGCTTAGTTTATAAGTTTTTTTTAATGCTAATATAAGACTGGATTACTTGTGTGAATTAATTGTATCTATAATTTTTTTTTCTATACTTTCAAAATAAAATATAGATACACATATGAAAGAAATTTTCTTACCTTTTTCTCACACACGAATTGGGTAAAATAATAGATATGAATATGACACGGTTCATCGTCAACAATTGAGTTTATATAATTGGATCCCTCAGGAGGACAAACAAACGAAATTATCGTTGATAAACTTTTATTTTTCCCACACAAATCACCGTCAGTATATTTGAGATATGGACCAGTCACATTCCATAATAACTCTGAATTGGCTTTTCCTCCAATCGTCGAATTAACACTGGAACAGACTCCTAAAAAGGAAACAGAGAAGATTTTCATTTATTTACTCTGATATTATACGCATTCGATATGTCATTAATTTTTTCGATGTAAATAACCTGCTTCTTTAGAATCACTTGTTTTTGATGAACAAGAGTTACTCGATAGGGGCCCGCAAATGCTAAATTTATACTCAGTGTCACTCTTTGATCTTACAATATAATCTTGGCCTTTCAATGTATCTAAATTATACCTGCAAATGAAAACAAAATAATTTAAAATAACAAATACAAGCATTCGAATTTATTTTCAAAGTATAATAAAGTAAATACTCTGTATTTGTAACTGGATTAGTAATTTTACAAGAGGTAGCTGTTTTACTACTGTTTTTTGCCAAATTTTTTTCAATGCAAGCTACACTTGTTCGCCAGCTCAAATGAAAATGACAATTATCCGTCTTCGTCAATACTGGTGTGGTATTCTAAAGTTAAATAAATCAGTAAATACAATCAGAATTCGAACAAAGAAAAAAAAACTGCACTTACATAAGCATTATAATCACAAATAAATGATATAGTGGTTTCCATATGAGTTCCTGATGAACATATGTTTCCAGAATCATAATGAAGAGTCGGTGTATTTTCAATTAATTCTAACGATTTCACTGTTCCAATGTTCTGATAACTGGAATAAAAAAAATTATATAAAATACAATAAAATTTATTTAGATAAATAAAAATTACAAATACCTAATTTTGTCTGAATGAATTCTCAAACATGCTCCGGCATCATCTGAACAAACAGCACCATGTTCATAGTTCACTGGATGACAGACATTTAAAATTATAGTTGAAGTGTTGTCAATCAGAACTCTATAATTGGTGGCTAATTTTGTCAATGCACTTAGATCATAAATTTTTCCATCTTTACTTTTAATTGTACAATTAACTGATGGCACTGGGCTTGGAAGATGTGCACAAGCTAAAATCGACCGCCATATAATAAAAATAGTACATTGATTTTGATTCTAAGAAAAAAAAAAAATCATCAATTGTTGTTCTTATAATCAACACAGTTCATATGAAAATTGAAAATATTTACGTTCGAAATTAATTGAGGATATGAAATTTTAGCCGAGTTATCACACATCATAGTTACATATAATGTGTAATTAATACTATCTTTACATTTATCACCACTGTATTTGAATATAATTTTGCCGTCTTCATGACTGTAATGAGGAACTCGTCCTAAATAAAAATAATTCATACACATCAATTATTGATTTATGTGTAGGAAACTATGTATTGACGTTTATGTATTTTTTTTTTGTACCTAATCCCAACTCTTTATTTCCTCGACTGAGACATGCACTATAACCTTCCACATTATTACACATTTCTTTTAGCGGTCCACACAATTGTATCCTCAATTTTTCATTATTTATTTTATCGTATAGAATATAATCATTTTCTTTGTTATAGAGTTTCGTAAAATCTATTGTGAGATATCTGCTTTCTTCATAAAATTGACAATTCCATGATGATTTCTATATTGTATATAAAATTATAAATGTTTGTCGATTATTTCAGCGAATCCAAACAATGATAAGAAAAATAAAAGAAAAAAAAATAAATGAATGATGTTTGAATTATTAACGAAGAAAAATGTAAAAAATCGAATTGATATGAATTACCTCAGAATTTAGTTCACCTATGAACGTAATAAATAATAACCACAATATTACTAGCCGATTCATGATTTAAAATTCAATTTTATAAGTAATACTTTTGTACAGGGTTTCATGTAACAATCTGAGAAACGCCACCGGCCTTATCATATAAAAACCCATAAAACACCGTGCACATTCACCGCCACTAATGAATGCAACCAATCAGAACTATTTGAAATTATTTAAATAGACTCTAAGAGACTTCCAAAGTAGTATATTATATGATCAATTGAACCAATAACGGAAGTGCAAGCGTTGGTCGCGCCACATACTCTTCAAATTTAGCGACTCTCACGCCAACAGTCAGGACGAACTAACATAGAACTATGTTATTTGTCATTTTCGTTTTTGTGTGCTTGACCGGCCATTTTACATATCCAGTTTTCACGACAAACTCTCACTGTGGTAATAATTATTGTGTCTAAATAATACGTTTTATATTACAACAAATCTACATTATAATGTAAATTATCTCACTCTGTTTCTATAAAAAAGTCAATTATTATTTTTTTTTTAATATTTATAAGTTAACACAAGAAAAAACTAACATTCGATTCGATTAGATTGCAATGAAAAATAAAGAAATAATTTTCGTGGGTTAGCGTCACGATGATGCGGCAAACAATTACAATATACAAAATATTGATCATTATATTATTTGTCGGAAAATATTTTGTACATATTAACGTAATGAAGAAAAAAAAAAAAATTTGATTTTTTATAGAATAACCAAGTATGTCGAACGGCAACGGTGACCATGATGAAGAGGGATACGTGGTGAAATTACGTGGTTTGCCATGGTCAACAACAGTTGATGAAATCCTCAAATTCTTCAGTGATTGCCGTATATGTCATGGCAAAGCTGGAATACATATGACCATGTCACGCGAGGGGCGTCCAAGTGGTGAAGCATACATTGAAATGGAAACTGAACAAGATATTGAGAAAGCTTGTAAACGAGACCGGGATCATATGGGACATCGTTATATTGAAGGTAATAATGATAATATTTAATTTCATGTTCAAAATAAAACAATAACATTCGAATAATAATGATTACATAATTGGAAATTTAATTCTAGTATTTATTGGTATTTTTAAATAAATATATATATATATATAATATTTAATTTCTTGATAATTGCAGTTTTTAAAGCGAGACGAAGTGAAATGGAGTGGGTTGTAAAACGAAGTGGTCAAAATCTTGAAAATGCAATGGATGATGGATGTGTGAGATTGCGTGGATTACCATTTGGTTGTTCGAAAGAAGAGATAGCACAATTTTTCTCAGGTATGTTGAATAATACATATATAATTTATGTTTTATCCTATATATGAGGTTTTTCATATACCCATGATTGAAATACTTTTTTGTTTTATTCAAATCATTTTTTTTTTCTTGCAAATTGAACCCATCTAAATAACAGATAAAACAATCAAATACAGATTATTTTCTTTGTACATTGATATCTGTAAAAGTATCAGTCATAATTATTGCTTCAGTAAATTTAAATAAATTCTTTGAATGTACATATTGTCAAAAATGTTAAAAAAAAAAAAACGGACAGAAAATGTTTCAAATATTTGTAATTAATTATATCTACTATAAACAGCATGATTACTTAATTTGACAATAGACTAATGCTCTTGATTAAAATTTTTAGCAAATAGTAGATGCTAATTGAGTTGTTTGATCAAATACTATTTGTTCCTATTGAATGTTTACATCAAAATTTATTTACATATTTTTTCATGTTGCTGTTATTAAAACTATAAAATAATGATAATTTTATTATCGTTAATATGAAGCAGGACAAATGCTTCTATAAAATGTATTTTTTTGCATTCAAGGAACTTCTGTCAAGAATAGAATTTATGAAAAATGGGTTAATCTTTTGCTAATTACTTGCAAATGTAATTATAATTAATGGGTAATTTCGCTACAATTTCGTTGTTTGATTATGTGTGTGGGTCAGGGTTGGAGATATTGCCGAACGGGATTTCGCTACCAACAGACAGCTACACGGGCCGCAGTAATGGGGAGGCTTACGTTCAATTTGTTAACAAAGATGTCGCGGAGCGCGCTCTACAGAAACACAAGGAAAAGATAGGACACAGGTGGGGCACTGATGCTAGATGGGTTTGGGTATAATTTATCATTTATCCATTTATTTATTTACGAATTAATATTGATTTCGTACAGGTAGGCATACCAGTTATGTTCATCAAATCGTGGTTCAGATTTGTTGTTGTTGTTTTTTTTTTCCCCTTTTTTTTTCATATTCATAAAATATTTCAATTTTTTTTCCAACTTTTTACTTCAATATTACTTTTTTATTCTATCGATCGAAGAATAAAATCTATTGTATGATCATAAGACAAAAAGAAAAAAATCACAAAATGATCCAACAAAAGAAGGTAAAATGTAAGCAAAAGTACTGTTGGCCCGACTGAAACCTCTGGGTGGGTGCCGGGCGGGAGGTACCCCCATAATCATCGTCACCAAATCCCATGGGAGGTGGGTTGGGCTATCCAATGGCTTTTCGTCGTGGATGGGTGGGTACTACGGAGGTAGTAAACACCATCAACATTTTGATCGATTCTTTGGACGTCGCAACTGCTCTTTTCAACATAGACATAAGCACATTAACTTCAATTTTTCACAATTTGTTTTAACATATTCATAATATATATATATTTTTTTTTTTTCTAATAAAACCAATGATATATAGAGTACAAACATTCTGTGATTAAATCTCATGTGAAAAGTGCATTTGTCAATATTTTATTATTAGACTATTGCTGTATACAAGTAGAAATTTCGAATGATTTAATCATTCAAGTGATTCAGTAATGTGAAGAGCTGCGATTTGAAAAACAAAACAAAAAAATATACATATATGACATTTCACGTTCATGTATTTATTGAAATTTAAATGTTACATTTAGAAAAAATAAATATCACAAAATTATTTCGAATTTCAATAATTAATATACACCAAGTCTATTATTAATTTACGAAAACGCTAACATTTCACCAATTGATATAATATAAAATCTTAACAGATACATTGAAATATTCCGGAGCAGTTTATCTGAAGTACGGGCAAGCATCGGACCAAAAATGCGAAATGGTCCAATGGGTGGATATAATCAACGGCCAACACCTTATGATCAGAGAGATCGATTTGGTGGCATGAATCGATTTAATAATAATAACAGAAATTCACGAAATCGTGGAATGTCAGGTGAATAATTAAACAATTTATATTATTTATTTTCGACAAAATGTTTGATTGTACAAGTTTGTAGATTTTGATGGCGGTCCATGGGCAGGTTCAAACAATTTTGGATCACGCGGCGGCGGTATGGGTATGAGGAATAATATGGATATGAAAGGAGGAAACTATCGTGGCGGTGGTGGTGGTGGCGGCGGCGGCGGTGGTGGTGGTGGTGGTGGTGGTGGTGGTGACAATTGGAATGGAGACGCAGGTTATCATTGTATTCATATGCGCGGATTACCTTTCCGAGCAACAGAACAAGATATTGCAGACGTAAGTTCACAACTCATAAATTAATTTATCATAAAACAAAAATAATCATTGATTTAAAATGATTTTTGTATATAGTTTTTTCGACCAATTGTACCGGTAAATATTCGGATAATTTTGGAGCATAGCGGACGTGCATCGGGTGAAGCTGATGTAGAGTTTGCAACTCGCGAAGAAGCTGTCAAAGCTATGTCCAAGGTTTATTGCTATAATATTTTTTGATTGTTATTTATACTAATATTAAATGAAATACTGTACTATCATATTCATGTTTGGAATTGACATTTAAATATATATATTTTTTTTTTTCTCCAGGATAAAAGTCACATGTCACACAGATATATTGAACTGTTTCTAAATTCAACGGGTGGATCAAATGTCATGTCTTTTGGTGGAATCGGCAATTTTTGCGGAGGTAATGCTCATTATAATTATTGTTTCAACATTTTTATTACACTGATGTATATATGTGTAATTGATATATTTTTTTTTTTTTCTTGTAGGTTTGGGTAATAACTTCAGGCCAGGTTATTCGCCAAATAATCGAGGATGTAACAATCAACTGGGTGGTAATAATTATAACAATTTCTGAGACAGGACTTTGCATTATCTTCGTAATAACCGTTGAAGTATTGGGAAAAAAAAAAAAAAAAAAAAAAAAAAAAAAAAAAATCAGAAAACTTTTTTTTTAGTGTACATCCCACAATGTACCAGTTAATCATTTGGAAAAAAGATATTCATGTAAGACATTAGTATTTCATTACAAACGAATTCTGGTTGTTTCTTAGTTACACTAGTGAACAATATTTTTCTTTTTCAATAATGATATAGTGTTATTTCCATAATACACTTGTAAATTTTCTTAGATTCATGTGTGGCATATCGAAACACGAATCGAAAAACAAAAAAAATATATAATGGCCCGATATGCCGGGCTTTTTTGATTTTATTCATATACATTATAAAAAACGTAAACATTAGTTTTGATTGAATTATTAGAAAAACTGCAATAATCATTTTTTAATATCATTAAACGTACATTATATATATCTACACTTAACGTATAAGCTGGAGAGAAACTACATCGTAATAAAATTTTTCTCAATATAATAGATTATTGAGGTGAAAAAAAAAGAAATAAAATAAAATGGTGTTTCTTGAAGAGAATAGTAATGTCAAGCTGGCAATATAATTCATGAGTTTAAAATTCTTATATTTTATACAATACAATAAGGTTAATAAATTTTTTTTTCTTGAGACCGACTAGTCTGTTGATAACAACCGTGCAATTTCACGTTAAAATATCTATATTAAATCCAAACCCAACGTGAAATTAGATAAGTTGTATTTCGAAAACGTGATAATAAAGAATTACTTCGAAATATACAAATATGCATTTGAGCATTTATTATTATTTTTTCACTTTTAATGAAATTATAGTTTTGACCTTATAAAACAAAAAAAGCTAACACTATTATCTCATTGTATCACGATAACATCTTAATGATATGATTACAAATTAATTCATTTACTATATTAAGAAAAGGAATGACATTTATATAGGACATAATATACGTATGATTTAATCTAAGTTCATTGAGTATCAAAAAAATGTGCCTGTGACAATCAACCAATAATAAAATGCCACTATGTTTTAATGCAGTACTAATGTAATAAACATAACCTTACTTTTAACGAGATAACAAAAGTCCTTTTAATACTCATAGTTAGATAAAAACTATTGGGCAAAATATAAGATTGGTGTGAGAGCAATTAACTTATTGAATAGCTTAAATGCGATAAGAGGTACTAAATGATAAGCAGGTGACCGAGAAATGCGAGAACAAACTTCCAATCATTCGTTTGATAAGGTTCATATGCGCATAATAATTCAACAGAATATTTTCAACAAATGCACTCTGTGTCTCGGTGTAATAAATAGTAATAATAATAATCAATGAGAATACCAAGATGTGACAGTATTGACGGAAGAATTAAAATATTAAACGTAATTAAATAATTATCTGCCATCTGGACATATTAATCTAGTCTAATGTGCGATTTATTAGACTAAAGTGGAAATAATCGTTGTGTCAATAAAACAAAAAAATGATGATCGATGAAAATTCACCTAAAGGCGAATCGCTCGTGCCCTCATACAGGTAAGAATTTTATAATTTCTAATATATTTTTTATTTTTAACTAAGTGTCTCACAACAATTGTCAATTACTCGTATATTCCAATTTTTATATTTTCTTTTTGATAGACTATCAAATACAGATTCATTGTTGACGAATAATAAAAAGATAACGAGAACATTCGGAAATGAATATCGACGAAGTCGAAATTTATCACGCTACAATAATGCAATTAAAAATCTTATACCCATACGTACACTTAAAACGTACGTTAATCAAATTTACTCTTATTATTATCATTATTATTTTTATATTTACGAAAAATGCTGAATCATAATTTTTTTTTTTTTTTTTTTTTTTTTCATGAACAATAAATAGATCAGAAGATGAAATGCCTGTAGATAATGTTGGATTTTTTTCCACAATTTCGTTTTCATGGATAACAAAGTATTTATGGATATCGCATCGTAAAGGTTTGAATATTTCCGATCTTCCAAAACCTTCCCCGTACGATACGGCAGATTATAATGCCAAAAGGTAATATATTTGTCTATAAGTAGAATGATAAGCCTATTTTTATTATTATTATTATTATATTTTTTTTCATTGTTTCATTTATTAATCTATTGCAGACTTGAAGCTTTATGGAACGAGGAAGTGATGCGGCATAGCTTAGCGGGCGCGTCTTTTTCTAGAGCCGCTTGGAAATTTATTAGAACGAGGATATTTGTGACTGCATTAATACTTGGTTGGTCAGTAATTTTAGGGTTTCTTGGTCCAGTAAGTTTTACGTCATTTCCACAATCTTATTCATATGAGTACAATCTCATGTACAGGCTTTGTCATGAAATTATAAATTTTTTGATTTTTCTGTAGGCTATTGTAATGAGAAAACTGTTGGAATATATCGAATCACCAAATGGATCAATCTATATGGGAATTATGTGGCTATTTTTGCTGATGATTTCGGATTTAATAAGAGTAGCCCTATTCAATTGGGGTTGGGGTGCATGCTATCGAACAGGTTTACGAATGAAATCAGCGTATTTAACTGTAATGTACCGAAAGTTAATCAAATCAAAGAATTTGAGTAACAAAGATTCGGGAAAAGTATAAAAATCTTATACAGGGATTGGAAAAAATAACAATACTAAATATTTGAATGTACAAAAAAAAATTTATATCATTGTTTTATTGCAGTATATTAATATGATGGCAAATGATAGTCAAAATGCATTTGATCTTTGTATATTCACGCCAATGATAATTGCCGGACCAATTATTGCCATTTTGATCGTATCATATATTTTACACGTTCTAAGTCCAATTGCACTTATGGGTTTTCTTTTCTTCTTCTTATTTTATCCACTTCAGGTAAATCCAAATTTTTCGTAATTATTATAATTATTTTACTAGTATTTTTTAAAATTTATATCATAATTTTTTTGTTTAAATCTTTTTTTTTTTTTTTTCATTTTATTTTCTCAGTATTTGATATGCCGACTCACAGGATATTTTAAACGAAAAAGTATTTCATTATCAGATCAAAGAATTAGTGCAGTGAACGAAATACTCAACTGTATTAAATTAATTAAAATGTATGCATGGGAAGATCCATTTAGACTCAATCTTCTTGGTATTGATAATACAATACAATTAATTTCATTGTAAAAAAAAATTATTTTCATATTTATAATTGATAATTTTTGTAATTTTTTATTTTATACAGAATTACGAAAAATAGAAAAATCATGGTTGGAAAAAATGACAATAACTCGTAGTTATGGTTCTTCATTAACAACGACAATACCAATTATATCAGCGATTATCACATTCTTAGCACACGTTGCTGGCGGCTATAATTTGGTTGCAGCTCAGGTAATATTGCCTCTATTATCACTTTAATGATCATTAATGTTTTGTTTTCACAGATAAAAATATACCATAAAATTCTTATTGGGATTTCAAAATAGATTAAAATTAATTCAATATGTTTAAGAACAATTTATTAAAAATATATATTACAGGGTTTTCCAATTATAACTGTCTTTATAAATCAAATGAAGAGTTGTCTCAGTAGTTTGAGAGAAGGCCCAAGACAAATTGTCGAAACTAGAATTTCTTTTGACCGAATGAAGGTTTTTAAAATTTTTATTTTGGGTGTTTGCGTTTTTTTGATCAATAAAATTATTGTATATATAAATAACGGGCATTAATTTGTAGCAGGGAAAGGCAACATACGTAAAATCATTGATTGATAGTTTATATGTATTTGGTGCATTGATATCATTTAATATCCCCAATTATAATTCATTTTAAGAATTTATAGTTTCATTCTATTAAAAAATACAAAATATAAAGCAATAAAGAACATAGCAAAATGTAGAATTTGTTGTGATTACTCTATTTTCAGGTGTTTCCGTTCATTCTGCTTTTACATTCGCAAACTCGACACATGATTTCATTCTTCGAAGTAGCTATAACGACAGCTATTAATGCTAAATTATCATTTGGTAGAATGAAGGTACTTATTATATATCAGTTATGTGCTCCAATAAGTGCCAAGATTTCGAAGTGACATTTTTTGTAATGAAAGAAAAAATGAAAAAAAAAAAAAAACGATTGATTTGAATTAAGTGAATAAAGTCAATTAAATGAAAGATTTTTCCATTGAAAAATTAATTAATTTAATTTTGATAATTAACTTAGTCTGCTTTGAAATGTATTGATATCACTGAGATTTTGCAACTGCAACTAAACAACTGCGTGCATTCATAAGGAGATATAAAATAAAATCAATAAATGTTCTTTGATATTTTGTGAATGATTATAAATATTTATTTATTTATAATATTTTTGTGCTACAGCTTGATGCTTGATTCATAATATTACATCGCTGAGTTTGAAGTATAATTTTTTAATGCAATTATTAACATTTTATAAATACTTTGTATTTATAGTACTCACATTAACTATATAAATTTCATATATTAATTTACTACATAACAAAAATAATATTAATTAAATAATTAATGTTTGATAAATTATTTTATACGAGTTATTTTGACAGAGTATAATGTGTATGCGAGAAGTAAATTGTTATATTCAAAAGCCAATTGTTAAAAATCAAGCTGTAACAATTATAAATGGATCATTTGCATGTGATATCAATTTACCCAGTTCAATTATTGAAGATAATAAAAAAAAGTAATTATACCGAAATAATTATATGAATATATTAAATTTAATAATTGATATAAACAGCATGAATAAAGTTGATTTTTTTTTGTTTTAGAAAAAAGACAGGAAAAAAATTGGATACAAAATTAGATGAATTAGAATCTTTGATACCAAAGCGAATTGAAATTTTGAGTGATATTATGTTTGAAGCACCAAAATCAAAATTAATTGGTGTATGTGGCTATGTAGGAAGTGGTAAAAGTAGCTTATTGAAAGCTTCATTG
Source organism: Dinocampus coccinellae (assembly GCA_963920625.1). NCBI lineage: Eukaryota > Metazoa > Arthropoda > Insecta > Hymenoptera > Braconidae > Dinocampus > Dinocampus coccinellae. The sequence continues at coordinate 17,996,859 of OY987184.1, forward strand.
GGCCATTTACGTATGACAAGTGGAAAAATATCACGAGACGGTTCTTGCGCATACCTCAGCCAAGAAGCATGGATTTTAAATACAACATTTCGTGAAAATATTCTGTTTGGCAAAAAATTCGATGCACAACGTTATTATTCAGCAATAGCACTTTGTTGTTTGCAAGAGGATTTGGATTTATTGCCAGCTGCTGATGAAACAGAAATTGGTGAAAGAGGAATTAATGTATCAGGCGGACAAAAGCAAAGAATTGCACTTGCAAGAGCATATTACGCCGATCAAGATATTTATTTTCTCGATGATCCTTTGAGTGCCGTAGATACAAATGTTGGCTGGTATATATTTGAAAATTTAATTTTGAATGCATTAAAAAATAAAGCTATTATTATTGTTAGTCATCAAATTCAATATTTAAGCCACTGTGATCATATTTATGTGATGGATAATGGCAGAATTGTTGAACATGGTGATCATGTATCATTAATACAAGCAGGCAAACAATATTCTACAATGGTAAAAAATATAATATCAAATAATAAAACGACTGGCACTGAAAATAATTATAAAAAACTTTTGATTGATATAGAAAATTTAGAATGTTCAAATGTAATTGAAACCAAACACATGACTGGTGGTAAAGCTATTGATGAAAATAATAAAAATGATGATGGAACATTGATATTGCCTGAAAATATGGAAAAGGGAACAATCAAATCTGATACATATCTTATGTATATAAATGCAATGGGTGGATTTTTTATAATGACAATTGTCTTAATGAATGTGTTATTAAACAGTGGATGTGTAATTTTCAGTAATTGGTGGTTGGCTACTTGGATAAAAGCCGGTAGTGGAGGTACAAATACTACTATCGGAAATGAAACATTTATATCAGAAAACATTACGGACAATCCTAATCTTGAATATTATCAAATAATTTATGGAATATGTATAATTGCAATAATTGGATCGAGTCTTTTACGTGGATTTGTATTGACGCGAACTGCATTGGGTGCATCGACGAATCTCCACAATAAAGTATTTAAAAAAATTATTAATACAAGCATGGAATTTTTCGAGACAACAACTCGAGGACGATTACAAAATATTTTTAGTCGCGATATCAGTGAACTCGATGGTCAATTGCCATTATGCTTGGAGCAAGTATTAAATAGCATTGTTCATGGAACATTAAATGTTTTGATTATTTGTGGGATATTACCATATTTAACAATGCCATTTGTTATTCTCGGTTTAATATTTTATTTTGTCGCAAAATTATTTAGAAAAGCATTGAGAGATTTTCAACGACACGAGAGTATAACACGCTCACCAATTTTTAGTCTCGCAACAACAACACTGCAAGGACTCGATACTATTCATGCGTTTCAAAAAGAATCAGAATTTATTGAGCAATTTAATAAATGCGTTGATATTAATGGAACGTGTAATTTTTTGTCAAATATTTTATTGCGTTGGGCAGCTATGAGATTTGATTTATTAACAATTTTCGCATATTTGTGTACTGGATTGACAATTGTTTTTTTAAAAGGACATATATCAACGGCTATGGCAGGACTTGCATTATCATTCTGTGGTCAAATGACAGGATTTTTACAATATACGATACGTCTATTGTCCCAAACTGAATTAAAATTTATAAGTGTTGAAAGATTAGGATTTTATTTAAAAACTTTAAAAGACGAAGATTCAAATACTAAGATGACATTGGTAAAATTGAAAGAAAATTGGCCACATAATGGAGCGATTGAATTTAAAAATGTTGTATTGAAATACCGAGATAATTCACCAATTGTATTGAAAAATCTTTCATTTTTTATTCAACCAGGTGAAAAAATTGGAATTGCTGGTAGAACTGGATCAGGAAAAAGTTCATTAATATCGGCATTATTTCGACTAGTTGAATTGTATGAAGGATGTATTAATATTGATGATATTGACATATCCACGGTTAGCATGAAACAATTGAGAAATAAATTGTCAATTATACCACAGGATCCAATTATATTTAGTGGTACAATAAGATTTAATTTAGATCCCTGGAAAATCAAAACGGATGAGGAATTATGGATAGTTCTTGACCAAACTAATTTGAAGAATAAAATTCGTTCGATGCCTGGACAATTGAGTGCCATTGTTGATTCTGGAGATTCTAATTTAAGTACGGGTGAACGTCAATTACTTTGCTTGGCTAGAGCACTTTTACGTAAAAGTAAAGTATGTATTGTATGACGTGATAGAAAATCATATCAATATTTAATTTTATTATATACATATTTTTTAGATTATTATTATGGATGAAGCAACTGCTGCCGTTGATCCACAAACCGAACAAATCGTACAAATGGCAATTCAAAAAGAATTTTCAGACTGTACTGTTATAACAATTGCTCACAGATTACAAACAATACTTTTATGTGATCGTATTATGGTAATAGATGCAGGAAAAGTAATTGAGTTTGATACACCGCAAAATTTACTTGATAATCAAAATTCTGAATTTTCAAAAATACTGTCAGCTGCCGATAAAATTACTAATACTCCATAAGTGCATGCAGTATTTATATTCTGTATTATTATTATTATTATTTTTTTTTTATTATTATCGTAATGTGATTCATCAATTTTATTTTACTATTGAGATTAATAATATATATCAATTTTATAGTTTCATACAAAATAAATTTTGTATCGAAGCAATGTAATCATATTTATTTCCCGCAAAATTTTTTCCATTTCACATTGTCAATTGTTTGCTATATTTGAATATTTTGCGAATATACGCAAACAAAAAAAAAACGGTTAATGATCACGATTTTTTCTCACCACTCTCAAAATTGAGACGAATAACACTTGAATGTAGAATTTTTATTGTGTGAATAAAATGTATAAGTAATAGGTGTAATTTTTTTTTTTTTTATGAAATTTTTCAGATGAAGATTTTTTAGATACTATATTATATTCTTGGAGTTATAATATATATAAGTAATACCACGTTTAATTTGATAAATGAAATAAAAAATATTCTCCATAGCATTACTGCTGCTGTGGCTTTATATTTTGGAAGAGGTGACGGCAAATTAGTGTAGTAGAAATGAATACGCATAATCCGGTGCAATGTGTTTATGGTTAGAATAGTTTTTATTTTGCGTGTTGTGTATCTAACGTTTTTTTGATAAATAACAAAAAATTGAATTATTTAATGATTTATAATTATTATATACACATTTTATGAATTTATAACGGTAATTTTAAATTGATTTTTCAATTTAAAAAAGATAATAACTGCATATTTTTCAACAATTTTTTGTATTGCATTCAATTAAAAATATTTTGTCATCAGATATATCATATGAAACTATTAAATAATTGAGTGTCATTAATAAAATGGCAGAATCATTACTAAATTATGATGAAGGTCCAATGTCACCAGATATATTTTCTGATCAAGAAAAGGAAAATGCTCCAGACGAAGCACGCACTCCGAATTTAGATGAATGTAAGATTGGCATAACCTTAAATATATTATTTAAAGTGAATTTCCAATAGCAGAATCAAATTTTTCCCAAGCATATCCATGCTCTTCTGAAACCAGTGAACCAGAGCCTATAGATGATTTACCAGAATGGAAGGGAATGAGCATGGATGAAATACATAAAGGTGTGGGACCTTATGGATATCAACAACATCCACCTATTCGTCCATCTGAATTTCACACTGTTTTATTTCAAGTATGTGTCGGATTGATCAATTAAAAATAATCTATCATTATGTACGTGTGTGTATTTGTGTTGATTTATTGTTGTTTTCAGCTACCAATTCCTAATCGAGGTCCCCCAAAACCATATCCAACTCAACGAGTTGATAAATGGAGTGTTGGCTATGTAAGAATGCCAAATTCACCGCACAGTTTATATCCTATTGAACAGGCATGTACAATGAATAATAAAATAATTATAAATATATATACTTATAGTTGAAATTTTATTGATTAATTAAATTGTTGCAAATAGAATCATAAAAAACGTGAATTTCGATTGCGATGGGAAATTATTCAAGAGGCATTACTGCAAAGTTTTGTTTCTAGTGCACAATTGGAGGCTGCTATTTTATCTTACAATAACAAGTATGCGCAAAGATGGGATTTTTGTGCAATGCATCATTTTTTTACTGGGGTATAATTTTATTAATTAATTAAAATTAATACAAATAATTGTATAATATAAAAATGGAAAAAAATATTTAGGTAATCGATGAAGAAGAAGCTGAACTATTTTTTGGAAACTTGCTACCAAAAATAATACAACTCGCGCTGCAAATGCCAACACTCATAACTGGACCAATTCCAATATTGAAACAACATACAAATAGTTTAATTAGTCTAAGTCAACTCCAGGTTGCATCGTTAATAGCCAATGCATTTTTCTGTACATTTCCTCGGCGAAACTCTACAAATCCACATTCTGAATATGCCATGTATCCATATATCAATTTTAATAGGTACAAATTTTTTTATAATACTTAATTGATTTAAAGTATTGGATTTTATTTCATTTCTCTAATTTTTATTCTATCTCTTAGACTGTTTTCAGCGTATAGAGAAGATAAACCAAACAGATCAGCGGCTGTAATGGAGAAATTCAAGTGTTTATTCCATTATTTTAGAAGAGTCACAACTGCAGGTGCCTAAAATAAAAATAATAATTTTAATAATTTCATTATATTTATGAATATACATGGATATGGACAAAAATTCAACCATGTTCATGATTTATTCGTAGAGTAGCACCAGAAGGTACCATCACAATTCAACGTTGTTATATTCCAAAAGAGGATTGTCCAGACTGGAGTCAAATTCATGATATCTTACCGCCATTACACATTACTAGCAAAGGAACAATAGAAACTGAAGGAGCCGGACTGCTTCAAGTTGATTTTGCCAATAAGTAAGTGATTCAAAATAATATTTTATTAAATGAAAAAAGGTATAAATATATAATACAATAATATAAAAATTATGTTTTGACAGATATGTAGGCGGTGGGGTGTTACATTGGGGATGCGTTCAAGAAGAAATTCGTTTTATTATTTGTCCTGAGCTCATAGTCACGATGCTGGTGACTGAAGTTTTAGACGACACTGAAGCATTAATAGTCACTGGTATTGAACGTTACAGTGACTATGAGGGTTACAGTAATACATTCAAATGGACCGGTAATTTTATTGATGAAACCCCACGAGATAATAGTGGTCGTAGGAAAACATCTATAGTTGCAATTGATGCATTACGTTTCAGCCAAGTTGATAAGCAATTCAACATGAAGAATATTGTTCGTGAATTGAATAAGGTCTGTTTATTGAAAATAAAGTAATCAGTCATTTAAAAATTATCTTTATGTACGAAATTATTTTTAAAAGATTAATAATAATGTTATAGGCATATGTTGGATTCAGATCATTTGAAATGCCTGCAAATGATTTGTCAGCAGTAGCAACTGGTAATTGGGGTTGTGGAGCATTTCGGGGTAATCCAAAACTCAAAGTTTTGATACAATTGATGGCTGCTGCGGTAAGTGGTCGTTCAATGGTTTATTTCACATTTGGAGATAGAATATTGCGTGATAGTGTTGCAGAAATGTATTGGCAATTGGTCCATCAAAATGTCGATGTTGGTGAGAATCTAATTTAATTTAACTGTAGTTCAATTCGATTCAATCTTGTATAAATATTAACAATTATCTTCGTTTCCAGCTCGTCTATTTTCGTTTTTACAAGCGTATGAAAATGAATCAACGAAAAATCACTCGGATTTTTACCGTTTCTTGTATAATCGCAGTAAAATGAAGTCTCTAACCAACTATTTCCATGTGATGTCCAAAAAAAAAACCAGTTCTACGTCAACAGCTTTGGTCAATAAAATATCACCAGACAAATGTGAGAAATTATCATTGGAAAAACGTAACTATGATAAAGATCATGTAATCCAAAAGACTTTATTGCCTGATGAAAAAGAGGAAGAGATAATTCGGGATTTATTGGAAAAATACGAAAAAAAAGATGTAACTAGGGTAAAAGAGAGTGATAATGAGACTGAATGTATAATAGAGCAGAAAAAGTTGTCACTATGGGATACTTTGGCAGCAAAAGAATCGGAAAAAGATAAAATTAAAAGTAATTTTCCTGAAAAACATTTAACAGGATTAGATTTACTTGGTACCAAATCCGAAAATACTGAACATATAATTGATACATATACTTCTCCGATTGAAAATAAAAACAAGTTACCTAATAAATTATTAACCAGTAAAAAGGGTGAACAAAGAAAAATACTCGATTTTTTTCCACGAAAAACTTCATTGTAAAAAAATTAATTACATACTGATTAATTAATGATAATGATTTAAATATATATAATAATAAAATAATACTTTTTATAATTACACTACACCATCTTTATGTTGAAGTATCCAAAAATGTTTTTTAACAGCCAATAGTGATATTCTATCAGTACCTTGTCGTTTGATAAGCTAAATTGAAAGAAATTAATATTTATTGATAACCACAATTATTTCTGTACAGCAATTTAATTGTTCAACGAAAAAAAAAAAAAAGAAATAAATATATATACCTTAGATATAAGATCTTTAGCACCCGGTGTAATTTGAGATGGCCAATGGATATTAACACTTTTAATTTTTGAATATGTCTCTTGTGTTGAATCACTGAGAAATGGCGGTGTACCGACCAAAAATTCATAACACAAGATTCCCAAACACCAATGATCCACATAAATACTGTAAGTTTGCCCGTTCACCATTTCTGGCGGTAAATAATCCAATGTTCCACACATAGTTGTACGTCTGAATATAGATATACGAATTATAATTACGCAATATGCTACACAAGTAAACTAAACTAATTTATTTGAATACAAGTAATTAATTTAAAAAACTCACTTTGATGTTGGTGCATGAACTGACCATCCGAAATCCGCCAATTTAATATTTCCACTATAATCTAACAGTAAATTTTCTGGTTTGAGATCTCTATGTATCACGTTATTTTTATGACAATAATCAAGAGCATCAGCTACTTGGTATATATACTTTGCCGATCTGAAAATTAAATATGAATATATTTCAATTCAATTTCACTTAATAATTATTATATTTTGTTTAAAAAAATATGAAAAATATAACTTACAAATGTTCGTTGAATCTTTCACCAGGTTGTCTTTTTAATTCTTTATACAGTTCACCTTTGGCTGCATATTCCAAAACTAAATAAATTTTTTTTTCATCATGAAAATATGTAAGCAATTGTAGAATATTTGGATGCCTCAAATGGGATTGAATTTCAATTTCCCTCAATACTTGTTTTTCAACTCGCCCATGTACTAATTCAGATTTATATAGTGATTTCAAAGCCACCATATAATGAGTCTTTTTTTCCCGTGCTAAATAAACTCGGCCGAATTTTCCTCGACCAAGTGGAGCACCTATATCAAAATCTTCTCGATTCCATTGATAACTGTAATCACACATAATAATTATAAATTTAATAATGAGATTCATACAAAAAGTCATTTGACAACTCATTTGTCACATTACCTTGCATTCGAGCTTGCAATGTGCTCTTCCATAATATTCATACTGTCTTCAACAGTTCCATAATATTCATGTGGAATGTTTCGAGGTATTTTAAACATTTTGGCGTTTGTAGTCATCTTAGAAAATATGGAGAACAGTTATAAAAAAATATAGTAGCGATCAATTTATAATTATATCACTATTAACATTTAAATACACACTTTTGCATCAAATATTTTGTCGAACACACGTAACTACAAGAATATCTAACAGCCATAACAGTTTCAACGGGCAAAGTTTTTAAACAATCCCCTTCCGTAGAAAAAAATAAATTTGACCAATGAAATGTCAGATAGCAATGACGAATTATGCACCAGACGACGAAACTATATAAACTGTAATATCTATAAAATACCCAATCGATAAAGTAGATGGAATTGAAAATGGTTGTTGTAGATCATCAATTCTAACCCAAGAAGATGATATATAATGGCACCGGTGTGTATACTGCTTACGTAGATTTATTTAGTGATCCACCTAAAATTTGTATATACTCATTCAATAATATGAATTGAAAATTAATGTTACTTGTAAGTATTCAATTATTATTCAGAAAAAATTTATAATTATTATTTAATAAAATTATTGTTTCGATTTACGTACTGATAGTTTGTATGATTATTTAATTAACATTTCCGTATGTTTATATTTATTTTTTATTTTTAGATTGATAGCATTAAAAAGAATTCCTAAAATGTTCAACGACAAGATATTGGACCAAAGATTACTCTTATTCTACTGCTCCTTTACATGCATTTACTTTCCATGCATTCTCATGTTATTAAAGTTCAATAATGCTCTCTACAATGTTGGAACATATAAATTTATTCCAATTTTAATGATATTAATGTTTGCCGAATTGATAAAATTATCATTTTCATTATTTTATAATGAACCATATTCGTTAAATAAAATTGATTCACGATTATTGTCAGGATCTAAAACGAAAAAATCGTGGACCAGAATATTCAAAGAAATTTTAAAATTTTTCATTTTTATTTTTATATTATCAATTGTATATTATATTGTAATAATTTTATTTGGTGCACCGTTATCAACTCATCATGAAGAAACGACAATGCTTATTGTTACATTGAGTGCATTAACATTTGTACCACCGAGTTTGCATCTTGGTGTTGATATGGCATTAATGCTTTTAACTGGTGCTCAATCATTTAATAACAATATTATTGCTGAAGCTATGAGTCGAAATATTAAATTAACGTTATTCGGTACATGGCTTGGTGCAACTGTAATACCATTGGATTGGGACAGACCATGGCAAGTGTGGCCAATACCATGTGTAATTGGTGCACTAGTTGGTTATATGATTGCCCATTATATTACCTTAATTGAAATAATTCCAATTGTTAAATTTCTAAAATTCATTAAAAAGGTTCATAGATAGTAATTCTAATTTATAGTTTAATAAATTAAATTTATATGTGAAAAAACAAAATAATTTAAGTATTTATTTATAATGTATAGTATTTATAATAATTAAATTTGTATATAAATAAATTTTTTGTTTATATGTATTTCATAGTGTAATGATATTTTTAATTATTAGTGAAGAAGATTACAGAGTTATCGGCACAGTTAACACAACGTGTGCATGTGGTTGTGTGTGTGTGGAGTATGTGACCGGTCAATTGATAGTTTACAAAATATCGAGATTGCGCCAAGTGCAATAATTACAGTAACTATCTATAGTTATATAGTGATTGGAGAAACTGGACAAATATTTCATAATTTGAGAATAAATTTATAAGGTCATCATTATAATTTATATCAACATTACATAATTAAATTGAATCAGTTCATTTTGAGTTTTATAACATTATTATGGCTGATACTACAGGCAAGGTATCCATATTTTTCATTGTTTTATAGAATTTAATAATATATAATATGCTAGTAGATTATTGTACAGCTGCTTTTGATTTCTATGGAAAAATATATAATTGTGAGTATATAACATATTGATTTAAAAATTAACTCGTAGGTTATCAAATGTCGTGCGGCTGTGGCATGGAAAGCAAAAGAGCCATTGTCAATTGAAGAAATCGAAGTTGCTCCACCCAAAGCACATGAAGTTCGTGTAAGAATTGTGGCTATTGCACTGTGTCATACCGATAGTTATACCTTGGATGGCTGTGATCCAGAAGGAATTTTCCCAAGTATCTTAGGTCACGAAGGTAGTGGGATTGTTGAGAGTGTTGGAGAAGGTGTCACCGAATTTACTCCAGGTAGCGCTAAATTAATTTTGTGAATTTATAATTTTATTATTTTTCGTGAAGCCGAAAAAAAGATTATTAATTTTTTTTGCGTTTTTTTATAGGTGATCATGTTGTGCCACTGTATATTCCACAATGCAAAGAATGTAAATTTTGCAAGTCTACCAAATCAAATTTGTGTAGTAAAATTCGTTTAACACAGGGAAAAGGATTGATGCCCGATGGCACTTCTAGATTCACATGCAAAGGTCAAACACTCGCTCATTATATGGGCTGTTCAACATTCTCTGAGTATACAGTCGTTGCAGATATTTCTCTTGCAAAAGTAATTGACGTTGAAAGATTTTATCTATTTGATGAATGCGTTTATCCCACAATTGTCTCATCTATCGTTTTTTTTTCTTTTTAGATTGATCCTACCGCACCATTAGATAAAGTTTGTTTGCTTGGCTGCGGTATTCCTACAGGTTATGGTGCTGCATTAAATACAGCTAAAGTTGAACCAGGCAGTACTTGTGCAATTTGGGGTCTTGGTGCAGTTGGATTAGCAGTTGCTTTTGGATGCAAAGCTGCTGGTGCTTCGCGTATAATTGGCATTGACATCAATGATTCAAAATTTGAAAAAGGTTTGTACTAATTATAGAATATATACAAAATTTTTTTAATTTAACATTAAATTATTTTCAAACTTATTTAATAGCGAAAATCTTCGGTTGCAACGAATTTGTTAATCCAAAAAAACACGATCGTTCAATTCAAGATGTTCTTATTGAAATGACAGACGGTGGACTGGATTATACATTTGAATGTGTTGGAAATGTTGAGACAATGGTAGGGTATTGGAATAATCAAAGTTTTTAATATTAATTCGACTATTGTTGCCAATTATATACGTATTTACGAATTAATTTTAATTAGCGCGCGGCTCTGGAATCATGTCACAAAGGTTGGGGCACATCAATTATTGTTGGTGTAGCTGCCGCGGGTAAAGAGATTAGCACTCGTCCATTCCAATTGGTAACTGGACGTGTTTGGAAAGGAACTGCATTCGGTGGTTGGAAATCAAAAGACAGTGTACCAAAACTTGTTCATGATTATCAACAAAAAAAATTGATGCTTGACGAATTTATTACTCATGAAATGCCTTTTGATAAAATCAATGAAGGATTCAAATTGTTACATTCTGGACAATGGTAAAATTTATATTTCAAATCTTTTATCTATAATTTCATTATTCTAAGATTTATTAAAAGAAAAATTTAAATGATTGAATATTATTATTTTTTATTTTCCAGTTTGAGAACAGTTTTAAAATATTAATTCTTTTCATAACGTTGATCCGAAAATTTTTCAATATACTCAATAAGAAAGTGAAATTATTTTCATACTGGTTTGTATAATGCATGAATATTGTAAACAATAATAATAATAAATAAATAGTTTTGGAAAAATAAATTTATGTATATGGATATCAATTTTTTATGTTAATTTTACAAACAAGGAAAAAAAAATAATAAAAATTACTAGAAATTATAATTATATTTATTATTTTGAATGAACGAAAAATGAAGAAAAAAAAAATTGGGGCAAAGAATCCGCTATAATTACTCTTACGCGATAAGACGTATATAAAATGTGTTTGAAATTCGTTTTGGAATCATAACTGAATTTTGGATGATATTGTGCTCCAATAATTTTTCAACATTATCGATCATGAAAAGTTATTTTATAACATATGTCACAATTGCATTGGTCATTTGCAGTTTTGCAAGTGCTTCACGCGCACGTTACGAGGTATTGATAAATATATATATTTTTTGATTAAGAAATAAGACAAAAAACCTGGAACAACATTTTTTTTTGTTGATTTATTTTTAGTGCAAGTCAAGTGAACAAAAAAAAGCAAAAATGCATTATGTATTTTGTTTCTGATATTATAATTTTTTTTTGTCTTTCCAGTGGTCGTTTATGATTATTGTGAATAAATGTAAGACGAATAAACAATTAATGTCAAACAAAATGTCATCTGAAATAGTATGAGATATGTAAAAAAAAAAAAAAATCAGAAAGATAATTTGTTTTTAGATTTATATCAGCATTAATTGAAAAAATCAAAGAAGAAATTAATAATCTGATCATACTATTCTTATTAATCAATTGACAATAAGAATAATTTTTTAATTACATCATGTCAAAATTTATACGTGAAACATTTAAAAATAATAAATGAATTATTTGAACTTTATTTGCATGTAATTTACTCAAAAATATAATCAATTTTTTTTTTCTTTTATTTTTTTAAATAATGTAACAGCTTCACTGAGTAAATGATATATATTCATGCATCAAATATATATAAATATTAATATACATAAATATATACTTTGTATTATTCTTTTTAATGAAATCAATAGCAAAACAAAAAATAATGGATAAATTAACAATAATATTATGTGGTTCGAAAGCAATAAAACAACAATTCTACAACAATCTTTATTATTAAAGAATCTTTACAGGCACATATACATATATATATATATATATATATATATATATATGTATATATATGTATATATATGTATATATAAATACCAATAATACCAATTTTATGTGGTATGCAGAGCTACAGTAGCTTGGAAATCAAGTAAAAATTCTTTATACGCTTTACTCATTATTTATTATAATAATAATATTAATAATTATTATTATTGATATTATCGTTAGTGTTATTACTATTATTATTACAAATTAATCATCGTAATACGAAGTATTATAATTAAAAGATTACTTATCATTGTATATAATTATATACAATATGCAAAGACATTTATGTGTTATTTGTAATTTTCATTGGGTCCTATTATATATTATATTGAATGTATTTTTATTTAACATTAATGTTCGACGTTATACTTTTATTTATTTTATTCTTTTTTTTTTTTGTTTATATATTTTGCGTTTTTTAGAATAATAATGACAATACATTATGGCGATATTAAGCTAACACGTTTGTGGAGCTCTTTAGTATTGCAAGAATAATTTAATCATCAGCGCGTTTATCATAATGTGGAGTATTTCTTTTTATTTCTTTTTTATTTTTTTCAATACTTTTATTTATTTATTTATTCGTTTATCATCTTTAATTTATATTTTATGGTACTACTGTTTATATTTAATATTAAGCGATTTGTAAAAATTATTATAAACTTGAGGTAAAAAACAAATCAAACCTACGTTTTATTTATTTATTTATTTATTTATTTTTTTTTTTGTAATATAATATATGAGTAAAACAAATATTGATAAAGATGATAACTGCTAAATAATTGAATGTAAATATGTTAGTAACAATATTATTAATGTTTTCATCGGGATCATTGATCTTAATTATATAATTTGCAAAAATACGTTGTATTGGTAGAAATAATATGTTATTCAAGCAATGTCATTTACATAATGATTATTTCAAATATGTGGCATAAATAATATCCAACTTTTTGATAATGCTAAAATAATTGGAAATAGTATTGAATATATAACAATGATTGATGAATTAATTAAAATAAATAAATATATGTATATATGTATTAATTAATATCAAAATGAGGAGTACAATAGGGATGAGGGACGGAAGAACTTCATCTAATATACGCAATGACAATTAATTATATAGTTTTCCCTAATGTTTCAACGGCGCCTAATTATTTACTATTCACATTGTCACAACAATTTTGTTTCTCCACTACGGGTTATACATATTTTATTAATTAATATTTATTGTATTTATTCTAATAATTTATTATAATTACCACAGTGCACATTGTCTTTTTTCTTTTTAACGATTAAATGAGTTATGAGTAGAAATATTTATTATTGCAATTGTGGGAAGGAGAAAAAAATAAAATTGAATTAAAAATAATATTGTATATAATTGTCGTTGGTTCTTCATTGGATCGTTGATGTAATTTTATAAATTAAAAAACAAAATAAATACAATTATATTTATAAATATTTATACGATTATTATGACTTATATTAATCTCTAATTTCATCTATGTAAGTTTATTTATGTGTGTGTGTGTGTGTGTGTGTGTGTGTGTGTGTGTGACTATTGCAATCTTAAGATTAAGGAAATTTTTATTTTCCTTTATTTTCTTTTTATTCAATTATATGAATGTAGCAGAAATAAAAAAACAATAATTAGCATAGACTGCATTATTAATTTATTCACTATATATAAATATCTTGAATCTTATGATAATTATTATTTGTGTATTCTTTGATAAAGCCATTTTGAAATTAGCTTTTATATGTGGCGCTATTTACTTCTCATGATTGAAAATTATACTGAGCATATGACACGTCTGCTATTACTAATTTTTTATTTATTATTATTATTATTTTTTTTCTTTATATAATCCTTGACAATAAATTCTATATATTATTCGCACAAAAGTTAATCGGTTTCACAATTATTTTATCCAATACTTACATGTTAATATTATTTATATAGTATATTGTGTATGTGTACATGTGTTACTGCATTTATGTGCATGAGGCCGAGAATTATTAGTGATTTCATATTTATTTATTCATTAATTCTTTTTTTTTTGTCATTTTTACCAATTGAAATTACGCTTTATAAATATTTATATCTTATGAGAATAATGCGTGTGGGATTTATTTATTTACTCGTTTTATTATGTGTAAATGCAAATTCTAAAAATGTGAAAATTATGACGTTCAATTAATATTTCCAGCTGTTTTACAATTTTTCATTTCATTTTTCTCTATTTTTCTCTATTTTTCTCTATTTTTTTGTTTTTTCTGTTTTTCATTTTTTTATTTTTTTATTTTATATTTTTCATTTTTTTATTAATTCACAAGGTGACGCGAGGGACGGCAAGAGTGCATTATGTTGATATAGAATGATCGGTAAACGACTCCTACGGGTAAATTTGACAATGCTGTTGTTAATGTTATATTTTTCATAGCTTTCGGTGAGTAAAAAGTACAAATGCAAGAGAGTTATGATGAATATTATTCTCTAGCGTTGTTTTTCAGCGAAAATAAATTTTCACAATTCTTTTATATATTATATGCATTGATAAATATATTTTTTGATTATTTAAAAGTCAAGTGGTTGATCAGCCGAGCCCTCAATATCATTTGTTGAATCGGCTCCACCGTCTTCATCATCATTATCATCCTCATCATCATCATTATCATTATCATTATCATCATTGACATCGTCATTATCCGAATTAACATTATTTTTCCTCAAACTGTTATTCTTTATCTTACTGACAATTGCATCTATATAAATAAAAACATAATAAATTAATAATATTTTTTTATCATTTAATTATCAATCATTTTATTTATTTTATTATTATTTTTTTTTTTCGTTTATGATTGAAGATAATTAAAAAAAAAAACAAAATATTGATGAATTTCAATACTCACACTTACCGCAATCGGGTTTGGTACCACGTACTCGAGTACCAGCAAATTCAACACCATGTGGATCAACACACCAACATAATCCGAATCCACGATGACACTGAGTTGTGCGATAATATCCCCGTGAATCACAAGCCGGTGCAACATCAGGTGATGAACGTCTGCGTACAGCAGCACAAGGTCTTTCAGCTTTGGAAAAGCAATCGCACCATTCCGAGCCACTGATGAAGATGTCTCTGTTGAATCAATATAAATGAAAAAAAAAATAAATAAATAAATAAAATATGATATAGTTGATATTGCAAACTCACTAAAATAGTATCATCAATATATATATGAGAAATTTAGATAGTTCATGTCAGAATGATAAAAGTCAAACTCACCCGTCTGAATCACAAGCATCAAGAAATGGTTTTAGACACGGTTCATTTTGATCATGCTCAAGACTGTAAAGTTCACCAAGTGAAATTCTACGATCACCATCAGTATCCAAATGTCCGAACATCCACCTCACTTCGGTTTGACATCCAGTGGGAAAGTGGCCTGTGCAACAGAAGACGATCGATAATGGATTTAGACAATCTATAACTTTAATCACAAGTTAAGTTGTAAGTTTGTTATTCTCTCTCTCTCTCTCTCTCTCTCTCTCTCTCTCTCTCTCTCTCTCTCTCTATTTCGCTTTCATCACTGCAGTATGAAACTCTGTAATGAGAGAGAGCCCAGAGAATCACAAGCTAAACGAGCGACCTTCCATCAAGCTATTTAATCACTTCGATTTAACTGTACGACGTTGGAAACCAAAGAGAAGATTTTGGTTGGTGAATATAAAGCTGGACGAATGACTACACGCTATGAATTTAATGGCACAATGACAATTAGCCTCTTCTATTTCTCAAAGAGTTTTATACTAATAAATAAGAAAATATTTACCTTTGGATTTAACATGTTGACGGCGATACTTAGAATCTGCCATTACAACTGAAAACCAATCGAGCAATCGATTGGCCATGGCCGGCCTAGAAACCAGTGGACAATCAGTATTTCGTATCCGATTGAACTTGGCCTCGGATGGATCAAATGTTGGCTTTGATGTTACAATATTATTGTCAATTTCATTACTCATTGAATGTTTGACATCTTCCTCGTATTTATTATTGACTCCCAATCCCTATAAATACAATGAAATCAAAATGAAATAGATATGAAAAAAATATATAAATGATAAGAATTATAAGATTAGAATTATAAATTTTCAAGTCACTGTATTATTTTTTAATGGGGTCAAAATACATTTTATAACTGTCGCGAGCTTTTCTCATCTGTTTGTGTGCGCACTCTCAGTGATAAAATCTCATAGGGTATGAAATTATTAAGACTTTTGGTGGATGGCAGCAGGGGATAAACCGTAAGGGGATTAACGACAAGCTCGACAAAATTGAATTGCTTCTCATGGGCTTAATTCTAATATATTTTCAAAGAAAATTTATATACACAGTACATGTGTGTATCACAATGTATACACAAAAATTATTACTCGTGATCAATAAATAATTTACCATCTATTCATACAATTTATAGTAACCAAAAATAAAACTAAAAAAATAAATAAGATATTACACACATACACACACACACACACACACACACACACATGAGTATTTATATTTTATTGAATAAATCAGCAAGATAAATGATAGTGTGATTTTATTTATTTATTTATTTATTATTATATTTTTTCTTCTTTATATTTTTAAAGTGAGATTAAGGGCGTGGTCGCATATTGCTTTTGTAGCCGACACTTTTTCTCGTGTTACGACAAAGTTAAGTGCAATGCAGTCTTGTTTCTTGGTTAACCCTGTTCTCAGGTGTCACATAGTGCAGAGTCTGAGGTGTTATACGTGACTGTAGAAAATAACCGCAGTATTTTTTTTTTCCCTTTATATTCCTCTTCCTCTCTTGCTCTCGCTCTCACTTGATATTCTTGAGAAAGTTTATCGTCCCCTTTTTATTTTTTATTTTTTTCCTGAGTATATTTGTAGTATATTTTTCTTTTTGATTTTATTACTGTCGTAAAAATAATATTGGTTGGTTGAGATTAATTATTACTGACAGAAAGTAAAGAAAAAATACAAAAAAAAAAAAAAAAAAAATATGAAAAAAAAAATTAAAATAGAAAAGAAAAAAGAAAAAAGAGAGATAATATAATATGAACAAATTATTTTAATGATGATATATATATATATAAGTTTTATACAGATCCGTCAGCTTGACGCAAGACGTGAAATTCAGTTTGTGATATAGATCAAATAGCAAATGCTTTTTCATTCCACTTTTACATGGCAATTTTTCGCTGTCTCTTTCTCTTCTTCTCTACCCCTATTTTATGGCTTAATGGAAATGAGAAAAGCCTCTTGCCAGAGAGAGCGTAGTGGGCACATCAGCCAAAACTTAAATTACCCATCAGTTTGAAGCACGAACAAAACCCATAACGTTACAAACGAGAGAGAGAGAAAGAGAGATAGATAGATAGAAAGAGAGAAAGAGAGAAATGAAGAAAATTCAACAAACATGCAGTTATTGTTTATTTAATCTATTCCAACATTCATATTTTCTTTGCCTTGTATAAATATTTTGTATATGCTATTTGTACATTCGTCGTCAAACATCTGTCTATGCTGCAACGATGTGAATATAATATTATTAACAAAATTTAACTTTTGAACTTGATGGAGTATTAAATTCCATGTCTAGACTCTTTAAATATATTATGTCAATTTTACTCCGAAATTATTCTGAATCCCAATGATTTTCTCACATGAAATCATAATTATATTATCCTTTATTATATATTAATTACAAATTCATCATTAATTATTGTTAATATTCATATTGTATTTCAATAAAATTATTTAAAGTACAATATTTTTATTACTTTTTATTTTGTAGCACAAAAATAAAGTGAAAATTTCATAAAAATTTCTGTCGTATATTTCGTCAAATATGACAAGGGCAAATACAAGAATTGATTAAAAAAATATATATATATATATATGAAACAAAAAAAAAAGAAAGAAGAGCAATGTATCGTACGAGTATGTATGTGTATCCAAATTTTTTCATCGTGTTTGATCTTACATGAAAAAACGAAAAAAAAAAACATGAAGTTGAGGCAAAATCCTCTGAGAGTGAATAGACAAAATTAGAATAAATGTTGAACCTTCAAAACTTTAAAACACAGTTTTGTAAATTGCGTGCACTCTTGTTATTTTGTTAATGAAATTTCTTGGCTTTTGCAAAATTAACTTGTTGGCACACTGTATTCATACTTTTGCATATGTTTTTAATTTCAAATTGACCGAAATTAAATGTCATTTGTAATTAAAAATGATTTTTGTATGTTTGTATTCATGAAAGACAAATAATTTTTACTAATAAAAAATATTTGTAAGATAAATCTTGTTGTATTTATAAACAAGAAAATTATACACGAATTTATTTTCAAAAATAAAAATAAACATTTAATTATTGAAAATTATCATTATTATTATTTGTTTTTCATTTTTTCACTGTAAAATATTTGAATTTTATATTTTTATTGAATACAAATATGCGAAAATAATGTATAAATTATTGATAAAATAATTTTACGATTTCTTTTTTTGTTCAAGTAAATAGAGAGGGAGGAAAAAAAAAAATGAATAAATAAATAAAAATAACGAGAATCATTCGAACTATCTATTTCTACAGTGTCACACTGACGTTTCAAATAAAAAAATACATATATACATTGAGTAGTAGGAAAAAAGTGAAGAGCAGAATAAGCGATATCGTAAAATAAAAAAAAATTACGAACTGAAAACAATGAAATCAACTTTATTCTTGAAAATCCGATGGACTTATGAATACAGACGAGACTCAAACATGCAGTTGAATTTATGGGCGTAAATCTCTGTCACGGTGAATAAAATTCAGTTAGGACGAGTAGGAAAAAAAAAAAATAATAAAAAAAAAAACCAAAGGAAAATAATTTTTTTTTATTGTTTTCCAAATTCTTTTTTTTTTTTTTCCAACTTTGAAATGCAATAACACAATAAAGAAGAAAAAAAGGAAAAAAAAAACGAAACTTTACAAATTAGTTTTCCAGCAAATAAAATAAGGTCATTCGAATACAATAAAAATGAAAATAAAAATGGTGAATATATTTTTATTTTTTTTCTCACACTATTGAGTATTTAATTACTAATTGAAATAAAATAAAAAAGTGTTGATAATTATTTTAAGAGTATCCCCACATTATTATTATTATTATTATTATTATTACTATTATTTTGTTTATTTATTTTTGCAAGAAAAAAAAGATAAAAAAAAAATATGTTGAAGCTCACGAATTGTCCTATCATTTTACAATATACTCGTGTATTCTTTATGATATTTTTATGGTTTTTAGTTTACTTCCATCACTTTGTTCATATGGGGGTTAGTTCACTGCTTGCACACATTTATACGTATCTACTTACACTGGCTGCGTCATAAACACGTAACATTATTTAATGTAGACCAAATGTTCAACCGCAAGGTTGAAGGGAAGAAATATTATAAAAGTAAGGGAGAAAATGAGAGTAAGAGAGTGTATTGGTAAATCAGGTCCCGTATATTACAGTTATATTTTCATATTGTAAAAAATATATAAAATATTACGTGGCGTTTATGTGTTCATACACTTTAATCCATTTATTTTTTACTTGTTTATCTATTTATTTACATGTTTATGATATTTATTCTTATTGGAATTTTAATATTTTTATTTTGTAAGAAATTTTATATAAAAAAAATTAACATAAAATTTGAATTGAAAATTTTATGTTAGAATAAATATTCGTTTTGTATTGATAATGAATAAATTTTCATGTTAAATGAAAATTTTTTTTTTCTTAATTTTTTTTTTTTTTTTTTTTTCTAAATTAACATAGACATTTTTTTTGTTTCACAGCGTGAAGTTATAAAAATGTACAACAAATTATCAATTATTACTGTAATCATAGCACCGTCAAGAGATAAATATTCTTGACAATAATAAAAAATAAAAAATAAAATATTGAGGTAAACATATGTTCTAATGTACACATACCTTGGTACGTTTGCTGTATTTTAAATATTGATAATGATGATTGTCATAGTTGAAATCACGGGGTGTTAATGTAATGTCCCTATTACGTCCTGACTTTCCAAGAAGTGATTTTTGTAATCGTTGTTGAGTTATTTTTTTTGTATGAAGTCGTAAATCCGATATTCCTGTAAATAAATATTAAAAAAAAAACAATAAGAAAAAATTTGGTAGTTGTAAAATTGATATAATTGAATAAATAAATAAGTAGCAAATAACAATTTTATTATATTTATTTGACACATATGTGGATATTATTATTATTATTATTTTTTTTTTATTTATTCAATGTATTTATATACACATACGTAGATTTGGTTTCACGAAATAAAATACAATAATGAAAGCAACAAATTGCATACCGACATGCGTGCAGTGTCGCGCGATGTTGCATGAACATTCATTTCACCCGAACAAATTCAATTAGCGAGATAACCCCAACAACACCAATGGGTTGATTCAAAATCGGTGAAATAGGATGGTGAATAAATGTAGGAGTTAACCATATTCATTTATACATCGTTGTACACTATTTTTAGGTGGAAAAAAATTTTATTTATTTTTTTGTTTTTTTTTAAACATTTCTAACAATAAACATACGAAATAAAAAAAAATAAAAAAAGTAGAAAACGAAAATTAGGAGAGTTATGAATAAAAAATTTGACATATATATTAAACGTCGATGAATTCATATTCATACGGCAGATGTTGGATTCAATACTTGGGATTTTTCATCATTATTTATACTTTATACTCGATAGACCGTGTTATTAAATAAAATAAATGTAGACAATATATATATTTCCATTTTATTCATTTGTGTTTATTTTGCTTTATTTATTTATATATTATTATTATTTTTTTTTTTTTTTCCTCCCAAATTAAATTTTATTATTTTCATGCAATTGATACTTTCATTCTTTGTTGGATAATAAATTTTATGAATAAAAAAATGAAACAGTATTAAAAATAATTTGATAAATTTTTTACAAATATATATAAATTAATTAATAGGATTAATTTTCTATTTTGTGGTTAATAAATTTACTTGTCAAGTACAAACTTTGTGGTATCAAGAAGGACTCGCTTCGATAATAATTTAATAAGTGACTTCAAAATATTGTAGTATTATATATGTATATATTTGGGAAATTACCTTTACATGGGCAAAATCCCTTGCACGCGATGTGAACTGAGATGTGATGAATGCAGTTATGGTACTCGAGACGACATGGTGAACTGTATGTACGATTGTCACCTCCACAAAGGAAATTTGGTTTTACCACCGGACATTGTTGACACCTATAAAATTGATTAAAGAATTTATCATATTATTAATTGATCAATTATCATATATTATATATAATATATTTGTTTTTATCAATAATAATCATACATTTATTGATAGTGTAAATATATAAATAGTAAATAAAATTAATCAATTAACTCTATTCACGTGATTTTTACATAGTGCAATTCCAATCTACTCGTTACATTCAATTTTATATTGTCAATTATTATTTGGATGATAAAAATAAACTCAAATAATGTTCTATAATGTTCACTAGAAATATCAAATGATATTGTTAAATGTGTGTATGCAAGCATGAAAAAAAGTATTTATTGTGTCAATATAATTAGAGGAAAAATGCAAAGAAAATAGAAATTATTTCACAGTTCATGAAAATCCAAGTATATGATTGTGTTATTTTTATTTTTATTTATTTATTTATTTTTTTTTTTTTTTGTCTGAATTCTTATTTTCTTTTCACTTAAAAAACTATTTTTTACTAAATAGTTGAGAATAATGTTGAGACTGTTTCTTGATATTTGAATACAAATGTTTAGTAGTAAATGAATGAAATAATTTTTTGTTCAGTAGTCAATGGGTTTTTTATGTTGGATTTTCGTTTTATTCTACTCTTTCCTTCACTCTCATTTTTTTTTTTGGTTTTTTTTTTCTTTATTTTGATCGGTTAAATGTGCGCATGGTTTTTTTTTTCTCACCTCCCACTTCAACTTATCACTCTCTATATGTGCATTTTCGAAAATAGAATCCGCTTGAATTCATGTGGGAAACTTTTTTGATTCACGTTAGCCAATAGAATTTCATGAATACGAAATACAATCCTATCCTCCTCTTTACTTACATTTATATATATGAATTCTACAGAATTTTATATTTTTCAATCATATTTACGTTCTCATATGACGTTCGTAAGCTGATGACACATTTGAAGTAATAAATATATTTTTACATTTTTCTTCTTCTTATTATTAATATATTTATTTTCCCTTATTCATTTAATGTAATGAAAAAATTCACATGGTGACGTTGAGTAATATCAATAATCAAATATTTCAATCCAATTTTTAAATATAAAAAAAAATAAATAAATAGAAAAATAATAATAATGAATAAGATAATGATGAAAACAATTATTTTTTTACACTGACTCACATAGAAAAACACTTTAAATATAATGACGAATATTTACAGTGGCATAAATTTTTATTTCTTGTCAGTGCTCGCCTCTCTCTCTCTCACACACACACTCACACTCACACACAATATCCATCATTTATTATTATTATAATTATTATTCACACTAACAATTGAAATGCATGTGTAGAAAAAACTATAAAATTAAGTCATAACTGAGTGATAAAATTTGTTTGAAATATTTAATTTTTTTTTTTTAAATATATTTCTTTTGAAAAAAATATCTATTTTCATTACTTTTTTTTTTTTTATTTTTTTTTTTATTTTTAATACTGATGTTAGTCACGAGACAATTGATTTCATGAAATATTGACTCTCCTCGAATTAATTAATAAAACTGATAGAGCATAAATTTATCTATTTTATGTATATATATATATATAAAAGAAGAAAAGAAAAAAAAAAAAGAAAGAAGAAAATTGAAATGAAGAAATGAAAATTTACAATTGACACATGAAAGAATAATGAATAAAAGAAAGAGAAGAAAACTATTAATTATTAATATTTAATAAATAAATATAATACATTTAATTTATAATTAATAAATAATTATTATAATATTATGTATATTTGAAATATAAATTATTATGAAAAATATGATTTATTAAAAAATTTTTCAAATAATTCATTTTAATCGTGAATCAATAATTTTAATTATTTGGTCCCTCCATTATATTTACTTATTCATTATTTCGTTTGTTTCATCGTTGTTTCATAGTAAATTCCGAAAAACTCACACTTACACACACACAAAATCACACACATATATATATACAAATATAAATATACCCATACAGGCTTGCAAGCGCACAATGAAGAAGTGACATAAATAATAACAAGATCTTTATACATTTTCGGCAAACGGCTTGCGGGATATAGTGTGCACACGACAACAGAGAGAACAAAGAGATAAGTTGTAGGTCAAATGATTCATATGATGAAAGTAAAAGATGATATGAGGTGGATTTTAGATTATCCACTTCCTATCTTTTCTCCCTTTCCCCGCTCCTTTTTATTATCAAAATTTTTTTATTTTTTTCTTCTTTTTCAACTTGTTCATTTTCTCATTTTCTCATTTTCCCATATTCCTATATTCTCTTTTATTCTTCTTACTTATCTCCTGCTTCTTTTTCACCCCTCACTCCTTGTTTTTTTTTTTTTTTTTTTTTTTTTTTCTTATTTTGCTGTATATATAAATCTGTACATCGTACAATTCTTTCACTTGTATAATGTACCACGGACAGTCACCACTTTTATTGCCGAGTAAGCTCGTGTCGACTGCGACCATTTTCGAATACCACTAAATCGTGTTCTACTCCCTTTTTTAGTATCTCTACCGCTGCATCCCCTTCAGTAACATCCCCCTTCTCTTTCTCTCTCTCTCGCTCTCTATTTATCTATCTGTTTTTCGTTATATGTATATATATTTAACCGTCATTTTGACTTGTTTCGATTTCTAGAAAATTACAGTCACAACGTGCGGATAAAACTGTGGTACGATGGAACACGCGCATATACCAATATCAATACAAATGGTATAATATATTTAAGTGAGCGTATATACATATATATATATATTTTCTATAAATTTATATATAAAGTCTCTATTTATACATGTGCGTGTGTGTGTGTGTTTATTTTGTTTCTCGTTTGTTTATTTGGTTGTATGTCATACGTATTCACAAACAAAAATCGGAGATTTAAAGAAAAGACAATAAAATCGCGAAGAAATTTAAATCTACAATAAGTTTAAAAATAAGAGGAAGAGAATGAGTTTATTGACCGTGTCAATATGTATCAATTCAATAAATCAAATTAATTAATTCAAGCGTATCACGTTATCATAATATTATTTCATTTAATTTTAATTGATATAAAATTTCGTTTTATTATAAAATATTTATTATTTATTAATTATCTGTATTGCAGATGTTTCATTGATATAACTGTATAATTAAAATGATAATAATAAAGCAGAAATAATAATGACGTTTATGTGTGAATGTAAAATATACGCGTGAAATGGGATAAAAAAAAAAAAAAAAAAGAAGAAAAGTGAAGAGAACGAAGTGGGAATGAGAAGAAGTAGGATAAAATAAAAATGCATAAATTTATCAATGATAAAAAAAAAGATAATAATAATAATAATAATAATAATAAATAGGGGAATTAATTGTACACTGTTAAAATGTGCGAATTTCTCGTGCATGATGCGAGTTGTGATATTTAACGGTGGGATTATGTGAAGTATATAATTGATAAGTTTCAATTTGTATATGTGTATATATTTTGTATTTCTGTTGAGAGAAAAAGGATGGAGAATGCATTAATTATAAGTAAACACTGAGACAGGTAATGGGTTTTTGGATAATTAGAAATTGCCAGTAGGAGCAAACACCCATGGACTATTGCATAACTTCTGTATATCACACTGCAGTGAATAATATAAACGTGTGTGTCTATATGAGCACTGTGAAATGAGAAAAAAAAAAAAAAAAAAAAAAAAAAAATTCACTTGAATTGATGATAAAGCACGTAATATAATTACTGTAATTAAATATTTAATGAGAGTGAATAAAGCAAGGAAAAAAAAAAAAAAATTGATAGTATATATATATTTGTTAAATTTTGATTAATAATTTGAATAAGAGTGACATTGATATAAATGGGTTTATATGATATGTGAAAAAATATGAATATATTTTATTTTTATATTTGTTTTTTGAAACAAAATGTACAGGTAAAAACTGGATGTGGAATAAATAGAGAAAAGCGTATGAGAACGAGTGGAAATGTTCTGTATATTCTATATATATAGGATATTTGCAGTGATGCACGTGCGATCCTGAAAACGCTTTGAATTAAACATGAATCCCTGTACACTATGACGGAACGTCGATTGTCGATAACGGAGCTAGACATAACGCTGGACAATTTTACGCCTGAAATTCTAATCGTACTCAACCATGCAACTTCTTTTGCATTTTTTTTTTGTTTTTTTTTTGTTTTTTTTTTTTTCGTTTCAGTTTCAATTTTATAAAGTCACATTTGCATTTCTCCAACTCTATATTCGAATGGATATTCAGTTATTACGTGTGTATGTACAAAATATGTCATTATATTGTTAATATTTAAACTGAAAAAGAAGAAAAAAAAAATTTTTTTTTTTCAAAAACATTTTTCTTTTAAATATCGAGATATCTCATGTAAAATTCGATTCTTTTTTTTTTCATCATTGACAAATATTACAATTGTCGTGTATGTATTTTTTGTAGTTATAAAAATTTTCATCACAAGAATTGTGACATTTTTAGGTCAATTTGAAGATAAATTTTCTTCAAGAGAAAACAAATAAAAAATTTTAAAAAATAATAAAAAACAAAAAGATAGAGAAAAAATAAACGAAAGAAAAAAACACTTTCAAGTTAATATTTACGTTTATTGTTATTACTATTATTATTTTCTTTTCTTTTTTTTTTTTTTCCCTTTCTCAGTTATTTCTATCATATATTTGTGTATCTTTTATCGAGCAGTGAAAAAAAAAAAAAAAAGGATGGAACTCATTCATTAAAATGTAACGTTGAGTGATGTTGACATTTTTTTTAAAATTGTATTTTTAATTATAATATTTTTTTTTTCTCATTTTTCATTTTGATTAAAATTACTACAATTTTCCGATCAATGATAAATTGACACCTGTCAATATTTATCTACAATATATAACAAAAGACTTACGTAGTTTCATCTTGATCCTCATCGTCATCTTCAGAATCAAAAAATGCATCGTCATCCTCACTATCAACAGACGTATCCGTTCGAATTCTTCTTTGTTGTTGAGTCACACGTGATTTTGGAATAACAATGTCACTATTGAAAAAAAAAAAAAAAAAAAAAAAAAAATTTAAAATTAAATAATAAAATGAATTTATTTACTTTTATAAATTAGAATAGAAAAAAAGTAGATAAATTGGTATATTCATTTAATTCATTTGATATTTTATACGTCAATTTAAGTTGAAATAAGACAATTAATTTCATTATATTTACGTGTTACTTTCGAAATTCGTATGCAATAATAGTATTGTAGATTTTATGATAGTGGTACAGTTGACTGTGGATATTTTATCGTGCACATTGTAGCGTTTGAGACTAACATGACCATTAATTGCCCGTGAATATATACACAGTTGTAGTGCTTTGTAAAAGCTATTAAATTAACTCCACATTCTAGGTATATTGTGGTGCACATATTGGATATATAATTATTGTTAAAATTAGTATCACTTTCGATGCTGTTTCAGTGAAATTTTGTTAGTGATAATTATCCACGCGTGTCAGACATTCAATAAAAATAGTTGAAATTTCATCAGTGTATTTTGTCTCAACTTCTTTCTTTTTCTTTTTTTCTTTTTTTTTTTTTTATTCTCTGATGTATTTAATGCCCGAAAAAAAAAAATGAGAAGAAAAAAAAGAAAACGTTTCATCACTTTTAAACTTGAAAACTAAATATTTGGATTAGTGATAATTTCCCATGTGTGTCAGATGCCAAAGTGAAAATCAACAAAATTTAGTTAGACACTAAATATGTTTGTATTTTGAATATAAAATATAATTTATATAATGAAATTGTTTCAAATTGAATTTAATATATCTATAGAGGTTTTAAAAGTTTTTAAATTATTGACGTGGCATGATGGAAAATAAAGATTTAATTTTCATCTTGTTTCCAAGTTGTGGATTCTTAAAAATATTTTTATCGTGATAAAAGTTTAAAAAAGTTTCATTTTCTTCTTGTATTCTTTTCGATGTTTTTTTTTTTATTTTTGTTTTTTTTTTGTTTTTTTACCCAGATTTATGGAGTTCTTTCTTCGACACGCATACTGCAGTAAAAGTATCCTCCAATAAACAGAGTTCCTTCTTCTTGCAATTCAGCGGACGACACAATTCACCTGAAAATAATAATAAAAAAAATATATATTAATAATAATCACAATGCTAATAATAATAAAACAAAAAAATAGTATATAAATTACTATAAACGTAATGCAATTAATAATAATACTCCAATTAACGGCTATTATTTTACAATGTATTTTTTACGAGAAAAACAAAAAAAAAAATTTTAGTTTTTAAAGTTTTTACATGATGACGCATAAGGTCTTAATAATTATATCCCTTCATTACATTGTATCTACTTATATATTCAGGTTAAAAAAAAAAAAAACGAAAAACGAAAAAGGCTTCAAGTGGAAGTGAAGAGAGAAAAAAATTCTGTATAAAACAAAAAAAAAATATTAAAGAGATAAAAAAAAAAGAAACTGTGAATGAAGCACCGAAAAATTACTAGTCGGTCAAAAGAGGAGAAAAAAAAAAAAAAAAAGACGAAAAGAGGGAAAAGAGGGAAAAGAAAATCGAATGGTGAAACGTGGAGTGGTTAGACGCGCGCGCAAAGTTGGAGACATTTGGATTCACATATATACACATGTATATGTATGTATATATTATATATATATATATAGAGGTTGGAAAAACTTGCTGGCGAACGAATTTTATCGGAAAAACCCTGGAGAACTCTCAGTAGCCAGCTTGCAGATGGACGTTTTCTGAAAATTTACGTTTGTACAACTTGCCCTCATTTTTTTTTTGTTTTTTTTTTTTCATACAACTCTTTTTCATTATTACTCAATTTTTTTTTTCTTTTTCTTCTTTTTATTTTTAACGCTTGTGAATCATCCACACGTTGTTTGAATGAAAAAGTTTCATGTAACACAGACTAAAGTGTCACTTGAAACAGAGGAAAAATTTTTGGAACAAAATAAAAAAAAATAAATAAATAGAAGAAATAAAAAAAAAAAGAAAAAAAAAAATAAAAACAGAGTAGAGATTTTTTCGTGGTGTGTTCATGCCATTTCTGTGAGAATGTTATGAGAAAATTGTAGGAGAAAAAAAAAAAAAAAAAAAATGAAGAGAAAACTGTACTGTTTCCCTTTTGCACAATTGTATCGCCTCAGGTATGCACATTTACATGTATATATATATATATATATATATATGCATATACATAGATACTCTATTATAAAGTTGCTTGAATATATTTTATTTTCCTCTTCCATATTATCATTATTATTATTATTCTCCCCTAACTATTTGCCACTATGTGGGCACTGTTGTCAGTTTCCCTCTCGTCATATTGCCGGAAAACGCGCGGTGTGCAGTTTAGTCTTCCACACGAATGCCCAACGTTGTGCATTAATTCACGATTATCCATCTCTTTTTCTCAACGATACATTACTATATTTCTTATACACTTATATTTATAAATATGTGTATATATATAATATTTGTAAATAAACTAAATATTTATTACCATAGACATAAACACAAAAAATATAAAGATAAAAAAAAAAAAAATAATAAATAAATAAATAAATTATATTAATTAATTATAATATTAAAATAATCCAACGTAATTATATTTATTTAATGAATTTCTTTCAATTCTCATTTATAACAGTGAAATAAATTTTCATTCAACAATTTATTATCTATATTTTTTTTTGTTTATCTGTATTGTTTATTTATTTATATTTCTATTGCACGATTCATTTTCTTATTTTAATTTTTTAATTTTTTTTTTTCTACTTGTATACTATTATTGAGAACGCGTTATTTCAAACGAAAAATCAGTGTCTCAAGTGATATTCGATCGACAATACCAACAGCATCGAGAGAAATAGTAGATGTATCACGAGAGCTTTGGGGGACTCGTTCGCACAAACAGCCGTTCACATCATGTACGAGGGTTTGAAGAAAGTGTATGAATATAAATATATATATATATAGATAGAGACTCATGCGATTCCATGTGCCACGGTTACCATGGAAATATACAGGAGGAGGAAAATTTTCCCTTTCATCATTTTCGTAGACATCGTGATGAAACTCACGAGGGAGATTATTGTTGAGAAGCATCAGCATTAACGTGATCCCATTGTCTGCACTTTATTCTTTAATCGTGATTATATATATATACAAATATGTGCATAAAATTTCAAATTTACTGAAACATAAAATTCTATGGTGAGAATAATTTATGTATCCAGAAAAAAATAACGATATTTTCATTTTTTACATATTTATAGAGATTTTTATGTTTCAAACAATTTTAAACCTCATACAATGTATTGCATACATAAATATACGTATATAAAATATTAAATCAGAATTTGGCACATAAAAAACATATATATTTATATAACATTGTATCAATATGTGAATAATTATTCGCTATTATATTTGAGTGAGCATCATTGCAATGTGTCAATCAAAAATAATATCACATTGATTATTCATACATGAATAATTTTTTTAATTATATCGTGAAATATGTATATATTTCCTAGATTCACACAGTCCGAGATACATGATTTATATGCAGTGGACAATGTCACAGTAGGATAAAGTCATTCTCACCCCGCTCACAAACTTGATTTGCGTGTTAAAGTTGAAAATAACGTACACTACTATGACTTTAATCCCTTCGTATATCTATCAATGTATATATAATATATATATATATATGGCGCTATGTACTCGTAGATATTTATGAGATGGTGTAATTGTAATCCGAGAGAGTATAATATATAGCGAATAATAGAAGGTATGATACGTCATACACAGTGATCGTGGAACACAATCGGACGAGTACATTCACTGAATGTGGATTCCCACACTGCACATTTCATCATGCTAATGACACGACAATGGTATACATGACATGGAATATATATATATATATATATATATTAACTTTAGTGAAAATGAAATTGAATATACGCGTGTGTAAAAGGGCGTTAAATTGATTGAGAATGATATTGAATATGTGGATGAGTTTGTAATATAAGTAAATTGAAATTGTTTACCGAATAGATTGAAATGATATTATACATAAAAATATATCATGACTGTACATTGAAATTATACAAATATTTAGTTTTTTAATATTAAATTTAAAAAAAAAATTTATAATTTACATTACACAACAAATATACATTTATTTTAAGATAAGGTTTACTGTATTACCGACTGGTGATAGAATAAAATTATCCAATATTGTTCTATCAAGTCAATATCGAATAAGCTCTTCTCACCCACGCGCTACTTAGCGCACTCAACGATATCCAAGCCGAGAAAATAATGTTTTTCAATTGGCCATTAATTATTAATTGTTCACTCAAATTCTATACCGTAAATAATTATATACATTAGATATATATTCACGAGATTATAATTATTATAACACATTACTGTCTAGTATTTCGATATTATATGAATAATATTAATGTATACATTGTTTTTTATTGTATATTCATTCGTGTACTCAAGGGAAATTCTGAAAGAAACGAGATTTCAAAATACAATTTAGAATGAAAATATATTATATATATAAATTTTGACTTTACCATTTTTAATAGACTTGTATTTATCATTTAACTTTGTTTAATAGACAATAATATTTATAAAAATAAAAAAATAAAATAATAAATAATAATAATTATAATTATTAATATTATTATATAAATTGAAATAAAGTAAATGGAAGATGTTATTTGATATATTAATTTTTTTTTTGTTTATTTATATTTTGGATTATATAAAATATTATGAGTTTGAGAAAAAAAAAAAAAAAAAAATATTGAAAAAAATGAAAAAGAGTGTCGAGTAGATAAATAAGTAAATAAATAAAATATAAATTGAAGTCGTGGTAAGCTATGATTTTCTTATTTTATTTTGGAAAGGAGGAAAAAAAAAAAAATTTTATTACATTGGAAATGGGAAAATGTGATAAAACCACGTTCGCGAGAAATAGTATACGACGTCGATGACTTGTGATCAGGTCGCGAAGATCGAGAGCACACACAACGTACAACTGCCACAATTTTATCCGTACGGTGGGTACAGTCTTTCAATACGGGTTAAAAGATGGATAAACATACGGGAAAAAGAATATAGAGGATTAAAGACGTGACACAACGAGGATATCATTAAGAATATTTTTATAACCCTCGGTGGTTTTAAATTCACTTGTGAATATGTATATGTATATTTATATATATTACTATTGTATTGTTTATGATTTGACAATAGTTTTATTTATATTCAAAGAGAGAAAGAGTAAAATGTATTTATATATATATATATTCTTATACTTACTATTTGGATCGTGAATCCATCGTTTTTTATCGCCGACTTTCATAATTCGCGTATCATCCTGAAAGCAAAAAATTTAATTTGATAAATTTATAAAATTTTTTTTTTTTTTTATTCACAAAATAAATGTGATAATACGTGTGTGAGAATTAATATATAAAATTATTGAGTAAAATATAAGTTTTTTTTTTTGTTTTTTTAATTTGCGTTTTTTCCCTTTAATTTTCATTGCAGCTCAACGAGTGTGAAGGTGAGATAATAAAATTTGCGATAGATTTCAATTCAGATAGTAAACACACGGTATCAAGATAAAAATTAAAGATGATGTGTAAAAATTAAATTATGAAAAAAAATTATGAGAAAAAAAAAAAAAAAAGAAGAAGAAAACGCCAAACGGCGTGACTTTATCTCTATTCTGGTTTCTGAAGGGACACGTTTAATTGCACGTTAATTAACGAGCAGCGGGACCCAAGAGCTATGACTCTCGGTCACAAACTCTGTTGAGAATACTTTTGGAAGCGAAGGAAAAACATATAGAGATTTACGTCGTAAAAGAAAAAAAAAAAAAAAAAAAAAAAAATCAAACAAACGATTTCTTTTTTTTTTTCTTTTTTTTTTTTTTGGTTCTTTATCTAATCTTAATTTCACTCTACTGCAAAATGTTTCAATTAAAAATATAAGTTTTTAATTTATCTTTCAATATGCGGAAATACGAAAAGTTACACAATTTCATAATATTCTATTTCATTACAAAATATAATTACAGAAATTTCATATTTTATATTTGAAAAACGAATATATAATTATCAATAAAAAATAATGAAAAAAAAAAATAATAATAATGATAATAATGAATATTTCAATAAAAAAAATGTCCCAAAAAAAAAAAAAATATATTAATAAATTAGAATTTATGCATTTCATTATTAATTCCGCATAAAAATTGACGAAAAATTTTAATTATTTACAGTTGTAAAAAAGTTTAATTTTCATTATGTATTATTATTATTTTTTTTTTAATTTAATTTTATTTTTTTTTTTAATACAAAAGATTTTTTTTTTCATATACTGCACTATATTCACGATTGGATAAAGAATGAATGTAGAAACGAGAGATTCAACGACTATTAAAAAGTGCAATTACACGGGCGCGGATTGGATGACATGAAAATCCATTTGAAAGAGTTCGAATGAATGAAAAACGAGTATGAAGAATATATATTGTATATATATATACATGTGTGTGCATATGTATACGTATATAATCGAGAGAAAATTTAGTATGTGTAGACCACTCGAGACTCTAGAGACATAAAACTCATACATTTGTATGTACAGATATGTAGTTGTATTAACACACAAATATATACGTACTTTGACATGTCATAGACCATGGCGCATGAGCCACAAGAGTAAGTGACAAAACACATGGGAAACACGAAATAAAAAAAAATAATAAAATAAAATAAAATAAAAGGATAAATTTTCATTATTCATCATGATGATATACCACGACAGATTAAATACTATTTAATAATAATAGAATAATTTACTTGCTCAAAGACTATTTTTTTTTTTTCTTCGTTATAAATATTTAGAGATAAAAATGCTGTGAAGATGATTATTTTAATATTAATATTGATAATAAAATCTTATTGAAAATTTACATACATCATCATGTGGATTATTAAGTTTTTGTCTTTAATTTTATCAATAAAATTGTACACAATCATATTATATATATTATTTTTTTTTTCCTAGTGAAATAGACTATATTTCATCTATTACTTTTTTCTGGGTGAGCGCTTCTATACTTTTCGCCCTCATCTTCACGGGTGATGCCTCTTCGTAGGCAACTCTTGATGAACGATTCTAGCCTTTTTCCGTTACACCCCCTTAACCTCTCTTATCCTATCCATTTGTATCTCATCTTATTCTCACATATAACCTACATAATATATATAATCTATCTTATTCAGACTTTTTCACTCGATAAATTCTTTATATATCACTGTTATACACACTCACTTTCATATTGACCAATTGATATATATTTGATATCTTTAAAACTTTTATTATGACAAAAATTATTTATTTGATTTTTTTTTTTTTTCTTTTTCTTATTTTCAAATCAATTTATGACAAGACAAAATATAAATGAAAATTTTCCACTCTGTTGCAATGTAATTTTAAATATCAATTTCAATGAAAAAAAAAAAAAAAAAAAAAAAAAATCCATTTTTTTTTCTTTCTTCTTTATTTATTTTTTTCTTTCGTTATATTTTTATATTTCATCTATTCCCTCATTCGTGACAGGAAAGTATAATTTAATAAGGCAGTAGTTGAAGTGTTGCACACTAGACATAATAATAATTGATTTAATAATATATCTCGGACACGGTTTTGTACAGTTATTTTTTTCTACAGTTGTGCAACTTCAATTGGCTCTCTCTCACACACACATACACACACACACGTCAATGTACATTAATGAAAAATATATCTAAAATTCTTATATACATATATAAATAAATGACTATAATATATAATTGAATAAAACACGATGTAGAATGAAAATAAAAATACAGTAGTGATATATAAAATGAAATCTACCCCATACACAAATAGACATGTGGATTTGCAATATTAAATTTATCCAACGAAATAATTAATGTAAAGCAAAAAATTTTCACCGTACAAATATCATGGTTGAAACAATTAAAAAAAAGAAAAAAAAGAAAGAAAAAAAGAAAAAAAGAAGAAAACAATAACAAAATTGATTTTTTTTTTTTTTTTCATATTTTTAGGATTTTACTTTTCCTATTTTATTGTGATTTTTAAATTTCAATATAACATGAGCACACAGAGTGTGTGTGTATACAAATACAATTTGTTATCAGTGAAGTATAAAATTTTAATAAATATTTTTAAATTAATTCTCATTTGTAAAAAATACAAATATGAAAAAAACGAAAAAAAAAAAAAAACAAAAAAATATTCAACAGATAGAAAATGTTATTTGTGATTTAAATGAATGCGTATGAGAAATGGGCAACATGCAAAATATATAGTTATATGAAAAAGAGATGGTACAGGAATGGAGGGATGAAGAGAGGTTGGTAGATAGTGGTGAAGATAACAGCAGTGGTAGTTGACAAATGGACGCGTTGGGTGAAAAATTCTATATGTTGTATGTTATATTTTGCTTTAGAATCTTGAGCTTTCTCCCTTTTTTTTTTTTTTTTTTTTTCTCTTCACTCCTATATCAACATAAACACTCACATATATTTAATATTTATTTATTTATTTACACAGTATATATATATATGCATATCTATGTAGTGTAGGATATATACGGTTAAAACGTGTTTAAATGTTGAGAAAGTGCTCGTGTGTTGTGTAAAAGCGATTACGTTGCACACACGAATGAAAATGAGATATAGTTTGAGTATAGGGTTTTAGTGGGTTTGCACGCGGCGAACCGGATTATACGTGCATGCACTTCTATATATGCATGTCTGCATACTATGTATTTTATAAACGGATGTCAGCCCACACCTCACACACTCACACACACACACATATATATATATATATTGTAATAGAGCTCTGTTGTATTTATTTGATCCAACTGAATGTCGTGGCCTACGTATAATTATGCTCCACTAAATGTATACAAAATTGTTGCAGATTTATCCGAGGTTTAACTTTAAAATTATTACACATCAATTTCACAATATTCACTATATATATATCTGGAGATTAATCACGTGAGCAAATGTTCAATTTTAATGACAAAATTTTAATAGATAAATATATTTTAACACTCCAACACTTTCTATACTCTCAATTCACCACCCACTAATCTCCACTTTCTTTCTTTTTTTTACTCCTATTCCAACTATTATTAATAAAATTAATTTATTATATCCATTAAATAAGTGACAGTAATACAAAAAAAAAAAAGAAATATATAATTAAAAACAATTATTATCATTATTTATTTGAAAAGAAAAATTTTTTTTTTTCCTTTTTAATTTATTATATTTATTATATACACAGATGTAGGAACGTGTATAATACATTTATCATCAGTATCATGGGGACATAAGTGTAAATTTACGAGAAAAGTCTTTCAACTAAACTGCTAGAGTCAACTATATAATATTATCTATACATATTATTATTATTAAGGTTTATATATGTATATACTGAATAATATTTCATGCAAACATTCAACCTGGTATGATTATTTCAGTGATGCTACCATTTACCACATTTCTCCTCATCAGTATTTACATAGTATTGTAGATTATTATATATGTATTTGTATATATGGGTATGTATATATATATATATATATATTTAAATCTGCTTATTCACTACTCATATAACGTGTGTATACACGGGATATATTTGTTGTCTGAGGTATTTGATGTTGAAGTTGACGACGTATAATTTTTTTGTTTTGTTTTATTTATTTATTTATTTATTTTTCTTGTTTTGATATTAAAGATTAATCGGTTGAAATTGTATAGTAATTTGTGCAATTCAATATATATATATATATATATGTACAGTGTGTAATATGAAGATAAATATACGTATGGAAAATACGGTGTTATAGATTTAAATATATCTCAACTGTCGCGTAATTTCAGTGACATTTGAGCTTAATTAAACTTTATTCAACAGTACCAACTTTATTATATAATTAAATTTTGAATACGTGATAATAACTCTGAATTGATTTTTTTGTTTTGTTTTGTTGTTGTTTGTTTCATTATTTCTGTGTGTTTCCTATCAGTGTAATTTTTAATCGAAATATTTAATATATTTCCTTTAATATTTTACTCATAATTAATTTAGGAATTATTTCAATATGATATAATTAATCATATAAAATTTATATTTACTTTATAATTAATCGATTGTGTGTATGAATATGATTATTATGTTCCATATCAATAATTTTATTTTATATTTAATTGAAAAATATAAATTTTTCCTTCTCACAACGTCAATTATTAATTTGTAAAAAAAAAGAAAAAAAAAAAAAAAAACCTAAAATAAAATTAAAAAAATAATCAACATTTTTCTTTTGTACTATAAAACTTGTACCAACAATTTAACTGTTGACATATCGAAATAGTTGAATGAAAAATTGAAAAAATGAAAAAAAAAAAAAAAAAAAAAAATTAAATTAATTGATAAAGTTTTGAGTCGAAACGAGAGAAAACGACGAAGCAAAAGGGGCTAAATGTGGGTGTGTCGAGTGTCAGGGATTGTTTCTGACAACTGCGGTTATATCGACAATATGTCAAGCGCTATACAGAAATATATTGGCATTTTAGACGTTAACACACACATAAATAACACAGTTATATATATGTGTTGTTTCTTCACGTAAATATATACATGTGCATTGTATTGAACTATGTGAATATTTTTATTTTATTGTTTATAAAATATTTCTATTTATCTATTTATTCTTGTTTTTGTTTCTTGTTTCTTGTTTTTTTTTTTTTTTTTTGTTAAGTGTGTGAAGAGTAATGGGCAAAGGGATGAAAAGACGACAAACGAAAATGCTGACGACGCTCTACTCTGCCGTAGGTATTTAAATTCGTCACGTTTTAGATAACGTCACGAAAATGTCACGTCGACAATCATATATATATATATATACATGGTTGGAGATGGAGGAGCGAGTGGCGCTTCATAGGCGTGACATTTCGTGCATAAACTCCATGATAAAAGTATAATTTTAAATCATTTACATTGTATTCATAATATGATATATTATACGGATTATATAATTTCCATATTTATTTTTTCTTCTCATACTCTTGGCTCTTGCTAAATAATTTCAACGACAATAAGCACTAAATAAAAAAATATATAATTAAATAAAAATAATATTCATCGATTCAATTGGGAAATTGAAAGGAAATAATTGTTGTCTACACAATGAAAGAATCACAAACACTCACGTACCGTAATAATAAACAACTGTACTATATATATATATATATATATATGTATATGTGTGTGTATGTAACAAGATGCAAATTGCGATACGCGGGAGTATAACACCAACATTTTCATATATATATATATACAATCGATCCAACACACCGGCAAATTGTTTTTCCGTTTATCTCAGGAACGCGCTCGCAAAGAGCAATCAAAGGCTTCCACAACCAACTATATATATATATATATATATAAACATGTATAGATCCGACTTAACTTTATTTTTCCCTATCTTTTTTTCTCTTTTTCGATTTTCCTCCTGACGTAGTCGACAAGTTTCGGTTCGAGAGCTCCTTTCTTCGTTTCCTTTCTTTCCCCTTTCTTTCTTTCTTTTTTTTTTTTTTTTTTTCTCAACTTTATTTCTATCGCTTCTTTTTTCGGACGTTTTCCAGCCGCACAATCTGTCGTTTTATCTCGAGACTTAAATCACAATTTATCCATTGGTAATTAATCGATTAATTCCGTTTATTTCTTCATTGAACTAATATTCAAAGAAAAATATAAATGAATAACTAAACAAAATAATAATTATATTGATTGATGAAAAAATAAATAAATAAATAAATAAATAAGTAATGGGAAAAATAAAAAATATATATACGTAACAGTATGAAATATATATTTTTTTTTTCGGTAAAAAAAATTATAAAATTAATTTAAAAAAAAAAAAAACAACTGATAAAAAAATAATTGCCACGATGGAGAAAAATATTTTTAAAACAATAGATTCTATGATAGAGTAAAAAAAAAAAAAAAATCAAAATGCAATAGATATAAATAAATATTTGTGTTAAAGGGATGAAAAAAAGAAATGGCTATGGGGCAAATTCGCAGACATATACATACACACATAAGTAAAATGGGCAAGTAGAATGTAACGCCGGAAGGTCGAGTCCGCCATTAGTTGAACAAACGACAGGGGTTCGGCTCGTTCAGAGATGAGATAAGAGCTACAATTCGCATTCTCCATCTTCCTCGTTTTTTTCATTACTTTCTCACTCTCCTTTTTTCTATTCAACCCACCTATACTTCTTCTCCATTTATATACATTTCCTTATTCTTTCTTTCTTTTCTTTCTTTACAAAGTCTCAATGTTCGATCTTGAATCGTATTTTCTTTTTTTTTTTTTTTTTTTTTTTTCTTGTATTTCCTTTTATATTTATATAACTCCTCATTTAATGTCTTTCATTATATTATATTTTTACTATATCAAAAACTTTAATAATTTCATATCTTTATTTTATATATATATATAACACACCTGTTTTTATGGGTGACATGAGATTATGATTTATATATTATTTGTTTTCATTGGCGGTATTTGATGTGGAAATAGTGTGATGAAATAAATTCTGATATTTCGTTTCTTCTCAGTAGATTACCGCAAAATTAATTTACTATATAATTCATTTTTTCTCTTATTTCTCTCTATCTTCTTTTTTTTTTTTAGAGTGTAGGATTAAATTAATGCGAAATATTTTTACAGAGTTGAACAACAGTTTTAATTAATTTTAAATTGTGAAAAATTGTAGAAAGTGAAATATATCAGGTAGTCCAATTCGCCAAAGTATAAATTTTTATTTATAATAGAAAAAACAAAATAACAATAATAATAATAAATGAATAAATAAAATTTTAATTATTTCACAAAATAATTAATTGTACTTGTTTATTATTTTTCGTAATAATTAATTTTATTGTTCGATGATTTTTCATAAATTTTTTTTTTTTTTTTTTTTTTTTTTTTTTTTTATATTATTATATTACAGAAAATAATTGCACAATTATTATATTATATTGAGATAGATGAATTATACGATGCGAATGTTTGAGAATCAATGAGAGTGACAGTACATAATTGAGGGGAGCGCGTCAAGTGGAAATGGTCGGTGTTAGGTCGGCCGTTCGAGACCTACATTCTCCTTCGGTGTATGTGTGTAATATTCTCCTGGTACTATTACTACGACTATGATTACTACTACACTAATATTCCTACTAATACCACAAAATTTCCACTACTGCGTGCACTTCAACTGCACCACAGCTCAACGCTCATCTCCAATTATCTTCAAAACCTCTTGCCTAAATTCATGATAACTTGATGTACCTTCACAGCATAAATGCAATATAATTTATTTCAATATACGCGTAAATTTACAAAACTAATATTTACTATATATATATATATATATATATATATATATATATATATGTGTGTGTATTGACACGATAAAAATTATGAGATGAACAAAAATAACGTCGATAATATTTCGACATTGACCGACATGTGAAACAAATTCAATAAAATTCTCAAATATTTACATTGTATTTATAAATCAATACAACACCCGTGATTCAATATTTAAATAAACTACACAATTTTTGTATACTGAAATAAAGAGAAAAATAAGGAAAACGAACAGAACAGAAGAAAATGTATTATTATTATTCTTTTATTTTTTCATCTATTCTGAAATATTTTTTTGTGCAAAAAAAAAAAAAAAATTGATATTCATAAAATTTCAAATTTTTTTGTTGTTTTTTTCTTTCTCTCATTCTCTCTTTCTTACTTTTATTTTTTTATTTATTAATTTTTTTTTTCATTCTTCTACTACTTTCATTTTATTCCACTTGATATGTGAATATGTGAAGTTCAATTTATTCTTTCCTTTCATACATTTCTTTTCACTATATATATATTTTTTTTTTTCTTTTTTTTTCTTTCTTCGTATTCTTCATCTATTTATTATCGTTATTATTATTTCACGTCTTTTATTCATCCGTTTGATATTTACTTGGAATGTGAATAAAGAAAAGGGGACTCAAGGGCAGTGTCGTTACATTTGAGACGCATTGCGCTTGGCAGCATCGATCGTTTGAAATTTCACAGAGGTCAAAGCGTATACATTTATATATACACATGTATATAAATACATGTGTACACACGTCGTATATACGTAATATTACTTAGTAGTAAATGGAATTCCTGTTGACTTATCCAAGGCAGACTAATCATCACATAACTAACTCAGACTTTGACAATATACAAACTTGTGTTCGACATTATCTAAATTCTCGATTCAACACACATAAGAATTCTCATATATATATCTATATATATACATATATTATATACAGAGGATAAATAAGTTTTAGTATACGATATGAAATGAATTTTTTCAAAACTATTTGATCCACTCAAACCAAATATTTCGAAATAATTTCCACAATATATTGACGGGTTTTACAAGCATTTATCGTTAACACAACGCTCCTACTCTTCTTCCTGCATCAAATATCTTCAATATATATACATATATTAGATACTCATACCTGATACGAATATGTTACATAAAATGACTAGCACGAAACGGGTGTGTGAATAAACGGTTTTCCAATAAGTAAAATCCGCTATTTCACCACAAAATCATGAACGAGTGATTTTCATAACTTTAAATATAATACACTTTTTATCAATTCTTTTTCTACAAATAATAATAATAATAATAATAATAATATAAATCTTATATTATTTATAATGAATCGTGATAATATAAAAAAAAGATAATAATAATTTTTTGTGTTTTCGTCGATTTATTACTTTAATAATAATAATAATTCAAATTAATCATATTCATATCAGTCAATTAATTTTTTTGTTCCTTTTTATTTTTTTGTTCATATAACTCTATTTTTAAATACAAGTTATATTTAATAATCAAGTATATACGAAAATTCGAGTGTTTAAAATAATATATAAAATTTGAAATAAAATTCATTTGCTTTTGTGTAAATTTCATTCACTTTTCTAAATATACACGCATATACAAAATTCATGAATGATACTGAATAAGACACATTTTATTCTTTCTATACTCCACTACATTATACGTATATACGTATATATGTATATACGTATTCCTTTTCATTTATTGTATTCCCAAAAGGAATTCAACGGAGTTTGCATTTCACTTGTGCATTGTATCTCACGTACATCCACCGTGTATTCGCAATAAACTAACTCATATATATAGATATTGTACAGCTGTACAAATGTCGTATTCCTCTACGTATGTACATATGTAATAGAGGGAAGAATGTATAAGAGCAGATATAGTTGTATAAATGCAACTGAGTTGGGTATATGCAGGCAAGAATTAAGAGAACACGGGGAGTGTCATTGTATCTCGGAAAATCCCCAGGTACACGTTGTGTGACATGAAAATGAAAAACGAAATATAAAAAATGAAAAAAAAAAAAAACCTAAGTAGAATAGGTATATGTAAGAGAATGGATGATGGGGGAGGGAAGGAGGGAGTAACAAATGTAGAAGAAAAAAAGAAAAAAAAAGAATCGTCAGCAAATGAGACAGAAATGAATTAAAGAAATTATACTGTTTTTTTGTTTTTATTTATTTATTTTTTCTTTTTTTTAGTCGATAAAATATTGATTTTAAAAATAAAAATGATAGTTTATATTGTAAAAAAAAAAAAAAAATTAATTATTTTATATAAACCCAAGGATTAATAATGAAATGGGGAAAATTTTTATTTATCAATCTTGAATAAATTTTCAAATTGTATTTCAACAGAATAAAACTTCTAAATTACTTTGTATTTATCTGCTGCAATTTTTAACTTGATTCGAATTGTAAATCTTATTTATATTGAATACAAATAATGAAGATATTATTGCGAATTATTTTATTTAGATGTTTAAATGATATTACCTTTGCTTTTTCTTTTTTTTTTTTATTGTTGTATACTGTTGAAATAAGAGAAAGAAACCGAGTGAAAATAAGAGAATAGAAGCGCGAGAAATGAACAAAAAAAATGAAGGAATTTTATTGTAGAAAGGAATGATATAAAAAAAAAAAAAATTAAAAAGAGATATGATACGTAGAAATAAGAGATAAAATAAATATACAAGTAGTTGATATTATATGATGCCAGCAGGCAAAAGTACAGTCGAGGGGAATATTTGAGAGAAATTGCTGGACCACCTGCCACACTTTGTCGTACAAACGACGCGGTATAGTTTAAAATTTAATATTTCCATTTTGTCACACACACACACACACACACACACACACACACACACACACACACACACACACATATATATATATATATATATATATATATATATAATAATATTATAAATATTTAATTTGATCTCTTCATTTTCCTTTTTTTTTTCTTTCTCTTTCATTACAATATAAAAATAAATATCATTAGACAATCGTTGAATAAAAAAAAAAAAACAAAAACTTATAAACTTCTGCAATGTAAATTTTTTTTAAAATTTTTCATTCACTATTCAACCAATTCCATTTTTTATTTATTAATTTATTATTATTATTATCATTATTATTATTATTATTATTATTATTTCTGTCATTACTCAAAGTTTCAAAACAATAAAATTAATTTTTGTAAATGTTTGAAAAACCAATAACTGAATATATATATATATATAGATATATATGTTTTGTGCTTCTACATTCAGATATATATATAGAAGTGTTCGAGTGGTAAACGAACAATTGGATATTTGAGTCGAATAGCGGTAGTTCAATATCACGTAGGGCGTACAATGTAGACGGTAATGACACAATGCAGAGGCACGAATTCGATCTAAAATTTAAACGACGGTTTATCGGCATGAAATATATAGATATATGTATTATCTAGTGATATTGAGTTCAAAAGTGTAGAGAAGAAAGATATAGAATAAATAAAGATGGAAAATTATTTATTCGTATAGATGTATATATAACTAAGGGAGATATAAAAAGAAAGGGGAATAGAAGAGAGAGGAGAAGAGAAAAAAGAAAAAAAGAAAAATGTAGAGTGGTAATTGATCAGTGTCAGGTACATACTCTAGAGACAACAAACTTGTGCTTTCACGATGGTAAAACTCGATTTCAATAGAGTTGTGAAACAACCCACACTTCTATTTTCATTCTATCAATATTTCTACATACCACAATTTACTGATAAATATATATATCAATTAATTAATTTATTTATTTATATAGATGTTTTGAATTGATATAGAAGACATTTGAGTAAACTACAAGGACAATTTTAATGTGTACGAATAAATCGTATTTGTCTGATTTAATATTATCTGTTTATTACTATTTTTCTTTTCTTTTTTTTTTTTTTTGTTGATGTATATAAACAAAATTTTCAAAATGTAGAATTGTATCATACGTGATTGATTGTGTGATATAATTAAATGTAAAAATATTATGGAATATAAAATGTAATAATAATAAATATGTTAAAAATATGTGAAAAAATATAAATTTTTTTTTTCTCTTCGTATATACATATTTTATTATTATTATTATTTTTTTTTTTGTTTACTCTTCACATACTCAACTGCTACGACTTGTTATATCCACATCTTGTGCTTTTGATGTTAATTTTGAATA
Source organism: Dinocampus coccinellae (assembly GCA_963920625.1). NCBI lineage: Eukaryota > Metazoa > Arthropoda > Insecta > Hymenoptera > Braconidae > Dinocampus > Dinocampus coccinellae. The sequence continues at coordinate 18,041,581 of OY987184.1, forward strand.
AAAACGTCATTTACATCGTTTATACCCCCTCAATGTACAGTCTGTCGATTTTAAAGTGACTTGATGTTGAAAAATATCACGTATAAAACAAAAATATCACACAAACATATATATATATGACATATATGTAGATGAATATATCTTGTTAATAATGTAAAGGATAGAAATTAAATTAACATAATAAATTCTAGTGGAAAATTCCATGCATTACGGATGTACATAAGAAAATATGAATGATTTCCCCTTCCCTCCTTCCCTCCTTCTCAACGGCCATCTTTTTTTTTTTGTTTTTGTTACATAAATAATTTATTACTCTACTCATTACAATTGCATCAACTTTATATCCCAAAATATTTATAAATATAAAAATATTTTATATTTTAAATATCAATTTTGTGCTTATTTTTGAATTTTTTTTGTTTCTTTTATTTTCTCCTGCCTCCCTCCCTCTCTCCTATCACCCCTCAATGTTTCTCAATTTTAATTTACACCTTTTTTCATCTCTTGTGTGTATTCACTCAAGAATAATGTAATCATATTCACAGATAAAAATATGGGCCGGAAATAAATTAAATTCGTGTGAATAATATGAAATATGTACTCGTTGTCGACCATAACGACGTTCTAATTTACATACAATTACATATAAAAGTACATTTATACTAAACGAAATACTCGAGCTTCATAATAATAATAATAATAATAATAAATAAAAAGTGGAGGATATGTGATGTCTATACATTTGCATAAATGATAAATGTATGAAAAAAATTTTGTAAACAAATGAAAAATAGAAAAAAACATTCTCATTATTTTATTATAAATTTAGTATTTCATGTATATAAACATATATATTTCACTTTATATTAAGGAATAGGAGAAATATATTTATCATGAATAAAAAAAAAAGGAGGTTAACAAACTCATATGTAAAACGATGAATAATATGTAGAATATATGACAATTAGTATGGAAGTTACGTCAAATTCAATTTAGATAAGTACCAACCTTGTGACGTGGATGTTAGACAGCCATTTGCATATTTACATTTTTCCACATGACAAAAAAAAAAAAAAAAAAAAAAAAGTGAATAAGTAAAAAAAAAAATAATAAAACTAAATACTCGATGTGTTTTTTTTTTTATATAAATAAAAAATATTCAACTGGTGAGAGAAAAAAATTGTCGGATGATTTTTTTATTGTAAATTTATTTAATATTTAGATTTATTTTTGATAAATATGAAAGGAGAAGATAATTTTTTGCATTAATACATTTACATGTATATATATATATACTTGTCATGAACTTGAAAAATCAATAGTCTAATGTTTGTTCAAGTCTCCAAGCATTTGAAAACTGAAAGAGGGTAGAAAAGAATAATAATAATAATAAAATAAACTATGGAATAAAACGTATTATTTTTTTCACTCTTCATTTTCTTTGATGTCAATGTCAACTTCACATCAATTTTCCAACCTAAAAAAATAAAATGGAAACAAGCAAAAAAGCAAAAACTACGTCGCGCCTCTTTCTTCCACAAGTGACAAAGTGCAAAAGGGGTTTTTTTTTTTTTTTTTTTTTTCCTCCTTTTACCCTCTACATCCCCATCACTATGAACACGACTAAGAATAAAACCAACGTCAACGAAACTGCTCTCACTCTATAATATATCGAGTGAAAAATACGGCACTACTAACTACACAACTATAAATCACTGAAGGTAATCATTAAACAAAATAAAATAAAATAACGTGATTAAACAATTCCACTCGAAATTCACAACCTCAATGAATTAATGAGTGATACAAAAAATATATAAATAAATAATAAAAAAAAAAAAAAAAGAGCAAAATATTTGGAAATAAATCGTATAGAGTTTATATAATACTCAATTCTATTTACTCATATTGCACACACAATCTCATTGAATACACTCGCGTTACGTCACGTTTACCTATACTACTTACTGTTACTGTTGAAACTGTCACACGTTGAAAAATTTTTATTTTTATTTTCTCCATCTGTTTTATCATTATTATTATTACTGTTTTTAATTTTGTTTTTTTTTTTCAGTTAATTTAAACTGTGAAAAATAAACAATGCACTAAAGTGGTAGGCTATAAGCGTAAAATGAACAAATTTAAAGAGTAAAATGACGATGAAAAAAAAAAAAAAAAAAAAAAAAAAAAAAACCGAGAGAAAAGAGAATACAGTGGAAATATAAAAGTTTTCAATATTAAAAAAAACCAATCACGATTCAGTGCAATTATTATTACCATTGTTATTATTATTTTTTTGTCTCCTTACATGTCCCTCATCTTGGCATTTAATATTTTTATAAAAAATTTTATATTTCTTTTTATTAAAAAAAAAAAAAAAAAAAAGGACAAATAATTGATTATACGCTCCATCTATATATATATGTATTGTTTTAAAATTAGTGTAAGTGAAGTGGAAAAATATTTTCAATGTATATTGAATGGGAGGAATAAAAAAAAAAAAATAATGTGAAAGGGCAACAAGCTCGAGAACAAAAGTTTTCTATTGAATGATAGGACTTTACTGATAAGACGCCATCAAGTATTCTATTCTTTTTCCACTCATCCCTCTTCAATTCTTCATCATATCCTGCGGGAGATCGTTATCCCGTCTGATATGCTTGTCAATATTATATATATATTTATATATTCCTCTCCAACCCACTGGGGTTACACTAAAAAGTCTTTCACTGAAGAAGAAAAAAAAAAAAAAAGGAACTATCCAGTTACTACGAGAGAAAAAAAAAAAGTATAAAAAAGTAAACCCCAAAATTTTTTTCATCAATTCATAAGTAATTCATATATGACGTAGCTTTGTATAGAGAGAAAAAAGAAAAAAATAATAATAATGAAGAAGAATGAGAAATTTATAATTAACTGCAACGTATTAATAATAAAGATCAATAGTTTAAACAATTCAAGATTGATTTTCTCGATATTTTATATCAATTTATATCCAAATATAATTTTTAATGGTATAATATTAATGACTTATTACTGTTTTTTTTTTCTTTTCGAAACAAAAAATTTCACATATTTTATTAAATTAATTTATGATAAATATCAATAATATATATATTATCCCTTAGTTATTTAATAAAATTCAAATTATTCATCAAATGTGTATATGAATGAATTAAAAATTCACAATAGTGTGAGTTATATTCGTTTCAATATTCAAACAATATTTATTTGAGAAAATGATTTTACCTCTTATTTTAAGTGGATATATACGTATTTTGGTATGTGACACATCAATTTGAATTGTTATGATTAAAAGTACATGCATATCACATGACATTCAATGATTTATAGCTTCCAATCGTATATTTGCCCAATTATCTATATATATATGTGTGAGTGTGTGTGTGTGTTTTGTATATACATGAGCGAGGGTATGTGCATTTACATTTGGTTATTTGTCGATGTGGGTATTGGGTTTAGTGAAGTGAAAACTTTGCTTTTATATATATTAAATAACATGTTTAATAATATAATGGAACTATCAAATATATTTCACTTATTAAATAATACCGAAAGTTCATCGTCTAATTTTATCCAACAAAAATTATATATATTATTACACCAATAGATGAATAAAATATTAATTCAATCAATTATGAATATCAATTGACCAATTGACAATTCTAACGTAATAATTTTCTTATAATTTATTTAAGAGATTCAAAAAAAAAAAAAAAAAAATTCATAAAAATTGGATATTTCATTGGTTTTGTTGCAATACACAAAAGAAATATTCATTTTTCATTAAATTTCAATTGCATCTCTTTTGTTAATTCATGTTTAATATGAAAATAATAATTTTCAATGTTATATATATACCAATTTGTAAGAATATTTTGTATTTATATAATGCGATTTAGAAATTTAATGTACGTAAATACGTCGAAATAATGAAAAAAAAAAAAAAAAAAAAAAAATTTTACTTCAGAGCAAAAATGAAAGTTTGTAAAAAAGGTGAGTACTGTAAAATTCAACGTCAAGTCATTCTCACAGTACACTCAAAGAAGCTTTACATATATGTATATACATTTAAGATATATATATATATATATATACATATATACATATGTGAAAGTAAGAAAGATGGAGCTAGAAGATTACTCGGGGTTTTACAATTTTACTACGTTTTTCGTATTTTTCTTTTTCGTCGGTTCGTGTATTATATATATCTCGTCTACTCTTATACCCATACTCTATAAACACATAAGTATACACACACACACACACACACATATATATATATATATATGTGAGTATAGATAAACGGAACACGCTGTATTTTTTTCCATGTGATTCAATATAGATAAATAATCATAAACAAATAAAAAAAATTAATCAATACAATTATATTTTCTCAATCAAATGGCAAACATTCAATGACATATCAATCCTAATTTTATATATTACATTAATTTTATAATCAAATGCAATTATTTCTAACATTTATTACTCCAATACAATTTCATTTTATATTCAATAAATATATATATATATATATTATTCATATTATATAAATATTAATGAAAATTACTCGCATTTTATATCTAATCCACTTTAATTTTCCCAAATTAATAATAATAATAATAATTTTTTTTAAATTAACGATAACTGAAAATATAAATACGAATTATTAAATAATTCATGTATAGAAATTCTATCAAATTTTTCAATATTTATAATAATAATAATTTTTTTTTTTTAATTTTTTCCAATCGTAAAAATCATTCATTATGTTAATTATTGAAAAAAAAATAAAAGTTGGACTTTATGAATTTTATGTAATAAATGTACATGTATAATTTACTCCTGTTTTTTTATTATTATTATTATTATTATTATTATTATTATTATTATTATTATTATTATCTTTTTCTATTGTGTGATATTTTCATTATTTTTCAAGTGTATACATGTCATGTGTATTGCATATTCAATGTATACCATAGGCGAACAAACGGGCGTATACTCATCGCATATGTAGGTGTGCGTGTATGTTAATGTTTCAGTATATATATATATATATATATATATATATATGTATAATAATGTTTGTATTTGGTTATACAGTTGTTGGTGTACATACAGATATAACTGGGAATTTCATTGGGAAGGCGAACAATCGGTCACATGAGTTATACTGTTAAGCAAATCGAGAAAGACGAAGGGGATGAGAGTGAGCGATATTGGGTGTGAGAGGGCGAAAGAGAAGTGACAGAAATGCACATCGTACAGTAATAGCAAAATACAGTGCAAGCCAATGATTATATATATATATATATATATATATATATAATATGCATATACAATATGTGTGAACCAGATACATTTATACATAAATATACGTGTATATGTATTAACACAAATATGTGTGGGTGTGTGTGTCTGTGTCTGGGTATGTGTGTATATGAATGATTCAGTAGAACGATATTCGCGTTAATGTGTTTACAAATTTAGTAATTGCTCTGTCACCGGCTAGTTATTTCGATTGTGCATTTGTACATTTCTGATTAATTATTTCTATCTATCTGTTATTTTATTCAATATTCAATTTTTTTTTTTTTTTTTTTTTTTTTTCACTTTTTAATTCAATTAAATATCGAATAAATTGAATTGACAATCGAAGATGATTATTAATTATCTTATCAATTTATAATTTCATCTATTGTATTAATATTATTTTTATTCTTTATCAATATAACAATGAATTATTTAAGGATTTCATGCGATTTATCCAAATTTAATTTGAAATGTGATATAAAATCAATCGATATTATCACATTACTGTTATGTAATCTATGATCATTATTATTATTATTATTATTATTCACTTATATTAGTTCGAGAATATGTACCATATGTTTCTCAATCTCTCGGCAAACACTTTTCTGTTTGTTTAATGAGTCTTTTTTATGAGCATTTTTTTTCGACAATCTCCATTGGATATATTCAGAGCAATTCGATTCATCTGGAATAGCAGACACACACACACGCACACACACACACACACACAAAGTATAAACATATATAAGAAGGAAAAAAAAAAAAATTAATTAATTATATCGATATTTTCAAACGAAATTGCAGATGAAAAGTACGCAAAAACAAAAACAAAAAAAATCATTTTTTCCGTGACAATTTGAGAGTCATAAATAAATTTTTTTCTTTCTTGTTTTTTTATTTCTCATCATTTTATACAAGATAATGTAGCACTGTCAAAAAACAAAATAATGAGAATGATATTCTCATTTGTTTCAGTCATGTCTTGAGTACGAGTATATTTTTCATGATTATTATTAACATTTATTATTATTATTATTATTATTATTATTATTATTATTATTATTTCCATCTTTTTATGTTCTCATCTTTTGACTTTCATTCATCTTTTTAGAGTATCTTTATATCACTCTTATGTCTCTCTTATGCCAGTTATTTCACAGGATATGGAATGAGTCTAGTGGAGTTGGAAAGTCAAGAGAGAAAGGGGCAAAAAAGACGATTATGTATAAAATAGGATGTGCTAGTGTAATATACCGTGAGCTCATGGAGCTTTCATCCCCTATTATAAATAGAGAACGAAACGAACCGAGAAAAATGAACATAAGAATGAAAAAAAAAAAAAAAAAAAAAAAAAAAATTAATAAATAGTAATAATAAATAAATAAAATAAAAAAATTATTCGGGTCATTAAATTATTTCTAATAAATAAATAAATAAATAATGAAATTTATGCAATAAAAATTCCGAATTTTCGGATTATTTCAATATAATAAATATCATTTTCACCATAAAATACGTTATTATATTATATTATTTATTTATTTTTTTCGTTCATTTTTTTATTACGTGATATTGAATTTATCGATGAATTATAATATTATATAATCATCAATTATATATATTGATAAATAAAAATATAAAAATAAATAATAAAAATCATGTATATTGCAATATAATTTTCCATACAATTTAACCACAAATTACGATGAATTAATTATTATGTAAAATTTATATAATGCCAATTTGAAATAATGTCGATAAATATTAACATTTAAAATTTACATATATATTTATCTATATACGTATATACATATATATTCAATATGTATAAATATAAAATGTATTCGTGTGTTGCTTCGTATTGCGTTGAATTGAACGGTGCGATTCGACAGTGGTAAATAAAAAATATACAAATAAAAAAAAAAAGAAGAAACTATCTAGATATATGCGTATAAATGGAAAAATAAAGAGGAGACAAAGAGAGAATTAAATTCCCACATGCAATAGGAATCCAACATATTTACACAAACACACGCACACATATATATGTACACAAAATTGCCTGCGAACTTTGTGCGTTGTGAGAGATCAATGTTTATACTGTATCTCTGCGCACTTCTCTTCATATACACGCGCACAAACTCACACACAATTTTTCTTATTTCTCTTTTTATTCTCTTCTTTTCTCACTTTATTACTCTTTCCTATTCCACTGTTGCTATCACACTCTATATATCCTCCTATATATGTTGGAATGTTCTATGTACAGGTATAAAATATATCATACAGTTGGTTGTGTGTGCCCATTGTAAATCCCATTGGAATCAGTGAAATGTACGTGGACGATGCACGAGAGATTGACATCGTTCACTTGCTCTTGATGCTCACATTGCAGTCAAACGTGTAATCACTATAAAGCTCTGTTGATTTTAACTCCGTAAAATAATTGTGATTGTATAAAAATAAAAATAATAATAAAAAGAAGAAAAAAAAAAAGAAAAAAAAATCAATAAATAAAATAATAAAAAATAAAAATAAAAATTAAATTTTTGTAATGAAATCAATGAACTTTTTTTTCAAGAGTTGAGATGACGTCGGTGGTTGAATTAATTATTAAATTTTGTTTTAATATAAATTTTATATTCACTTATTTATTTATACACTCGAAGGAATAATGGAAAGGTGTGACAGAAATTTTATGGAAAATTGGATCAGCTGCGGGCGTACAGCAAAAAAGTTTTTGTCATGTTATAAAAAAGAGAAAAAAAAAATAAAAAAAAAAAAAAAAGAGATGAACGCACGTGCTACAAATATACATATACATATTTTTCGGATGTATATACGACGTGACGAAAATATAAGTGGTGGAGGAGTAAAAAGTTAAATATATATACATATATATATATAAAGTAAATGATGAAAACTAAAAAGATAAGAAGAAATATTGTACAGTTATTATATCTATTAAAAAAATAATAATAATGAATAAATAAATAAACAAAAAAAAATATATATATATATATGAGAAAAACTTGTCTTTACTTCAAGACAAAAATATTTTTTAAAAACTTTTTGCAGTAAATATACGCGCATATATATTTAGATACTTTATGTATTGTATAATATTTTATATTGAATTTTATATAACTTAACGTGTTATCTTTAATGCGTAATATTTTCAATTTTGTTTTTTTTTTATTTATTTCATTGTATTTTTTTTTTCTTTTTAATCATTTTATTTATTTTTCATCACGTCATAGAAGTTCATTTTTTATCTACAAAAATTTCATTAATTCATTTTTAATCAATGAACATTTTTATTTATTAATATTACAAAATAAATTAATGATAAAATATTATTTGAAAAAAAAAAAAAAAAAAAAAAAATATTAATGTTCTTATATTATAAATTAAATCATTTATTTAAATATATGTATATAATATATGCAATAAATACAAATTTCATTGAGAAATTCTCACTGATCATTCAACTTTCAATTGTGAAATAACAAATAAATACTAAACACAAGTATCAATTAATATTTAAATATTTATATAAATAATATTCACAGTATATTTACAAAAATTCCTTATTTATCTCAATCGTAAATACCTCAATAATGATTCTTTACTCTTACTTTGCTTCATTATCATTATAAGCTTTTTTTTGTTTTTGTTTTTTTTTTTTCTCATGAAAAAAACTCCATCGGGTGTGTGTATTATCACTATCACGAAGAAAATAATAAAAAAAAAAAAAAAAAAAAGGAAGGAGAAACTAAGCATCATCATCAATCGAGTCTACTTTGAGTGTACTCATCCCGTAAAGCTCATCAGCTTCCACTTTCGTGCGCTTTTTTTTTTTACCCAAAAATAAAATAATAATTAATAACGGAAATATAAAAATGAATGTAATAATGACACTGGAGAAAATGAGAAAATGTAGAAAAAAAAATTTAAAAAACCAAACAAAAGGTATATAGAAGAAATATATATGTATTATTTTATATAAATTACGTAGTGTAATAAAACTTTCGAGTCAAAATGTCCTCTGGTCATGTCTGTCACACGCTTGTACAATCGCATTGGAAATATTCAATGATATATATGTATATATAAATCCATCTATATGTGTATTTTTCTCTCACTACATCCATTTATATATATATACATATGTACTGAGTCACAATCCTTTACGTTTATTCACTCCTGTCATTCTCATATATGTATGTGTAAATCTATCCAGACAGTGTGTGCGGAAGAAGACGACAGACAAACAAAAATAAAAAATAAAAAGCGAACAGAAAAAGAAAAAAAAAAAAAACAAATGATCCTCCTCTGGCTTTGGCGCCCGACAGTCTAGCCAATATTTTACTACTACTCCTATTCCTACCTCTCTCATTTCCGCTCGTCCTCTCTCTCTTCCTCTATGTTACTCCCCATATCACTGCTTCTCTCTGTTTCACTATCAAAGATTATAGAAACATGAGAGGATGAAATAAATAAAACATCCTCCCTCTTATGCCCCTCATGCATTGAGTAATGTTTGAAAATAGTTGAGTTACATGAAAAACTTTTTATAAATAATGAAAATGTAACAAACTGTATATTATGTTGATCAAGTATTGTCAATAGATTGTAAAAATACAATTCAATAAATATTTTATACAATACAAAATTTTATTTATAAATTTATTTTACTTATTTATTTATTTATTATTATTCTTTTGTAGTATTATTTTATTTTAATATTTTTTGTTACGATATAATTTTATTTATTTATTATTATTTTTTTCTTTTCTTTTAAATTTATGTTGATGTTCGTTGAAGCAAATGATAATGTGCGTGAAAACACTTTTCTCGCACATCATATAATCCATTGTGGTCGTTATAAAATTTTTTTTTTGTTTTTTTTTTTTTCTTTCTTTTTTTTTCCGTTCGACAATGTTATTTTTCACTGGTATATCCATTCGTGTTTCAATATTTTTTTTTTCTATTTTTCTTTTCTTTTTGTTTTGTTTTGTTTGTTTTTTTTTTTTTTTTTTCCAATCTCATTGTCAACTCCAGGTCAATAGCACCCGACTATACTTTGCGACGATAAGTTTCTTGAATTTCTGAATCCTCAAAACTCGCGACAATGGACAATATCATTGTGATATATATATATATATATGTGTGTGCAACGTCAATGATCGGGTTATTTCGATTTGCCGCGGAGAATGCTCTGTGTGGTGGATTTTGTGGATACGAACGAACTTTGGGATTCCCATGGTAGTTTTCCGGATTTTCGAGGTCTCGTTTTGCTCGTAGTGATATAGAAGTAGAAAGTTCTCACCATAGACATATATATAAGCATAACTTGGTTGGGATTTTGCTTGGTTATTTTTTTATTTAAGCCGATCAAATTAGATTTTATTGGTCTCCAGACTTGTCATGTTATATACATATAAATAGAAAAAAAAAAAAAAAAACAATGAAAAAAATAAATGAAATAGAATTTAATATTTAGAATTTGATTTTGTCGAGGATAATTTTTGACAATTATTTATTTATTTCCTTTTTTTTTTTCGTTTGAAAAATTCTTCATTATTTTATTTATGTTGCATAAGAATCAAAAAAATTTTTTAATTGGTAATTAAATTTTTTATGTATTTATGATATTTATTGTTGGTAATTTTGTTTTTTTTTTTTTGTTTTTTCTCTCGGACGGTTGGGATTAAAGTGGATGGCAATTTGAGATATAATGGAAAAAAAAGAGAGAAAAAAAAAAAAACAATAAATAAATGAATAAATAAATAATACTTTAAGCCAGCGATGGTAAATTGTAAAGTCACGGTGATCGAGGCCATAAAAAAGAGGGTCGCAAGGTCGTGCCGTGTAAAAATATATTCATATCGATCTCGCGTGAAATAACTGATAGTTAACGATCGCATTCCTCACTCGCCTGGTATTCAATAATAATTGTTTGAAATTGGTTTTTTTTTGTTTTTTTTTTTCTTTTCTTTTTGCACATGACATTGTATTTTTTAAATTGTATGGATTAATGAAATATAAAAGTTCACCTTCTTCTTCTTCTTCTTCTTCTTATTTTTTTTTCCTAATAAATTATCGAATGAAATAATAAAAATTATAATATTGAAGATGAGTATATTCTATTCGAAGAAAATGAAGAAATAATAATTATAAAAATTTGTAACATTATATGTGAATAATAAATTTCATTGCTCATACATTATATGAAATAAAGTAAAGATGAAAAAATAATAATAATACTAATAATAATAAACGAATGTAACGAATTATTACAGTTCAATGCTACTCATCTACGACATATCATGACTTTATGTATTCAACATTGCAGAAAGTTCTGTGATGACTTCGGTATAAATTCTATCATTTTACTCCACGTCAAATCGTAAATCTTCATACGTCAAGTGCAATGATCGATTGTTCGTTTAACAATGCTCCCGCTTTATTTGTCCTCCCCACATTATTACATATATCTATATGTCTATATTCACATAAATACTTTTGTTTGTAAACGTAAATTTTATTATTAAACTATCAACAATGAATTAATATCATTCATCATTTAATAAAAAAAATTTTATTTTTTATACCAAAATAATATCCACTTAAAATTTCATACGATAAAAAATTTATCATATATATATTTTCTCTTATTTTTTACGCGAATTTTATTGAAATTATTCGCCCTTTTGCTCTACCTTATTTTTTTGGAATGCAGTAAAAAAATAGGTCATCCGTCACCAGTGAAACCCCGCGATGTTATATCACACATTCACCCACTCATCCCCTCTCCTATTCACCATTTCGTATTTCTCTCTTTCTCAATTCTTTTTTTTTTTTTTTTTTTCTCGCTCTCACTCTTTTTCTTTACATCTCTTTATATCCACCTTAGAGTCATAAAATTCTCATATAATTTCACGAGTAAAGAGTCCTTACGTCATATCTTTATATATGTATTTGTGTGTTTGTGTAAGATGCAACTTCTCTATACTTGTAGAATTTTTCCAGTGCAAGTGGAAAAAATAAGTAGATATAAAAAAAAAATAAATAAATAAATAAATAATAAAAAGAAGAAAATTCCCACAAATAAATCGTTACCACTAAAATTTCCTTCATCCTGTTGTTCCTAATATTATTATCATTTAATTATTACTATCATTTAATTATTATTATTATTATTATTATTATTATTATTATTGTTATTACTTTTTCTGTTTAATTTTTCCTCTTGTGTACCGTGTAATTAAATTATACGCACAGAAAAATTATATTATCACAATTTTTATTATATCGTACACGTTTGTTGATGCAAATCATGAATTTAAACATAAAAAAAAAAATAAATGAATAAATAAAATAAAAAAAAAGTAATGTAATAATTTTTTATCCAATTTATAGAAATAAAATTTTATACATTCCTACCATTTTTAATCAATAATTTTGTGATATAGATTTGATTGATTTGATCTATTTTTGTTTTTTTTTTCCCACAGTTTCAATTGTTTTAATTTAAAATTTGTTTATTTTTTATTTTTAATAAAATTATTTCATTGTCAATGAATTCATGATGGATACGACATATTGCACAAGATAAGATCATTTAATGTTGTTTAAAAAAAAAAAATGAATAAAAATGAGTGTATTGAATTAAAAATTGCGTGATATTAAATTACATTGATATGCACGTAAAACGTTTAGGATACTTCAACATAAAAAAATTAATCTATAATTATCCACAATGTCAAGTGTATAAAAAAAAAAACAAATCAATCTACTATATATAAATATATATGCATATACACAATTGTACGTAGTTATTAAATTTATTGATTTTCATGACAATAAAAAAAAAAAAAAATTTTTTAAATTGATATTATTATCATAAATCGAATTATATAACAATTTAATTATAAATATATTCATGAAAATGGAATGTTTTTGTTTAGAGAAACAAAAAAAAAAAAAAAAAAAAAAGTAATAAATAAAAATATAAAAAAATTCATTATATATTCAATTCTGATTCATGTGTATACAGAATGTAGAGATATTTTTAAATAAAAAAAAAAAATAATATTCTCTGTGTGTATTAATTTATACGCGTGTGACAAATATATAAAAGCCCACATATTTCTTACTTTACCTCCTCTTCTGGTCTCATTCGTAATTTTTTCTCACTTTTCTCACACGTCGAATCTTTGTTTTCCCTCCTACCTCACCACATGCTCTATTAACGACCTCCTACCTATTTCATATAGTTAACTACCGATATTCGTATATCCTTGCATGCACACCCATGATACAGAATTAATCGGTTTATTATATATTTATACGACATTATTTTAATATTATTACAATTATTACAATTTTTTTAATACCTACGTAATCGCATACTGGATTGTATACATGAAAATTAATAAGATCCAATTCACAATGACTTTATTAATGATGTGTTTGTATGAAAGCAAAAAAAAAAAAAAAAGTTGAAAAAAAAAAGAAATGAGTAAATAAATAAAAACTAAACATCTGCATAATTAATAAAATGCTAATAATAAAATATATAAATAATCAATTCACCGTTAGATTGTGATATCAATAATAAAACATTTTTATTTATTAAAGGAGAGATGGAATGAGTGTGGAACACGCATAATTTATATATATATATATTTTTTTTATTTTCATTTGTTCCCTTCATCTCTTTGACATGGAAGAATTTATGTATTTTTAAAATCATCAATTAAATTTAATTGATTCACTATTGTCCATCGACATTTACGTTAATTCGGATTTGAAAAAAATAAATTGAAACAAAAAAAAAAAAAAGAAAAGATAAAATAAATAAATAAATATATAAAAATTGCAATAATAAAATTACAAATGAATATTTAAAAATGCTAAATAATTATTTGATATGATCGAAAAAAAAAAAAAACAAAAAATCTTTTTTTTTTTCACACGATCACAATCTCACAACAGAAGAAAGAACAGGTTTTTTTTAAACGTTCACCAAGACGATAAAAGAATGCAGACGCGCTGCACACCTTTTTTTTTTTGTTCTGTTTTGTTTGTTGTGTTTGTTTTGTCGCAAACCTGTGGTTCACCCACAGGACCACAAAGAACATTGTGAGTACGAGAGTAAGAGGGAAGACTAGAGAAAATGTGTATGTGTATGTGTATGTTTATGTATATATTCACTTTTAGATCTATGTATAATCTATATTCATGAACGTAATACATATTATTCACCGTGGATGATAATAATATTTACTGAAAAAAGATAGAACACAGTCCCTTTTTCTTTTTTTCTTTTTTTTTAATAAATATAAATAAAGAATAATGTTTTTTAAATAGACTCGGAGAATAACTTGATGCAAATGTGCACGATAACGACTTTTGTTAAGCTTTTCGATGTTCTTGTTTTTTTTTTTTTTTTTTTTTTCTTTTTAATCATCTTCCTTTTATAGAGTAAAACAAAGAGTGTCGTAGGAAAGAATTAACATTGAGGACTTTGAATGTATGAAAAATTCAGTGTATACAGATAAAGTATGGACAAAATGTTGATACTTTATTTCTCATTTTAATTTGTTTGTTCTTCTAATTTATTGATTTTGTTTTTTTTTTAATCTTGATCATGAAATATTAATACGTTTCGATGAAATGAAAAATAAGAAATAAATAAAAAAGAGAGAGAGAGAGAGAATGGAACGGAGAGTGAAATAAAGATAATGAGAAGATATTGAAGTGTAAATAAAGCACAAAGTCTCTCATAATACAAGTAAAGAAATGTATTTTTAATTTTTGATTTTTTTTTTTCTTTTATAACTTAGGAAAATTTTTGTATTTATATATAATAATTTAATCGCGTATTATTAAAATTGTGTCATTTCTATAACAACTTTAATACAGAATCACTGTAATTATTTTATAATTGAAATTTATTCAATTATTTTCTCTCTTAAAATTAAATTTATAAAATTAACACGTGAAAGAAAAAAAAAAAAATTTTTTTTATCTTTTTTCTTCTCGCTCCCCTCTCCCTCTACATCACAGTCACATTATTTACACATATAAAATACCAATTAATTGAACGAAAACAGAAAAATTTAGAATATAAAATAAATACAATGTATAATTAATATATAAAAAAAAAAAAAAAAAGAAAAAATTTATGAATACATATATAGTAAAATAGAATGCACTCACCTCTTCAGCAAATTCAAAATCACCGTCGAATTTTCGTTTGCCATTTGTTCCGACAGTCAAAGCAAAAAGTGCCGCTAATAGGAACACCCTACACAGGAGCTGTCGCATGTTTCCGTCACCACGATCTGCCTTTTTATATTACTATTTGCAATTTTGTTTTTCTTTTTCGTTTTTATTGTCAGTCCTTTTTATTTTATTTGTTATTATTATTATTATTCCTCTTGTTATTTATCCACGAAAAAGTTTTTTGCAACAATACAAACCGCAACGATGTAAAGGGTGGAAAAAAAAAAAAAAAAAAAAAAAGGAGAAAAGAAATTGTTTCTTGTCGACAATACTGCCCGAAACACTTTTCACTGGATGAAATCAAAATTTGTCCCTTCAAGTGTATTCAACTCAATCTATACAAATAACAAATACACAAAGACACACTGATATTTGTATCAAATATATACAATTTGTATTTCCACCTTATCTTGATTACAATTGAATCAATAAAATGTACTTAATATCTGTTTATTGACTGATGAACAGTCAAAATATAAAATTACACGATTATTGAGAATACTTTGTCAATTTATATTTTGATTTTGTTTCTTTCTTTTATATTATTGAATATTATAATCATGTAAATTATCACACGCATACAACGTTGAAAAAATAAGATTTTCACGTAAAGCCACCGACCCCGATTGTCTCCAGTCCTGTGTGTTGCTGATGCTGATGCTGCTGCTGTCTAGGAGTCGCGAGAATTGTGACTGTGCACACACGAAGAGAGAAGGATATGATTACGCCGCCACCAAAGCACTGACATACACACACAGGTACACACGCGCGATTCATACTATTGGTTGGATTCCATTCTAAATGTGTGTGACAAGGAAAATAGAAAGAGTTAACGGTGTTAGTTGTAGTGTAGAGAAGGAAAGACCGATTGAGAAATAGTAGTGGTACATAGATGTGGTAGTAGTTGTATGGGTATACCGTGAATATACATGTGAAGAATTCTCAACCAACCCCCGCCATTTTCACGTCGTCCGCGCGAGCGCATCGTCATCCACGTCGTAGTCGATATTTGGCTGTTCCAATGTCCGGTTTTTCTTCTTCATTTCATGAACACATTTCCACTCTGTATATGTACATATGCATGAATTATATACATATATTTTGGAATTTTAATTATTTTCAGGAAGATATAGGTAGGCGGAAGATAAAGAATTATTTCAATGGGCAAATTAATTTTTCAAATCAAATTTTCTCCAATGAATTTATAAAATATATAGGAAAACGATAATCTCAGTTTATTATTGAATAATTATCGATTTTTGTTATACTTACATTTCAAGCTAATTCCCAGTTATGTAACTAATTATTTTATGCTCTATTGAAAGTATTATAAAAAATCTAACTAGATACATGCGAATAATCAAACAAAATATATATTGTATATATTTTGATTGAAGATATTAAATGCAATCCATGAATTAAACAAACCAAATGTTTTTTTCTTTTCTTTTTTTATTCAATATTTGAATATTCTCCTTCTGTAACATGCTCATCACAACCATTTGCTATTAGTAGTTATGCTTTTTTTTTTTACTCTCTAATAAATATTAATAGTGAGGATTATTAAATAACTGCAAGTAAATAATCTGATGTGTGACAGGATTGGATGATATGTGAGTCAAATGAAATCGGTATAGGTGAAAGAGGAAAAGAAGAAAAAAAAAAACTAGAGCGATGAAGTCGGCATTGCTTTACATTGAACAAAGTATTCTTGATCTTATCTTCGTTTGTGTTTCGTGATCCAATGCTCATGTCCTCACTTCAAGTGCACGTAATGCCATTTATCAACTGAAATAAAACATAATAACATATAAAGACAAATTAAATTGCAACAGAATAATTGAAATGTTACGTTAGTCAACGAATTATTTTCCATTCAAAATAATAAAACTAATTCACAAATATATTGTAATATAATTTAATGTTTCTTTTTTTTTTTTTTTTTTTTTTAATCGAATATATATCAGCTCACCAATTGCATCAACTTCAAGTGGTTCTGCTGGCTCGGGCGATTTATTTAATGCCTCTTCAGCTGCACTCACATCAATTTTATGTGGACTGTCATCCACTGTTACATTAGCACTGCAATAAATGAAAAAGCAATTAACATAAAAATTTATTTTCACTCTAAAACTACGTGACTTATTTCAGAGTAGTTTTAACCATATCATATATTAAAAAATCTTATTTACCATGATATTTCTGAAGTTTGTATTTCACGTTTAATCAAATTTTGCCAGTGCTCGTGAACTTCATCAATAATATGTAGTGCGAATTCACGGGGTTTAGCTTCGCCATTAAATGCAAATTGATTTTCTGGTTTTCCATCAGGTATTTTGTATATTTTGAACCACTCAATAGTTGCTTTTAATAAGCCCGGATAGTGTTTTTCCACATCCGCAATGTCTAAGAATAAACGATTTAACGATTGAGACTATCGCTAAGTAATAGATTACTCATAAGCTTTGAAAAAAAAAAATAAATAAATAAAACGGAGTATGAATAATTATTTTTTTACTATGATAAGCGAAAGAAAAAAAAAAATAATAAATAAAAAAAAATTATAAAATAAAGAGAAAAAGTACTTTACCATTCATTTGATCGGCTAAAGGATCATTAACGTCAATAACGATAATTTTCCAATCAGTTTCACCTGGAAAAAAAATAATAAATAAAAATAAAATTCAATCATTAAAAAATGAAAAAGAACGAAATTGATAAAAAAAGTTAAAAAAGTATTACACGCACCTTCATCAATAAGCGCAACGGTACCAAGTACTTTTACTTTCAGTACTTCACCCCGTTTAGCAACCTAATAAATATTAATAATAAAGAAATAATAATATCGAATTTATCCAACATATTCGAAATAAATTAATAAATTCAGTAAAATACTATTCAAACAAAATAAAAAAGTATTTTTTACCCTATATCCGATTTCAAGAACATCAATTGGATCATTGTCACCTTTGAATCCTGTGGCTTCATCTAAAATTTCTGGATTTTCCCACGTCTATACACACACATGAATACAAATAATATAAATAAATGAAATTATTTTTAATCAATTAAATTATAAAAATGAAAAATAAATCCAGAAATATATACTTGTGGAAGTGCACCATAATTCCAAATATATCCATGATGCGGAAAACAATTAGCTACAAATCGTATTTTTCCTTTTTTAACATCCTGTTTAATTGGATTCAAAGTTTCATTCAATGTTATTTCCATTTTAGCATTGGTCCATCTTGGTATTTCCACCACCATATGCAAGATTTTATTCGTAGCATTAGCAAACAATGGAATGTCGTGCATCGGCGAAATAAGAGTATCATCGTTTTCTAAAACGGAATAATATTAATAATAATTATATAAATAACTTGGAAAATGAAACACACATATTTTATCTATCTTATTCACCTTCACCTAAAAAATTCAAATTATCATAGTGCAAAATTAATTGAAAAAAAAATGTATATAGATAAATGCTAATTAAACCGTTATATTAAACTTGCTATTAAATATACATATATACCGTTATATACATAAAATTTAAAAAATGAAAAATAATAAAAAATATATCCCGTGCATCAATGAAATAGAAACAATTTTTATACAATGCTTCGTAACATTAAATTTATTATAGTTATAAATTATTTCTAAAAATAGTTACAATGATAAATAATTTCATCTCAAGTTCATGTTATATCAATTGAGATTATTATTATTATTATTATAGATTACGTTATCAGTAAAGATTCTTCAATTGCGGAAATCGTATACATAATATATGGCTCTGATATACGTAGCTAATTTCCTCATAACCATGGACTGTTGACCCGGTGCAGTATGTAATCGACACTTATTATCACAGGGCAAGGTTATGATAATGATAAATTAAATTGTCACACTTACTGAAATATATTCTGAAATCTGTAGAATTTGGTGCACCACGTTCAATTGTAGTGTATGACATTTTGTATATTCGACGTATTTTTTGATTATAATATAATTGTTTGTTATAATTATTTATGGTACGTTTCACTGTAAATACACTCAATGGACTCACGATTCTGTTCAAACTGGTGCAACGCAACACGTGTAAAGTTGCTAGCGTCGCCATTGAGACCTCTGGTGGTTACCGGTGTTATCTCTATATGCACTAGTAGAATATACTGAAAGAAAAAAAAAAAAATTACATCATATCAACATCAGATTGTTCACTATATATTTAAGAGTGAGTGTAAGTAGAGTATACTATCGACAAATACTTTTGAGTGTATTGAACTGTAAGAGTACAATTTACTACACCATATAGTTTGAAATAATATTTATAGATAAGAGAAAATGTATAACAATATAATTACATTTGATACTGATAATAATTGAAATTTTAGATTGTAAATATCGAGGAGGAGGAAGAGAATAAATAAAAAGTGTAATCTAATTCATTCGTTAACAGCACTTCATTAGAACACCATCTGCTGGTGTTAATAATATGAAAAATTATTTTGTATCATTACATAATGTTCCATAATTACAAAAACAAATTATTTATCAACATTACAATATTTCCATTTCCCCCCTTCCCTCTTCCCTTTTCTTAAATATTCCCATTTTTTTTTGTTTACTCGATCTGTGATATCAAAGAATTCATGTTATTTTGTATGTCAATATTTATTTATTCAAATTGAGTAATTTGAATTTCGCGGTGATTGCTGTTTCGTTTTGTCAGAATAACTCAATGAAGTACAAACTTGTGAAGGATCTGATTAGACGAATTATATTATGACTTTGTATAGTGAATGAGACGTGTGTCCGTCTGATAGGTAACCGATACTTCGTTTATATTTATATAATATTTCAAACTAATAAATATTAATGATAATATGACAATATGATTCGCCAATTTGACATTTACATAAGCTGGGCAAACGTATCCTTGACATTAGCGAATGAGAGGGGGTGTAGATAGAGCAAAATTGTTAAACCTTAAATGTTCCTAAGGAATATACAAATAGACACAGGTAAAAATCCATAATACTAACAGTTATAAATTATATACACGTAATTAATTCATTTATAAATAAATTTATAAAATTCAATGGATAAATAATGATTATAAATACAGTCGTTTAATTGTGTATAATTAATTACGATTATGAAAGTACGAACGAGAAATTAGTTTGTTCAAATTTAATATCTCAAAGATCAAATAATATTGTTGAAAAAACATCAAATATATTCACGTATATGTATATATAAATAAATACAAATAAATAATTTTTTTTTTTCCTCACAGCCTGATGACAGTATTTTATTTACATTCCAGTGTACGCGATTAAAATAAAGTGAAAGACAGCAGAAAGAAAAAAAAATCCTTCAAACATGAAGTTATTTATTATAATTAGCGTATTTATGAATTTTAATGAAATTTTAATGTTCTCATCGTATCCAAAACTTCTTGTCATATCCTACGATGCATTCAGGTATGTAATTTTTTCTCACACATTTTTTTTTTTATTGTTATTTATATCAATATAATTTTTCGAAATATTAATTCTACATAAACTTTTTAATTCGATTTAGATATGATTATTTCAATCGTAATTTTACACCATTCATGAAACATTTAAAGGAAGAAGGAACTGATGTTGATCATATGATTAATGCATTTATAACAAAAACATTCCCGAATCATCATACAATGGCAACAGGATTTTATGTGGAGACTCATGGTGTTTTAGAAAATAAAATGCTCACTGCGGATAATAAAATAATGAAATTTTCTCCAGAAGTTTTTCATTACAATAAAAATATACTCCCCATTTGGGTGAATAAAAATTTTTATAGACAAAAAATATATATACGGGATAAAATTTAACGACATATTAAATTTTGATTTATATAAATATCTTGTAGACAATCAATGAAAAAATTGGTAAGGGTCGACATAGTGGATCAATGATGTGGCCAGGGAGTGAATACGAGTATGGTAAGGTCAATGCAACATTCACAAATGTAAGAATAATTTAATTACTATATTTATCAATTAATTTATTCGATTATAATTAAATATTAATTCGTTATATTTTAGCCATTTAATGTATCGATGTCGTGGGAGACGCGTGTCGATCATATCATATCTTGGTTTTTGCATCCAATGACACCAATCAATTTCGGTATTATGTATATTGAAGAGCCCGATCTTCATTCTCATGGCTTGGGCACTGAACATCCGCAAGTGAATGCATTATTAAAGAAATTAGATAATCTTACAAAATATATATACGAAAAATTAGAAGAGAAAAATTTAACTGATGTTAACGTTATACATTTGAGTGATCATGGAATGATTGATGTTAAAATATCACAGATTATAAATATACTAGATTATATTGATAAATCGGATTGTGAATTATTAACTACAACCAATACAATATTTATCAATCCTCATCCAGGTAAATTATACATTTTATTTAACAATTTTCATGTAGCTCAAATAAGTGATGTTACATATGAGATGTATAATTGTAAACTGTTTTGTTCCCATCATACTTTTTAGGCAAAGAGGATATTGTATATAACAAATTGTACGAAGCAGCTAATAATATGAAAACATTTTCGGTTTATCGAAAGGATGAAATACCGGAACGATATCATTATGGAAATAATGAGAGAATGACTCCGATATTTGTTCATGCTAAAAGTGGATACGCATTTGAAAATCTTCGTGATTATTTTTCATATTATGAGCAAACATTCAACATAACGAGTTTGTTTTAAAATAATTTTTTTTCTGCTAAAATAGTATTTGGATTAAAATAATTTTTAAACTTATTTGTGCTTAATGGTTCAATATTTCAGTTAACAATAATTCAGTATTTGGAATTCATGGTTATGATAATGAAAATTCTGATATGCATCCAATGTTTTTTGCACGAGGACCTGCATTCAAAACAAATTGCAAATTGGAACCATTTTACAATGTAGATTTATATCCACTATTCTGTCATATACTGGATATTGAATGCACCGAAACAAATGGTACATTAAATGCCTTTAATAAGTGCCTAAAATTTCCGCCAAATAATGTACATTATTCCAAACCCATGGGTGAATATTGTTAATCCATGTAACACGTTATGTTATCTCTATTTTTTAATCAAAAATTAATTAACATTAATTTTACAGTTATCGCAGTTTTCATTGCAATGGGAATCGTGGGAACAATCAGTATATTAATGACTCTTTATTTCAGGAGAAAACGTCAACAAGAAAAATTTCTCTATCGGTAATAATTAAAAAAAAAAAAAACAAAAAAAACTTCTACATCCTATGATTTCTAATGATCTATTCATTTTTACTTATTTTCTATTTTTATTTCTCACCACAGTTTCCATTCGCGTAATAACTATCGTCATCATTATGAAGAACCTGCATATAAATGATTCATGCAAGTGAATTAGCTTTTTAAATAAAATAAAAAATACATAGAAATTAGTTCTTGTAGTGCTTTCAACAAATAATTCATCACAGATTTTATAATTATATTTTTACATTTCATCTTCTTTCTTATTAGTTTTCAATATATGATTGATTAATTATTGATTATAAATTTAAATAATAAACTAAATGACTTGTGAATATGTAAATAAAAATAAAACAATATGAGGATTTGAGATTAATCAACTTTCAGAAGAATACTAGATGAAGCTAAAATGGAGCAATTGTGGGACGAGCATCAGGATGTAGAACATATGTGGCGTTGAAGTGGTAATCAGGATGAAAGTAGTGAAATATGAGAGATGATTAACAAAAAAAAGCCTATTTGATGTAAAGTAACATTTTTCTCTTCAATATTACGTAATTTGACACGTATATTCTCCACAATTTTTGCTCATGTATTATTTGTACCTGTGATCTTTATACGTAAAATTAATGCGCTGTGAGAAAAAAAAAAGTTCAATATATTAATAATAATCTTAACATGTTAGAAAAAGCATGATACGTTTATTTGTACTTTGTTGCAAAAATTTTGAATTTTTATCATAATGTAGAACATAATAAATTATTAATCTTAAAATTGAGAAAAAAATAATACACAATAGATAAATGTTGTAATAATTTAATTAACAATTGGTTTTTTTTTTTTTTTTTCTTCAAGAAATAAAAATATTAATGTACATAGAAATTTTTCATTTAGATAATTTCAAACTTTCATAAACTTTATTACACTTCAGTTGCGTTGAAAAATCTGTCATAAATGTAACTATATGAGAATCCTTGTCCTTATGTTTTCCACTTTCGTGAACAATAATTAATGTCATTCTTGGATCAATATTACACATTGCATATGTGCATGAATCTTTTATACTTTTAATGTATATTATTTTATCCATGTTTATTAGTTCTCCAGCACGTTCTTTAATTCCTTGTCTGATATTATTCCAATGAATTGATGGCTTTTGAGCGAATATCTGTAAAATTTCAACAAAAATAAAATTTCAATTAAAAAAAAAAAAAATATTGATAAATATTTCATCAGCGTCGCAAAACTTACACCTGGACAACAAACGACTACGGGAAACTCTTCATAAATGTCTTGTTCTCTATCTGGATGTCTGTATCCAGGACCAAAATCTTCTGCACCGCGAGCATCAAACATAATCAAAATACCCAGAAGATCCCATTTCTTTTGAAAAGTTTGTATCCTGCAATAACAATTGACATCGTATTTCTTTGAAATATAAATTTTATTCCGTCATGAGAAAAAAAAAAAGTATATTCTCGAGCTTCTTCCGTTACCTGTGATAATAATCAAGATTTTGTTTACTCATGATGTTTCTCATTTCACCTGGACTTGCTTGTTGACTTAATGTAGTATGAAAATATAATGAACACTTAGCTAATGTCGCGCTCCGCCATTTTATGAGCCATTGATACAATGCCGGTTGTTGATTTGCTTTAAGAAATGTTGCGCTAAATCCGAGTTTCCACGACTGTAAATACATATAAAAATAAATATTAACAATTTCATATAATTATCAAATAAATAAAAAAATTGCAAGAAAAAAAAAAACTTTAAGAATATTTACTTCTTTACTTTGTAATGTTCTTTCCCATGCAGACATTCGAGCTTGTGCTCCATAAAGTGCCATTAATGTTGACAAAAATCTCCAATTTTGTAATTCAACCTGGGCTGTTGTCAACTGTACTAATATTTCACATTCTAATCTGTGGAGTACATATATTTATACATAAATAATTGCTCAATATTGCATAAATGATTAGTATTATTATTTTTTCTTCTCTATTGTCTCACGTTAACGCAGCTTTAATTGCTGTCAATGCTAGATGTGAACATGACAATGAATGTGTTTTGACAGTTGCCTCAATAAATTGTAACAACTCTTGATGCTTCATAACCTTGTTCCCAATGCTCATATGATACATTTTTTCATAGCTAAAATAAAAAAAACAAATAAATTCAAAAAGTAATTATTTTCATACATGAAGAGTATTCACAATTTTTGATAATCATTCTGTCTTTTAAAATTAAACTCACAAATCTATTAATTGAAGTCTCGCTGTGATAAAGTCACATAACTGATAAGAAACCTCAGCAACAGTAGCTCCAATTGAATTCGTTCCTCTTGTCATTTCTTCAACTCTTCTAAGATCACTTTTAAGTGTTTCATAAATTGTTTTTAATGAATTCTAAAATATAAAAATAAAATAAATAATCTTTTTTTTTTCTCCATGTAAATTTTATCAATAAATAGATTTTGAATACATCTTTTCGGAGAAATCCTTTGTTTTTTGTATGAAGAAAACCCAAATCTGCATATATACGTTCTGCCAGCACAATTTGTGGCAGATGCATCAGTAGCATCCCCCATGGTCCCATTTGTGTTGTACGACATGATTCTCGTTCTCTTTCCTAATATATATTATTACATTTAATATCATGAACAAAAAAAAAAATTATTTAACAATAATCTCAGTGATACTCACAATAGATTCTTTTGCTTTGTCAAAACATAATTGTGTTACTTGAGTAAAAAATGTATTTAAAAATTCTTCTTCATGATCCATTTTACTAAGTGTTTATATACATCAAATAAAATTGATAATTTTTCAATCATATGCTGTGATTTTCATAATTCAATTATACGCAGTGACTTTTTATTGTTTATATATGTATCACGTAACATCTTACAATATAAAATATAATTTGTACGTGCTAACTTTAATGAGAGAGAAAAAAAAATACTGAAGGCGAATCTCCACGGATAACATGAATTTACCATCTATGTATTTTTTCTGCGACTAAATATATCAGTCAACATTGAATCACTTAGTATTATTTGATTATGAGTTTTATTTTTTATCTATTATTTATGAATCATGACAGTTGGATTATATAAGTTAAGATATAAAATATTGGAATTTAATTTTACTATTATTTTATTATACACCGGCATACATGGTAAATCATACACACTTTTGTGTACAAATAATTAATAAATAATAATCATATAAATTGTTAATTATTTAAAAAAAAAACAGTAAAAACACATTCATAAATCATAAAATTGTATTAATCAATAAAATATGTCCAAGAGCATCATCGTTGTTGGATCATGCATGATAGATTTTACTAGGTGAATTATAATATTCATATGCAAACATAACCATCTAATTATATAAACATAAGTAATTAATAACAATTATTATTGACATCATGCATTTCATTTTTTTGTTAAATTATTTTTCAGTTATGTATCACGTTTACCCAAACCCGGTGAAACATTGACAGGAACAGCATTTAAAAGAACAGTCGGTGGCAAAGGTGCTAACCAATGTGTGTCTGCAGCAAAACTTGGTGCATCAACTACTCTCGTAGCTTCTGTAAAATAATTCATGAACTAATCAAGTACTCAGATTTGTCATTGTTATTTATATAAAATATTTTTTTTGTTTAGTTAGGATCTGATATATTTGGTAAAGAGTACTTAGAAATATTAAAATCACTGAATGTTGATACTACATATGTAAAATTGAAAAATGATGTAAGCAGTGGTATTGCTCAAATTACGGTAGCTGAAAATGGTAATAATAACAACTAATACTTTAACATTGTTAAACTAATTCAATATTATTTGATAGTATTTGTATTATATATACTCAATATATTTCAGGTGAAAATAGTATTGTAATTATTTTGGGTGCAAATGGATTATTATCCTCAGATGATGTCAATGATGCTCGTGATGCAATTCAAAATGCCTCTGTTCTTTTAGCACAATTTGAAACTCCTCTAGATACTACACTTCAAGCACTTAAACTTCACAAGAATCACGGTAAACTTATTAAAAATCTTGTGTACTTACATATACGTTGCTGAGAATTTAATTTAATTTTATAATTTTTGGATTCAGGTATATCAATTGTAAATGGAGCACCGGCTGTGGCCAATGTGAATTTGGACATTCTTAAAAATTGCGATATATTTTGCGTGAATGAGACGGAAGTACGTTTTTAATAGTTCAAATGAAATTATTCACAGACAAATAATTATTCTAACAATACGAATTTTTGTTTTAATAGGCAGAAATTATGACTGGAATTGAGCCATTGACATTGGTTAATGGACAAAAAGCTTTGAATAAACTTTTTGAATTAGGCTGCAATATTGTAATTATTACACTTGGAAGTGTCGGTGCAATTTTCGCCAATCGAACCAATCCAACAATGGTACATGTTCCAGTTAAAAGTGTTATACCTGTAGATACAACTGTAAGTTGAAAGAAAAAAAAAAAAATCCAATATAATATTGTATAATATCAATTTATTGAGAATTTAATTTAGGGTGCTGGTGATGCATTTTTGGGTGCTCTGGCATATTTTATTGTTTATCACGAGAATTTAATTCTAGAAGAACAAATTTCACGAGCCTGTGAAGTTGCTACACAGAGCGTTTTAAAAATTGGAACTCAATCGAGTTTCCCATTAAAAAAAGAACTTTCTAGTGAAATATTTTTGTGAAAATTAATAACACTGTAAGTAAATAGTTATTCTCATTGTTTGCAAAAATTTTGTTAATTACAATAGGCAATAAACTTAATAAACAATTTTTTAAAAGTACTATTTTTTCTTCAATATTTTTTCTTTTCTCTTCTTTACATGTTTTTTTATTTTTGTCATTCGTTTTTCTTTTTGTTGTTCTTTAACAGCTTTTTTCCTTGCCTAAAATCAAAGAATTGGGATTAGAATATTTAAAAATAATGTTGACATTGTAATATATATAGTGAATAAAATTTTACCTTTTTATCTTGCGTTGTTTCATTTTTTGGTCGAGCAGAATTGACAAATTTCGATTCCTCTTCGGAGTTTTCATCGCTATTAGAATTTGTATCTTCATTTTCAGAATTTACATCACTATCTGAATTATCTGACACTTTATCATTGAATTGTTTATCCTTTTCCATAAGAATTTCTGGTTGTTGTGCAGTTTTAAGGTCATTTCGCAATCCAACTAATGTTTTGTAAATTAAATCCTCTTTACCAGCTTTTGCTAAATTAATATCGCGTTCAATATCAATAACTTGAGCTAAATTTTGTGGAATATAAGCTTGCTTAAAAACTTGTTCATCAATCTCTTTTGCTGGATCATTCATATCATCGCGCATTAATGCCTTCTCAGATACTGCATCCAAATAAGCATCCATATTTTCTTCAGTGACGGTAGGATCAG
Source organism: Dinocampus coccinellae (assembly GCA_963920625.1). NCBI lineage: Eukaryota > Metazoa > Arthropoda > Insecta > Hymenoptera > Braconidae > Dinocampus > Dinocampus coccinellae. Next base: position 18,069,983 of record OY987184.1, read on the forward strand.
TAATAAAATCAAAAAGTTCTTTAACAGTCATCACAGCAACTTGATTTTTGCGAAAGAATTCAGTGATGTTGGTACAATCTTTTCGTAAAAATTCAAATGCCATTGGATGATCGTGTTCAACTGCTTGTGACACATCGATAACAACAATCGAATCATTGTGATAAAGCAAATTGTATTCACTCAAATCAGCGTGTACGAGTCGGGATTTATTATACAACATCCACATTATTTCCACACATTCTCTGTACAATTGTCTTGGCTTTGATGATGATAATACAACATCTTTGAGTTTGGGCGCAGGCCAACCATTATCACCAATGAACTCCATTAAAAGAACGTGACTCCGAAGAGAAATTGGTTTTGGTGCACACACACCAGCCTGACTTAAACGTAATAAATTTCGCATTTCTTTTTCGGCCCACGTTCGCACCATTTTTCTAGGATTATGACGGCAATATCCATGACGAAATCTAAATTCACCGGAGACATATTTATCACGATCTTTGAATTGTAATATTGACGTTTTATAAATTTTAATTGCAAACTCAATGCCAGTTTTCGAAATAGCATGATAAACATTGGCTTCTTTTCCAGTTGATATACATCCATTAATTTCAAGAATAATACCTTGATTTAACATTTTAAATAGAATCATTCGTGTTCTTGGATCCATAACTTGTTCAACTGTAGCACGATCATGTTTATCTTTTGTTCGTATACGTTGATTATCAACGCGTTTATTTGTTTCAATAAGAACATTGGCTGCGCCATGTGGTAATAAAGGACCTTCATATTTTTCTACATTGATTTTATTTGAATATCGACGAAAGAGTTTATCGGATGGTTGATAGTTTGTAATTTTATTTGAAGCTACCTGGGCATTTTTATTTTGAATATTGAGATTTTTCAAGCGACTTTTTTGTCCAGTTGCATTCTCCTCAAAATCCCAGTCTTCATCACTTGAATATGGATATACATCATCGTCTTCGTCATCGTCCAAGTTTAAATTATCTACATCAGGTGCTATATCTTGAGCACACGAGGATTCATATTGAGATTCGAAATTACTTCTGAAAACAAAAGAAATATCATATTCATAGATACCTCAATGATTTTTGAATAATCAATCATAACTTAAAAATATTATGAGAAAAATTGGATCAACATACTTCATATTATCCTTTTCTGATGTAGTGCGGAAGACAACCTCTAAAATAAAACTGCGGTGCGCTCCCTCTCGAAAAACAACGAGAAATCACTGAGTGTACCTTGTCATTCAAAATTATAATTTCAAGTCGCCACATTGCTGAATAACTTATAAAATAATAAGGCGCGCACATTTCAAAATTCAAATAATTTATAATTAATACCGCCAGGTATTAGATATAATAAAAAGAAAAAAAAAATTATTTAAAGGGAAATGCTGCTAAAAATATAATATTGAAACAAATTTGAAATAGTTTATTGTCTCTGAAAACATTTAATGAAAAATTGAAAAAAAATTTATCTGCTTATAATATGTATGTTGTGTTAAAAATAACGCCGTATTAATAATTCACACAAATATCTGAAATCAAGTAACATCATCAAGTTTGAACTTGTAGGATTGCAAACAATTAATTTTTTCTCGATACTGATTCTAAAGTATAGCATAAAGATCAATTACATTATATAATTCACATATCATTTTACACATAATAGTACAATTGAATATTTTTGATTTCAAATATTTTTACGAGTATAAGTAGATGACACTAAAAATACGACGCGGCGTAGAGGTTGTGTTAAATCTAATGTTGAATAAAGTGATCCAGTTTCAAGCGCAATAAAAAATGAATCGTGATAGATAAGTATAACATCATCGTGATTTGTTATCACTTTGCCAGTGTACCCATTGGATCCCAGGCTGGTAGCATAATCGGTTCTTGATCAAATACAGCAAGAATATCGTCTGGCACAAGTTTCTTATCAACTACGATCTCAAAAACAAATTCGTTAAACCAATCGGATGTCATGACATGATAACCCTTATCTCCACGTTCTTCACCCCATGAATTCTCCACACGTAATTTTACGACTTTAGAATTTTTCTGCAAATAAAATGCCAAATAAAAAATTCAATTTTGAAAAAAAATGAATAGTAAAAATTGGAATATTGAAACGTACGTCAAATGAATATCCTGTGAAAACCATTGCATGTGTCATGCAAGATTCTCCATAAATAAGACGATCAGCTTTATTCAAACCCAATTGAACATCGGTGCCAAACATGCTTTCAATATCTTGGGCTTTTAAATCATGCAAACCGAGTTTTGATGCAAATCGTTTTGAAACTTCACACCCAAACCATACCGGTTGCTGGTCCTTTAGGCTTTCATGGACAAGTTTCAATAATACTTCAACTGGCTGATTATTATACAATACTTTTCGACCGCCAACAACATTTCCCAAACACTCAACAGTGTAGAGCTTGTTAAATGGATGTGATGGTCTGGGATCAGTCACCAAACAAACTTTTTCATCAACATCAAAACACGGTTTTACGTGTGTTTTGTAAAAATCCAAGGGTGTTATGGGTCCAATGTATTCATAATGAGTTTTGCTCTTATAAAACTCCCATACTATTGTTTCAGGTGGTATACCTACGCAAATACCGACAATTCGATATATTATCGTCATTTGTTTCAAAATTTTTTTTTGAATTTCTTCATCTGATTCATTATCGTCAATCATTTGTCGCAATATTTTCGTAAATTCGCGCAATTTACTCGTTAGTAGAGCATTCATACGCGATGTACTTTCTGTTGTCCACGATTCTGGAAAACATGACTTCGGAACTACACCATAGCGGTTAATTAAATTGCAAATCATGTCCCATTGTCCACCATCGTTAATTGGATCACGCAGAAGAAATGATATCAAACGGTCTTCTACTTTCTCACCAAGTGCCGCAGTTTTTACGATATTTTGTAAGAAATAATTGCATCGTTCGATCTACAATGAAAACAAATATGAATTGTAATTAGTTATTATTATTATTTTTTCTTTCGATACCGAAAGTATTTCACACAAATTCTTCTTAGTTTTATATTGTATACTATCAACATTTTCGACAAATATCAATATTAGATAGATCCAGAATCAGAGATTCACAAATTTAATGATTGTTTTTACTGAACGATACTGCAATTAAATTGTATCAAACAAAAAATAATTAATTTTATTAATTGCATCGTGCAGTAGAACTTGATTACTTAACGAATTACTCACTTTGTCCCAGAAAAATAGATATGCCTGACTGAATTCAAAATCTTCAAGCATAAATTGTCGCATAAATGGAATTCTCATCACATTCAATGTAGCAAAAATCCAACATCGTCCAGAATTCTTTTGATTTGTCATTGGTTTAACATCAGGTATTTTATGTTCGAATATATGATTGGTTTCAGAAGTAGCTTGGCGTGAAATACAAGCTTCCAATGGATTATTTTTCGTACAAATATTTTGAGCCAATACATTTTTTTTATCGGCATAAAATTCTTTGCGAAATTCATCTAAAACTGCTTGTGACAAGGCACCATTAGCTGAAAAATATTTATTTATTTTAAATAATATTTGATATCAATCATGTATAGGATTTTTTTTTTTTTTTTTAATAACTTGATATATAAAAAAAAATTAATTTTTAAATTGCTTCTCAATCCTATTAACACGTATTGCATTACCATAATAATGAATTTATTGTACCCAAGTATTTCAAACAAAGAGATCCATCTGTTGCCATGCAAGATCTCAAGAATTCATGAAGTGTAATAAAATATTAAATCAATTGAATCACAATTTAAAATAGATTGACTAAATAAATTGTAAATATTAATACTCACGTTCAGCCATTGTAATGACAATTAAATGATGCAAAAGATGAACACAAACAGTGAATACTAAATATCCTGTGTATAATCACGATACAATTGTACGTGTGAAATGCTCGTTTCGCTTTGTATTCGTGATCACAAAACCAAATGGACGAAGCCGTTCAATAAAATGTACATATATGCATATGTATATTCACATTCAAGTATACACATATATTTATGAATTTTGAATTTTGTATACAATATAGAGCGGGTCAATCTTTAAAAATTTACGCGGGATTTTTGAATAAAAAAATATATTGACACACTGAACACACTCAGTCGAATTACCCTCCTGCCAATCTTCATAATTAATTCATGTAGCAAAAATAATGTTGGACAGATTGTGCTGAAATGATTATACATCTTAATAAGGTGATATCGAAAATAAGTCAGTATTTTTTATTAATTATTAATCTGATAAGAGCGCAAACTCACTCATCCAACCGGATACGAAAATTATTTGTTTGAATGTTCGTGGATGCAATAATGCGCCATCTAATCTCAAGAAATACTATATTTTCTGAATGCAGAGGGCTTAACAGATGAATTCTTCAAACCATAAATTGTTGTTGTTTTTTTTCATATTGTTGATGGCGATAAAAAAGTTATTCATATAATAACACACCCACGTGTGCTCAATTGTTTTAAGGTTTTAAGTTATAAATGATTTCTTTTTGTTTTTATTTTTGTATATTGAGAGCGAAATATCGATTGTAACATATGATAAGTTAGTGTTAATGAGGTATTCAATTTTTAAAGTCTTGCTTACACTATTTTTAAATAAAATTTTTACAAAACATTGATTACGACATATTGTATAGGTTATCAGACAATATATTGTGAAGAAAAAAAAGATATAAAAGTTTCATTTGATATTGGGATAGTGTTCAACATAAAACCCAAATCACTAATACTGTAAAAATGGTGTGTATTCTAAATTTATACTAAATTTCATATTTTATTGATATAAATATTATTTATTCATGTGTATGTTTATTTTATTAGTCTTCAACGATAAGAAGAGAACTGGCCAAGCAGAAAAAATTGCTTCATCCAAACAGTAGAAAAGTTTTCGCAATAGCGAAAAAAAGTAAAAAGTGAATAATTTTGCTTATATAATTGACAAGAAAAAATTTTTTAAATTATTTTTTTTTTTCATTTCGTAATATTTTTCTTTTTTTAAATAGGGCTATTACAAGAGAACAAACAAAACAAACTGGAATGGTCAAGCAAAATTTAATTCGTGAAAAAATGTTGTGGATGATAGAACACATGGTACCAAATATTTGTCCTTATACACCTCAATTGACTGCTGAATTACTCGAAAAGTAGGTAAGATCTTTTTTGTTTTTTATTTTTTTTTCAAGATTTAAAAAACTTTATAACATAAATAATTATTTTTTTAGATACATTTCAAGACATGATGAGGAACTTCAATGGATTGATGAAAAAAATAAACTCCCAGGCAGAAAAAATCGGAGTCACGCGAGTCGCAACGATATATTACGTATGAATAAAGAGAGAGAACTTGATGACTACAATGGCTGTGGAATAGGTATATATATGTTTATTTAAAAATATTTTTTTGTTTTTTTTTTTTTTCATATTAAATTGTTTTTGCGGGTTTTAGTTTAATTTCACTTATGAGCACGTGTTGGTTTCGCTATTTCAGAAATACCCAACATCTTGAATTCCACTCAGTGCGAAATGTTGCGCAAATGGGACGGGGACGTGCGTTATTTGCCAAACTTTGTATTTCGTCGTTTTGGTAAGAGGCACGTGGACGAGCTTACAGCGGTGCAACAGAAAAATTTAAAATCTGAAAAGTCATCCAAACAGAAAGTGACAAATATTTCTTCAACAATCGAAAATGAAGTGGAATTATATGATGAACCAAACGACAAAGAGACATGTACAGAAAATACTTTGAAAATGGATACAAAATAAATATTGAGAAAAAAAAAAAAAACTAGTCTCACGATTGAATATAATTTTTTCTTGCTTAATGAATCTGAATTTTATATTAGCTTTATTTTTAAATAATTTAAAAAAATATATAAATCCAATTATTTGTGGCTGAAGAAAAATAAGGTAAAAAAGATGTGAAATAACCTGGCGACATCGATTTTATTTTTTTATTTTTCTTTGAACTCTCGAAACAAAAAAAAAAAACTGATGAAATATGTGGATGGTGGTAATAATGATTATGTCGATTATGATGGAAGACGAGGCAATGTGTTCGGTACTACTTGGTGAAACTCATCATGTATTCAAAAGAAATCCGAAATATCGTTACTGCGAAGCCGATCATGAAGGGAAAGGGGGATATATAATGGTACGGCCACACAGTCAGTCGTTATTTATTATTCTTGAACGAATAAACATGAAGGGGGCGAGTGAAAGAAGAAGCCGCGGGCTAAACATACGCCGTACGTTCTACTGACCCGGATCCCCGAATCATGATTTTACGATGAGCATTCCTTCTGTCATCTCTCTTATAACCGCATTCTTTACGTTTTCCCTTTTACGATGCACACTGGAAAATAGGTTTTTATTATTTATTATTAATTTTTTTTTTTTTTTTTTCAATATTGATGATAGTGAAGATTCTTTCAACTTCATAAATATAATTGGAATTCAATAACATATTGAATTTTAGTCGAGAAAAAAAAGAAAACTTTTTTTTTTTTTTTTTTTTCAAGTGTACAATTTTTGTTTATATTTCTATCATTATCCCAAAGGTTAACGACGAAATGGAGGGCGCAATAATAGCAGTGTAATGACCTATCAATAACGTCCTGCTCGTGGAAGAATTTCGCCGAGGTATAAGATGAAGACGAGAAGTGCGGACAAGTGAGGCAAGAGCAGGAGGGGAAAATCACGTAGCAAATAGTGAAAGTTAGCGAGGCTGTACTAAGAGAGTCTCTCGTGTACTCGTGTCTCTTGACTTAAAACCTGCCTTATTATATATACCTATGGGATTTACAAACACATCATCCAACGCCGTTCACATCCCACATTTATCGTCATATTCACGAGCTCAAGGAACATTGCTCTCTTGCTACTTTAACCGTAATAATTTGTCTTGCGTGAGCGCGTTACGTGAATTTTACTCATGCATTGTCACATGATAATGAGCGTAAAAGGGGCAAAAGTCATGTATACATATACAAGTGTATCTTTTGTGAAAATAAAAATAAATAAAGGCGAAAGAATATAATGTAATAATAAAATTATCAACAAACGTCGCGTGCTTGCAATGAACTGAAATATATTTTCATGTTGAACATATATTTGATAGGTCATTTGATGTACTCTCGCACGATTGCAATTATATTACCCACCGAACCTCAAAGAATTAAAATGAAAGAGAGAGAATTTCTTCTGCTGCGCCAACCTTGCGGTTTCAATAATTCACAATGAATACTTATGCCAAGTTTTGTGGGCATGAGCATAAGAGTTTATTCATATATTCCGTAGCTATTGCGCTCTCCAGGGATCATTGGCTTCTATAAGATTATAGTGTTATTTTGTGTGATTTAAATGATGACATGGTAGAAAATGTGGGAGAGAAATATATGTAGAGAAATAGGCATTGCAATTAGACCGACTCGAATGTGTTTGGTTCTTATAAAATGATTATGATGATGATGATGATGTCTTGACGCCAATTGTCAAGATGGATTAAATTTATTCATACTCTGGTGTGTGTCATGATGAGTAAAACGCCAACATCTTATATATTGCTCAATGTTTGTAATCTCATATGAAAGAAAATATGTGTTACCTGAGTGATATTAAATTATTCATTGAATTAAAGATGAATCAAAAATTTTAATTTCACCAAACAACTGCGAAATTTGCTGAGTAAAAACAGACAAAAAATAAATACGCAGATTTTTTTTTATTTGTATTATGATGCTGTAAATGTCTATATCACGTATATAAACATAAAGTTTATTATACGATGTGGTGTGTTTTTACTTACAACAACTGCCCGTGGTCAACGTTCCATGAACATTATAATAGACTTGGGTTATTGTGGGTTTATAATAAAAAAATTAATAATAATAATAATAATAATAATAATAATAATAATGATAATAAAGAGAAGAAAAAATTAATTTATCTAAAATATAACAAAGCACTCAAACAAAGGAGAAATTTTCTGATTATTTAGATTAATTTAATGGAAATATTATAAGTCATACAACAATTTATTTTTGTTTGAGATAAAAAATTCCACTTATATCAAAATAGGAAGAAAGTGGCTGCATGAGCTAGAGTGGATGACTGTAAGATATAAGAGTGTCGGATGTAAAAATTTGAAACATAACATTAGTACACAAGCTATTCATGTATATATCACAATTATGCACTTTTAGTTATTGTATATAATAAAAAAAAAAAAACAACTTTTAGATGTAAGTGTTTGATGGAAAAATACCGGAAACCCACAGCTATTACGATTACATGTCATCTTAAGTATCATAAAATTTTATAAATTCACTTGCATTTATTTTTTTTTTATTGTAAACTTGAAGGATGAAATTTTACTTTCATCGAATAACGTAACCGCTGTATTATTTAACTATGAAAAATTTATTAACGTAATCATCACCATCATCATCTTCATATACACAATCATAAAAATAAAAATAATTATAAATATTGAAATTGATAGTGGAAATTTATGCGAAAAACTTGCGTGAAATTGTAAAAGTTGATTCTTCTAAATTGGATAGATTGGATAGAAAAAATACATTAGAAAAAAAAAATAGTCTTGGATGATTACACCGTGGGTTAGAAAGTGCACAGTAGCCAGATATGTAGTGCACTAATGACATTATGTGGAGACCTAATGTTGTATCCATTTTGACGATGAAAAACATTTTTATTTTTTATTTTTATTTTTTTTTTTTTTTTCTTTTTCCCCTATCTCTTTTCTAATAACTTAAAATGCAATATGTGTGCGTCTAGTTTACAATGTTTAATTAGGTCAGACGGTGAATGTTTCAAGGCAACAGCTCAAGTCCCAGGAAATTAATCGAGGGAATGATGGGAACGGGGGGTAAAGTGTGAGAGGATCATGCTGATCATGGTGATGCTGATCATCATGATGAAGAAAAATAAGATAAAAATGAAGAAAAGTTGCAACAGCAATAGTCACGCGAATATCTTCTTGTTCATTCATCTATATATATATATATATATATATATATATATATATATATATATATATATAAAATGGTCAAATGGGAGGAACGTTGAGGAGTGTCAAGCACCACCTCTTCCTTGTCTTCAAATGTAGGTCCTCGCGGGTCGCTCCCACCTGCGTGTGTTCACGTTTCGCCAAGACATCGCTTCAGTGTGATCGTACACCTGACTCGTTTCGACTCATCTGTCGCAGTATTTCTTTTCTTTTTTTTTTTTCTTCTTCTTCTTCTTCTTTCAATTAATTTTTCTCTACACTTCATTCAATTGGAGAGCTTTATAAGCTTCAATGTATTTTACATTTCTCCAAATTGATTGTTATACTCAATTTATTCCTGAAAATAATTAATAAATATAAATAAATTATAAATATAATTATTATAATAATAAATAATGTATTTAAAAATATATCACTGTAGATATGTATGTATGTAATATGTAAATATGATTATGAGCTTGGGTGAATAATTTTGTTAATTTCCATTAAATCCTCAGATTGTAGAAGAATTTTGACTTGATAATATTTGTACACACAGGCATTTTGTTTATATAAAATTAAATAAACATACACGTGTATGACCACGAGACAGTTTAAAAGCTCTCACACATTAGATTGTACACAGACATTTATACATATAAGAGAAATACGGTACTTGAAGTAGTTCTATACTCAAGAATCAACCCATACCTACCTCACGCGACTCTGTCCAACTCTTTACTCTTCACTCTTCACTTCTCTCGTATATTTGTATATACATTTCCATTCTGTTTAATGGTAAAGTTGTCAAGTGAGAAAGAGAAAGATGAAATAAGTTTGTTGAGAGAGGGAGATGAACGTAACGAAGCCACCATGGGGTATACCTTTCTCCGGTTGCCGCTCAGTGCGATTCCTGGTCGTCGCAAACAAGTCAGTCCTCACCGGGACACAGACTAAGCAACTTATATGAGTGGAAATAAGAGGAAATCGAATCGGAAAAAATATATAATATAATAATTTAATAAATAAAAGAAAAAGCTGGAAATTTCAAATTTTATTTCTGGTAAATTATTCATTTCATCATATTTATGTATAAAAAAAAAAAACAAAAATTATCATAAATAACGAGGGTGTGTGCATCGTGATAGATTGAGAGTGTTGTCAATGTGGGAAACGAAAAATCATTAATTATTTTTATAATTTTTTTTTTTTTTTTTTTTTTTTTTTCGTCTTAATTAAAATTTTGATGGAAAATAAATTTTTTGAAATAATTATTTCTCAGTAATCAACATTTGTACGAGTGATTTTTTTGTTTTTTTGTTTTTTTGTTTTTTTTTTTTTTTTTTTTAAGGGGGAGGAAGGAATTTATATTTTAATTTTGAACGTGAGTGTTGAAAACGTGAAGGATAACAAATATATCAAGAAAAAGGAGTAGAGAAAAAAAAAACTCGCGAAGAGACAGAGATCAGGTGTAATGGGTTGTGGGATGCGACCACCAGGTCGTAAACCTGGTGGATTTTATAATTTGCTTTTTGTCGTTGGATTTCTACTTTTTGGTCCAATATCTACAGTCACAACACACGGTAAGTCTCAACTGAATAAAAAATAATAATAATAATAAAATAGAGAGTGGGGTGAGGTGGATAAATAATATTAAAAAAAAAAAAAAAAAAAAAAAAACATTTCGTCACACACGTTACGCTATAAAATACTCACGCATTCAGAAAAAAAAATTTTATAACAATAATACGAATGATAAATGTCAAAAAAATATATAATATATATTTATAAAAAACTTATCCTTCAAGCGGATTTGCCGCGGGAGTGATTAGCATACGCGAGAGAATGCATGCAATAGTGTTGGACAAGAAATAAAATTTGAAAAAAAAAAAAAAAAAAAAATGATAATGTTAAAGAACGGGAATGAATAAAGGTGGGAGGGCAGTTAACAGGAAGAGAGAGAAAGAGAAATAGAAGTAAAGTCACTTTCGATCGTGGCAGCTGTTCCTTCTGCGACATAATAAAAAACCATAGCGTTATCATGGTGTGAAAAGTAATATTTGTCTCGCTGTCTCTAATACCAATGGAACCTCGACTAAATGACTTCCTGCGATTGTTTCAACGAGGTCCAAGAGACACAAATCGGTATTTTCTTCACAACAAAATTGATATGGGAATGAAACAAATTATAAAGATATGAATGTGATAATTCAATAATAATGTGAATTTAAAATACAGTTGAACTGTCATAAAATTTTTGTCTGTAAAAAAAAAACAGAAAAAAAAGAAAAAAGCTATTAATAAACATAGTAAACTTTTTTTTTTCTATCTTGTCAGATAATTTTTAATTGATGGCCACACACAAACGTAATTTATCAATGTGGGGGCGCGAATAAATGAAAAAAATAGATAAAAAAAGAAAGAAAAAAAAAAAAAAAACAACAACAACAACAACAAAAAGACATTTGTCTCTGGCGCGACAGTTGGCCTTGCTAGGAGCGTGTTGCCCAGTTTATACGAGACCATGCATATATTGGTGATAGAATCCTTTACATTCACTCTGGTGGAATATCACAAATGAATATAATGTTATCCACCTCCATGAGAGATACAAGATAGAATACGTGAAAGAATAAAATAGAAATGAAAAATAAAAATGAATGAAAATACAAACGACATTGCATCCTATCACCGATCAAATCTCTGAATTATTTCAACATCTTGATTCATTTTGTCCTCGAACTTGAAAGTCTCAATAAAAATAAGTTTTTTCGTCAGCATTTATCTGACCCTCTTGCCCTTTTTTTTTTTTTTTTTTTTTTTTTATCCATCAACTCACAAAATTTATCACCAGATATGTCCACATTGTTTTATCCAATTATTTTTATATTTATTGAATCAATTATTTTCCTACACATACAAAGAATATTGATGATATTTAAACAAAATATAATACTCAATATTAATTTTAGATAAGTATAATAATAATAATAAAATAATAAAAATCACCTGTTTATATTATTTATATGAGAATAAATAATTTAAACGTATGGTGTGTACATAATAACATAGTGAATATGTCGCACATCAACATCTGCATTAATAGCGTGGAGAACGCATTCACTTTTACGTGTACGTATGTATCAAGTGGAATTCCAGGAGCGTTTGTCGATTACGACAAACTTAAAAGTACATAAAGATATAATATAATATAATATCCAATGTTGCTTTTCTTTGATTGGCAAGTGACATTCTACAAGCTGGGCCACTCCTGTGCGTATATCCAATTTATTTATTTTCCCTTCTACTTTTATAAATTTTTTTTTTTTTTTTTTTTTCATCTTTACTTCTTATTTGGTCAGTTTCACCTGATATTATGTTCTTCAAGGTCCTCACGCACATACGCACGGCCACACAAACGTTTTATGATACACACGTACGTTTCTCCATCGGGGAAAGTCTCGTCGATTATGCGCCAAAACGATCGGCCGTGAAAGTATAAATATAAAACTCGATTAACTCCTCTGATCGCTATTTTGTCTTGCGAAAGCAATGGAAAATTATATGTAATAATATTTGGTACTCACATCAATCATAACAACCTGTAAAAATTAAAATAAAATATCAATATGAGCACACTATGTGGAATTTGTCATTTTTTTTTTTTTTTTTTTTCAATATTTCAAAATACTTTCAACACTACCTACCATTCAAATACACATACTCAATACATCTAAAAATCTATAGAACTTCAGATTTTATTAATTATATATCCCATAGCAACTTGTAGAATTGACATATATGGAAAAAAAAAAAAAAAAAAAAAATGTAACTAAATGCTTTTAAACGTGTAATCGTAGACATATTTTTTTCCTTTTCATTGGACCACGCACGATGAGGTAATAAGTAGCTGTGTACAAGCACTTGCGAGCAATGGACCACAGATATGGCAAATACTCCGTGGGTAGTTTATAGTCATTCTCCTTTATACGTATATACTCAAAACATCTCATCCTCAGTCATTTTTCAAATTTAACTACATCATTTATTAACTGTCATCTTTATCTTCCTTCAACTGTACAGTAAAATTCTTCAATTTTATATCAACATATTACAATTAATTCAATAATATTAATTGAAATATTATTCATTCAATTTTTTTTACTTAATGACAAAATTATTAGTGAATTGATATTATGTGTTTGCACATGTGGATGGGTCATTGTTCCGTTTACTCGAGCGTAATATCACGCCTCTTGATTCTAACAAAAATCATCGAGCATGTCACAGTTGGTCACTGATAATTATGTGAGTTCCTACCACCAAGAATAAACATGAAATACTGAAATATATATATATCAAAGTGATAAGAGGATATAAATAAAATTTGATGTACAAATCATTGTTTCTCTCAGTATACCGTGGCAAATAAACCAAAATAATGCAAAAAAAAAAAAAAATAATAAAAAAAAACAAACAAAAAATGAACAAGTGTCAAGTCAAATAATGCACTTTATCGTTTACATTTCAATGATTGTATGTACCAATTCACATAATATTATGTAACTGTGTTGAATACATGAGAAATGGATAAAAATAAGAGAAAAAAAAAAAATTTATAATAATAATCAATAAGGGACAAGTTTGGCCCGGTTTTGAATCCTGGGGACAAGGTGGGTTACCGTCGCGATTACGTGACTCGCACACTCGGCAACAGCCAAAGAAGAAAATAAGTAAATACGAAGTAAAAAAAAAATATATATTATAATAATAAAAATAATAATAATGAAGAAAAGAGGGGAAACGAGAGACATACTCGTTGCTGCAGAGCCTGATTTCTCGATCACGGAAATCGGTTTGGCGTTCACTGGCTTTACTCCGTTACATAGTAATGCACCACATAAATCCATAGTTGAATCTTTTTTTTTTTTTTCCTCCTTTTTTTTCTTTCACTGAAAATATAGAAAATAGAGTATGTATATGTATTAATGAAATTAAGATTAATATATAAAATCTTGAATGTATCACACAATAATTGATATTAGATTATAATAAAAATAAAATTAAAGGTTTTAGATGAATGAATCCTCATTGTAATTTCATTGATGAATCAATTGATAAAAAGGGATACTATATAAGAAACGTATATGTATCTCGAATTCAACAGTTATTGATCCTATTCCAATAAAGGTCCGTAAGCAAAGACCGGATTTATTGGGTTAATGCGTACGTTAGGCAATTGTAGGTACATACAAATGTTTACTCACAAACATATAGACTTGTGTACTAACACGTGTATACATCAGTTGAACTGATGCGTTTTTACCGTTAGCCCGACTTATAGCTGGGTTAGTTTCAACGCAATTGAAGAGGATCATGTAGAAGAGTAAAGAAATGGGAGATAAAAGTAATGGAAAAAGTGGATGGGGGGGGGGGGGGGGGGGGGGCTTTGATGCGATTCTCGTGATCGGTCGCGCGTGCCGTTTCCACCTGCATTATATTGATCGTTTCTGATGCTTCAAGCTGTATATCAGCTCATGTGGATGCAATAAAATAACCGTTTACTCTATTATCGAAATAGATTATCATCAGTTAAACACCTGCAATTAAATAAAATAAATATAGAAACAAAAAAAAGTTTTGGTAAAAAAACTCAAAAAATTATTCAAGATAAAATATTAAATGAGATTTATATCTTCGTTATCTCTTGCTTTTACAGGAAATTATTTTAAAAGATTTTCAAATATTTTCATCTATTTGAATTGATATTATTTATTCAGTGAATGTATGTATAATACCAATGTAAATTATATAATTGTTTCATCATTATAATCAAGTCTTATCCCCTAAGTAATTTGAATATACCGTTGGTGTGACAGTATAGAATAATAAGATAAAAATAATTAAGAAAAATAAAGTTAGAAAAAAAAAAAAAAAAACGGGAAAAAGAGAGTGATGAGCGGATTGAAGATGACCTTGGGCAGTCGTCACTACTTATTCTCTTCCATTACTCTTTAGCAGTTTTTAAATTTACCGTTAGTTCGATTCAGACAATATAATGAGGCTTCAAATGACAGGCACTTGAAGGTGTCGCTTTAGGCCATAAAAATTTCACTATACACACACACACACACACACACATAGATTCCACGAAGAATTTCCGTTTCTACATGAGTGGATTAATGAGTTCTGTATAGTTTAGCGTGCGAATACTCGATAATATAAATATATTTTTTTCTATTCCCAGCGTATACTTTAACTGTCCGTTAGTATTTGTCATCAATGACCAAGTGATGATGACGAAGAAGAGAAAATAAATAAATAATTGATAATAATTCCTAAAGGAGAAACATTTCATGAATAATTATTGATTCTGTATTTATGTTTTTTTTAAATTTTTTTTTATATATTATAACATAAAATTTATCTGATTTTATTCATTACACTGATGATTATCAGCACGCAAGAAAATACTGAACATTATTCAGATGAAAAATCTAGCTCAGATATATTTATATAAGTGTATATATATATATACGCTCACCATCTGCAGTTGCATCCTTTCCATTGCGATATATGTTTCAAAGATAGTTACTAGTTTATTTTCCAAGACCATGTTTCATATAACTGTATTTATATATTCATCTGCCGTTGTGCATCAATAGCATCGCATATGATAATAAGGCTGTCAATCATAAATGCATAACTGCGTAACAAATTAAATTAAAAAATAATTTTAACTGTGATATAATATATAATAGTGATGAAAAGTGAGTAAACCTTGGATCGTATCAAATTTTTTTTCATAATCAACAACACTAGACTTTAACATGATGTGAGACCAACCACACAATACGTGTAATATTTGACGTTTGAAGAAACGCATACACACACACACACACACACACACACACACACACACAAGGCCCATGACAATTCCCTCACAGCTCAATGATCCATAACTCACGTGGTCCAAACGACCGCAAGTATTGCAAAAGCCTCGAGTCATGATTTTACGCGCGATCGCAATCAGATTTATCGCTCGAATAGTCACTATTCAGGACATTGAACGAATACAATTATTATTCAATACGGATTCTTCATTTTCAATGGACATTGACGTTTCTGCATCAGGATCCACCTTTTGATTTTCATCCTTGAATATTTATTTAATACTGTATAAATATTTCACTTGTGTACCGTTGCTCAGTTTATATTCTCTTCTTACTTCATTCACCTCAATTCTTCTCACCTAGCAAAATAACTATACTTAAGTACAAACATTTTTAGTCAAACAATTTCCATTATATATAAAATTAGCAAATTACTACAGCTCGTTTGCGGTTCACTTAACCATAGAACAACATTAGAATAAAATGAAAAAAATATAATAATAATAATAAAAAAACACATGAAGTAATCAATGTTGTATTACATCTGAATATAAATCTCTAAATACAAGTGTCTAAATACAATAACTAGATTTTCATTTACACCTAAATGTTTGTATTAAGATACAATAGTAGATATTCACCAAAATATATCTCCAATAACACAGAAATTAACTATGAAACAAATTATGATAAAAGAATTTGCATTAATAATCACCCGCAGCTTCTTTGACAATGTGTCCCCTTGCTATAATTCACAGCGTCAATGTCGGAAACGGGTCGGTCGAGTTTAATGTAACTGTAAACACCAGTAGGAGAAGGATTAATCGCTTGGGCAACGAAGCTGGTGGTCGTCGCTCGCCTTTTCCGTCTACACCATTTGACTTTAATACACATATATATGTACACAATGGTTTCGAGCAGCTTTGTATTCATTATGTTCATGTGTGTAATGTGTTTATCCCCCTTTTGTGTCATTACGTGTAAATAACCCAACGTAACTGCAGTGACACACTGAACTGTCGTAGTATCCGGCTAACATGTTTGCTTGTATAGTCCCGGTGCAATTACTATGTAGGGAATCATGTGGGGAAGTGCCAAATACCAATATATTCTCAATCACCACTTCCAATTCTATTCAGTAAATATATTTAGAACAATTTATGTTATTGAATATATTCGAAAATGAGTACAGGCTAATTCAAGACTCAAAATTCAAACAAATAACTGTATTTCAATTTCTCTAATTGTTTTTCATTTGCATGCAACGATGCGACGACACTGGCTCATTGACACTCTGAGGAAGCCGTTATGTAAACGATCGAAATCTCTTTCCCATTCTTTACTCGCCTGGCTGACGATCTCATTGTGCCGGTAGAAAATATTCGCACTGTTGTTGTTTCACACTTTATAAAAACTTTGAAATTTTATTTGTATATGTATAATTTAAATGTTATTGTGTTGGTTTGTTATAATATATATATATATCAATATTGTAGATAGAAGTGAATGAGTGATGAAGAAATATTGAATTTCATGTGTCATAAATATAAATGATATAATCATTTTTATCTCTTGGAATCGCAGGTTGTAAATGACATTTCTTAGAAATTATTGGATGGTCTCTGAGATATATACTTATATGTGATCGTTATGTATTCTTTTTTTTTTTTTTTTTTTTTTTTTTTTGATATTACCTAGTCGCTCTCATTCTCGGCATTGAGAATACTGGTGAGAAAATAGAAGCAAATCTCCGCTATTCGAACGCGCGAGTCTCGTGTAAACACACACTCAATCTCATACCATGAGATTTTTTTATATTTATATCTATATATCTATATACAATTGTATCCCAGTTTTGGATAACGGTTCGAACATCAACTTTATCCATTCGTATATATATATTTCCAATTTGTACATTCAAGTTTTTCTGCAAATCAATATATTTGAAAACATTTTAACGCGAATAAAGAAAAATATGACACAATATATTTTTATATTATTAAAGAATATTTGTCATACAAAACAAGACTTTATTTCAATCACCTTAACTTTTAATTTTAAACTTTTTTTCTTCCTAAATTTCTGGTTTGATGAATTTCTGATCACTCAGCAATTGACATGAATGTGTGATGTTATGTCCTGGGTGAATATTTTGAGTGCTAAAAATCCACCATATCCTTTCTCACTTTTATAAAATAAACCAATGTCTGTAAGTGGTAATCCAGCTGGCATTTAAAGTCAGGCTACTTTCATTTTTCGAATTACTAGAAAAATGTCGCAGTTCAACACTTAAAAAACAGAAAAATAGTGATCAACGTGACAAAATTAAATTGAGATGTCACATTTAAAATTAAAAACCTGCACTGACAATGACGGCAAATCTACTATGTAGGTGCAAATACAATTTTCATAGTAAAGTTCAGACCGTGTGTTTTCTGTAGAAAGCCACGTTTTGCTCTTGCACAATCAATATTATTACCATAAACTGTTCCATTATTCAATTCTGATCCATCATAATTCCTTGTATTTTTATCTGGCTATACAATCATGATTTTCACGCGATCATTGGGAATTTACATTGATTTCATATAAATACTTATTGTATTACCAATTCTTATGTTCTCACCACCTTTCCAACAATCTATAAGATGACCATTGCATTACTTGTAATTTGGGTTATATTTTCTGTTTATTTTTATAGTGTGGCCCAATATCGTTCAATAATTTACAAATTCTACTGCAATGTCTTCCTGTGTTTATGATATTTTCGTTGACAATAACTACTTGAAACAATCACTCCAATCCAAGATAAGATTTTACTATGATGCAAGAAAAAAAAAAAATGATAATTTTTTGAATAATTATTTATTGCGCGTCGGTCACGCTGTAAATATTGCGATATATTTTTGTAAATTTTATTTATGAAGAAGTAAAAATAGAGGAAAGAAAAAAAATATCATTACTTTGTAAATATTTAATACGATCGCAACGACGGAAGTCTTTTGGAATATTTGAATGAGTGCGCTTCAATGAACACAAATAAAAGTTTGATTTCCGTAGATATTCACTCTCAATTGCTTCAACATGTATGGCGGTTTCTAAACAAATAAAAATATAGAAGAACAATAAAAATGGGAACAGTAGAATGATATTCATTCATGTAATATTAATTCTATACCATTTTTATCAATTGTATTTGAAATACGACTAGGAATATTTAATAAATATTTTATATTTCTATAAAATTATACCAGAATGAGTGAAATATCCAATTGTAATTCATCTATTATTTTTTGTTTATTTACAAAACTATTCAAGTTCTTCAATCTACTCATGATCATTGAATCGGCAATCGTATTTTTAAGTTTTTCATAATATTGTTAACTTCATATTGAAAATTATTTGTCAAATTATCAACAGGTACCGGAAATTAAAATTGTTCCAAATAGATTTCATCATATTGTTGATTTGATACACCAGTCACTCCACTGTCCGTTTTAATTTATATTCTTTTAGTATTGTTGAATCAATCAACCGTTGATTTTCCAAAGTTTCCGTAGTGGTGGTGGTGGTGGTGGTATTATTACAAATAGCTTCCACCTCATTCTTAATTTTCTTACTTAATTTTACTAAAATCATATAGTCACTGATGTTTGATATTAAAAATTATGATACTCAATAACTGTTCAGTATAATAATAATTAGCGCATATTTAATAGATGCTATTTAAACAATCTTCGTTGTTTCAACTGGAAATAAAGAAAAAAAGTCATTAATAATTAATTTGCTTGAAGAAAAAAGAAAAAAAAAAAAAAATTGAATTATGTGATCGTGCCACGATAGTTGAGATCTGAGTTCTGAAAGTAAATTATTAGATTTACATAATCCTCATCCAGTCAAATTATTATATATTACATATGATTTGTAGTGGGGATAATTTTGTATATTTTAATTTATAATCAATTACGTTATCGTTATGACTTCTATACAGATTTGTATTTATACAATTGTCCAGATTTCAATAATAATTTTATATTTTTCCAATTATTAAATTATATTGAGTGAATTCAACATAAAAAGCACTAATATGATGGGGAATTTTTTTTTTTTTGTTGCACCATTAAATTTCACAGCTGAATAATCATTTCGTACAGTGTCGTGTACATATATGTATTCGATGAATTTATTGAATCACAATAATACATAATTTTTTTTCTATAGCAACAGAATTAAATTAATTAAATGAAATTTTATACACATAATAAATAAAAATTGCACATATTCGCAAATAATGTGGGAGTATACGTGGGCATAGAAATTATCAAAATAATAATGTTGGTTAGAACTATACATCTAGGGAACTTGTCGCTGAACTGGTTCCCGCGCGAAGATACTTATTATATACAAAAAAACGCCACGTTGTTGATATAGTTAAATTGACTATATATATATATATATATATAATATAAATGTGAAAAAAAAATTGCAAGATTTCGTAAAAACATTAAAACAAAAAGATAACTAGAGTGTTTTAAGTAAGAGGAAGACAAATAGGAGAAAATTCAAATAAGAGAAAGGGAGATAGGATTTGTACTCTCGTAGTTTTTGCTGTTTGTTTTTAAAGGATTCACTGTTGTTATATTGCACAAGGATGAAAGTATACACGGATTGTTGGCCGTGTTTTTAACGCGCTGTAAAGCAAATAATAATAGTTGCACGATATGACGCTACGAACATTATATATTACAACTAAACTCTTTGGCAGATGTATATAAGAATAATAAATAAAATTGAATAAAAGGATAAGGATGCAATGATTGAATGAGAAAAATATATATATGAGAATAAGAGACAAGATGCTTTTGTACCCACGCTCATCTTTTCTATATTATTTCTGAAGTGTCACGTATGGAATCTTTATGTGGGTTGAAATAGCATAGCGCATTTGATGTTGCAGACCTCAAAAACTACTGGGCAATTCTGCTTGTTTGTTCGCCAACGCATTTATTATTTATTCATTGACAAAATAGGATGATAGAAATCCATGATGTTTGCGAATGATTCATGTATACATGAAGATGATGATAAAATTTATATTTGACTGTAAAAAATATCATGCGGTCTTTGAACTCAGATGATGATTGCTAATGTAGATATTTCATTTTATTTTATTTATATTGCTGTATTTTTATATTTATTATCGTGAATTTTAATTATTGTGAAATATTGTATGGGGTGAATGTTGATTTTGTGGTGAGAGGAGGAAGGAGAGCAAAAAAAAAATATGCGATTATATCAAATGGCAAGATTTTTTTTTGAAACAAGACATACAAATAAAATGAGTAACGGGTTAGTCCAGTCTCGAAAGAAGCCGCACGTTCACTCTACGGATCTTAAAAATTTCCAGTTTCCAACCAATTTTTTTATATCACAGTCATTTCATTTACTCAGTCCCAAACTTAATTAGAATGAACAACCAGAGCATGACGATTGACATTTAGTTGTGGACTTACGAGTCTATTGTTTTTTTTTTTTTTATATTTTTCATTGGAAATTAAAAAATATTCCGACTCACTCATTTCTACATTAAAAAAATTTCAATAAAATGAGTTTCGAAAAAACGTGTCGAAAAAAAAAAAAAAAAAAATTGTAAAATAAAATATAATAAATAAGAAAAATTAAATTTATTTGTTGGATTTTATTAAGTGGAAAATTTTTAAAAAATTTTCACGTATCATAAATGTTAAAATTCAATTCTCTATAATATTTTTCTGTATAATTAAACAATTTTTTTTTTATATAAAAAAATACTTAATAATTAGCGATAATTCAATAATTTTATACATATGTATCGTGATAGTTAATACGCATATCAAATAACTTCACCAACATCACACTCTGTGATTTATGAATTGTCCAATTGAGAGAATCTTCTGCAATGGAAAGTGCTGGGAAATTGTGCGCAAAGTATTTATAAGAATTGACGTAAGACGCACAGCTACGTTGTATATTTGCTTTCCCTTACAAGTGTCTTCTCTTCATGTCTCTCTTTGTATCGAATTAACTCCCATGAGTAACGTGCGACCTATCGTTAAAGAACTATAGAAAAATCTTGATGATCGAGTGTGAAGGAGGTGGAGATAGAGATAAAAAAAAAAACCTATTAAAGAGGGAAAAGAATTTTTGAATTAGCATTATGCTCGATCACTATCTAAAGACCTATAACACTTCCGTCATTCATAGTTTATTCGAAACGTCTGTGTAATTTATTTTACATTAAATAAATAAATATCCATTCCTTTTTCTCTGTCTATTTATATAATATACAATAATTCTCAATAATAATTGCATATTGTAAAAAATATTTTTAATATCTAACAATAATTAAATAATCTCTCAATATTTTTGTTTTTTTTTTCTTTTTTTAATATCTCTCTACATTTTTATCATATTCAATGGCATAAATGCAAAATTTTAAGAATAATGATACTCGCATTATTGAAGAGTATACAAGAGTCCATGGAGCCTGCTGACATTTTCATAAACAAAAAAAGTAACTCACGAAGTCTCGTGACTTATATACACAAACGAATTGGCGTTCTCTCGCATATCAGATCGAATAAAATTCAAACGAAAATTTCTCTCACAAAGTTTCAAACAGAATTACATATGATACATTATATATACGCGCATTAATATATAAAATTATTATATGTATTCTCTTTATTATGTAGATTGTGTTCTATCAAAAAAAAAAAAAAAAAAATACAAGTGTATGTCACTATAGAAATTATTATTGGTAAATAATAATGACAAATTAATATTTCGCATAAAATATACAATCATCAATTAATATTAATTTTCAACCTATTGAACAATTTATATGTAAGAATTAAATCGTTTATACATATGTATATGCCATTCATATATATATATATAGATATATATATATATTATTTTTTTCTTTTAATTTCTGACCTGGACCCCAACAACCAAAAATATACGAGTGCTTTCTAAAAGTGAAATCCACCTGGCAGCTAAACGCCATATAATGATATAGTCAAGACAACGATGGCGACAACGACAGTGATGATGGGAGAAGGCGGTGCAACATTCTCGTTGACACGAAAAGAAGCGTCTGTTTATATGTATATTCCTCTCAGAGAAAAAAAAAAAAAAAAAAAAAAAAAATGATAATAACTAATGTCACCGCGACTAAATTAACGGTCTGTGATTATAATTTTTAAGACGCTTCTAATGTCATATAAAACTATACTTATTTATACTTTCTTCAACATTCCTTTACCAACTTTTTTTTTTTTATTTTTTTCCTTTTTCTTCGCCATACATTATAATTATAATTCAATCCTTATGTATAAATAATTCAAAACATTGAATTACTGTTTTTATTTAGTCACATACATTTTTCTTCTTCCCCATTATATTTTATCTGAAAAAAAAAAAAGAAAAAAAAAATACAGATACATCACTGATGGTATTCATTTTGTTTGTTTGTTTGTTTTTTTTTTTTTTTTTTTTTCCTATACACTTCTGTCCTTGATTATAGATTACATCTTTCAGACAATAATTGTTCTCTGAACATTCTCTTGGATGTAAAAATATAAATATATAAACGTGTATATGGAGAATCAATGAATCATTAAATTCCACGGTATGGACGTTGCAAGGAACGTGATCTCGTGAATGTTATTGAATGAGGCGTTGAGAGCGAGTGTTGCAAGATTGCGTGAAATTCTTCCTCTGTGGTACCACAGTTCTCTATCTCTTTGTCTATCAACATAGATCTCCATTTCTAGATGTATATAGATAGACTGTGACCGGATGCTCACGCCCTGAAATCGAGGCCACGCAGGAGCTCCAACTTCAGGACTGCTCTTGCAATTTCTCCTGTATACACTGACAACGGTCACTGTTTGCTACTGTAACTTTTCCTTGCTCCGTTGGTGCGATACGCACAACCATAAGATTGCACTCTATCACTATGAGTCTTTCAGTTGAAGCATTCAACTATGATTTGTATATATACTTTGTGAATATATAAACAACTGTGGAATTTGTTTATACGCTGTTGGACGATGTATGGGAAAGTCCTGATGCCTTAATGACCAGTTTACTTCATAATCCCAGTTCATATCGGTCGATTCGAGGCGAGGCCTCATGTGGCAAAATAAAAACAAAAAAATAGGGTGTGAGAGAAAAAGAAAAGAGCGGTACAGAGACGGGCAGAGAAGTATTGGAGAGACGTTCACCTGCCATTTTAGTTGAGTCACGATTATCTCAAGAAACAGATAGAGACCGCACCCCCGTACACAGTTCTCAATGATTGTGAGAAAAACACATGTTGTTTATAAACGTATACGCAAAGAAATATATATATATATATATATATATAATTATTCACTTATTTATCATATTATCGATATAATTTTGTCTACCTTTCTTTTTTCTCGTATTGATTATTTATCTCTCATATCTCATACAAAGCAATTAATAATTCTATAATTTCTCCAAATCGAATGAGAATGATTGGTACTGTAGGAATTTAATTGTCGTCTATACCATATTATACGTTAGAAAGTCCCCGCGCAGTTTCACCTCTTCATTGCACACACACGACTATCTATTTTTACATATATATATTTTTTCTATATAAGATATTGGATAAATCTCTCGATATAGAGAGGAGAATCTTCATCTGGTAAATCCGGATCTTACGCACGTGCTGTTCATATGAACATATACTTTTTCTATTGCTCATTTACCTATGAACTTTACAACATATACGAGCAATATTTCTAAATCAGTGTCAATAAACTTATATAAAATGTATATATTAATTTTTATGTGTCTCCTTACCACTCACTCTCGTCGTATGTAACTCCTCACAATCTTATATTTAGACAGAAAGGAATAAAAAATTTTACGAGCTGAAGAGATACAGAGTAGAGAGAAAATTTTTTAACTTCAATTTATGGGCTTGGTCCATTATTGGTGTTTGCCCCACTGTCACAAATTCCATTCAACGCTCAATTTTCTCTTCGTTTCGCGTCACCACAGTTCTGGTTTATGTAATTATAGAAAAATTTATTCATACCAGTTTTTAAATTCATAAAATTATTATTTGAAATCATTAATCAATTTTACATACCATAATATTTATTATCCTGTTTGAAAATTAGAACGGATATGTTCATATATTAACGTAGAGCAACGGAAGTTCATGATTTTCCCGTAAAAATATATGCTCATCCAATCTTATTTTTGC
This sequence comes from Dinocampus coccinellae, assembly GCA_963920625.1. Lineage (NCBI taxonomy): Eukaryota > Metazoa > Arthropoda > Insecta > Hymenoptera > Braconidae > Dinocampus > Dinocampus coccinellae. The sequence goes on from OY987184.1 coordinate 18,095,270, forward strand.
ATTCCATTATTTCTGGTGCATATAACTTGTCTTATAAATCCATAGTTCAACGGTATAAATATCTAGATAATAATATTTATTGTAAAATTACAGTTGGTCTAATATTAATTAAGACCAATTTATATATATACGTATTCATTAATTTTTTACTATGAAATACTAAAAAGATTTTTGAATTTATTATCAAATAATTATTATAATACATGAAAATTCAAGTAATATAAATAATTATTTAATGAATATTAGCAAAATCTAATCGAAGAGAAAAGCCGTATCGATTAATCTCCAACACGTATCAAGACTTTCGCTCAGCTCCAACTAGAATTCTCGCGTCATTAAATATGAAAGAAAAAAAATTTCTTCACTTGGTTTAACACACGCACGCGTGCTTGGTAGCACCGAGAAATACAACTACCAAATCACCACAGTTATATAGTAGAGGGATGTATTTGCATGAATGGAAGTTACACGTGTTGCAGTATTGATTCGTAATTCCATGGGCTTGCTCGATAACGTCTTTTACCGCTTCCTCTTCATATATATGTTCAACATATGGGTAAATGAAGGAGGAGTTTGTTGAAACTGGTCAGTGTGTCGCGATCCGTTATAAATCCGTGACCGAGACTTCGTTCAATTCGACAAAATTGTCATGCGACAATACATGTTACTTTGCCTAAAAATTTGTAACGAGCATTTTATAAAAATTCATTATTTATTTCCTAAATATTTTTACTTCTTCATTTAATTAATCTATTAAAATCAATATCATTATGACATTAAGATAAATGAAAAGATGTATTTGAGGTGTAAAATTTAGGATGAAATTAAGAAGTAATTGAAGAAATTGTCAAGAGGGACGATTATCCAAAAGAGATGGAAAAAAAAAAAAAAAAAAATTAATGATAAATAATTAAATAAAAGAGGAACATTGGTAAAGATGTGTTTTTGAGATAAATCCAATGCGGTGTTGTTATTAACTTCTCTAACTGGCTTTGGCGTCTCGAGGATCGCAATTTGTCCTCGATACTTCTCATTGGCTCATTTCTATATGGTAGGTCTATCTATTCTATTTGCGTATAAATATAAATAAGTACTTTCCGCTATTCCTTCGTGAACGTCACGCGCCAACATTGGAATTTTAGAGCGCGAGTCTACGGCGCCACAATGTGGCACATTAATTTATTTCATTTTCTAATCATATAATTTGTTATTTTTTATCTTTATATCAATTTACCTTGCTGATAATATCAATAAAAAATATTATCAATCAATATTATTATATTTTTTATCTGGAAAAAAAAAAATGAAAAAAAAAATGATAGAATAAAAGTATAATTAAATATTGTAATGGTAAACATATAAATTTACAATATGATTGAGTGAGATAAAGAAAGTCATGAAAAATTGACGTAATAGACTTACTACTTTGCCATGAATGTCTTAATTGCTATACGACGAATTACTTATAGAGGCGAAGCCATTTCAGCGTTGACTAACAGAGCGATAGACCGTGTTTATCATCTTTTGCGGATCTCATTCGTCTGTACTATGACTTATTTCAACGTCTTCACATAGCGCAGGAAAAAAAAAAAAAAAAAAAAAAAAAATGATTGAAGACAAAAAAGCGAACGTTTTCCGCGAGGATACACATTCGCATATCTAATGCTTTTGTATTCAACGACGCTGAACTGTTTCGAGATTTTTTCACCAACAGATGAATTTTTCCATCGTCTTTTAATTTATTTTCTTATAATTATCTATCATATATTCCTTTCTTTATCAATTTTATTTTCATTGTTTGCACAATGTCCATTTCATTTTTTCTATAATTTTTTGTTTGTTTTTGTATTTGCTGTATCAACATAAAAGTTTATATTGCAATATTGTATACAACATTTGTCAAAAAATAACATACAAAAAAATTAATAATTATGAAAATATATTTACCTATAACTATATATAGTTAAAAGGAAAGTGTTTTCACTCGATATACCAATTAACTATGTAGAACATCACCAATTTAATATACAATCACATACACTCATATCATATACATATATATCGGTCATTCGAAATCAGTCAATCGACCTTGCAATGTTGCAACACACAAAAATCACTTTATATTGCTCTCCATTAAATCTGTGTTGTATTCCATTATGATTAAATCAACATAATATAGATATTGATATCCGCTATACATTTAATGTAATTAATTTCTTCCTTACATTAAACAGTAAATAAACATCTATATCAATCTATATTAGTTAGATGAATAAAATTGAAATGAGAACGGAGAATGAGAAAAAAGAAAAATGTATGTATATATATATATATATATATAAAGTCGACGAGCTTGTAATCAAGTCGATAACGGCTGCTTGTGTTTCATTTTCATTAGCCAAGCGGAGAGACTTGAAAGTGGGTCTGCCACTCGAATCTTGGCGCAGCCTTGGCGTCCTCTCGATCGTCAATCTTTCTCTCTCCCTCCGATGTTACCACAGTTACCAGCAATAAGTACTTATTTCACCAGGCGGTTTATAATTATTTATTTATTTGTTATTTTCCTTTTGTTCCATCATTAACCAACATTTCAATCATTTATTTGCGATAATATACAACACTGAAATGTCTTTTATTATTATCGTTAACTTTTTTTTCATTTTTTATTTCGTAATTCAGTATTTTTAATGGAATGTAATTTAAAATGTTGGAAAAATTTTATCTAGAAAAAATAAATTTTAATGTGACTGATATTGGAGATGCCTGTGAAAATTAATGTGAAGTGTTTTATGAAATTTAGGAGATAGATAGAAGAAAGTAAGATTATATTACTAATCCAATCGTGTAAATGTAAACTTACATGTTTGTATTTATTATATATTGTAACGACCTTCTTTAAATCTCTACAGTGGGTCTCACAACTGGCAAAGTTAGAAAGTCTTGTTCGTGACTTCACTGATATTCGGGTCGTGATTGATCAGCTTTATCTTGAATGAGTTTTCCTATTTCAACTTTTGTATTTAATAAGAAAATACCATTTATTTATCTCAGTTTTGAATTATACTTTTGCTTGTACACGTATATAAATCTTTGATTTTCTAGACTTGACATTGAAATAAGTGAATTCAATATTCGAAATTTAATTGAGAGTAAAGTTAATGGTCACAACTTTTTGATACTATTCATCAGGATTTGATTAAAGACTTTTGTTAAATTCTTATGCAACTTCGATTAATTCTTGCGTTGTATTCAATTTAATTGTGGATCAATCTGGCGTAAAACTTTCACTCACAAACGCATGATAGAAATATCCACACATTCAATTTTAATGTCACGCTTTTTCTCTCTTCATAATCATAAACTTGCACCCTCTTGTTCATAAACTTTTACTTATCTCACATAAGCTTTATCATTCAACGGCTATTTGTTAATACATATAATGAAACAGTTTGCCACCGAATGAATATCCTTTTTTCTTTCTTTTTTTTTTTTTTTTGTGATTCTATGACAGTGAGAACTATAAAATAAAATTTATAAATATATTAACAGTTAAACAGAATTGTAAAATATATTATTTAACGATCAATTACTTTATAACACACTGACTTCAAGCTCATTTTCACCTATTATTTTGAAGTATGAAAATATTTCCTCTATTTCTTAACTATGCATAAATATTCGCACGATGACATGACTCGAGCAATTAAGTGATTCCATGCTAACGTAATCAACAAAACAATGAATGTTGAGGAATGAGGAATTAATCATGTAATCATTTTTATTTCCTTCCTTCTTTTCTCTTCTCAGAATGCTTTGTTTTGTTTATTTATTTATTTATTTATTATTATTATTATCATTTATTTTTTATTTTTCATCTTTCTTTATTCATTTTTACGATCAGGAAATTGAGAAATAACGCACCCAATTCGTTTGACAGCACTGCAAACACCCAAAAATTCACGAAAAAAATCTGCAATAAATTATTATGTTTAGTATATATCTATATGTAATACATAGGGAGAGTATCATGTATGAGATTGAGAAAAGGATTTTATAACGTCCGGGTAACGGTATTGAATTGAAGGACCTTGGGGGTGACTAAGAGTCCGTGTTTCTTGTTTCATTGGTGTAACCTTATTACCAAAGTCATCAGATATACTCGACAAATTCCTTGGCGCAAACACTCACATATACCGTTTATACATTTTATATTTAGTAATTTAATTCAATAAGAAGTAATGAATTGTTTACGTCTCATAAATTATTTAATGATTAGTTATAGAAAATTACACAAATATAAAAATAATGGTATACCATATATACGAAGTGAAGCATCAACAAATTCAATTTTATGCAAACATTTTACATGAATTCAATTTCTGTTCAAAGAGAAAGGCTCGTGTATAGTAACAGAGATTCTTTAGGACGCTCAACCGCGTTAATTTGTGCAAAGTGTTTCATTTGCATTATATGTAAAAACAAACAAATAAAACTGAGCTTCATGTCGAACATTTACAAAGAAAATAATTTTACAACTTTAAAATAAATTCTTATTATTAGCATTTAAAGAAATTAAAAAAAAAAAAAGTTATTCAATATGAAAAAACATGTTAAATATGAATGTATTTATAACTATGGTTAATTAAATTACGTCGAATTATTTGACCACAAAAGACAATTGTTTGAGCACGTGTTTTGCGTAAGTAAAAACATAGAGACTGGAGGATGCAGATAAACGCGATATCACTTTTGCTATGTGTGTGGAGAATACTCTCGTTGCGGGTTCCCACGATTCGCTACTTTCACCATTCGTACCAACTTGTCCGGCTAACCCAATCGACGCGAATTGCGACCGGTTCAATTTACAGGTGTCTTCATCACATTAACTCACGCATAAATATATATTCATCATCTTCATGTATACATACGAATAATTTCAAATTAATCGAGTTACGTGACCTGAAAAAAATTAAAAGAATACCATATAATATAAAAATGTATAATATTCTTATATTGCAACTAGTTATATATAATTTACTTTCAAATTCATTAATCAAAATCAAAGGAATTTTTATTTATCTCTACCTTTCTTTTATACTTATCCTGTTTTTTTATCTATTCACTATTCAATATATATATACTTTGCATTCATGTCACCAATACACTAATTTCGCCATGTATCGCATGCCTCATTCATACGCGGAAAACATGAAAAGACAAATTCACTTGGCAATTTAAATCGCAACCTCCCCCTTCACATACATATATGCATATGTATTAATGTACATTGTGAAATTTATTCGCTGAATAATTCTATAATCGTTTTTCACACTGAACATTGCGATTTCTCTACCCTTCCCGTATATATACATAGATATTATTAGTGTTCTTCACTGTGTCTCGTTACTCATGTGACTTGCCCACGTTGCATATATAATTATCGATGATATACAGTGACAACAGTGACTGGTATATATAATATGCGAGACTAGTTTAAGCAGAGCTCATGCGAGAATCTCTATTGTTATTGCTTATGCTTCGTGTAATGTGCATATACTCAGTCTTGTCTATGTTGCTGATGTCGGTGACCGGGGAAAATAAATGCATACTCGTCTCGCAATAATAACTAGATCATATATTTACACACACATATACACATTGTGTGTCATGTTTTTGTTTTGCCATTCAGGCGCGAGAATTTCTTTTCAAACAATGTGTGCGACACTTTCGAATGTTTCATATCTCTTCCTGTCAAATCAAATTAATGAACATCATAATTATTACATAACAAAATTAATGATATATAATAATCAGTAATGAAATTACAAATGAAAATACATGCCTGACAGTTTTTCTGGATAGAAGCTAAAGAAGTCAAGCAAGTCAAACAGTCTGGCCGTGAATGTTATTCTGAGTAGTAGAGGGTGGGGACTGGGACGACCTCGTGGTCACCGGGACTCGAGGGAGATGCACACCTGATATTTCTTCGTAATGCTGGAGTCTCTCTTCTCCTCCTCTCTCCCATCCCGCTCTATCCCCATTTAGCAGCTTCCGTGAACACGAACATGCGCATCTTCTCTTTCCACTGCACACGACGATTAATCGGTCCGGGTGCGGATGAATGAACCAGACTCGACCTGGTGGCCTCGGTCTACTCGCAATACTCATTCGCCTCTCATGGGTTCGCCAATACGAGTTCAATGTGTCTTTGCACAAACCTTCTCAACCTTCTATTTATGTCACGCTGGTGTATTTGTTGGCGCGCCTTCTTTCACGCCACACCCTGTTTGCCATCAGTCAAACAGTTACGATGAAGTGGCAGGAATATCATTGATGTTCTAGTGTCCGAGAATTTGCGCGTGACCTCTACTCACCGTATTCCTACTGACCTAGCTCGCTTTCAGCATCTACTTTTGGATGCTAATAGATCTTTGCTTTTTTTTTTTCACATATTTTCGGGCTCGCTGCTCTACATTAACTGATAATTATTGCGGTATTTAATCTTAGAATCCCGTAAAATAATTGTATATAAAGAAAAAAAAATTGATAAATGTGATAGTAATGAGATGTGTATTTATGATATAAATATGACGAGCTTGACCATAGCCTCATTTTTTTCCCTTCTATTAATTATTTTCTTTACAAGGTGAATGAAATACTTTCGTATTGTGACTCAGAACTATTGAATGTCACTTTTTTTTTTTTTTACATTGAAGTCCGTTGACGATTTGTCGTGTTAGTGTAAATAAGAAGTTTGATGGAGACATTGACATAAACACGCGATGTCGATTGAAAGAATATCGAAAATTGCAAAGACAAATGATTATATTTCTTTACTTTTACGGCAATTTATACGTCAATAATAATTGAAAAGAACATTATATAACATGCGATTGAAAGGAAACTCTTTTTCTACTATTTCAATATGAATATGTACGATCGATTGATATTATACGTATTACCGGCTACAGTATAGTAATAAGTCATTAGTCAATTTCAAAATGTAAACAGCAAATAGAATAAGTAGATCTCTTACTATTTTGGCCCCACTTATTTAGATCTATAACACGAAAGATAGAAGAATCAAATGTTTATATTTGGAATTTGAAATGTTCACGTTGAAATATTTAGGTTTGTCGTGAAAAATTTCACTTCGAAAAAAGAAAAAAAAGTCGTAAGATGAATGAGTATTGGTGTTCCATCGTGAATACTCGCAGCCGAGTTTCGCGCGAGAGCCAACAGGAGTCGGTCAAATAACTGTTAACCTTTACGTTGAAGGATACGTACTCGTGTATGGCCTCTATATGAGACAGACGTCTTCGACAATATCAAACGACCCCCATGTACTTTTTCTATGTATTCTTTCATACATGTGACTGTATTCTCAGACTGATTCACTGTCATCGACGTGTGCTCCGCTACATCGTCTAATCCAATTCAATCCTCTTCTTATTGTCAATCACTTTTTGACCTCGTCGTCGTTTTGATTGTATATGTCCCAGTAATATTTTAAAAACTCCCTTTTATCACAAACAGTTTACCATTGTTCTCAGTCAAACACAAAAAAAAAAAATAAATATCAACTGAAGGTCACAATTATATGAATATTTTAGTTATTTTAATAATTTGTTTTTGCTTTTTTTTTCTATTAGAATTTATGACTTTTTAAATAGTCTTCAAGGCCTTAGCGTTTTCCTATGCAGATTTTTTGCAACATCGTCATCGAAAAATGATTTTTTTTTTTTTTTCTTTTTTTTTTTTTATGATTGAGTTTCTCTGTCCTGCATATATACTTTCAACTTTAAAAAAAAAAAGTTCACTTGCGGCACTAGTATACTTTTTAGGTATCAATTTCCCGTCATGGGAGTTCACGCAATTCTCATAAAAATTTCTCTTTCGACTTTCAGATGATGCGAGATCGCAGGTCGACATCGTTGAGTTGGACCAAGATGCGCGAAATGGTAAGTTTTTTTTTTTTTTTTTTTTTTTCTCTCCAACACCTCTATGGTTTTAGCGCATGATATTAATGCCAGTAGTGCAATGATCGCATGATTCATGCTGCTATTGATGGAAAAAAAAAAACATAATATCGACGAAAAAGAAATTAATGATAAATAATAAATTAAAATAGAATTATAAAATCGATTCAATTACATTTATATATAATATAAAAAAGGGCTTCTTATCGGACAGTCTACTTTTTCTTGCTCCTTTCCGTTGTCTGCTCTATATATTTTTGACATTCGCTTCAATCTCAGAAAATCTTGACATCCTTTTTCTCTTTATTCCTGCATCATCATCATCATCATAATGATTATCATTATCTACACATTACAAAGTAGTTCAGATAAATCGCTTTTTCAAGATTATTCTGGAAACTAGCATATAAAAGCGCATCAAGTGATGGTGTATTTACATCTCCTGTCTGCTCGCATTGTATTAAAGATTTTTTTTACCTCCCATCATTTCTTTTTTTTCTGTTCATCGATTATAATTTTGTTTTGTTTCTTTTTTTTTTTTTTTTTTTTTTTTTTTCTCAATTGTCGGTATCTGACTGCTCCGATACGAATCCATTGTATGGAAGCTGGAAATTCTCAATATTTGACGGGAAATAAAAAAAAAAAAACGAATATCTTTGCAATGGAAAGCAAAGCCTGTAATATAGATTAATCCTTTTTAACGATGATATACAGAATTCCACTTCTTTCAATTGTAAATTTATAAATATTGTGTATAATAATAAAAAAAAAAAAACTTCGTAAAAAAATATATATACCTTTCAACTTTCTCTTATTCTTTTCGTCTGCTCATTATTCAAAACTATAATTTTTTTTTTTTTTTTTTCCTCCCAACTAATAATATGGGCATGTACAATTGATGATTTTGCAAAGCAATTATCTATTAAACAAAAATTATAGCAGCATGCTGCAATATTTTGCGAATAATAAGTAATAGATACATAAGACAAAATTAATATATACACTATACGGCAAATGTGGTGTTGAGGTTACCAATGGAACATCTATCCGAATTATACACATACAATAATGCATAAATAAAAACAAAATGGGCTCGTCTACTAAAGTTCGTCTCTCTCTTTTTTTTTTCTGTTTCTGTTACTGCTCCCGCCTGCCATGTCCCCGCCTCTTCAACTTCTTCTCAACAACTGTGGATGCCGTCTGCCTCCAACGTTCGCTCGCCACCTCCGTCTCTCCAACGAAACTTCTACATAAAACAAACAAACAAACAAACAAATTACTAATATATAATAAACCATAATGACTGAAAAATATGTAAAAATATGTAAATGACTCGCGTACGACTATTTATTCACACAGACAAAACAACTGTCCTCCTTGTTTCCGCGCAACCGGGCCATTCCAATCCGCCAATTGGCTTACTCGCGAAAACGGCGCGAACATTTGTTCAAGATGGCGCTAGCACGGAATATGCTACTCAAGTGGTTGGAACGACACTTGACAATGGTCGCGTTTATGCACGAATTCTCTCGACGTCAAGTCGAGTTTTTTATGAAAAAGATAATAGTGATTCAATAAATTCGCAGCCTACAAAAATTAGTCCGTACGTTGTGTATCCATCACGAATAGCACCACAAGACGAATGGAAATTATTTGGTGGAGTTATCGAGGATGATTCAAATGTAGGAAAACGGACTGAAGCAATAATACGTAAGGAAATATCTTCATCATCATCATCATCTTCAAGCAGTTCCACTGACCCACGTGATCGTGAAAATGATATTTTTGAAATGAGAAAGGAATATAATGCTGATGTTCATCCAAGATTTAAACCTTCGAAAGTACGTGGACCGGGAAATCTTCCAACGTATACAGTAAAACAAGAATTAGTTGGTAGATTTAATGCTGATCGTGATGATTTTAATGGCGAAGAGGAACCAAGAAGCTTTCGACCACGAGCACCAAAAATATTCAAACCTCAGTTGGCCCGAGTTACTTTGAAGAAGGAACCACCTCGTCCACTTAATACTGTGACATATCATGGATTTGCCGACTTTACAACAATTGTCGGTGATACTGTCATTGTATTTTCACCAAGTACATCTCCAGCTCCTATTGGCCGTGCAGCAACCACAATCAAGGGTGACGCTACTCTGAGACCAGGCGATGGTTCTGTAGTGTCGATTCAACCTACCAGTGTTGTAGAAAATCATCAAACTGTAGATTCACTTCTCGATGCGATTAATGGTCATTCCCGTGATACTGATTCTAATAAATTGTCATCTAGCATAGTTGAAGACACAGAAGAATCTTCTACAATTAAATCAACGCCACTTCTTCTCCTTCCTGAAGTGGAGAGTCTCAAGCCAACTGGACTTCTCAAAGTTATAGATTCAACTACGTCGGCTGAAGGTACAACCACTCATTACAAAAGTCTCATTTACGGAACTTATGTTGGTACAAATTATGCACAAATAATTCATACATCATCTAATGTTTATTATTTTCCGGACGAAACAACCGCAACGTATGATACAACAACACCGAAATATGAAGATGAAACGGAAAACAGTGTGACGACTGTTGAAATTGATACGACGACTCAGTCTTTAACAACTCTTGATGATGAAACGTTATCGGAAAATAATGAACTCACAACAACATTGGAGGAAACCACAGAAAACATAGCGACCACATTGAAAATCAGCAATACCACACCAGAGCCAGAAATTCCAAATGATATCCTTAATGATCCTCAAGGACGTAGTATTAAGGGAGGATCACCCAAAAATGATATTGGAAAAGATGAGAAGAAAATTGATTTTTCTACACGATTATTACCTTCAACAGCATACAAAACTTTTACGTTTTACACAACATTCTTTATTCCTGATGAAACAAATCGAGATCACACAACGACATCAATAAAATCTCAAGAAGTTGTTTCTACTGAGGTATCTTATTTAACTGAATTAATTATCCCCAGTGCCACTATTGAACAAAGTACGATGAAAACATCATCACCAGTTTTTTCGACATTGCCCGCAATGCCTTTACCATCATCTGCTAATAATGTTCCTCCTCCAGAATCATCAGTTATGAAGGTGGAACAGACGGAAGAACAATCTGAAAAACCCGAAGAAATCGAAGTAATCTTTAAAACACTGTATACTACTTATACTTATTTAACGACTTTCTTCCAAGAAAGTACTTCCACTGTATCTAGTCGCGAAGTTGTGGAAACAAATGTCGTAACACAAACTCTTGGACCCGATGGAATACCTGGTGATGTAGCTGGACTGTTTGATGATGATGATGATGTTGCAATCACACCAACTAAAGTTCAGGATACAATTTCACCATCGACTACAATAACATCTAAAATAGTTCCTGACATTGAGTCGGTGACCAACGAGATGCCAACTACTGTCGATGATTCAACAGTTGAGACAAGTTTTACAACATTGGACGATCAAGAAAATATAAAAACTACAATTGAAGATGGTTTTGATGACGTCCCTCAATTAGAGCCGAGTCCAACACCAAGTGTGATAACTGATATGCCTAAATTTGAAACAAAAACGTATTTTACAACATATACTTATTTCAAAACATTCTTCGATGATGATGAGACAGAAATTGAAAGAAGTACCCAAGTTGTTAGCAATATTGTAACAGAAACAATTGAACCTGCAGTTGTGACTGTATCTTTAGAAAAATCATCTGATATAACGACAACACCTAAAAATGAACCCAAAGTTAGCCCGGAAATTCTCGCATACTTGGAGGCAATAAAAAAACAAAAATCACATGAAGAAGCGCTTAAATTAGCAAAAAAAGTAAAAGAATCTACCAGTTCAGAAAAGTCATATCCCACGTCGAAAAACAATAACGAGTCCACCACTGCAACTCCAATGAATAAAATAACACAACAAGAATTTGTTGATGGTGAAGTTCTTGGTTCTATGGTAACAGATGTTATTTCATCTTCGAGTTCTAGTGATGGTCCGGTTTTAGAACCATCGATGGATAAAAGAAATGTTGGCTCTTTACCAGAAGATCAGGAACTTTCTGAGTCGAATCATCATGACGTAGAGCCAGCACCTACGCTTCTTCTTCGAACAAGTTACACAACATTCACATATTTTACAACGATGTATAAAGGTGATGCAAGCAATGTCGCATCACGTTTGGAGACAGTTACCAATGTCGTTACAGAAACAATACGACCAACACCAGCAGTTGAGATGCCGGAAATATCAACAAGTTCACTTCCCGTTACTTATTTTACTACATTCACATACTGGACAACATTTTATAAAGCGGGTGACACGATTACAACCAGTCGCGAAGAAACAGTGAGTAATGTTGTTACACCGGGAGTATCGCCAACACCAACTGTACAACTTGCCGCCATCATGACCTACAGACCTGACTCAGTGGTCGTCCCCATCGACGACGATAATGTCACTGATAAGGCAATCATTGATAATGAAGTGATGATGAATGAAAAGAGCACAACACCAATTAATATATCTGAAGAAACAACTTATACAGTAGATCCAGTACAAACTACTATTGACGCTTCCACAATTGAACCTGAGCCAACAACGTATTATACAACATTCACTTATTTCACCACATCGTATATTGGTAATAAAACTATTTTGAATTCAAGATTGGAAACAATTACCAGTGTAGCTCTGGGAGATATTCCCACAGCAACAGGAAGAGCAATTGGTCCACCTGTATCTCGAATTCAAGACTTAGAAACTAACTCAAAAGTTCGAACTGCCGAAATTATACCTACAAAAGTCATGGAAGAACCTAAAACTGGACTAGTATCTACAGAACGATCCAGTCATATTTCTGATGGTACTACCACACACTTTGTTACTGATGTATATGGAACATATATTGATGGTCTATATGCACAATTGATGCGAAGTACAACAAGTGTAGAGACATCAATACCAACTCCAATTACAGCATCGCAAATTGATTCATCACTGTCATCAACAACACCCGCATTGCCGACAGGAGTTCTTTCATTGAACAAAGGTAGTATTATTGATGCTGATGAAGTGACAACTGTTTTCTTTGCAACTAGCCAAATTGGTACGCTTATTGATGGTCTTTATGCCAAAGTAATTGAAAGTACATCAAGCACAAAAGTTGACACAGAGCGAAAGGCTACTTTGAAACCACCTGAAGATCGACACAGAACTGGATTGGTACGACTAATTAAAGGACAAATTGAAACTGATGGTTCAACCGTTGTATATCAATCTAAAGTTATTGGAACAAGCATTGAAGGACGGTACGCTCAAATAATTGAAAGTACATCAAGTTACTTGGTAGGAACAACGCCTACTGTTTCGCCCAGTCCAACGTTGTCATTAGATGCTACACATTTCCATGATCTACCTTCGCCTACACCAGCTGTCATTCAATCTTCAATATCAGACAACAACAGTGAACAAGATGTATCCAACGAAGACAATGACGAAAACGATGATAATATTGAAGATGATGACGAAGATGATGAGAATGAACAAAAGTCTAAGAAGAAGTCCCGACTCACGTTCTCCAGTCGTAAACGGACATTCACACCGATAATTAGACCATTCTTACCGCGAAGCAGACCAGCATTCAATCCAAAGAGAAAAGGTGCTCAAGGAGCTACAACCATCACTCGTACTGATATTACACCAACGGTTACCGCAACTTTAGCAGCAAGCAAAGGAAATAGATTTGCATCATCCAGAGGTAGACTCTCTTCAACAACATCTATTACTGCAACTATAAATTCATCACGTCGTTTTGCTGGCCGAAGAATCTCACCTAGTGTTACACCCACAATTTCACTGTCATCGAACATTCGTGGTCGTTCATCAGCTAGAATTTCACCCTCATCAACATATTCCGTTTCACGACGTGGACCAAGTTCAATTCGTGGTTCATCAGCTCGACCGGCACTCAGAGGCTCAAGTTCAATTTATCCTGGTACTTCTACAAGATTTAGAGGAGCCATTAGACCGTCATCTACATTGCAAAAACCTGCTCAAACTATTAATTCTTTCCAAGCTGTAAAGTCGGACGATCAAGACGATGAAGCGAATGAATTCACTGCAACAACTTTGGTCACAGAAGAAACACCGTATCCTACAGATTTCGATTATTTTGAAGAAACTGCTACCACAACTCCACCCAAAACTACAACCGAATCATCCAGACGAGCAACAAATCCTCTTTTAAGGTTTAGAAGGCCATTGAATTTATCACCTGTTTCACGTGCAACGTCTACACCGAGGAAAACTACTACCACCACACGTTCTCCTCCCAGCTCTATTCCTCGATCTTTCAATTCTAGATCTTTAAATAATCCAACATTGCCACCATTTACACAGAGATCCCGAAACAATAATAGATTATTCCCACAGCGTAATTATATAAATCAACGACAACCTGAGCCTACTGAAGAATTATTATCAAATCCCGATGATAAAGGTGTACAATTAGAAGACGAGAGGATAGTAGATGAAATTGCTGATAATGATTACGAGGGATCGGAAAACAATAAGAGACGTCGTACTGTTAATAGAAATGATACACCTTCAATTTCATCCAGGGCATCATTCGGTAATCGATTTATTTCGCAGAGACGAAGATCAAAGCGTCAAGCGAGCCAATCACGTCCTTATCAGCTCAACCGATATCGTAGACTAGGAAGTAAATTGACTTCGGCTGAAGATAGATCAGATGTCGACGTAACAAGTATAATTAATGAAGAAGATTCAATAAAACCAATATCGAGATATAGTACAAGAGGAAGATTGTCCACGCCACGACCACCAAACAAAAGTAGTACTGAAAAAAATACCAGTGATTCTGCAGAAAACTTAAAATCAAGAATACGACGACCTACAACGACTCCCAGAGTGAAGCCCAGTCCCACAAGTTTGTCAGCGCGTCAATTTACACTTCGAGAAAAAAATACGCCAACTTACAAAAGAGTATCCACCAAGCCGGATACTTTGAGAAGATCGGGATCAAGGATACGAACCACAACAAGACGTCCAATTGATCCAACGTATGACTCACGACGTGGCACAACATCAAGATCATCCTCGAGACCTAGAAATAACAATCGTCGTGTACCTCAAAGAGTACGAGGTGGATCACGGGAAGATTTGAGAGATTATGGATATGGCTATGGCAGAGAAGACGGTACAATCACTGTCACGCATTATGTACCAACTGAAGTGACAATTCCTGTTGTGTCTAATGGAGCTACTGAACATCGTAATATCATCACAGCTAGTCCAAGTATTGAAGTATTGGGTCCGGATCGTTACAGTACCGTGAATGGTGGTGATGGACGACCACTCGTTGTTATTGCTACAGAATCAAGTTCATTAAATCCTCATGGTCAAACGGAAGTGACGCGTTTTCTTCTTCATAGTAAATCAACTAGTAGGGTTTCTCACACATTAACAACAATTGGTGGACGTCGGGTATCACAATCACTGATTGTTCCATCAACCGTTTTCTCAGTTGAAAATGTTGTTTCAACAATCCCAGCACCACTGTCCGATCAAAATTCGCCACTTGCAAATATCCTCCTATCCCAATTGCTCCTAGGACAACTAGGTCAACCAAATCCATTTCTTGGAGGTATTTCTGCGCAAGAGGTAACTCCCACGACCCGATACGACACTCGTACAACAACTTACGTAACAACAATAACCAAGGAAAGAAGTACAGTAATTCCTCTGACATTTAGAGGAAAAGAAATATTGACAACACTTGTTGACTCGTCAAGTGATATTGTCACAGCAACAGAATTTATTACCGATACTGTTGTAGTTACACCCACTGCTGTATTACCGGCAGCTCATCTCAATTCTTTACTTCTTCTTCTTAAACAATCACCACAGGCCCCTCTTCCACCACAAGATCCATTATTTGCCGTTGCACCTATTTTTACACAAAGCAATTCACTGCCAGGTGAGGTTGAACGACGACATCAACCTGCTGATCTTGATTATCGGCCCGAAGACGATTCTTCAGCGTCAATTGAAGAGTTCGATCCACCTGTAAATAATCCTCGTGTGAAATCACAGAAAAAAGAAATAATACCTGAATCCAGCATTATAACTATTTATGTTTCGGGTAAAAGACCAGGTGAATTTAGTACGATTTTGTCTACAGTCAAAGTCGACGACGATACCACCACTACCTCAAGAAGACGACGAGATATTATTGAACAAGTACAACCGTCCATACCACCTTCACTCTATGGCCATTCAAGCACTGACACAGGACTCAGTCCTAGTGAGGAATATATAAATGCACATGCACCAACCCAGAGTCTCGAGAGCGTTGTGGGTGACGTTGGACGGCACATCTCCACGTCTATCCACGCATAATCCTCATTAAATTTCACAAACTTATCCTCATCACTCAGCAATATGTTTATTTGTTTCTTATTTTATTTTTTCATTTTTTTATTTTTCTTCTTTTCTTTTCCATAAATAATATAACAGCTTGTATCTCAAGCCGAGCATCTCTGTACCAATCTTTTATTTAGTTTCTTTTTTATTTTATCTCTTTCAATTGCATAATATTTGTAGTAAATATGAGTCGTGAGGTTGATGATGTTCGGCTTACAGGTATTAAGTCAGCGTTTGAAAGGTATGATCTTTCAACCACTCCAAAGATTCTCATTCTTTCATTCTTTTATTTCTTCCTTCCTTCCTTTCTTCCTTTCTCTTCTTTCTTCCATTTTATTATTATTATTATTATTTTTTTTTTCTTTATCTATGAATTTATCACTATCTTATACCGTTTCTTCTCTTCAATTTTTCCTTGGATATTTTATTGATTATTAATTTTCATAAGATATTTCCTTTTGAAATCCTCATTCCTATCACTCTATTTATCCATGTTTTTCTTCTGTTCTGCCGCCGCACGTGTGCCCACACAATAAAACAAAAACAAAGAAAAAAGTCTCGGGGAATTATATTAGCTCTGGGAAATTTTAAAACAAAAACAATACAACACAAAAAAAAAAAAAAAATAATGGAAATTATTGCTGATGACTCGCAGGACAATAATGGAATATATGAAATAGAAAATTATAATATTACGCATTAACGCTGTGCTAAAAGCTTATATTTTAATGAAGATACAAATTTATGGTAATTGATAAACAATTCACAACGATAATTGTGTGAATAAGAAACAAAAGAAATCATCTTTTCAGATGATACGCTCAGTGACATAATCTACGAACGACATTATCCAATTAATGAAAACTTTCAAGATGACAATTATTTTGATAAAAACTTAGGTGAACCAATACATAATAAACGTCGGAAAATAATACGTGTACGAATACCATCTTATCTATCGCGTGAGAAATCAGAACGACAACATAAATACACTGTTGTAAGGAAACGGCCATTAGTGCCTTATAGTAAATTTTCAACGTTTAACGAAGATGAGCCATTGTCAATTTTACCACGAAGAATTGTTGTCACGCGGGTGCGCAGTCTTGGTGCAAGATCAAGACATTTATTTGATGATGATGATGATGATGATGATGATGAAAAAGGAGAAGAACCAATGAATATGCAAAGTCCATTAAAACGTCATAAAGTAACTGTTACACGAACAAGAAAATTAGGATCGACGTCAGATATTGAATTAAATAAAACGCCAAAAACACGAGTGACGAGAAAAAAACTTGTGACTATCCGACCTGTTGTTGCATCTACTCCAACTTTTGCTATTATAACCACTGGCTTCTATGGAATTGATAATAATAGTAATGATGAACAAGAGAAAGAGGAAGATGAGATGAAGGACAATGATGAAAGAATCGAGGATGATACAGAAAGTGAGATTGAAGAATCATCAAAAATGGCACCAGGTTTAGTCGGATCAATTAATGACATTGAAGAAAAGCCCAATATTATCTCCCAAATCATTGAAGATAACAAAGATTCTTCTGATATACAATTAGATATTTTTGACGAAGTCACTACAACTAGTGACGCTCCAATAATCATTACAGACAATTTTTTTTTTCCTGCACCATCAGAAGATGAAGATGAAGATGAAATAGTAATTGATGAAGCAAATGATTCTACCACAGAGCAACATTTCGATGAATTTCCGCAAATGGAATATGATAAAGTTCAAAAGGATGAAAAAAATGTTGATGAAAATGAGAAAGGAGAAGATGAAGAAGAAGAAAAAGAAAAAGAAAAAGGAGAATTAATGTCAACAACTACTGAAATGTTAACAACAGAAAATATGGAAGAATTTGTTGGTTTATTTTCATCATCTTCAAACACAGAAATGTCAATTCTAGAAACAACCACTGAAATTGAAATATCTTCTCCATCACCAAATGATGATATATTAAATGAAAAGAAAACTACTGAATCAATTACAACTGAACAATTCGTAGAACCGTCCACTCCTAAATCTCCAGATTATAATGAAAACTTTATGAATTCGGACAATCCGATTGAAAATTCAACAGAAGAATTGTCCGTTGTACCATTAGAATCTTTTGTTGATACATATTCAAAGACATCATCGACAGATACAATCAGTATGATACCAAGTGTTATACCTCTCGAATCATCTATGAGTCGTAATGAAGAAGATCAATTTTCTCTTCATCCTACTGAAAGTTTAAAGAGTGAATCATCATCAGTGACAACAACACTGGTAACGTCACCGACCCCTGAAGACATTGAAGGTGGTCTTGCTGACGAACTTTATTTATCTCTATCACGACCAGATTTTCCACAAATTTTATCATCACGTACTACTGAAGAAAATGCTAATGTTAATGATAACAAAGTATTAAATACAGATGGTGTATCTTTGCAATACGATCCATCTCCAATCGTCGTGTTTACTGAAACAATCGTTTCTTCAACACGACTAAAAACTTACACATACGTTGTGACAAAAGTAAATGGTTTAAATACTGAAGTGACATCTTCGACAACCGTGAGACCACGCGTGACAACACTGACATTGACTGTACCCGTGACAATTGTACCCACTCCCACGAACAACTTGGAATCCATGAGTAGCAACATCGTCTCAAGTGTCTCACAGCATATTACCGATGGTGAGTATTTTATATCCTCCCACATCCATTTATCAACAAGGAGAGCCAAAACAAAAAATTATTCAACAAACTTATTATTCCTATTTTAATCCATAAACCTGGGAACCCCATTGAGGTTTGTTACAATAGATTTTCAAAAGATCTTTTCATTCTTTTAAATACACTTTTTTCAATATTTCAAAAATTTTATTCTTTCATTGTAAAAAATTATTTATTGTACAGAAAAATCTCACTGATACCTTTTTTTTATCGTTATTTCTTAAAAAAATCTATGTAAAATTAATCTGGTCCTTTTTTTTTTCTCTATATATTTAATCATATTCTTGAATGTAAATATTGTAAATTCAACCAAAGTTTCTCTCTCGTTTTTATTTTTTTACTGTATATAAAATACTATCTATATGTTATAACTTCTTGTAATTTACGAAGGATAAGAAAAGAGAAAAAATAAATAAATAAATAAAAATACAATTCAATATCAAGATTTTGTAATATTAAATATCACTTAAATACTTTTCTTGCTTTCACTAATGAAAAATATGCAAATGATAGCACAAGAATCGAGACATGAAACAAAAATAATGGACACGAATGGAGAGGATGCAGGTAGAAGATTTAATCTTGCAACAAGAGTAATGTCGAATGGAGTTGAAGTAATTGTGGCTGGACCCACACCCGCTTTACGATGGGAGAACTCAAATATTCAGCCCACACTCACACTTTCCGACGCCGTTGTCATGTTGATGCCTCAAGAAGATCCCAATGAATTCGTCACTAAAACATGTACAACCACATTCACTTATTTGAATACAATTACCAAGGATGGAAAGACAATTGTATCCACTGATCAGCAGGTAATTATTTAAATAATTAATATTGCAGTACAAATCAATAATAATTTTGCATTTCACATTTTGCATTTCACATTCAATACATTATAAATCTAGTAAAATATAAAAGGATTTTTTTATTATAGTCAAAAAATAGTATGTCATCATCATGTATGCAGAATACATCTTTATTTCTCCCAAAGTTTTTGTATTGAATAAATTTATGGTGTATTCAACTTGCAGAATGTATAAGTAAATTGACTTTGAATTTATTAATTTTTATTCAAGGTCATCGCGAACACGGCAACAGAAGAACGCCACAGAAAACTTGGCTCAGAGTCTGCAGCAGTTACTCTTGAAGCTTCGCCCACCCTGAGAACTGAAGTTTTCAAGACAACATATACGTATCTTACATTGAATGCTGATCATCCAGATGAGGACAATGCTCTTGGAAGCAGTCAAAAAGTTATCACAAATACAGTCACTGCACCGCAACATTATCTTGATATGTTCCTTGAACCATCTGAAACACCACCACAAACTAATACTTATCTTAGTACACGCGTATTGGAAAAAACATTCATCGAAGATGGTTTGACACGAATTGGAACAATGAGTGATACAATTACACGGCTCATCATCACTGAGTCTGCTCCACCACCACCGCGTCCGATTAGTGTAACAACGACTTTGACCGCATTAGACAATACAGAAGATATCGGTACAGATATTATGAAAACGTATTATATTACTTATACGTATTATAATACTTATCTTGAGAAGGGCAGCAATACTGTTGTCCGTACAAATGTGGCGACCTCAACGGATATTGCCGTAGAGAAAGTGCCAAAGAAAACTGGAGTGATGGATTCACAAATAACTGTGATACAAACAACTCCGGAGCCTATTAAAATTTTTGCTACAAAAACTTACTTGACGACATTTACATATTTTACTACGTTACTTCAGGTACATTTTGTTCATGAATGTGTATTCGAATAATTTCTAATGTGAAATAATAAATTTCAATATCATAAATTTTTTTTATTGCAGGCCGGAAGTGATGGTGAAACATCAACAATAATTTCATCACGTTCTCACATTGTCGAGAATGTAGTTTCAGAATCTATTGCACCAAGTTTACTTAATGCGGGCTACATGAATATTTTAACGACATCACACCATTCGGATTCAGTGAAAAATGTTGTTACTGGTTCGACAATTATTTTTTTTGATGAGGAAGATCAAATGGATTCATCCGGTAGTAGTAGTAGTAGTAGTAGTAGTAGTAGTAGTAGTAGTAGTAGTATTAGTAGTAGTGGTAGTAGCAGTAGTAGTAGTAGCAGTAGTTCACAAATCCAATCAACAGTGTCTACAGCCTCATCTCAAGCATCAATTGAAAATTTAAATACTACACCAATTAAACAAAGTGATTTGACAACTGAGATGCAAAACGATGAACCCGAAAAGCAAATTAATGCTCAGAATACTGGCGAATCAGATCTCAATACTGCGGCCACATCAAATCTCGAAGATCCATCAGTTGTTGAAAATGAAACATCAGAAAGCAGCGATGGTATTCCAGGTCGTCCTATTAGTAGTGGTGGGCTTCTGAGTCTTGGATCCTTGGGTATTAATGGATTGTCTGCTCTGGGGCCAGTTATTACTGCAATGGCAGGTCTTCTTCAAGGCAAACACTCATCTAATCGTCGAAATGATACCATCCCAACGACTTCGAGCAATCCAATTACTCATCAAGAGGAACAAGAAGTAACAAGTCAACGATCACCAATTTACATCCCCGTTGCAGAATTCGCTGATGGTGACATTGAAGCTGCTGAAAGTCAGAATATCGCTGCACAATTGGCAAATCTAAATCCAAATTTTATTCCTGAAACGCGACACAAAGTCGCGGTAAGTATTGTTGATGGTATTCCAATATCACCTGGCGAAATTATCACAGCAAACAGTGACGTAATTATTGGTAAACCAGGCATATTATCGCCCCGACCACCACAAACATATTTACATAATGAAAATGATGATCAAAATATTGGAATGAAACCACCACCAATATCTGTTCCCAATATTCCCGTTCATCCAGTTCTTGAAGTTATAAAAGACGATAGAATTTCAGAATCCACTCGACCAATTCAGCATATAATACCTGCAGGAGGTCCTAAGCGCCCACCGTCAATTCCTTTATTGCTACATCAAGAGCCAATAAGATCAACACAACAACAAGGTGTTTTAGAAAATGATCCGTTACTTAAACCACCAGGTCGGCCCAATATTGAAAAGTACGCGAATCCAAATATTAATCCTAATGAACCAGAATGGATTTCCGATCGTTTTCGAAGGCCATGGAACTCCAAAGAGCCAATAATGTCACCGCCACTACCTCCAACACTTCAAGCCAATGATAAACCGAATCTTTACCCACATGATAATATGCAATGGCTGTCTCATACTGAAGACGAACATAAACGTTCGCCGTGGACCCAAAAAGATCCTATTGTTACTGGTGTTAATCTTGAGAGTTCAGAGCCTACAAAATCTAATCCTATTCAATCATCTGAACCAATAGTTCATCAAATTGCCCATGTAATAGATAGATCAACTGGCGAACCATTGCTCGTTAATATTCAACCAAGTCAAGTCGCTAATGTCGTTATTCCCGATAGTGGAACACAAGTTCTTATATTCGGCGATACCAGTGAACCACACAAAAGTGGTCAGTACTTCGATGAACCATCACCCTACCCAGAATCTCAAGCTACATCGAATTTCGGTGGATTCGAACAGGTGGAAAATAATCCAGCAGAGTACATGATACCCCCAGCACCACCTGCCGTGAATTTCAAAGTACTGCCTCAAAAATTACGTCCACATAATATGCCTAATGTTAATACAAGACCTTTCTCCCGATATCCACGGCCCCATGATAAAATCGAGATAGCAGCGAATTCACGTCCAGAAAAACGACCATCAGACGTGCTGTTAATCCAACGTCCAGATAGTCATGGGCAATCTAGTCAAGGTCAAGTACATACAGAAATATTGGTACACCATTCATCAGACACACCAAATTTTTCATTGAATGCTAAACCTCAATCGAATCAATATCAACCACCTCGTCGGCAATATAATCCTGCCGTGTCTCATGATCAACCACCACGCCGAACTGCAGACGTTTCTATACCCCTGGAAAATTCACCGCACCATCATCATCATCATCATCATCATCATCATCATCAATTGGGACTCCACCATGAAAAGCCTAATAGAACAGTGACGAATGATATATTGAAACTGCAGAAGTGGAAAAATGACAGAACGAAACAGCGAGTACCAGTCAATCGACCAAGACCCACAGCACGTCCTCGACCCAATCTCTATCCTGATCGAACACTCGGATACACAGGTGGAAAACCACGATATCCTCCTCATAGACCGTCACAAATACCACAACCGCCACATCCACCACAAATTCCAATAAATTGGCAAAGTGAAATGAAAAACGATGGTTCCACTGGGGGACTTTATCATCAGGATAATCCAGAAACTCCGGGCGATATTCCTACAGGTGCAATTGGGTATCGAAATCCACTTATTACAAACATGAAAAAACCAATGACACTTTTACCAATCCAATCGACTAATTATCAACCACATCCACCGCAAAATCATCAGGTGCATCAGCTTCCGCCCGACATAGGTCCACCGGAAATTCAAAGTTTCGGACAAATATTGCCTCGACCCGATGAACCTGATCAATCCTGGTCTGAAACTCAGACGGAAGCCGGTCCTGATTCCAGTGCTGAGGAGTCCGAAGAAAATATCAAGTATCACGATGAAATGTCACATGATCAACGAAAATCCGAGCATCAAGAATTTAATATAAATCAACCAATGAATAAAAATGATCAAGATCATTCGGTTCATCATACAGAAAATGAGGAACGTGAAGTGTATATAGAAGCTTCACGAACAGAAAAACCATACAATCGTGTAAGCACAGTTGATATAGTTGTTGAAAATCAATCGCAAGAAGGAGAACTTAATAATAATGAATCACAAATGGTATCAAATAACTATCGAAATTTGTCAATGAGCAATGAAAATCCATCAGAATTTTATGACGATAATACTGATATTATAACAGAAGATGACGAGCAAAATCACAGTGAAAAATCCAGTTATGAAATTATTCACAGAGATTCTTTTACGGATAGGATTCCTGAAAATGAATCAAAACCATTTAAAGATGATGTCACAATAGATTTGAAACCTCCTGTAATTTCATTTAAATATACACCGGGGAAAACATCAAGACCAAGACCTCGTCCGTCATCGCCAAAAAAGAAACCAATGATCCAATCGGTAATTCAACAAGAGGAAGAAAATCACGTTACGTCAACTGCTCATCCTCCTGGTGGTCACGCTCGTCCTTCTATAGATTGGGAAAATTTTGAAAAAAATCATGACAATAAAGACGATGGTCATCGTTCAGTTTTGAGAAATTTGACATTAAATCGTCCGAATCCATCTGAAAATTCTCATCTCAAACCCGATTTAAAATATGTTGATACAGGAATAATTCGTAATCCAATGTCACCAGTTCAATCCTCTGGCACTCGAGTTCATCTCATGTATCCTAACATTTTAACGAAATCGAGGCCTGCAATACCATCACCTGTAACAATATCATCAGGATCTTCAACGAATGAAAAGCGTTTGAAAATCAAGGAAAAAGATGATACAGAAAAATCTTCAGCCATACCAAATAGACCAATCACTATGCGTCCTTCTTTAATTATTCACACAAAAGATAAAAATCGTGAAACACTAGAAACTGCGTATCAAACAAATTTTGCTTCAAATGAAGACAAAGATATTGCATTAAACGACAAGAGACCAATATCAATAAAGCACAACATTAATTCAGATACACTTAAGGTACCGTCGCAGGATATGATGCCACCAGCTCAAACAAAAGCAACTACAAAAGATAAAGTAATTAGTAATAAAGATGATGGTGAAAGAGATCTAAAACCTCCACCAATACCTTCCGATGTCGTTGGAATGTCACCGCCACCACATAAATACATTCCATTATCAGATTCGTCCAAAGTCATTGGAGAAACACCACCACCACCTCCATCATTACCGAATACCAACATGGTTCCACCAACTGTACCCCGACCAACGAAACCTCGACCATTCCTCATGGAGCTCTTATCACATGACATGGTACCACCACCGCCACCTGTTATTGAAAGTTCCCGGCCAATTGAAATTTCAACCGTTCGACCTGCTATCGCAGTATCTGGATCAATTCAAATTGCAACAGCTGTAGCAAATAGTCACATTCCTGTTATGCAAGACATCGCCGAGTCGACAATTCCAATAATTCATGGCACAGTTGATTTACCAGTTGTAATGGACGTATCAGACATTATGAAATCAATAGAGACAAAAAAACCCGAACACGTGAGCGTTTATACTGTTCGACCATTTGAAACTAAAAAGGCTTCAAGGTAACATTCTTATAAATTTATTATTTTTTAAATCAATTTTCCATTGTTTTCACAATTAAACATTTATGATTTTTCTTGTTTTTTTTTTTTTTTTTTTTGTTATTTTTCGAAATAGAGTATCTGTTCAACCTACGGCAATTTTGTCCACAAATTTAATAATGCCAACACGATTGCGATTACCACAAATAGACATAACTACATCGTCAACACGTGCAGTCGTACATTTAACAAGAGTTCACTCGTATGATCCATCAAAAAAAGCCTCAGTAATTCTGGAAGCAAGTCGACATAGCATTTCATCTAATCAAATAAATCCAACACAATCATTGAACCACTACAAATCAACTGTACAAAATATTAATCCGGATGATGTTACTTTTACTTCGACAATAAAACGGAAGTACAACAGCGATTCATTTACAAAATCACGAGATTCAACTTTGAAAACAACAAAAAAATTCATGGTGTCGCCAACAGGTGTTCGAGAGGCTGCGAAAAATATCACGACAACAACGACAATAACGACTTTAGAAATGAAACCAAAGGCAGTAACTCATTTTAAAACTTTAACGGTTACAAGAACAGAAACATCAGTAGTAGGTTCACCACCTACGACTAGAACTCTTCTACTCACCCATACTCTTACATCGAGAATCATTGAAACCGTAACCGAAACTTTATTACGTCCAACCAATGTTGTAATAACATCAGTCACAACAATTGTTCAACCAGCAACACGACTACCAACTTATGACAATGGGCCCAATAATATGGACTCGATATTTGTTGTAATGAGTGATCAAAATCCACCAGCAGCAGATGCTGAAGAAGTCGAAGCTGAATATGGTGGCGAAGAAGATATTTCACGTGATGAGCAAGATCCGGCAGGAAATGAAATTCATCGTGTTCTATCTGGGAGTGTCCTGGGCGCACCAGTAATATCACATCGACCACCAGTGATGACTCAATGTCAGCCTGAATGTCGGGCATCGAAGTCAGAAATGTGCTCACAGGTTGACGGTGAGCCCCGATGTGTTTGTCGTCCAGGATTCGCAAGAATGTTCCCTGATCGCCCATGTAAACCGACGTACACGTACACAGTGCGCATCGGACTCGATCGTATCGGTCGGGAGTCCATAAAATATGATTATCCAGTTAATAATACATCTTCACCATCGTTTAGAAAACTTGCGATACCCACAAGGGAAGCACTGGACAGAACATTAATGCAAAGTGATTTGAGAGATGTATACAGAGGATTGGATATCGTTGGATTCCATCCAAATCCTGCCCAAGTTGAATTTCACGTTCAATTGAGTGACAATACCAATGAAACAAGATTGAAAGATATTGTTAAAAAGTATCTGTTAAGTAGTAATTATAGTCTCGGTGGCACTGAAGTCTTTGCATCCAAAGATTTTAATACAATTGATGCTCGAGACTTTGATGAGTGTTTAACAGAAGAAGGTGGACCACATC
Organism: Dinocampus coccinellae; assembly: GCA_963920625.1. Classification (NCBI taxonomy): domain Eukaryota; kingdom Metazoa; phylum Arthropoda; class Insecta; order Hymenoptera; family Braconidae; genus Dinocampus; species Dinocampus coccinellae. Next base: position 18,122,256 of record OY987184.1, read on the forward strand.
ACGACTGTTCACCTCATGCTGCGTGCTTCAATTTACGTGGATCTTATCAATGTTCGTGCAAAGAAGGTTGGGCCGATCTTTCGGAAAATTCTGCATATCCAGGTCGAATTTGTTCACAAGCACCATTTGGCTGTGCAGGATGCAACAACAAAGGACATTGCATAACTAATGCACTCGGACAGGAAATATGTGAATGTTTCCCATGGCACAGCGGACAACGTTGCCAGGTCAATCTGAAGGGTAAATAATTTTCATTTATTCAACCAAAAAAGTCATACTGTAATAAATTCAATAATATTTTATTTATTAATTATACTTGTAGTTTTGTTGATTGCTCTCGTTACTGCGGGTGCCATTCTCTTGGGTCTGCTCGGAATTTGTTTAGCACTCGCATGCTTCCGTCAACCTGACAAAGGAGGAAAATCTGGTGACAGAAGAGCAATGATTGCATCAGGCACAGGTGGTGATACCAGTAGTGAAGGTAGCTTAGCTGATTTGACGATTCCACATCATGTTCCGCACGTCCTACCACCGCCTCCAAGAGCTATTGCACCAGCACCACCGACTTCTAAGAGGCCGAAAAAAACTGCCAAACAAACTCGTGTACCGAGAAAACCCTCGTATAGTGGCACTTTACGTAATAAATTTTTATTTAAATATAATGATTATCGATATTGCAAGTGGACTTATGTAATAATAAATATTTTATATCGCAGTTGCCGGAAATGAAGTAGCAAATGGGGATCGCTCTCTCAGTGTGATGATACCTCGCGCGAAATACCGATCGGGACCGCAATCACCTCAAAATTATTCAAAAGCACCAATGAGTACATTTGCAGCTGATGAACACAAGTTGATCAGTTACTTAGAGGGCAATCCACCAGCGGGAAATCGAAAAGCTAGTGTTGTTAGTACAGTAAAGGAATATAACAAAAATTATGATGAATCCGGACTGAGAGTCATGAGAAATGTAACAACACCTAACAACGGTGCATTAGTTAGTGCTGGTTTTCAGGTTTGAGTTTCATAACATAATTTTATTACTTGATGAACAATATTAATTGAAAACGTAATTTAAAAATTGTATTACAACCATTATGTTAAAATAGGTATCGGCCACGGTAATGAGAACTGGTGATGACGATTCAACGCTTGATGATACTTTCGAGCCTTCCACCATGAAAACCCTGCGAAGTACAACTGATTTCCAAGATGGTACTTCGACATTGGCACGATCATGTGACGCGACGATTCAAGCCACAACGAAACTCTTGCCACTAGATCTGACTGAAGGAGAATCGAGTATTGGACGTTCGTGTGCAGGTGATACATCAAACGGCAAACAAGCGCCAAGTCGAGACTCTAAGGACACTCGTGATGCGCGAGACAGCGCTAGCGAAGGTCCCGTCACTGCTGAGAGAGATCTCGGTAGTACATTACGGCTTCGCCACACGCCTCTTTACAATCCAGATAGAGCAGTACGTAGATTTAAAAAATTTTTTTCCATGATTATCAGTAAAAATTAAATGACAATAAAAATTATTTATATTTTATAGGCAAGCGATCATGACTCCAACTTTGACTCGCTGTAAAATTATTTTTTGTCTGCCAAACTGGAATTCGTTGTTGCCAAATAATATTTCAAATTCATTGGGCCATATTAAGAGCGATTGATTATTATTGCATTATTTTTCTTTTACTTTCTATAAAAAAAAAAAAAGAAAAAAAAACCACAAGTAATATAAAACATCAATCGCTTTAACATCATGCCACCATATTTATTTATAATCCCATTAGAGTATATTAAACGTATATTTTTATTTTAACTTGTTGAGTTAAGTGAAAAATGAAGGATAAAAGAAATAAAATCGATGAACTCGTTTTTGTGCTAACAGAAATTAATAAGAATTGTCAATGTGAAAAAGAGTCAATACTCTGAATTAATTTAAAAAATTTATTAGCGTCATGCGTAGTCAGTACGATTCCGGGCAATTAAGTGAAAATATATGGATTATTGTTACTGTTATTGTTATTTCTCTATATATTTGTTTAGTTTATTTTGCAGAGGCCGTTTCCATGTTGCTCGGCTCCATTGCAAGTATCGTCCAATGTTTTATTAAATTGTTTCAAATTTAATCACAATGTAATGAAACGTAAAAAAAAACAAAAAATATTGCAATAAATTTTTTTAATGGAACCGTGCAACGTTGTAATTTACGACTCTATTGTAAAATTGTGGGCGAGCGAGTTGGTGTGCATTATTATATATAATCATGGTTAGGAAACAGAAATATAATATCAATAAACTCAATTTAATTTTTATCTAATTAAATGAGAAAGCAAATGAAATAATCGAAATTACCTGAAATCGATTATCGTATTAAAATTAATCTATTAACATTGAATAATATTTTTGAAGATTATACATTATGTTTGAGAGCACGATGTGTTTTAATGATAAGTTCATCATAATTGTATGAAATAAAAAAAAATTAAAAATGTGCGGTATGAAAAATACTATATGTAACGTCAGGACAACATAATATACACATTCATTAATGTGTATTAATTTATGTTTAAGCATATAGTTCTCACTATTGTACATACTATTTTCTCAACTTTTTACTACGTAAATATTGTATTTTTGTATAATTTTTAGCCTAGCTATGTACTTATGTGTATTTTTCGAAAATAAAACAAATAATACAATTTAATCAAATTTCAACACTCGATTCAATGGCAAATATTTAAGATTCATGCAATAATTAATTTAAAAACTGAAATATAATTACGTTAATAAAGAGAAGGAATGATAAATAAATAGAAAAAAACATTTTTCAAATTTCATCGTATAACTTGTAATTGGTGTAAATATAATTTCTGGTCTTATCAAATGTTAATAATAGTGTGCTTTATCATATTTTTTTTTGATAAGACACGATAAATTCATACAAATGCAAACAGTGAAAAACAGAAATATCCATGTTTCGTAGAATAATGAAGCTTAACAGTCGGACTGTGGACGTTTTTCTACCCATGCTTTAATTTTTGGAATGGCGAGTACCTTTTCCTTCAGTGCCTTCAAATTAGCATACTTTTCAACGATATCACATTTGGCCATATAGTTTAGATAGTCCAACAATGCCACAAAAGTCAAGTCAGCCCATGTGAGTTTACCACCAATGAAATATCCATTGTTACGCTTCACTTGGGCATCCAGACGTTCCATATAAAATGGAATGATATCTTTTATCAAAGGCCCATATTTAGCCTCTTTTGCCTCGGGATGTGTCTCATAACTGTATGCTCCTATCTCTAAATGAAAAAATTTATAATTAAATTAAAGTTAATGTTTTAAATTATTAACAATTTTTTTTTTTTTTTTTTTTTCCTACTTACTTGCACGAAGATCATGGATAGTATCAACAGCTGCATCGATTTCAAGATTTTCCCAATCGTCCTTTCCTGCCAGACCATATTGTTTAGCCAAGTAACGACATATTGACGTTGATTGATGGATTTTTTTTCCATCAACTTCTAATACCGGCACTTGACCAAACGGCATATCTGTTTGAAATGATTCATTATGAATTCAATAATATTAAGTAAAAAAAAAAATTTATTAATTATATTTCTATATTAATAATAATAACAATAACTTACTGGGTTTGATTTTGGGCCAATTTTCTCGCTCAAAACGATCATCTTCAAATTCTTCCCCAGCATAACTGAGTATAAAACGAATGGGCTCAGCCAGAGCCTTCACCGGAAAGTAAGTTATCTTGTAGCTTGGCATTATTGGAGTGAACTTGTTATAGGGCACTGAAAGACTTCGAGCGTTACTTGGATATTCTCCCTCTCTTGCTATACGGCTTGGGCACTTAGTGGGATCAAGCTAAGAGCAATAGTATATGTAAAGGCAAGATAGTCAGAATGAAAATGTAAGCATGATGTAGCAAAAATTCCAGGGTGGCTAGACAGAGGCTGTACATAATGTAAACCGAGCTGGTTCTCCATCTTGTCATTCTTATATAATAAAATAATACAAATATCTAACTATCCTGGCGCACTACAACCATGAATAACAGCATTTTATATCTATTCAATTTATATTGTTAACATAGAAAATAAATTTTATTTTAATTTAAAATAAATAGCACATAATCGCTTTATGTGCTATTTGAGAAAATAAATTTTTATCATTAAACTTATTATCATTGAAAAGGTTCATTTTGATTTGAGAAATTTTACAAGAAACATATTACAAGTTATTATAAAAAATTAATAATTTATAATAATAAAAGAACGTATGATAATCCATGATTTTAATAACCATTAATTTACTGAAATTTATTAAATTTTAGGTAATTTTTTTTTTTTTATGAAGTTAGTGAATTAATACTTAAAGGTGTATTGCACGTATCTAAAATCATCGATAAACAGTTAAAATTTTTGTGAAGTTATTCTTTACTTCATTATAAATAATTACCAAAAATTTCAAATTTTTTTACTAATTAGTTTAAAAGTTATATTTTTTATTGAATTTACTTGGGCTCTTATGAAAAAATAAAGTATTACTCGTTATATTTCAATGAGAAAAATTTGAAATTTTTACAGAATATTCTTTGTGTATTCAGTAATTTTCACGCGAGAAATGAATTATTTTCAAGAAAAAAATTCATTAAATCCTCAGAAACACGTAAAAAAAGGGTGTAGACAAACGTAATTTTTTTTGTTCAATAGACCGGCTCGTACAGTCAGAGCTAAAAATTCCAGTCGATAATAATGCGAACAATTGTACAATCTTATATGATATACCGTCTATACTTTTGAAATTGTTTATATGTGCCATACATTCTCAAAGTAACTTTCAATTAATTTACCAGTTTAGTATTAAATTTATAGCAAAGAAGTATATAAAACAAATAATTAATTATTAATTGTATAAACGGAAGGATAAATGTACTTACAGATTTAGCAGTAGACAATAAATGAATGAAAATAAACAATTATTCGGTTTTAACTACCACAAATCAATTTATTACGTATAATAACAATGATGAAAAAAAGTAGTAAAGGATTTCACTTTTTATATCTACTTATGGATACGTTTAAAAACACACTAACGCTCAACTGTCGCGAACACTACATTCAGTGTATGGGGGAATATAAGCGTTTTCCCCATCCCGCCAAACTTCACAGTGTTCGTCATTATTCTACTTAATCAATATATAAATGGCAGATGAGATGTCGTTATGTTACATTCAATGTGGTGACAATTATTTTACGGATTTTTATTGATAATTTATCCTTATCATCGTCGGCAGTTGATAATGAAAATTGATTATAACTTATAATACCTTCTGAACAGAATGAAAAAAAATAAATGAATTGAATGGATTTCAAAATCATGTTGAATAAGTGTTAATCACATTGATTAAATAAGAATTTCATATTAAAGATGTTGTAAATAAAATTATACAGCTGTCGTGTGCATGATTAGATAATTTTTCAATAATTGATTATAACAATTATTGCTATATTTCGTTGAAGAGATACGTGTAATTTTATGGATGCGTTCGACTTGCTAAGCAACACGCACTCTGGTGGTCGTTCTGAAACTACAGGTGCTGTGATACATTTGGCAGCTACATATTGTTTAACACGCAGTTATTGTGTTGTGAAATGTATATACAAAACTATTTTTTGATATTCACTCAAATATATTTTGTTTAAAATCAATATTGCATTTTCATATTAGAATACAGTAATAAAATACATAAAAGTACAGCAGATACATGGTTGCATTTCCCTGAATTTCCAGCCTTGTATGAACACGACATTTTTATCACATGCAATATTTGAAATTTAAGTTTCGAAATTCCTTGTATAACATGAGGATTCGCGATAATGGCTGAAGTTTAACAGCGTAAAACATATAATGGCACGTTATTTTTATTAATATTATTAATTTTTCCGCATAATATAAACTAGCTGGCTTTTAAAATTTCTCCTTCGTAAACACATTTTGAATTTGGAGTAGGCTCTAAGAATGTGAAATATTCATTTAATCGTAACTTTATGTTAACTGTTATCCTGAAAATATATATAAAACCATTCATGAGTTGATAAATTTCATTGCCTATTCTACACTTTACTCTTTACTTATGATTAATAATACATCAGTTAACCAATATTTATTGGTAGTTGAGTGTCTACCTTAGCAGTGTATACTTATGCATGACATGTAATGTAATTTAAATTAATGATAAAAATATACTTAATTATTCATAAAATATATTATTGTGATGATTATTTAATATTTTAATACTATAAGAGAAAATTTAATAAAATAAATTTGCATATAGGCAAAAGAAACATCAGATCACTATCACATAACCTCTAGTGCACGTATATACCATTATGGCACTAGGATCTTATCTTCATTTTCCTATAAAAACTACTATCCTGTATATAAATTTCATTTGAGTAATAATAGCAGTCGTCAGATGACGCGAATGATAATTGGACAGTGGTTCCCCCTCGACACAAAATCTCTTAGTATTTAAGAATTGCCTGCAGCATATAAAATAATAATTATTATTATTATTATTATCATTATTATATATTACATTATGTTTCAAATGTATGAGTAGGAATATTCCATTGAAAATGACGTCATCAAACTGTTTTTATCAAGATTTCAGTTATGCAGTCAGCGGCTGGTCTATCGGAAGTTTAGAAACAGTTTCAATACGATAACATATGCCATATTGCTTAATGTCTATAGAATATAATATTGTTCATTATTATATATAATTTTTATACAGGTATACAATATGAATGGTTGACAATAGTAATGATGATTATACATTTTGGATTAATTTCAGGGTCATAAATTAAATATGAAGTACCTGAAAAATGAAATTATAAATGGTCAAATTATGGATAGACAATAATTATGAATAGGATTATGTGTTTGAGTAAATTTTATCATAATTAAATGGCTACGAGATAAATCTTTATCAATTACAAAATATATAGATGCTTATGCGCGCGCATTTACGTATGTACATTAAAAATAGCGCCACCGTCCTTAAGTTACGCGTAACACACTGGCTTTCTGTAGAAAATTTCTGAACTATTGAACTTTTTTTTTTTTTTTTTACATCCAAGTTTTGGATATATTGAAAGCTTTTATTTCATCAATCAATTATTGATATCGAAATATATAAATAAAATTAGAAAAAAAAAAAATTGTGCCAGTAATCTGACACAAAAGTCGATATTTTCGACAAATAATTAATTACGATTTCCAATTTATTTTTATGCCCTTGATTGCGGTCAAGAAAAAAAACTTGGATGTCATTGAATTATAGACAGGAGATTCATATGCAATGAAACGATTTAAGTAGAGTTAATATTTAATACGCATGCGCATGAGAAATCGTGAAATATTGTACAATAGAATAACGATCATCATCGGAAAATACTTCTTCAGAAAAGAAATTAAAAAAAAGAAAAAAAAAAGGGACATTTACGTAGTACAAAAGTTTGAAGTTATTAACAATCAATATCAAAAATGTCTAAAAATATTATAGAAGATTGGTAAAAATTAATATTAATTCCAATACCACCATCGTTTTCCTCGTAAACGGATTTATTCGGGTAGTTCCGGGACGATGTAGAACGATGTGGCAACGTTGCATTCGCTTGTTTGGATTGCTGAGTTGTAGATGTTCGGTACAAGGTACAATAACGTTGTGGTTGGGTCGGAAGCTTCGTCTCGCGACCTGGTTGTACTTACTTATTTTAACGGCATTAAAAGTCATGTATCACAATAAAATTTACTACTGCATCATCAAGATATAAGGTAAGTGTCCTAAGAAAAATTGTAATATAATCATGATGAATTAGACCTAAATTTATACCCTTTGAACAAAAACTCTGTTTGTCCCACTTCAATGATCATTAAGGAAGACAATGTTTTTATCGTAAAAACTTACTTTGGTAAATTTTATTATTTTTCTTCTAATTAATAGTCAATGCAATAGTCATAGAACTACATCATATAGATAATTACAATCTGAAAATCCCTTTTTTTTTCAACAATCATTTGATATAGTTCACCAATTTAAGGTTAGGAAAAAAAGGCTGAAAACCCAATACGTAAACTGATGAAGCAAGAATTATCATACCCACAATTCAGATGATATTCCGATTATAAAACATATGTCCCCTTTACAAAATATACCACATCCAAAATATAGGTATAAAAATAGAACTGAATGTTGAGAAAATATATGTATTAATGATGCGATATAAATTCCGAAATACATAAAAATCAAAAGATTATTTATCCTCGTATTTTTCTTTTCTCGTTTTTGATTTTTATCGAAATACAGCGAAACATTGATAGATTATAATTGGCATTGCGAGGTTTTCGGGAATTCTTCAAAGTTTATCGATTTGTCGTGTTGGCTGGGTACTAGCTCTCAGTGGGCCTACCGGTGGCTTTACTGTCTCACGTGATTAACGTTGAACAATATATATATATATACATATACACATTCATATATATACATATATATATATATATATATGAGTATTTTGGATGGAAGCCTAGTCAGTGAATAAAATGAACCAATACTGTTTTATTATATATTGTATTATATCTAATGATAATATGATAGAAATAATTTTATGATAAAGGAAAGGGTATTGCTTTCTTTGAATGCGCAGAATCGATTTATAAAGAGCGGACAATCGCCACAACGTAGGGATGGGAAAAAGCAGCAGATAAACTTCGTTTAGGGGTGCTTTCATAATATAATTGAAATTAATGCATGTTGTTTCTTGAAAGATAATGTGAAATTCAATATACGCAAAACAAAAATATGTTCTACGCACACACTCGTGAGCAATACATCAATAAATCAATGATGATACGGTGAGCGCCGTCTACAGTTTCCTCCTTTCAACTATCATGTGCTCGATTGAGCTTGCATAACAACTGCGCAATTTCACTTTTTGTATCACATTTATTTGTTTATCACATTGTTGAACTGTTAAACTGATGATGAATAATTAATCATCTTTCCCACCCACTCCAACGATTTCAATTTGGAATTTGGAGAAATTCTATCGATATAGTGTTCGAAAATTGTCAAATACATTGTATTAAGCAGGACCTTCGGAAAAATGTGAATGTCGGAAAATGGGTCACGAATATTGAAAAGTCGTGAGACAATACCGGTACTCATCGAAACGAATGGTAAAATCCATTTATCATTTATTCATCTCTGCTCCTCCCTTTTTTCTCATCCTCATCCCGTTAAACAATATAATTAATTAATTTTTATATGAATACCGTAAAGTGTACAGAAATTGCAGATAAAATTGTATATTGTTAACAAAATCAAAAAATAATTGGAATAATGAAAAAAACCGTAGCAACTAAAAACTTATGTTTTAAAAGAAAAAAATTGGGTAGTGATATGAAAAGTATTTTTTTTTTTATATTTTTTTGTTTAGTGGATGAAGGGTGGGATGAATTTTTTGAAAAAATATTTTGAACGAAAAAAAAAAATGAATCAGAAGATAAATGAAGACGTGAGAAGGCATTGGATTGTTGAAGAATATCGATAATTAATTGAATACAAAAATATATTAGCTTTGGATCGAAATGGATCTCTTTAGAGTATATGTTGAGCGCCATGTTTTTGACTTCGTCAAAGTTCGGTAAACTTCGTTGCGAGTACCCCGGGGCCTGGGTTCAGTGTTCTACGTCCAACGTGCAATGCTGTCGATAAATTTGCCTCACTAGCATTGGTCGTTGCGCTATAATCATTTTATGGTGTTCATTTTGATTAGTGTACATTCATAGATCTCCTAGAGGTAATTGTTGTTTAAAATACGTCTAATTTCTTATATACCACTTAACGTTTCGTGACACTACCTAATTACGACTTTTGCGTGTAAGAAACAGTGAAAAAATACTTGCTTCATACGTTAAGACGCTACGACAGTTCGTGTTGTCCATCAGCTTTTACTTTCAGCTGTTCATAAGCCAGTAGCGGCACATGCAGTCAATGTTTCGGGCAACAAAATTTTTATTTTACAATTTTTTTTTATTTTTTGAGAACAATTTTTTTTTTATCTTTTAATTTTGCCAAAATATTTTTGGGAAGGGAAACACATCACGTGACAGTTAAAAGTGAATTTCGAAAATATTTACGTTAAATTGAGAATGGTTTTTTTATAACATTTACATGGGTGCTGACCTCATGCGGATACATCGATCCGAAATATTTAAAGTAGTTTGCCTGTAAGAAATTTCGGTTATATTAATTTATACGAGTTGAGGAAAATATTAAAATCATTAACACTATAAATTATAATTTTTCTTTGTAATATGGAGTATACAACAAATACAAATTTATTTTAATACACACACATTATAAATTAATATTCATTTTTTTATAATATTTATATATATGCCATTACTGTCAAATTCAAGATAAAAATAGAATAAAATTATATAACTTATATAATTATTGAAATATTATGTGTACTTTTACTGGGATCGAAATAAAAATAAAATTGTCAGGATAAACAAAAAAAGAGTTTTCTGCATTTTTTTTTTTTTTTTTTTTTTTTCCTCTTCTTCATGAACATTATAATAGTATGATGAAACAAATTGTTTTTGTTCAATATAAATTGTCTATTCCAAACACATCAAATATCTATTTACAGTGTTTTTACAAAAATACAATATTAATTGAACAATTTTTAAATACTCAAATGTCCCAATTTTGTCGAATTATTAACGGCACACAATAACATCACCGGCCAAATATTTGAATATTCAAAACCAAATAGTAATGAACTTATAGAATTTCTATGCTGGATCAATGGGACATAATGCTCAAGGATTTTTTCTGATACCATGGAATCATTTGAGAGTCTAAAAATGCACGCAACGGATACAAAACCTATTTGCTCAACGCTGCCATGTGCTAGCGATGGAAGTGATGAAATATCAAACAAATTAGAGAATGACTTATTGTACGGTGCTAACGATGATGGGGATGAAGATGATGCACAATCAGATGATAGTTTACGTTTGAGACTTTCGGATGATGATGATGTCGACGTTGATGATATTGGTGCTTCACTGCCTGTGGACAATCAACTCAAACAATCAGAAAAGCTTGAGCTCCTCGGTGAGTTATTAAAGAATAGGAAACAAATTACTACGTTTATTAATTATCTTCATCCAATTGTAATCCTCAATCAATCAAACTATTCAAAGAGTAGTTTATAACACTGCCAGTATCATTCCATCAACAACGTATTTTTTTTATATTAGGAAATTATAATGATATATTAGATATAATGTTGATTTCATAAACAACGATAATATTATTACTTTGAAATATGAACAATCTAATAAAACGTTCAATTTTTTTATATGGATTATTGGGTTTCATGTAAATTATAATTTATTCTTTAAATACTTCGAATCTAGGCTGCATTAATACAATTGCAATGAAAAAACAATTATTTTTGAAATGGAACATTGATGATTCAATTGCTTGATCAACTGTCCGAAATCGAATTTAAGCCAGTTAAATAAATTATCAATAGAAATTAATATTATCACCAAAGTATTAGTGGTATTTCAATAATATAATATATTGAATAGATTAAATAAATTTGAAAATGAAGAGTATATTCATTTGAGGATTGTTTATCCTTGTTGGTTACAGACATGGAATTAAATATTTCTACTTCCATTGATTATTCAATGCAACATGAAAACAATTCTATTGGAATATATTCATTAAAAGATAAATACAACGATTTTGACAAGGATATAGATTTTACGAATAAAGATATTTCAATGGAGAATAATTTGTCTGATACTGGTGAGAAAAATAAATTTGAATATAGATCAAGTCAATTTGTTATTTTAAATAATACTCATAAACATATATACGGAAATCGAGAGAAATCGTCAGATTCTCTTGAAACAGATTCCCACCAATATACTTCAGATCATTCCTATTATTCTAGTGTATCAAATAGTTACTGTAATAAATATTATAATCAAAACTCGCATTATGGCCGATTTCGCGGCTTTAAATTTGGCGAATTCAATACATATTTCAATAGCTTGGAATCTGACACAAAATATAATTCGAGAGTCCATCCGTCATATAAAAAAATATTATCAGAAAATAAATATATTACATTGGGATCTAATTCCCAAACGAATGTTTCAGCTATTGAAAATACATCACATAAGGATAACACTTCAACTGGAAATGAAAATACTCAAGATTTAGAGACTAATAATATTGAATTAATTACTGCCGACAATAATAGTCTAAAATTAATCGAATCCAATTTGTCTTCTGATAAATTGAATTTATCATTAAGCATACGTGATAAATCATTATCATCTGTTAATTTTCAAAATAAACCAAAGGAAAATGGAATTATTGAAAAATATGATGATAATGTGATTAAAAATAATGAAATAAGTGAGATAAGTAGTTCAGGAAGCATAAATACAGATAAAAAAATTGTAAATGAGCTTGATGTAGAAAAATTAAATGTGCTAACCAACGAAGAAACAAAAGATGATGATGATGATGATGCTATTGTTGAGAATCCAGTTATTAAAAATGTTGAATATCAAGAATCCAGTGCAGATAATCCTAATGATAAAGATACCGAAGATGTGCAATCGTCAGTTTTAGGAATTACGTTGATTACATCAACTGATTCTTCCCCAAAAGCCAAAATTATATCAAATGACGTAGAGTCCTCTACAAATTCCCGAGATATTTCTATTAATGCTAATATTAAGTCTGTAAATGAAACGATCTTTGAGAAAACAGAAAATTTAGAAATTAAATTAACAAAAGTGTTAGATAATAATGCCACAACTGATTTGGAAAACGGTAGTTCTAATTCGGAAAATTGTACTGTTCCCAATAGCGGTGAACACGATGATAAGAAAAAGAAAATAGAGGAAAATGAAATTGGTACAAAACGTCCTCTGAGTGTTTCCGATGATGAAACTGTTGTTCCTAAAAAAACTATACTTCAAGGATTGCTCACGGATAAGCCTACTTTGGTAGATGAAGTAGAAATGGCAATTCCAACAGTTGATGTATCATCGACCACTAAAAAATCAACAGAGTCTAAGTCAACTGCCGTGCCTGAAATCATCATCCACAAATCAGAAAAAAAAAATGATGAATTAAATAATATAAATATTAAATCAAAATCTCCTGAAGAAAAAACACCTATATTAGCGATAGAAATTTTAGATGATGATGATGATGATGATGAAAGTTTGGATAAAGATGATGAGAAATTGGAAATCACAGCTGTCATTCAACCAACGGAAACGTCTGCCCGGGCCAGACGTCGGCGACGAAAACGAAAAATAATAACATCGGTTGACATTGCGAATTCAGGACAAGGTAGGAATTCCAATCATCTTTGTAAAATATTTTGCTTGGATTGTTTCTTGAATGCAGTATTTAATTGTCCTATATCCTAATAGCTTCTGATAGCAAATTGAATGATTCACCAAACTCACCTGTGCTTTAGGTTATTCTCTAGTTTTTATTATTTATTTTTTATAACTTTCAAATTGTATCCTTCTAAGTATGCTTTTCATTTTCATTTTTTGTTATTTCTACTATGTCAAATATTATGTGACATTGAATTGCAGTCTTGATTCGAATATTTCAATAATAAATTAATAATGACACAGCTAATTAACATTTGCATGACGAATATTTCGTTTATTTTGGAATAAAACTAGTAGTATTTATATCATTTGGATACGGAAATGAAATAATTATGAAAAATATCGTTAGTTTTACTTACCGTAGCCTTTCATTGCAGAAAAAGAAAATGTCCGACAAAAACGCGAAACAGCCCAAAAAGCAGAAGAAATAATTCGGAAACGATTTCTAAGTAATGACAGCGATTCTGAATCCAGCAATGATGTGACGGCATTTGATAATGACCACAAGCCGAATTCACGCTCTAAATCAACATCGCCACCGCCATTCAAACGTAACTGCATAGATGAGCCAGCTAAAAGCAATATGGAGAAAAAATCAAACAAGGAATCAGATACTAGTGCATCAAAAACAATTGGCACAGTAAAATCTAATAACATTTGTAAATCATTAGAACACGTACGGAAATTTTTCTGGAGAAACGGGAAAAAATCATTATCGAAATTTACACAAGAAGTAAGAATAAATATATATACCTACATAATTGAACTTATATTGTAAAATATACATTTCGGAAATTAATCACGTCATTTATTGTTTTGTTTGGATTTAGGAATTAGAAGAACTTTTGATTCAGAAAATAATAGAAACAATTACAATGCGCGATGAGATTGGGAAATTGCGCGAACAAGCAAAAATATCTGAACGAAATCAAGAAGCAACAAGATTGAAATGTCAACAATTGAGTAAACAAATAAAAGATTTTGAAATGGTTTTGAGTCGTTTTTCAGCGGATCGTCGAACTGGTGATAAAAATACACCACCAATAAAAATAAATCGTTCAGTCGGATTACAAGTGAATTTTGTGACTGTAAGTTTTCAAAAAAAGAAAAAAAGAAAAAAAATGTATATACATACCAATAATTTTAATATTCAATATAAAATATAATTATCAATTACGTATAATTATCAGTTACGTTTTATTTATAATACAGGATAATGGAGTACAAAATCTCCGACAATTGCAACATAATATGAGATCTAATGTAATTGTTGCTAATGGTGGAAATTCACCAAACAAACAACCAAGTGATTTAACCAATACCAATCCAAATGTTCGTAAAGGAATTAAAGTTCGTTCACCGCGTCGAACAAGTGACGCAGTACCTGTATCCCCAGTTGTATCTTCAACGTCAACACAAATACAATCATCTGTGACATCAGCAGCTACTCCAGCAGCGTTACTTGTTCAAAAATCTACTGATAACCGTAATGCAATGAGTTCTGGTGGTCAAGTCATCACTCAACAGGTGCATACTACATATAATAATTATAATAATAATTAGTAGTAGTAGTGCTAAGGCCATTAACTCATCGTGTAAAAGTTTTCCAGTATCTCAATATTATTATTTTGGTGTATTATTAGGGAACAATCACTGTCAATGGATCAGTAATAACAACAGCAACAGCAACAACAACAACAACAACATCATCTCGCCAATCAAAGATTCTAAATGTTCGTAACAACAATAACAAAACAGAAAATCTTATTGATCTCACTGGTGAAGAAGAAAAAAATAAAAGTCAGTATATTTGTTCATTAATTGATTTTTTTTAAAAATACGGAATTATATGAATATTGAATTGAATGAAATGTATATTATTTCTCAGGTGTGACAAATCCACCCCCGTTATGTGCAATTACAACTGGATCAAATTCTACCACAGCACTGAAAACTTCACCGCGTTATCAGAGGATAATTCAACCTCCGCCACCTAACGTAACTGTTAGTCAATCCACATATAAAATAGTACAGTCTGCTGACAAGCCAACACCAACAGCAATTGTGGTGAGACTATCATTTTATTCTGCACTACTTTCAATTAGAATCATAATATTTATTGAGACTTCCATTTCAATATAATTTTTTTGTCCATATATTTTATTTTATTTTATTTTACGTTATTTTTGTTCATTATTTTTTTTGCAGAATAATGTAAATGCTCCTAGATTAGCATTTGTGATGCATGGTATCACTGGGCAGCGTCAATTACTTATACCATCGAATTCTAATTCGGTAATTTTTATTTCCATAGCGTTGATATTATGAACAAACCAAGGGGAATTTTTTTTTTGTGATTTTTAACGTTTGTGATTTTTAACGTTTGACTAATTTTCAGATTCGTCCTGCAGTGACAACTAATCCTAGAGCGTCATTTCCTGCAATTACATACACAGGTTAGAAAAACAAATGCATAATATTACATAATGAAATTTTTCGAAAATAATTTAAGTTATACTTTTTCTCCAGGAGTACAAACCATACCAAACGGTTCTGTAAGAGTAGTACCAGCTATTACAACAACTGCTCCAGCGCAAAAATACAAAGTAAATTGATAATAAAAAAATTAAAATAACAATGTTACAAATAAAATTAATTTGATCAAATCAATTTGGCTATAATACAATACAAAAAATTTCTTTACATTCCAGCATCCAGCGCCACTCCCAGGAGTTACTACTTATCCAATCAATCCGACACTAAAACTCCCACCTCCTGCACCATCGCTCAAAATATCAAAAGTTGCAAATGGAGGTAATTATTATAATAACAATGAAAAAAAAAGAAGAAAAATCTTTCTAGTTTGAGATTACATCTAACAGTTATTGGCAATATATATTTTTTTTCTTCTCAGGAATAGTATTATCTTGGAACATGCGAAATTCTGATGAATACGCAGAAATAGCTAGTTATCAATTGTACGCATATCAAGAAGTCACAGGAATGGCACCAAATACAGCGTTGTGGAAAAAAGTTGGTGATGTTCGTGCATTGCCTTTACCAATGGCGTGCACATTAACACAGGTAATTAACGGAAATTAATAAAAAATATAAATAAAAAAAAAAAGAATAATGAGACTTTTTTTTCTAACTCTTAATTGTTTAATATTTTTTTTTATCTTAAATAACTATTTGATAATAATTTAAATTTATAATTGCAGTTTTCTGAAGGAAATAATTATTACTTTGCCGTTCGAGCTGTTGATACACATTCCAGGCTTGGCCAATACAGCCAACCGGGGAATATTTCGTTGTAATTAATGAAAATGTGGAAAAAATATTTTGACCAACCGTAATGAAAAAAAAAAAAAAAACAAAACAAAAGAACTATTTTAATTTATATCGTAATACGCCTTTATATTTAATTCATTTGTAATATAATTTTCCTAACATTTCTTTGTTTTTACTACTATCATCATCATTATCATCATCATCATCATCAATGTATCGCCAATGTCAACTTTAATTGAACTAGATTATATTGAAATAATGTTTATAATAAGTTTTTTACACTCACTATGTAAATATCACACATAATGAGTTAGGTGATTTTATTTTATAATCTTGAGTGCTAATTCCATTTATAAATAGTAAATGCATTTTTTTTTGTGTTTAATTCAAATGGAATTTGTATCTTCCTTTTTATATAATATAATATTCTGTATTAATTTATTTGTTAGAAAAAAAAAATCATCTTAATAATAATGACTAGTTTTTGGTTTGTTTTTTTTTTTTTGTCACATGTAACATAAATTAAAGATATCATTGTTCGTTGAATTTACATATTTATATAATTGTGTCAAATTAATTGAAATATTGAAACCTTATATTGTTTCCATTTGATAATTCACTGGATATTTAAATAATCCATACTACTATCATATCTAAATGATTTTTTTCTCGTTTTTTTTTTTTTTATAATCTATGATATTCACACACGTATACATTGTATATCCACGTGATGTTTTTTTTTTTAATTTTTTAAAAGGAAAACAAGAACATTTTAATGACAGATAAAATCCCTAGATATTATGAAATGTAAAAAGAAAAAAATCATATTATCAATATAAATAATATTTTGAAATATTATATGTATTATTTATTAATATACAATTTTTTCTATTAATCTTCAATAGTTTAATTAAAAAAATTTCTCCAACAATAATATTGAATAAAGTAAAAATACTAGTGACAATAAAATATTATTATGTTGTCATCACTGATCATTCAATTCACAATGAACTTCATAAATACCAATGTAATATTATCAGTTGTTATTCATTCGTCAAGTTTTGTGTAGTACGGTTCACGTTTTATCGAAAAGAAGATAATTTAATTGTGGGTGAGTCTTGATAATCGCTGCAATGACCATGCTATATAGATGCATGCTGCTATTTTCTCCCACCATTTCAACTTATTTCTCTATATTCCTTCATAACGCGAATAAAAATGAGTCACACGGGCATTATATTGAATCTAAACAAAAACAATAGTCAAATTAATTGGTACAATGGCGTATTACTGTCAATTATCACGCCATAACTATTTTCTATCCAGTTATATTTTTAACATTAAAAATAAATAATTAGTGTGAGACTCATTGGAAAAAAAAAAAAAAAAAAAAAAAAAAAACGCTTTATTAGACGTAAATAATTTATACCAAAACACCGAAAAAATTGAAGAAAAAAAAAAATAAATAAATAAGTAAATAAAAAGAAGAGAAAATAAAAAAATATCACGTTTGCGAAATTACATGGGGTGGGGAGGGATAGGGGTGGGTGGGTATACATTTGTGCCTAGTTTGACAGTGAAAGTAGTGAATTTACCATCTAAATCGCTACCGCTGCAGTAATGTGTGCGCGGTGCCAACTATGTCAAGTATTTCCAATAATGATGAGAAATAAATTATATTTAATACTATTAGTGATACGATTATCTTTGGATATAAATAAAAAATTGTTTATTATTAAAAACGTAACCTTGTCCTCATCGACATTGTCACTATTATTATTGTCGTTATCGTCGTCGTCGTCGTCGTCGTCGTCGTCGTCGTCGTTGTCGTTGTCGTCGTCATTATCATCATCATCATCCTCTTTCGAATGTGACATTAATAAACATTCATATATTTTTTTTTCAACCATACACAAACATCTTGATTAAATAATTAATTATAATCAACCGATTCAATAAATAATGTATATGTATCAGAAATATTACCATTTATTTCAATAAAATTTAGAACAGAAAAAAAAGAGGAAAATAAAAATATAAAAAAAAAAAAATACCGTATTGCAGTTGCCATTATAAAATATTTTGCGGAAAGATCTAGCAGAATTCTAATCTCACATGTTTATACATGCGACATATGACTTTTTTTTTTTTTTTTTTAACCGTTATCTCAATGAAAAATCACGAGAGTGTTGAGTGTGAACTAAAACGTAATATTTCACTATCATTTTATCTCTTCAATATATATAATAATATTACGTTGAGTGCATTATATATTTAAAATAGTATTAAACATAAGAGAAGTGATTGTGATGAATAATTATTTTTTATGAAAAATTTTGATGTGAAAATCATGAGGAAGAAAGAAAACAAAGAAAAAAAAGTGAATGAAACAGAACAGAAAAAAATTAAGTTAATAAAGATAGATATATAAATATATTGAAACAAAAAAGAAAAAAAAGAAAAAGTTCGTTTACAACGATTGAATGATATATGGGTACAAAATAGTGTTTTAAAAACACACGACAAAAGAAAAAAAAAAAAAAAAAAAAACGCTGAATAGGGGATGCCTAGCCTACACTCGCTCGTCGTACGACGAGCTCCTCTCATGGACATGGGTACTGCCACAAGTTCAGTAACATCAGTAAATCCACCAGCTAAAAATGGTACGATACAAAAAAAATTGGATAATAAAACGAATAAATTAAGTGGAATGAAAATTCCATTGGTACGAAAAGAATCAAGTGTAATAAATCTGTCATTGACTGAAAGAACTAGTAATGCACATGCCAAGAATGTTGATGCCCCACTACTTAATAGACCTGAAAGTAGTGCAAGTTTAGATGTGAGAGGTGACAGTTGGTTAAACTTAGGACCAACGACAAATTTAAGAAAATGTGAAACTGCTGTTGGACTTAGTACATTACATTTGGAAAATAGACCTATTAACAGAAGTCGTGTTTGCTCCAGATGTTCTAGTTTACTTTCTCTAGCGTCAAGCTCACGTTATAGTTTGGCTGCTGGTAGTTTTGTTCCTGCTTCATCACAACAAACGATCAATCAGTTTCTATGTAAATTATGTCTTGTTGATGTTTCACTATCCAAGATATTTAGAATAGAGGGTTGTGGTTGTTTCTATTGTAAAGATGTAAGTAATATTATTTATTGATTTTTCTTTATATATATCGTACAATAGTTGATAAATTGATGAATTGTCTTTCCAATTATAAAATATTGATATTAATAAACCAATCAATTATTTTTCAGTGTATGAGAGCTTATGTGGAATTTGAAATTGAAGAAGGTGCATATGAAATAAGTTGTCCAGACTCACAGTGTGAGTGGTCAACAAATTTATCATTGAATGAAATATCAAGTCTTGTCACGCCAGAACTTATGGAAAAACACCACAAGTTTCGTCTCAATCGAGGTCAGTAATAAATTATAAAATAGAAAGATTTTTTTTTTGTTTATTAATTTTTGTTTTTTCAAATATAATATATAAGGGAAATTGAAGTTATTATATATTTCATGGTATGAATTATTGTCTTGTATCAGATGTGGCCATGGATAAAGAACGCGCGTGGTGTCCACGTGCTGGCTGTGAAACAATATGCTCAGTAACGAGTAATGGAAGCAACGGTGTATCACCAGGGCCAGTACACTGTCCGAATTGTTCATCGGACTTTTGCTCTGTTTGTCGTGAACCGTGGCATTGCAATGGTCCATGTCCAAATTTACCTCTTGGCATACCATTCGATAATGACCATATTAAATGTTGCCCAATGTGTTCTGTTCCAATTGAAAAAGATGATGGATGTGCACAAATGATGTGCAAAAGATGCAAACATGTTTTTTGTTGGTATTGCTTGGCATCATTGGACGTAAGTTGAATTCCCGAGTATAATATTAATGAATATTTTTATTATGGAATGATAAGAAAAGTATCAGAACCGGCTAGAATTTGAAAGTGCAAGATAATTTAAAGTAATAGTAGTAGTAGTAGTAGTATTAGTGAAAAAAAAAACGCGTTTTTTTAATATTCATTTGTCTGTCGGCTTATCGACATTCAAAGTATGAATTTTTAAGTATTTATAATTTGAGTAGGGGAAACGAGAAATTTCTGTATGTCATTCAGATTTTACTTTCAATTCAGTCATAAATGACTTTTATATTTTTGCACATTCTAATTGAATATTCGACTGAATAACATAATGAAAATTACAAGTTTCGCCGAGTTAAATTTATTCATATATCTAATATGAAATTCATTAATAAATTTTTCTTATTGCAGGACGATTTTTTGTTAAGACATTATGATAAAGGACCTTGTAAAAATAAATTGGGACATTCTCGTGCATCTGTTATTTGGCATCGAACACAAGTTATCGGAATATTTGCTGGTTTTGGTCTTCTTCTTCTTGTAGCATCGCCATTATTGTTATTAGCTGCGCCATGTATTGTATGTTGTAAATGTCGTATTTGTGGTTCTTCACGATTAGATCAAGATAATAATCCACATGACGACACATCTTCATGAATATCTATATTCTATATTTGTAAAAATGAAAACAAATCCACGGAAAATTATTTCTGATTAACCATTGAGAAGAAAAAAAAAAAAAGAAAAAAAAGAAAGATATCACTTGTGTGCAAAGTAATTATGCACGATACATCAGTAATATTTTATTTGATATGTGTTGAATGATATCATATATCAAAACAGTCAAACATTCAGCTTTGGATTATATTAATATTCACAAAAAGAAACTATGTATGTAGGAGTATTATCATTACTTATATGTATATATATTCTTTCAAAATTTTATTCTTCACTTCTATATCTCTATCCTATAAATATAACATTTACTTTTTTCTCTCTCTCTCTCTCTCTTCGTATTTCTATTTTTTTTCAGACAATTTTATCCTCTAACTTTATAGTTAATTTTAATTTTTCATATTTGTTTTTATTCAATATCGAAATTATTATTATTATTTGTATAGAGAGAAAGTTACTGTAATTATCATGTTTACACTATTTTTAATTTTTCTTTTCTTTTTTTTTATGCGTCAAGAGAAATTTATCGATTTATCTCTGAAAACGTAAAACATTCCATTTTTTCCGAATTTATATTTTTTTTGTTTGTATTGATAAGATGTTTTTCCAACTTGTAGATAAAATAACTCCACTTGAAATGTATTTAAGTATTATATGCGATTCAACAATAATGGAGAAAAAAAAAAAAAAAATGGAATATTTTATATATTTTAGTTAATAACCGAAAATACGTAATCAGCGTATTTCTTTTATTTTTATTATTATTTTTTTTTAACATTCATACTAAATATTTATTTATTGCATTTTTTTTCCTCAATATAAAATATTTTTCCATAAACAGTGATAATATTTGGAATAGAGGACGTATAATTAAGTTTTGTTAATCCATTAGTTAATCAAATAAATTATTCAGGATATGTAAATGTGGGCATGTGATAAACAAAAAAAAAAAAGTATATAATGGATTAATGCAGTATATAAAAATTTAAAACTGAAAACAAAAAATAAAATGAAATAAAATAAGAATACCAAGAAAGGAAAGTGAAACAATTAATTTTTAAATTGAATGCAAAAAGTAAGAAAAGAAAAAAAAAAAAAATTATCGAAAACAAAGTTACCACGGTGATCATATAAATAAATATAATATAAATATATAGAACATAATTAATTTTAACAAATAAATTATGATTATTTATGGGTATAAGTGCAGTAAATGATAATGAAATAAAAGTATAAAAGAAATGAAAATGCAGTGAATGCAGAAAGAAGCCCCACAATAAATGGACCAGAATTATATTTGTTTCAAGTGTTCAATTGTTGTGAAAAAAAAAAAAGTTCTGATATATATTGTACAAAATAAGTGAGGTGAAGGTATCAAAAAAAGTTTAAACAAAAAAAAAAAAACAAAATGTATCATGTTAGTATGTATTTCTTTTTATTCTTTTCTTTTCAGTGTAAAAAGAATTGGATTGTATATATACATGATACACATGAGGAAATAGTGAATTTGATTTTACAACAAAAATATAACAAGAAACAAATAAAATCCACGTATGTTTATGAATAATCAACGGATTGGAAAAAAAAAAGTGATTCTAAATAAGTCTTTTGAAACGAAATACAATATAACAAAAAAAAAAAAAAGAGTTTATTACTAAAATCCATAAAAATTGAAAGAAAAAAAAAGTAAAATAAATAAATAAATAAATAATAATATATATAAATATGAATAAAATATAAATAATGAATAAATATTTTATGAGACATGTAATGATATACATGTCAATATGTATTGTGTATATACTTATAGAGAAGTAACGTTTTATTTACAATTAATACCGAGGTTTAAATCTCTATCCATGAACTTAATCTTTGCTCATTTGTATTTAGGTGTTACTGCCTAACTAACCATTAGTTTAATTCCAGAGACCTGCATTTTATTTTTCCTTCGTGTTTTATTCGGCAATTTTTCTTTTCTCTACTTCTTTTTTTATACTTTCTTTCTTTTTTTTTTTTATTCCATTTTTTTTTTGTTTTTTTTTTTTTTTCCCTCCCTTGTCTCGTACCGTACGCTCTACTGCCCAAACATCTTCTTTTATGTCTTGATATATACACCAAAGAGAGAAGGTTGTATTGTCTCATTTGTCAGTGGACGCGGCACGTTGATAAATAGCAAGAAGAACACGCAACTAATCCGAAATTAAGTTCTTTTATTATCATACAGTAGAAAAAAAAAGAAAAAAAATTTTTTTTTTCTCCTCTTACTGCAATATCTTTCTCTCATTGTTTTTTTTTTTTTTTTTTTTTCGTTTGTTACCTTAAATTGTAACTGAAAAAAAATATTATTATAATAATAATAATAATAATAATAATAATAATAACAGCAACAAATATGGATAGTCCAGACAAGGGAAAATGTGGAAATATCCAATATTCTGCATAAAAAGAAAACAAAAAATATAGGCATGTTGTACATAATAAAATAACTTGGAAAGAAACTACTACATATATATATATATATATATATACATATATACATATACATATACATATACATATATATTGTAGTTTTTTATAATACAACCATTTCCCGTTCCTGCTTCATTTCTCGTGTCCTTTTTGCTCACAGCAAATGAAAATAAAGGAGAAAAAAAAAAAAACCCCAAAATGAAATACAAACAAAAATATTTTATAAAAACTATTTTCACTCTCCTCTCAAATATATTGAAAGAGAAATATTGAACACTATAATAAGACTTTGTCTTTGACAATGATAATACATATACTTAATATATATATATATATAGAGTTTCTTCACTTTATAGCTACTCTCATATCCTTTTCATCATCATACTTAGCATTACTATTCTTTTTTTCTTTTTTTTTTCTCACATGCATATATATTTATACATATACATATATATATGTTTACATGAAATTTCTCCTTTAATTTTCTCGCCGAATTTATTTTTATTTCCTTCTCTAATATATATTTTTTTTCTCCCTCACTAGTTTTTCCCATTTTTTTTATATATATATCTCTCTCTCTCTCTCTTTCTCTCTATATATATATAAGAGCGTCACTCGAGCGTTAGGTATTTTTTTGGGTGGAAAAGAAAAATACGTAATGTGTACATGTCTGTCTGCATACACGCGTTTGCTTATAACATGTGTGTGTGTGTGTGTGTGTCTGTGTGTCTGTGTGTGTGGACGTTTTTGCAATAGGGTGGCCCTAGAGGCGGTGAACAGACCACCCCTTCCACTATACCAATTCCACCCACACTGGAGTCCGAATAGGTGCAGGTGTATAATAGAAAAAAAAAAAAAAAAAAAAAGAAAAAAAGAAGAAAAAAAAAACGGGAATGTGTGAGTGAGTGAGTGAGGAAAAAATAAAAAAAATGAAAAAAGGAGGAACCAACGAAAGAGTGAGAAAAGGGATGAAAAAAAAAAGGAGTCAAAGAGGGGGAGGAAGAATGAGCGAAAAAGAGTTCGCGGGGTGGTTGGTTAGGAGGTCCGGCCGGTCGATATATCAGGGCTCGGGTGCAGCTGTCTGTCAGGCACGCGGACTCCACAACGCTAGACGACGTCGGGCCGGTGAGAAAAAACCGCTCACTAGTGCTTCTGGGTAATTTTTCATCGTTGCAACGAACGACAGAAGCGCCGTGACGGCGTGGGGGCGGCGTTGCCACAGACCAAGCCAACACTACTACTGCGAAAACGCTTTTGCTTGTCCTCCTTCTTTACCCCACAATTTTTCTCCCTCATCCATCTAGCCACCCATCCAACCACCTCTGTTTCCTCCCTGTCATCCACCTCACCATCTTACTCGCGCACACGAAATCCCATCTACCGCACCGTCGCCGCCGCCTCGCCCCCACATTCCCCTCAATGAGTCGCACACGTGTGTATAAAAGTTCACAAAGCGCAAAAAAATTGTATTCGTATTCGTGTCTTGTGGGTGTATACAAGTATGTGTATATATATATATATATATACATATGCATGCGTGTGTGTGTGCACCAGACGTCAAACAAGGCGTCCCAACGCCACTGCGAACTGTGCACAAGCTCCCTCTTCTCGTCTCATCCCCTTTCCCCATCACCACTACCACCATTTTTACCATTACACTTTTTCCACCATTTTTACCATCATCCCCACATCCCAACATCCCCCGCAAATCTCTCTTGGGGGTAAAAGTACAAAAAATAGTGGGGAGGATCGATTTTTACTGGGGCAACTACTCCACCCCCTCCCACCACCTCTCATTCTCGTGCACCCTCTTGCATTCGTCCACCCCCATACCTCTTCTTTTTTTTTTTTCTTCTTTCGTTGGCTCGTTATTTTTTTTTTTGTTTTTTTTTTCTTTCTTTTTTTTTTCACCTTCAACTCCTCCTCTTCCTCCTACTTTGCCGTCTCACTACACACTCTCTTTCACATGTACAAATATACATATAGATACAATCCCCTGCGTTCACTTGATTTCATCCCCGTCGCACTGGCCCTTGGCTGTGTTTTACCTTTCGCTCGTTCCAATGCACTGTCTCCAACCACGCGAACCCATCGCTGAGACACCCCCATCCCTTTCCCATTTCCCATCTCCCTCCGTGTCACCCACCGTTCACCATCTCTTCACTACCCCGTCATCCTCTTGCACTCCCCATTCCGCGCGCGCGTTTCTCGTCAACCCCCGATTTTTCTTGATAATCCGTGCGCGAAAGAGCACCGTACCCGATGAAAATTTCCAATGTTGTGCTTGAAGAAGAAAAAAAAAAAAGCGAAGAAAAAAAGTAAATAAGTAAATAAATAAACAAAAAAAAAAAACAAAAAAACTCTAAATAAATAAATAACCGACTTGTATATTTCAGTGAAAAATCATTTTTTCCCGACATGTTTACTTTCAATTATTATTTATTTTCTATTTTTTTTTTTTGTTTTTTCTTCTTCTCATGTTTATTATTGATGATACATATCTATACTTAAGATATGTAATATTAATGAAAAAAAAATAATAATGAAATGAAATTAAAAAAAAAAAAAGTCTCAATATGTAAAATAAAAATTAAAGGAAAAAAAAAAAATTATGTATCTATATGTTGTATATGTTTATACTTTTATATATGAGGAAATATATACACAAATGCAAGAGGGACAGCGAATTGAAGGGTCACGGACACGGAAGCACAGCCTCTCTCTGTACATAAACAAAATATACAAATATATATATATCAATACAGAAGTCAAAACACGCTCACTCTCATTGTGGGGCACTGTAAGAAAGTGTGATAAAAAACGAGAAATCAAGTGAAATAAAAGAAAAGAATAAGAAGAAGAATAAGAATAAGAAGAAGAAGAAGAAGAAGGAGGAGGAGGAGAAAAGGAAGAAAAAATAACATAAACACAGAGTCAACTTTAGAAAATAAATGAAAAATAAGAAGAAAAGGGAAAGGAATAAAAAAAAAACAAACAAACAAACAAACAAACAGACGATAGGGAAGTAAAAGAGAAAAAGAGAAAAAGAAATAAAGAGAGGGAGTAAAATAAAATAAAAGGAAGAAAACACAAGGGACGGTGGAGAGAATGGAGGGTGGCAGTGGTTATGGAATTCAGGGGCGCTTCAAGTTGTTTTGTTTCTTTGATCGAAGTAAGAATCGCGTCGTATAGTTGCGGCCAACTGGTCTGAATGGACCCAACGGTAGTCGTTTGCCCCACTAGTGCCCTACTACTACTCTTCCTTGTCTTATTCTCTCACACTATATATGTGTACTTATTTTTCTCTTGTTCTCTTCGTTTTCGTTTACTTATTCTACGTTTCTTCTTCTTATTATTCTTATTCTTGTTCTTCTTGTTCATCTCTTTCACCACCACCACCACCACCACAACCAACACCACGAGTATTTCACAAACTTCACCACTTTTACAAACATCACATCACCACGACAAAAATGTCAACAAAGACAACGATAATGATGACGAACAACGATTGCCGTTTGTATCACGACTTACCAACACTTTCTATATATTTCTTCTGTCACGATATTACAATTGCATTTATTTATTTTCACGAATCAACTTGAAATAGTCAATGAAATTATACACATTCAAATAATTAAATTGTATTTTATAAAATAAAATACAATACCATAAATATTATCAAAATAATTGTGCCAACTTATATGAGAAAATAAATTAAATAAATAATAAAACAAATATATAAATATTACATATGTAATAATTGATATTATTTGATATATATTTATATATATATATAAATATTAAATAATGGCAATCACTCATCTGTTGTTAAACAAAAATTATTCCACCTGGCCGAAAGTTTTCCAGTTTGACACACAATCAAGTGTTGAAGCGATCGCTTTTAATAATAACGATGATCCGCGATCGTTTATTAGTTTGTGTATTCACGTTCGCGGTTGGACGATTAGAGACAGTAGAGAGATAAACCTTCGGCTCATTACCCCTCTCTCATATATTGTATATCTAAATATTTATATTCTTCTTTTATCTTTACATTATCTGTCTATTACAATATCCTTAACCATCTATTTATATATTTATTTTCATATATTAAGCCATCGGGTTTATTCTATCATTCACTTACACCCCAATGATGGCAATATTATTTTTTTTATTTATTTATATATACTCCACACTTATATTCTATACTATATAATCATTCAATTTATAAATAAATTAAAGACACATATAAAATTTTGATTCATTTATAATTTCATTTTTTTTTTTTTTCTTTTAATCTCATTTATAATCCAAAAATAAAATGTAATATCAATTTAATTTTATCATGTATGTGCACAATTTAAATAATTCCAAAAATCTTTTTTTTTTGTTTTCTTCCCGCCCCCCCCCCCCTTTTTTTTCATCTAAAACAATTTTTGTATAATTCTATTTACAATTGTTGAATAAAAAATTGAATTAACTTCTCCGGAATCTTCAAAATATCATTCAACATTATATATAAATAAAAATAGAAAAATTGATAGAAAATAAAATATTATTTTTTTTCTTTGATTTTCATGTTATTTTACAGTTGTGTCACCTGAAAAATTTCAACATATAAAGATAGATTTGATCAATTTATGACAAGTCGTGTGAGTCTATCTTGTAAAAGTAGAAGACGATTTTGCCTTGACGTCCAGTAAAAAAATATATATCTGTATAGAAGTGTATATCTGATGATGAAGAGTAAGAGGGCGCTTTGCAACAAACAAAAAAAAAAGCGAGAGAGAGAGAAAGAGAGAAAGAAAGAAAGAACGAAAGGAAAAAGTAGGGAGAAGGGAAAGAGGCCCCCGCGCGCGCGTCATCAGAGCCTGCAGTTCGCACACTCGCGAAGAAGCAGATACACGTTGACTCTCCTCCAACACAACTCCACCTCTATTCCACCATGAACCACCGCCATCTCCCCCTCATCCATTTCCTCTTGGTCCTCTTCGTCCTCCTCGTCCTCGCTCTCCTTCGCCACCTCTCTCATTCTCTGGCGGGCGGTAAACAAAAACTCGGCTGCAACGTTGTCGGATCTTCCCGCTCGCTCGTCAGCTCCACCTCCCATTGGCTACTGGATTTTTCTTTCTATTTTCTTTTGCACTCTTCCAACCTCTTTCAATCTCCTCCCCACTTACCCTCCACCTCACACACTCACATTCCCTCTCTGCTATATCATCATCTCTTTTTATTTTACACACTTGGCCATTCTCTTTCTCACTTATTCAATGTTTCGTGCAGTGGCGTCGATTCTGAACGTTCACGAAACGAGCTTTGCGTTGAGGACCAACAGGAGAACGCGACGCAAGGGAACAAAAAAAAAGAAGTGAGAATGAGGTAGGAGAAGAGAGAGAGAGAGAGAGAGAGAGAGAGAGAAAGGGCGAAGATGAAGAGAAAAGAGTGTGCACTGGAATTCTCTTGGCCCCGCGTCCGCGAACTAACCGTTCCCCCACCATCATACTCATATATATATATAAATATTTTTTTTTATAAATACATATATAGTGAGAATCCATGTCTCATCCATGCACCAACTCCCCTTTTACTCGTTGCCCCTCTCCTCTTTTGCCTTTTCTGCAACCTCTTTTTCTCTCACTCTCATTCCAACCTCCTCCTCTTCCTCCTCCTCCTCCATGCCATTTTTCGCTTTCTCACTCTGTCTCGTGTACAATCCCACTCGACCGCACACATCTATATACCCATTCCCTCAAAATTTTTTTCCCAATTCTCTATCCTTCTACTTTTTCATCTTCTCCTTCTTCTTCTTCTACTACCACTACTACCACTACCACTACGTCAACTATTTCTTCTATTACTACTTTTACCATCACTACTTCGTGTATGTTTTTCTCGTCTTGCTCGCAGTCTCACCCGCGAATTGCATCCAGAGTTTAACGGGGGCGATGAGGGGAGTTGAAATGAGACGGGAGAAAAAACACGCGAGAGTCGTCGGAAACTCATACTCCTCACCCCTCAATGACTGCCAGTTTTTATA
Organism: Dinocampus coccinellae; assembly: GCA_963920625.1. Classification (NCBI taxonomy): domain Eukaryota; kingdom Metazoa; phylum Arthropoda; class Insecta; order Hymenoptera; family Braconidae; genus Dinocampus; species Dinocampus coccinellae. Next base: position 18,152,163 of record OY987184.1, read on the forward strand.
TATATATATATATATATACTTTACCCTCTTCATCTCTCTCTTTCTCTCTTTGTCTCTTTGAGACAAGTCAGCCTCCTTTCTCTACGCTCACACTCAGCTCTCTCTTTCTCTCCACACACATACACATATATTTATTGTATTTACTCTATATCTTACACTTTTGTATGTTTAAATTGGATTGTATTTTACAATTGCTGTGTATGTGTATCAACTAAATTCTTAATTACTATTCTGATAGAATTTCGTCCATTATTTTTTCATTTTTTCTTTTTCTCCCTTTTTTTTTTTCCCCATCTTTTTATATTCATTTTTTCATTTTTTTTTTAAATTTTATTTTATAAATGTGCACTCACGCACATTATTTCAATCGTTATCTATCATTATAACAGTTTTTTCATTTTTTTTTTTTTTTTGTTACATTTTTATTGATGACAAGATAAATAACGTTGAAACGATTGATAAAAATTATTTGAAAAATTCATAAAATTCGTAAAAATTGAGATTAAATCAATCAGAGAAATGAGAAAAAAAAAATATATATATATATATATAATTTAATAGTAATATAATAAAATAATAGTTATAGATAAATAAATTATAATTCATCATGATATTTGTGTATATTAATATAACTATAATTAAATATATCGATGTAAATATTTATAATTTGTACAATACAAACTAAATACCGCATGTGAAACAATATGATGATGAAAAGCACGCGCCCAAAATATATATATATATAAAAGAGATAGATGAGAGGTGTGAAAATGTGTGAGGTTAAACTGAAAAGTTTTTGGGGTTGTCTCAATATATACACATCGTATACGAATATATATATATATATATATACAACAGAAATTCCAGCAAGTTAGTGCAAAACGTAAACACATATAAATATATATATATACAGAAAGACCAACAGCGCAGAGTTAACTTTGAAATTGGGTTTACGTCTCTTGTTTTATCTATTCTATTTGCTAAACTATGACCCAAAATTCTCCATTCCCCCTATGCATATAAATAAAAGGATTATACTACAACTGCTTTGTATTATCCTTTATCTTTACAAAATCTTTCTCATCTACGTGTTGTATTGTATACTTTTACTTTTACTTTTGCTTTTGCTTTTGCTTTTGACCCCTCTCATTCTCTCATTTCCTCCTGTAAAATTCACTCCCCTCTATATACATATACAAGAGTTCATGAGCCATAAGCTTTGACTCCATGCAACTATTGCGTCGACCTGTTGCGCTTCATTCATTTTAGTACTGATTCACTACCTGACCCGTCCCTTGGATGACGCGTTTACCCGCGCGCAAAACTGCAAAAACTTTCGATACTAACGGCAAAGAGAATTGCTGTGCACTCTGCTGCTATTTTTCCCTCCCTCTCTCCCCTTCTTTCCTCCCTTTTTTTTTTCACATCGCCCACACACAATTCCAGAACTATAAAACGACACGACCAACTTCTATTCACGATCGTCCCACTGCCACCACAGTCACCGTCGCTTGTTGTCGTAAAGGGAAAACTTCTACGTGCACTCTCAAGTATTATACGATCATTACATTGCGCGCGCCAACAATCAACTCTATGTGCTTATATTCTCTTATCTATATTCACTATATATATATATATATATATATATATATAACTGCACGTCGCATTGCTCTCTTCAACGATCATCATCATCATTATCATTGTCGTTAGGATCGTCGTCTGTAAAAAAAAAAAAAAAAAAAAAAAAAAAAACAAAAAAATAAATAAATAAAAAAAATAAAAATCTCCATTCTATTGGGTAATATAAAATAAGGTTTAAGTGCGATAGGAGAAAAGAAGAAAAGAGAAATAAAAAAAGAAAAAAGAGTTTTGTATGTATATATAGACGGGAAAGACGATAAAAGCGAAAAGTGAAGGTCGTGAGAACAAGAAGAATAAGAAGAAGACGAATAAGAAGAAGAAGAAGAAAAAGAAAAAGAAGGGTCAAAATAAAGAAATAAGTCTCAACTACTTTGTCCGTGATTTGACGGCAACAGGTGTACACTCGATGTATATATATTTATATATATATATATATATATATATATATATATATATATATATATATATATATAATATATATGAACGTATATGTTTATATGTATACACATGCATAATGCAATCGCTACGCGCGTTATTGAATGCGCAGCGCTAGATGGCGTTGGGTAAAAGAGCGCCACCGTCAGTTAAACACGACGCACCCGCACACTAAATCGTCCGTTATTAAATTTACATATCCGAGGAGAGCGTGCGAATTAAGCTATTTGTTTGCTAATTTTATGTCTACCCTCGCGCCCATACTATGTGGATAAATGCTCGTATACACTTTGCAGACGCATCGTTGATCGTTAAATACTTTTTTTTTGTTTTGTTTTTTTTTTTTTTTTTTTCCTCCTCTCTCACCCTCTTATATATACATATGTACGATTTGTAAACAAATGTGTGTGGTATATGCGAGTCTGGATGCACAAGAAAATATTCATCCGGTCAGGCACGCGTTTGTTTCCGTCGACACCATGTGCGACAAAGACTCGCTCGTCGTACCGGATAATTAAAACTTTTGCAAGCCGAGTGAGCAAAGATAGTTTGGCCCAACGCCATTAACAAAAATGAACAAGTACAAACATATATATATATATATACACGTACACGCAATGCGCACTGTGGTGAATACGTTTATTTATTTATTTTTTTATTTTTTTTCTCATCTTTACTTTCTAGTTGTCGCGCAAGCACAAGTTCACAATACTATTTTTTTTCTCTTTTTTTTTTTTCTTCTCTTCTCTTCGATTTTATTTTCTTTTTCCCTCACTTACATATATGTATAAATATATAAATATATAAATATATATATATATATATGTGTAAAGTGAATATATTTCTTTTTTTTTCCTCTTCTTCTTCTTCTTCTTCTTCTTCTTTATTTTCATTTCTTCTTTTCGTGTGTACTTATCCGCTTGACTGTGCGGCTGCCAAACTCTTGGCTGTTCTCCCTTGATGCTTGTCCCGCTCCTTTTTTTTCTTTCTTTCTTTTTTTTTTTCTTCCTCTCTTTCTTCCTTTCATTTCGTTTCGTTTCGTTTCTTTTATTATTATTATTTATTTTTATTTATTTGAAAAAAAAAAATTTTTTTTCTCTCATCCAGACTCTTGTGTGTCCATGTAACCACAAGAGCATACATAATATACATGTATATTTGAAATGAGGGATAAAGATTGTGGATACAGTACAGAAGACCTTCAAACTGAAATGCTCTTTAACATATAATCTATTATTATTATTATTATTTTATTATTATTATTTTCTATCTTTAATATACAAATTATATGTTTACTATTATATCTCTATACACGCGTAATGTCAATTGAAAATAATTCATCGATAATCACATTATCACATCAATTATTATCAATTATCAATACTAATTGTATTAACGTCAATTGAAGCAACAATGATATATCGGTATTTAAATACCTTAATTAAATAATAATAGTAAAATTAGAAAAATATAAAAATATAAAAATATACATATATAATAATAATAATAATTATTATTATAATAATAATAATAGGAAAGAAAAAAAAAACACATAAAATAGAGAGTGCACAATTGTTTCCCCTTTTTGAAAAATGAAAAAAATGAAAAAAAAAAAAAAAAAAAAGAAATATACACACAAAACAAAGAAAAGAAAATAAATAGAAAAAAAAATTAATATTAAAATGTGGGCGGTGCATTTCCATTTTCTCGTCAAATAATAATAATAATATATATAAATTCAAATAAAATATTAAAAAAAAACCTATACACATTCACATACAAAATTTATATATATATATATATATATCAATATTTATATGTATAAAATGAGAAATGACTATCCAGAACGAATTATTCGCAATGATACGAGTATATTTGAATAGTGTGAGGAGGTAGAGCGCGCGGCCTATAGGATATACGTCGAGTGAGTATATAAAAGAAGAGAAAAATAGATATAGACTAAGTGACGGGATGAGATAGTGGGGGGAAAAAAAAATTAATATATATATATATATATGTATAAAGAGAGAGAAAGAGAGAGAGAGAGTATGATGAGGGGGAAATGTTAGGATCACATAGGCGATGGACGATGGCAGTGAGCTTGACCGAGTGGCGCTTGGCGAGGCCGGCCGACGCCCTTCCTCCTCCTCTCTCCACCACCATCACCATCGTCTCCTCATCCTCTTGCTATTACTTCTGGTGCTGATGCTGCTGGTACTGCTGCCACTGCTTTTGCCACTATATAGTCATCCTCATCCCCTCAGTGCTCGCCTTTTTTACGCAACTTGCTGGCTGCTGGGTACTCTCAACCTCATCCCCTCTTTCTCTACACATTCATTTATCTCTGTATATATGCGAATGTGTGTGTATGTATATATATACTTTGTACTCTCTCACGTATACCGTGCACATAGATTTTTCTCCATCTCCCTTTCTTTTTTCCGCCTTCGTATATCTACCACACCTGCATAGATTTTTCTATTCGCGATCGCGAGTATCCAGGCAGCTGCGCCCGCTCGATGTTAATACCCGCCCGAAGCAACGCGCTCTTCTCTCTTTCCATCTGTCTTTTTTTCTTTCTTTTTTTTTTTTTTTTTTCTCCCCGTCTCTGTCACTGTCTTTCTCTCTTTCTCTTTCACTCAATCCGCCTCTTTCCGCTCTTTGGATTTACCTCTACTCCCGCTTTTTCGCTTCGGAAAAATCACGCGCTAATCGAATGCACCGGACTGTATGCCCCCGACAATATCCCGGGACTTTGCTGAATATTCTTCTCATCCACCTTTTTTTTTTACCTCTCCTTCTCCCTTCCTCCCACTCCTCCTCACCTCTTTCTCGTTCTCTTTTTTTTTTTCCTTCCATCTCTCTATTTTTAATTTTAAATCTCATCGTTTTTCATTTCAATTAAAAACAAAAAACAAAAAAAGAACATGGAAATGGAAAACAAACAAAAAAATTACCCGAATAAATTCATTATATCCATATTTATTTATTTATTATTTTGTGTTAACAGTAGTGTCTTGTGTGTAAGATCACACGTGTTTTATTTGATAATTTAATATAAATATGAAAATAAAGAAAAAAAAAAAAAATTGTGGTCACGTATGTATTTATCATGATGTATAAACGCGTGCAACGATTCAACAGACAGGGAAGAATTATGCAGCAGTAGTAGTAGCAGCAGGAGCAGCAGCAGCAGCAGCAGCAGTAGTAGTAGTAGTAGTAGTAGTAGTAGTATAGTTACGTTGTGGCAAGACGTGTAAAAGCGATGTTGGATGCTCTTCTCGGTTTATAGCTCGAACACCGCGTGTTACACATTTATAAACGTAAAAGACAAAGGCATAAGATCAAATGGGTAAATACGATAACGATAATAATGAAGAAATATACACATTGTCTATATAAAAAAAAAAAAAAAAGGTGAAAAAGAAAAGAAAAAAAAAAATGATAATGACGATGATTAAAATTTTAGTAGTACCTTAGTATAATGTCGGCAAGTTTATTTTACTGTGAACAGATCAACAGGCGTCGGTACTCACCTCTTTGGAATTATCGATAGTATACATGAGATATGTATATTTATATATTTATATATTTATATATATAGAAAGAGAGAGAGAGAGAGAGAGAGAGAGAGAGAAAAAAAAAGAGAGTAGACACTGAAAATGCGACGCGCGCCAACATTCGCCTGTGAAAAGAGATTTACCTCCTGTCCGATACTTCACTGCGATTAACCGTAGAAATGTCAAGTATTATATACATACACACACACACACACACATATATATATATATATATATAAGTATATAAACAATATATATACATTTAATCTTTGTCGAGTGGATACTCAAGGATGACAGCGATCAAGACAATTTTTTTTTTATTTTTTTATTTTTTATTTCATTTTTATCGTCATCGTGTCCCTCTGTCTTCCCCTCTTGCTCCCTATTACACTTCTGATCTTTCTCTATCTCTTTCTCATTGTCTCTCTCAACTTGCTTTCTTTTTTTTTTCCACACCTCCTTCTCCTTCCCCCTCTTCTTCTTCCTCTTCCTTGGCCCATCGTGTACTTATGTAGTATATTAAAATTTTATATTGAGAAATAATTTTACATTGATTTGTTGTATTTGATGTATTCAATGTTACATCTACTTTAATTCAAATTTAAATATACACATTTATAATTTATCCGTAATGTATTTTTATTTATTTACAAATAAAATGAAATAAATAAAATAGAATGACAAAGAAAAGTTATTATTGAAATAAATCACTGTCGTCACGGTTACATTACCCCATCAATTATTAGAATTACCTATTGAAAAAAAAAAAAAAATTATTTATTTATTTTATTTTATTTCATTTCATTTTTTTCACTACAATATCATTACCACAATTTTTCAATTTACTTCACTCCATTGAAATCAATTATAAAAAATAAAAAAAAATAAATAAAAATATCCAACTCCAAAAAAAATTAATAATAAACAAAATAATTTTATTTATTGTAAAATAATAATAGATAAAAAAAAAAAAAGAAGTAAATTAAAGTATTCATAAACAATTTAATTTCACACCCAATTGCCATCATCATCATTTATTTATTTATTATTATTATTTTTTTTTTATATTATTATTTATCACTATCATTACGTATTATATAGGAGTTTAAATTATTAATAGCGGGGAAATAAAGTCAGCAAAAAAATAAAATACACAATACCAAGACACTCGGTATCCATATATATATATAAATCTACAAAGTTACATGTCGCAAATGATAATTTTTCGTTAGATCTGCACCACACACACACACACACACACACACACACATACATATATATATATATAGTATGAAAGATGGTACGTATAAAATGCATATGCGTATTAGTGTTAAAACAAACTTGAAACGTGCGAGTTTAGTATATAGCGAAATGACGGATGGGGACAGTTGTTGCATCGCATTCTCTGATGACTCTCCCAAGAATATCTTTCTTTGCACTGCAGACTCTCCCCTATCCCTAACCCCCATTCCATCCGTTACTCACTCGTTCCTTAACTATATATCCCCTGCGGCTCTTGACCGTCTTATAATTCTCCTTTCCCTCTTTCTCATTCTCCCCATTTCCCTTCTCTATATTCAACTACGCAATTTATTTACATACCCACACACACACACACACACACACACACACACACACGTCAATGTATTTACTTGTTTGCCTATGTCCATATACATTTGTGTGTATGTAAGAATATATAACCACGCACTTTATCCCCACTTATTCTGCATTTACTCAAGACTCGTTTTAGAAGATAATTATGTATATATAATGTATGGGTTGATTTTTTTTTTTTTTTTTTTTTTTTCTGTTAACTTTTATTTTGAAAATCCATTTGTGAATCAGGTGCACACTATCCACGTGTGTTTTTTCTTCCGCATGTGTGTATTAGTCTAGATATAATATCTACATGATGATTATCATCACGTATGTATAAAATTTATTATTCTGTATGTAAAAAAAGAGAAACAACAACAAAAAAAAAACAATATAATAATAAGAATAAAAAGGCGAGGTGCTATTGAAAAATAATAAAATAAAAAATATATATGTGTAATATTATAATTCTAATAGGATTCATCCATACGGATATTTATACGGTTTGAAGGGCTTTTCATGAGATACACTATATAAATTATATATATATATATATATGTGTGTGTGTGTGTGTATGAGTGAATGAAAATGAAGAAGAGAGAATTGAGATTTAGTTTATAATGTCAGATTGCCACTTATCATAACGACGCAACGTAAGATCACTTATCTAACTTTCCACATTTAATTCTGTGTGGACGCTTTCACGATGGATATGAGTGATTATAAAAGTATAAAATTATTGTAGAATGTAAAATAGGTAGAAAAAAAAAAAAAAAATATTATAAAATAATTTAGACATGTATAGATATATATACCAAGAATTCATAGATTTATTATCAATATAATAATAATATTTTTTTTGTAAATACTCAGTGATTGTAAATTTCTTCTTTTCTTTTTTTTTTTTTTTTTTTTTTTTTTTTTGTGTGGAGATAAATAATAAAACGTATATGAAATAATTTGTGTAAATAATATACGAATTTTTTTCCATAAATGACGTATATATAAAGTTCTGGTTGATATTGGATATATAAATTATTATTGTATGAGTATACAGAATAGAGTGCAACTGGAGCTACATTTTCTTGTGCTAAATATTACTCGCGCGAGACGAAGGTCTATATGGAGATTAAGGATAGAGTGGGAGAAAGAAAGAGAAAGAGAGAGGGCGCGCTTCCGAGTTTTGCACAGCGCCGCGCCTAACCTAACGGCATTGTCGTTTTTATCGGATTTTATCCATCGAGATGCGGTTAGTGTATGCTCGAATGGCGTTCATGGATCGACTTTGCATGAGTTAAAAGAGCAGAGTGGCTAATAAAAAAAAAAAAATAATAAATAAATAAATAAATAATAATAATAAAATTTATATATAAGAAGCTCGCGGATTGCTCTCCGTAGCTTCCGTTAGCTTACACCCAACAACTATATAGCAACATTTACAACGAAGCAAAGTAAAAGAGAGAGAGAGAGAGAGAAAGAGAAAGAATGAGCGAATAAGATCCTTCGACGAGTTGGCGATATGGCGAGCAAACCGGTTTTCATTCTCTTCAAAAATCATACGTCCATTTTTTTCGCGCCATAGAACTCACGCATGGCCGCACACACACACATACACACACACACACACGTAGAGAAAGACTTGGAAGAACCTCCTGTGATCATAGTGGATTAATGACTTTATATATGTATGTATGCATCTATAATATGTTTGTCTGTGTTTGCATGCATTTAGACGCCTGTATTCTATAAGAGGGCAGGAAGAGAGAAACAAAAAAAAAAACAAAAAAAGTCGTATATGATCGGAATAGGGCGTGAACATTGAGACGATTGAGTTCCTGGATCACGTAACGCCATTTTTATACGTGTATACATAAAATTCATATACATATGTGTACAATATAAATATACATATTTTAAAGGACGTGGCAATGTAAAAACCAGTTGAAAAATATATGTATATATATATATATATGTGTAAAAAATTGACACATAGTCAGTATCATGTATGACTATATATATACGTACACAATTATTTTCCATGTCATGAGACGAAATGAGGATCAAGTCAGTGCACTTTATATAATTATCCACTTCATTTCCGCTATACTTCAAGATCATCATATGTACATGTTAGTTATATTTATAAACACCATTTGGTATGATGGCGTTAGTGTTATTTATTTATTGCGCATGCGCGCACGATTTGGCAATATGGTGGTGTATATATATAAAGTAGCATCAGTGGATGCGCATTGCTGCAGGATGCAAAGAAATAACAAAAATGTAAAATGGACTTAGATCTTCACACATGCACGCTCACATACACTCACTAATATGAACACATACAGAAAAATATTGAAAAAAAAAAAAAAAAAAAAAAAAAAAGTAAATAATAAGATAAATAAATAAAAGCTTTAGGTTACGCCCATAATCCTGCCAATTATGTGCACGAAGACCAGAATAAACGACCGCGCCCTTTGCAACGTTTGCAATGATTTATATTTGCTTTTGAGGTTAGCCAATATAACGCTACTAGTCTTTTAACTATTTAACGCGCGCTTTACAGACATTATTTTCACACTTCCTCTATATTATTATTATTAATATTATTATTCATTGTGATATTTACATACAGTTACTGTATGTGTATTCACACATCATCAAAGTGAGTAAACATATGATTTTTGTTATTGGTTTTATTGGTGCGTAAAAAAACTCGGTCGTTTTGCCGATACAACAACAACTTATTTTTTTGTGTCACTGTATACGCGTGCACTTATATTCTTTTCTTTCTTATATACAATATGTGTCCGTGGTCAAGGTCGACTATGGACGAACACGTCGTCGTCTTCCTTTACTCATGGACACGATTCAATGCACCAAGTGTATTTATATATACACTACCGCTCAAAAGTTTCGGGCCACCCTGAAAAAATTACATGAAATTCAATCGTTGATAACTTCCCGAGTAATTATCGGATTGACATGAATCAAATGCCATTTGAAAGAATAATGCCCATAGTTTGAAAAGGTCAGTACACTTTTGTGATTGAGTGAGAAACAAGTAGAGATATGGCCCGTTGAAAACGCTCAATTTTCGGAAAAATTGCGCTCTTCTTGTTTCGTTTTCGGGGATGCTGAAAAAAATCGCGCGGAGATGATTCACCAATCACATGATAGGATTTTTTCTTAGCTTTATAATGCATCCTGGTTGAATATCGTGCGATTTTTTTTGCACAAGTTATTGCGATCCAAATGACGAAGCGCCCATTCCTCATTTCGACCAACTTTGGATAGGTTAGAGGCTGTTGAGTACGGAATTCAGGGGCGTACTGCGTATTGGGCTCCATTTTCTCGAGAGCCCCGATGCGTCTCGTATTATAACTTTTTGAAAATTTGTTGAGATTTTTCGATAAAATCAAGAATCAAAACGAAAATAACTATAATTTCAATTTTGACCACAGTTATCATGATAATAATAATAATAATGGACGCGATGATAGAAATAATAAAAATAGTTATGATAATACTGGCAATAAGAATATAAAATGGATAAATAGTTATTGGTATATTGAATTGAGAATTGTAGTTGTATTTGATAAGAGGGCTCATCTCGCATATTACATAAAGTCAGGTAGGCGGGTGGAGGAAATGGAGGTGGGAAGGAGATTGGAAGGGGGGGGGAGGAATAATAATAATATTACTAAAAAAAATGGTGATGACATGAAAAATAATAATAGATGAATCACTGAATGCTGATGATAATCGGGATGAAGAAAACAATTTTTTCGCGAACGCGTTCCTCACTTGGGAAATTTTTTTCTCCCAACTTAGATTCACTGTTCAACGATAAATAATGAAATTAATAATTAATATGATTCCTTAGGAAAAAAAAACGCATTTTACTCTGTGTAATATTTTTTCATTTGCAATATACGCCAACGAATTTCAATGTTTAATTGATTCTCTTGACTTCTTCTCGTTTATAAATTTCAATCAAATATTTTTACTTGCAATGACCAATAAAACGCTTTGCGATCAAGCAATGTATTTATGGGTACGTCAAGTTATTTTGAACTTTCACTGATGTTAATTAATGAATGATACTAATAAATATGAACGAAAAAATCAAATTTCGTTATGTTTATCGTTTCAATTCATATTTTTTCAAAAGTTTATCACTGGATTTTTACATATTATTTGAATTCATATTTCTTTCTTATCTCTACATGCATCAACATATTAACAATATGATTTATATTTGATTGAGATTTATAAACTTTCCCCCTCCATTTCCTCCACCTGCCTGCTTGAACTCATGTAATATGCGAGATGAGCCCTCTCATCAAATACAACTACAATTCTCAATTCAATATACCAATAACTATTTATCCATTTTAGATTCTTATTGCCAGTATTATCATAACTATTTTTATTATTTCTATCATCGCGTCCATTATTATTATTATCATGATAACTGTGGTCAAAATTGAAATTATAGTTATTTTCGTTTTAATTCTTGATTTTATCGAAAAATCTCAACAAATTTTCAAAAAGTTATAATACGAGACGCATCGGGGCTCTCGAGAAAATGGAGCCCAATACGCAGTACGCCCCTGAATTCCGTACTCAACAGCCTCTAACCTATCCAAAGTTGGTCGAAATGAGGAATGGGCGCTTCGTCATTTGGATCGCAATAACTTGTGCAAAAAAAATCGCACGATATTCAACCAGGATGCATTATAAAGCTGAGAAAAAATCCTATCATATGATTGGTGAATCATCTCCGCGCGATTTTTTCCAGCATCCCCGAAAACGAAACAAGAAAAGCGCAATTTTTCCGAAAATTGAGCGTTTTCAACGGGCCATATCTCTACTTGTTTTTCACTCAATCACAAAAGTGTACTGATTTTTTTTAAACTATGGGCATTATTCTTTCAAATGGCATTTGATTCATGTCAATCCGATAATTACTCGGGAAGTTATCAACGATTGAATTCCATGTAATTTTTTCAAGTAGGCCCGAAACTTTTGAGCGGTAGTGTATATATATTTTTTTTCACTGTACCTATATATTATTTATGCGGTTTGTGCGGTTATTTTATTCCAAAATTTATTTATGAATGTTATATATGTATATGATCCAATTTTTATATAGAAAAATATTATATTTATATTCACATCATGTAATTATATATATATATATATATGTATATTTTGTTTATAATGATGAAATATGTGTATGAATTGATAAAGTGATTTTTCATAATACAATTTTATATTTAGATGAAAAGTGATAAATCATTTTATTATCACTTAAATATATATTCAAATAATTTTTAATACCCAACCAAGTATTTATTTTATACTTGCAATTATTGGTAATTTTCTCTTTCAACAGTAAAAATTGAATGAATTTAACATTTTTTATTTTTATTTTTTATATTTATCAATAATAAATATGCATTTTTTTTTCTGTATCGAATACTTTATCCACATTCATAAATGCATAAATTAAAAAATAATAATAATAACTAGGAAAAAAATAAAGTTAATAATGCGATAGGACAATGATTAGAGTGATTTTGTGTCAATATATATAGTAAAATAAAATAAATAAATAAATAATTCTTTGTGAAACGTCATTTATAAAAATATAAAATTGGTGGAAGACACGCAGTTGTATTTTTTTTTTTTTTTTTTTTTCTGTTTCTCTCGAAATCGCGTGTAAAACGCTAAATCTACTGTCGTGCTATTATTTTGACACATTTCAAAATTTTCAATGTGATTATAATTCAAAGTTAAAAATAAAATAATATAATAATATTGAATATGAATAAATATATTTTTCATACATTCATGATTGTTGAAAGAAGAACAAAAAAAAAAAATAATAATAATAATAAAATAAAAAAATTAATGAATGAATAATAAAATTTTTAAAAGTCAAATTGACGTGAAAGTAAAATAAAAATGTGTATATAGATAAAAGTGAAGCGAGAGTGAAAGAATGAAGCTCAGTGAGAATGGAAGGAAAAAGAAATGGATAATATGAGTAAGTTCACGCCAGACGAGACCCTCACACGCAAACATCGACTAAGAAACACGACACATCGAATGCGAAAGAGAAAGAGGAAAAAGAAGACAAAAAAGACAAAAAATAAAAATAAAAAATAAATAAATAAAAGAGGGAGAAAATGAAAGGGGCGGTAAAGAAGAATGAGGGAGAAGTTCTTCACTAACCTAACCCGTATGGTGGATATACTTATTCACTTTTAAGCCTCAAGCGCACGAGAGTCTCTTAATTTTAGGCTCTCCCCAATTCTCGACACTAGAATGACCCACAAAAGACACTAAACTCACTATACATACCAACAGATTTTTATTATTCATTTATTTATTTATTTATTCATTTATTTTTCACTCTCTATAGTATAATAAAAATATATATTATATCATTATAATTGCTAATTATCATATTATTAATATATAATATTATTCAATAATTATTGATATTGCTGATAATAATTTTCACATAATTTTCTTTTCAAAATTTGCGTATAAAGATAAATAAATAATAAAAAAAAATATTAAATACTCCAGTACATGAAAAATTTTTTTTTTACTTTTTATTTTTCATCTCTATTTATTTATTACTTTCTTTTATTATTATTATTATTATTAATATATTTTTTTTTTTTTCTTTGAAGTAGAAAAAAAAGGAGAAAAAGAAAAAAATGCAATGAATAAATCGTCGTGACAAAGAAAGTGTGTAAAAGAGGAATTGTGCCCCTTTAAAGTGTGCAATTCCTCTGTCTCTCTCGTATTATTATTATTTTTTTATTTTTCTTTCTTTATTTCACTCCCTCTCACTCCTTTTTTTTTTTTTTTTTTTTTTTCTTTTACGCGACACTGTTACAATTCCAAGCACAGTCTCCGGCCTCTTTCTCTCTTCCGTTCTTTCATTATTCTTGTTATATTTATTTCTATTCCCTCTTTTATTTTTTTATTATTTTTTTTCTTTTATTTCATTTTCTTCTTTTATTCCTTTTCTTTCTCCTTTTTTATTTCCTCCTCGTTTTTATTTTTCGTCATTTTTTTTTTTTTTTTTTTTTTTATTTTATTATTTATTTTGTTTGTGTGTGTATGTAGGTGTAGGTGTTTTTTTTTTTTTTTTTTTTTTCATCTTTTTTTATTATCGAAGCAAAGTTTGTTGACCTTGCATCGCGCGAAACGCCAAGAATACGGCGTGAATTGAGAAAGACAGAGGAAAGTAAGAGGGAGAAAAATGACGATATAGACGATGGCTGCGACGCGACAACGACGACGATGTCGACAGAGACGATCGTGGTGAGCGCACCCTCACGCGTCTCACAGGGTGGTACAGAGACGAAAGAGGGAAGAAATAGAAGGGCAGACGAATACAGAGGGGAAAAACGGGGTTTAGAATTGCCATGTCCCGTTGACGGAGTGGGATGAATCTTATAGGGCGACGAACTTGGTCCGCGCGCGCGAAAACACCGCACATCGACCGAATTACTTCAACTTTTATTTATTTATTTATTTTTTTTATTTTTTTATCTCCCTATAAATCTAGATATTTATATAACGACACAACACTAACACATTCACGTGAAAAAATATTAAAAAAAATATGTATATATATATATATATATATATATATATATATTTGTATTGATACCTTTATCATTTTATCTCGTGCCTTTTTTTTTTTTTTTATTTTTATTGCATGATGTTTTTTTCTTTTTTTTATTCTGCAATTCTACACTGTATATATGTGTATATATACATATTGGTTCATCCCTTTTAAAGCTTTCTCCCCCTCCACAGCAATTTTATTCCACCCAATTAATCATCGTCATTGTGATGCATCAGTTGAACAGTGTGTAAAGCTCGATGAGGGTTATATAGCACGATCGAAAATTCAATTTCCATCATGAACCATCCATCCAACAACTATCAACAACTAACCGATATATGAACATATATATACGTGTATATAAATGCGTGTGTGTGAGTGTACATATATATATATATGTAGCGCAACATCATCAATCGGTCTACTTTAAACTTCATGCAACAAGTGTCATTTTTGATATTTGGTAACATATATATATAGAGAGAGTAGAAAGCACACGCGAAAGTGCGCAACGTCGCGCTTGGCCGTCATTTACACCCTCCAATCATGCGCGTTATATATATATATAAAGTATCGTGGTATATTATGATAGAAAAAATTTTATAATAAATAACAATGACACAGAATACACATAATGACATTTATTTGCGTAAAATCTAATTGATTTATTAAATTTATAATTATTTATTTCAATTAATATATTTATTTCTATATATTAATATTTATATAAATAAATAAATAAATTTATATAAAAATATTTGATAATTATTGAATTTTATTAAATACCAATAAAATATATATATTCCACAGGACAATAATAATAATAATAATAATAAATTATTTATTTAGAATAATATAATGGAAAATAGATATTGATGATAATAATAAATTAATTATAACATGTGATGTATAAAATGTTTAAATTGATAGAGAATAAAATTATTATAGAAGTTATATAAGAAAATAAATGAGAATTTTTGAACCAAAGGGAATCATAATATTAAAATTAAAATTAGCAATTAAGTTAGATGATAAAAATAATATTATTATTCATAGAAAGAGGAGAATATAAAAGGTAAAATTATTGTATATATATTATTTGAGAAGTGTGACAGGAGATAATGTTGGCATATACAAAAAAAAAAAAAAAAAAACAAAAAAAAAATGAGCGGGTCATAATCAAATGATTTAAATAAATAAAGTAATTATTATAATTCTGTTATTAAACTCAATGAAAAGCGTGTGATTAATGATAAAATAATTGTTATTATAAACAATATAATATAGATAACTGAAAATTTATTTTTTTTTTGTTTATAGAATTGTATTTGTTATTCGAAATTTATAACAATTGTATATATATATGTATAAGAAATATTTGAACTTTCATTGAGGGGGGATGATAAGTTAAAAATTGGGTCAAAGTTTCGTATACATCCGTGTATATTTATATAGATATATTGAATTAAATGATATTTTCCATTCATGAATACAGGAATTGGATCTCATTAAAATTTATCGAAGAAAAAAAAAAATATATATATATATATAATTAATTCTTTAAAGAACAAACACGTAAATATATTATATGATGAAGAGAGAAGACGAAAGAGAGAAAATAAATGTGAATAAAAATTCAACATTTATTTTCATTGCGATATGATGGCGTTGATTTGGCTTTGATGGGAGAAACGAGTTCAAAGATTCGCGCGTCATTGCTCATGAATTATCGGAGGTAAAGAGCGTAAGAGAGCAAAAGAGAGAGAGAGAAAGCGGCGTGCAAGCGAGAAATAGAAATAAAAAAAAAAAAAAAAAAAAAAAAAAAAGAAAGAGCAAAAGGAGAATAAAACGTGCAAAAGAAGAGACGCTCAGCGGAGCGAAGCGAGAGAACACACGAGGGTGCGTCCGGCACGTTGGCGAAGATCGCGGGATTCTCGAACGAAGCGGGAATATCATCTTGTCTCTCTCCGTCTTACCTACCACCATCACAACTACTACTACTACTACTACTACTATTACTAATTCCACTACTTCTTCTACTACAGCATTTGTTCCCTTGTCTTGCTCTTGGATATTCTTTCTCTCTTAATTCCTATACACACTCGCGGTCCAGCCTATCCAACATAAACGAGTCCGTGCGATGCACATTCGTTCGCGCTGCTGCTCGTTAGATATAAATACGTCGCGACAGAGGGCAAGGAACCACGCCTGTAGCACGCCAACGACAAACATTATAGTCACTCCATATATATGTATATGTGCGTGCCTCGACTATCCCCGTTTATATGACTTTCGTTCTTTCGTTCATGGGGATTTCAAAGTCGCTCAACTTGGAGACGGGACGAACGAATGTACGTGGCCAAATATTGCATTCGTTGGGATAAATATAGATCAGTCGTCGTCATGTTTTTTTTTTTTTTTTTTTTTTTTTTTTTCTTTCGTCGTGTGGAAAAATCAAGTGAACATTGAGAAAGAAATAGATGAGTTAAAATCACTCTCTGAAATGGGTATTTGTCATCGCATGAATTTACTTTAAAGTTTCTTTATTGTATTTTATATTTCTTCTTCTCATCTCGATATTAATGTGCTTTTAAGTTTTATTAAATAAACGTTATGGTGATCGCGCGTCTCTCGTTATATATACACTTGAACGTTTGTTCGGTCCGACGAATTAAATGTGTGAAAAAAAAAAAAAGAAAAAAAAAAATGGCAAAAGGGGAAGAGAGAAAAAGAGCAAAAAAAAGGAATTCTGAGCATTAAAAAAAAAATTTTTTTAAAAATACGAGAGGAAAGAGTGAGAGATATCGAGAAAAAAACAAAAAAAAAAGAAAAAAAAAAATGGCAAAAGGGGAAGAGAGAAAAAGAGCAAAAAAAAGGAATTCTGAGCATTAAAAAAAAAATTTTTTTAAAAATACGAGAGGAAAGAGTGAGAGATATCGAGAAAAAAAAAAAAAAAAAAGAAAGAAAAAAGGCAAAAAAAAAAAAAATATAAAAAGTAAAGCCGTAGATGGGACTCGAGCGTTAGTCCAGGCAACTGTGGATAGGACGGGCAATGCGGGCCGTGCAAATGTTGTGGCACACGGGGGATTGGCGGGAGGGGTGCAGGCGTGGTGCGAGTCTCGGGTATCCGACAGGAGAAGAGGTAGAAGGGTTTCCAATGAGCGGCCATTTATCTCCCGGGGCATCCGCCGACGTTTTTCTTCGCTAGTGTATCGATTTTAGGTTTAGGCCATTACACCCCGGTTGCAGGCGTCCATCCTATCAGTGCCCGGCACTTGCAGCTGCGCTCTAAACTCGCTCTCACTTCCATAGATATATATATACATATATATTTAAACGCAATACCTTATGTATATTTGACGAGTAAACGAAAAAATAAAAAATAAATAAATAAATAAAAAAAAAATATTGGAAAAAAAAAAAAATTATAAAGAGAATTAATATATAAATGCAATAAATGTAAATGGAAACTATGTAAATTCAATTAGACAATTATATATATATATATATATATGTATATACTGAGACATTTATGTTTGTTTACATTTACATGACGACCTTGAATGAACTGAAATATAGAGACAACAATATGGGTGCCATTGAAGAAGGGCAAGGCACAGAGAGTAAGATAAAGATTGGTAGAATGCATTTGATCAAGTTATATTTATCTATATACATGTATATATATATATATAGGTATAAAATACTGTTGGTGAAGGAATTAAGTTTTGAATTGAGGGCAGTGGTTGTTGCGACTCATCGCGCATTGGACTACTATTCTATCTCTTTCTTTCTTTCACTCTCTACCTATCCCTCTTGATCTCTCTATAGTTGAGTTTACTTCCCTCTTACTACACACCGTCGCCCCATCTGAGCCCCGCGCTCCTTCCCTTTCTCATCATTTCTACCCGCGCGCGTGGTTGGTCGAGAGGTCTAGGCGACACTCAACTCCAAGTTCACTCGCCAATAAACTCGTCAAGGTTATATATTGTCTGTTGCTGTCGCTCACTTGACGATATTATATTTATCACATTCAAAACTTTTTTTTTTTTTTTTTTTTTTTTTTCATTATTATTATTATTTTTGTTTAATTTTTTTTTTTATTTGTTTGTTTGTTTCTTTTTTTTTTTCTCATCCAAATAATGGGTAATGAAATAAAATGAAATATAAATAAATCGTAAAGTTATCAGCTGACTTAACTGTTACCGCATAACGGAAAGAGAAAAAAATAAAAAATAAAAAATAAAAAAAGGAAAAAAGGAAAAAAATGTATACATGTATTGTAGTTGAGAGAAGTAATCGGGCAAAAGTAATAATTTTATGTGATTCGATATCTCCAACACAAGATGATATATTTGTTAATTAAATCTAATTTGGGTCATTGGAAATAAATATTCAGTTGAGAGCCACTCGTCAATTTTCAGTTTAATAAAGATATAAAATTTTTATTCATGGGAAAAATATGAGAACACGGAAATTCCAGATGGAAGAAAAAAAAAAAAAACAAACAAACAAAAAAGATGAAATAAAAAGGAATCAATTATAAATTTTTTCTTTCTTTCCATTGTCCGATTGAATGAAAGCTTCCGTGAAGCAAAAGTAAAAAAAAGAACAAAAAAAAAGAGGAATTTTTTTTTCTCCTGTTTTTTTTTTTTTTTTTTTTTTTGTCCAGTTCTACCACGAACAAATTGTCCGAGAGGTTATCGATGCAATGGATAAG
Organism: Dinocampus coccinellae; assembly: GCA_963920625.1. Classification (NCBI taxonomy): domain Eukaryota; kingdom Metazoa; phylum Arthropoda; class Insecta; order Hymenoptera; family Braconidae; genus Dinocampus; species Dinocampus coccinellae. Next base: position 18,171,775 of record OY987184.1, read on the forward strand.
ATAGTCAAGAGCTAATCTGAAAGAGATGTAGAGAGGGAGTGATGGTGAGAAGGGAGAGAAGGGAGGAGAAAAAAAAAAAATATTTCAATGGATAAAAATTTTTCAAATGAATTTTGCTTCAGGGTGATTGTAATAGAGATGGTAGAATATATATTTTCGTGGATCTGTTGGTACTCGAGAGTCTTTGAACAAATAAACACGGGGGAAAAAAAAAAATAATAATAAAAATAATAAATAAATAAATAAATGAAAAAATGAAAAAATGGAAACGAGACAAAAAAAAAAAAGTGATCATAGCAGGCGTATATTCCACCTTGTTGCAAGGTCGTAACAAACAGCGCCATTCACGCAACGGTGCGATATACATACAGCTATAGCATCGTCTTTTGTATATACGCGCGATGATCTCCAGTGGTATACCGAGGGAGAGACAAAATGGGAGCGCAAATGTGAGAGCAAGAGGGCAAATATTGCGTTTGTAGGGGAAGCGTAAAACTCAACTTGACGGCATCCAGTGAGTGGCGCGCGCGTGTAGGTGAGTCCGCGTGGTGATGAGAATGATTCGTGTACGTACTCGAACGGCCGCTCGGTGAGCCGCGTGCGTTGCCTCGTGCCTCGCGGGAGAAGTGCGAGAGGGATGCCTCGGAGTTGTCTGAGAAAGTGGCGGGAAATACCTACGTGCCCTAATCTACCGCGTGGGATATACTCTCTCGTGCGCGCAAGACGAGAGGGGGAAACACCAAGTGCCTAACCTTTCCCAATCGACGTGATCTAATATATACATACTCATACACACACACATATACACATGTTCACTTTCATATAATCTTCAAACTTTATTTATCATCATGTAATATGACAAAGTTATTATATATATATATTATTAATTAAATTATTGCGTATATGAAAATTATCATTAATATTTTTGGACGTGGCAAAGGTTGCAACGACTACAGGTACGTTCTCTTCTCTTGATTTTTTTTCTCGCATTTCTTCCTTCACTATATATATATATATATATATATTTTTTTTTCTTTCTTTCTTTATTCTTTTCATTCTCTTTCTTTCTCCATCCATTCGTTTTTTTTTTTTTTTGCTTTTTTTTTTAATACTAGTGATATTGATTTGGGAGAGGCTTCGTACTCGTGGCACGAGCGTACCATGTGACTCCGTAGGTAGAGTCGGGCAGAACCGCGATGCATCAGCGCAACGCGCATTGAGGGGGCACGTCGCGACTGGGAAATTCCTCCCACCGTGCCTCTTCACATCACCATCCCTTCCCCTAAATTGAAACGACACGGAGAGTCGCAGCAGCACTATCACAAGCAGCAACGCAATACAAACTCAAGTTGCCCCGTTTGAATCCACTTGGTCACCCCACCCGCACGTCCCAATCCCCTCACCATTATATTCCGCCATATTCTCTCTTCACCGCCCCTCATTTTGTGCTATAGCAACCGAGCGCACACGTCTCCCGCTGTGGATAGGGGATACTCTCGCGACTCTCCGTTTCCCCCTCTCTATCTACTCTGTCAACTAAACCCTCTCCTATCGTGCCGCTCGCCCTTGGCGAGCGTTGTCGAATCCCTTCCACTGGTCCAACAAGCACAAACTCACTTGACGCGACTCAACTCGACTCTACTCTACCCCTCTCCTGTATCCACTCGGGCGATTCCACCACCCTCTTTCGTCTCCACCTCCACCTCCGCATCGCATTTCTTTCTCCTCAGTCTCCTCTTTTGCCCATACCCGTTGCTTCATCCTACACAGTGCGCCTTCTCTCTATACAACTCGTTCTTTCTCTCTTAAAAATAATATTTGTGTCTCACTCGCACTCACGTTGCGCACCGTGTATCCGATAGCGGCGCTTCCATCCCGTGTTCACTACTCCAACGTACCCAAACCCAATCCAGTCCAGAAGTCCCCACTCCAGGCAAATGCCAGTGACGGAAGTGCGGCAACACCGCGCTAAGCGTCTCGGTCTTGGCGAGAGTACTCGGGGGGCCAGCCGAGTCTACCGAGTTTGTCTACCGGCGCGGTTACCAAAAGAGCGGAGATAAGTCGCGAATTTCGAAACGGCATGCCGAGGCGACGCGTTGCGTGAATCTAAGAAAGAGAGGACCACCGCCGTCGTCGTCGTTGTACGTACGTCGTCGTCGTTGCGTTCTCGATTATCCTCGTCGTCGTCGTCGTCGTTGTTGTGTGGTTCTCATCATCATCATCATCATCGTCGACGTCGCTTCGTGTTACCGTCATTGTTTGTCTCTTTTTGTCGTGCCTCCTCATATCCACCCTACTCCTTATTCTCTCTTTCTCTTTCACATTCTCTATATCCTTCTCTATATATCTTTCTCTCTCTTTCTCTTATCCACATACATACACACACTGTGTATAATCTATCGTTCTTTTTTTTTCTCTCTCTTCTTTACTCACTCACTCCACACACACATACACATACACATACACATACATACACATATATACACACACAACAGACAGACTCTTCTTTACCTACTCACATACTCATTTCTCTCATTCTCTCTCTTTCTCCTCACTTCATCCATTCCCTCCTGCCTCTGGCATCCCTTCCTCAATCTGCCACCTAACCCCGCGTGCGTGAGACGTCGCACGCAACGTCGTCGAGACAATTTTTTTCGGCTCGTGATACCAGTTACGAATTAAACACGGTGTAAATGGCGCTCTCCACACAGAATCAGTCAACGTCGTACGTCAACCTGTATTACTCGATTGTCCAGCGCGCGGCTACACGCTATTTTAAGGAATATTACAATTCCGGTGAGTATAAACAACATGAAAAAAAAAAATAATAATAATAAAAAAAAAACAAACAAACAAACAAACAAGCAAAACAAAATGAAAAAAAAAAAAAATTTAATAATTCAATAAAAAATAATGAAAGAATTGGCAGAATAACTCCATCTCTCTCACTCACGCGCGCGCGCGCGCGCGCGTGTTGTGTATGTGTATGTGTATATAAATGTGTACATATGTGTATGTGTATGTTCGCCAAACCTCTCGTGACTATAGTGTGCTTCCGGTCTCCCTGGCGCTCACAGTGACCCAATCTATCTGTCTTTCTCTTTTCATATACTATGTCTTGTCTCGATAACGCTCGGATTCCACCTAACTCCATCATCATGCTTGAATTTTTACGTCACCATCATCGAGCCACCCACAAATATATATGTGTACACTCGTAACATATATATATATATATATATTTTCACATACTATATATATTTATACACATATATGTACATATGTTGTGTTAGTGTATCTTCTATCCATTCGTCCATCTGTCCATCCATCTTTTTTACTTTTCATCTTTTTTTTTTTTTTTTTTTTTTTTTTGTATCATCCTCTCTCACATTCTCATTTACTCGTTCTTTCTTTCTACTCTACACCAGCACCAAACAGTTATAACTCTTTATGATGTTTCAAATTCTCCCGCCATTGCTTGTTTCCCCTCGCTTTAATGGCCCGCGTGCGCTACTAACGCCACCGTCACCGATTCTCCGCAAGATTGTATATAGTAGCGACGATAAGGCGCCGACTATTCCTGCACCAATAGAATATAGTGTGTGCTCATACGCCGCGTGCGTGTTTCTAACACATCGCATCGTCATTTTCATTCAATTATTATCGTTTATATATAAAAATACAACATAAATAAAGATAAAATCAACGAATATTCAAGCATATCATGAATCTGTATGTTATTAGTGTTTAATGTTTGTGAATATGCACGTGGATTGTGTCACACAACTGCCATTATGAGATACACACAGAGTGTAGTAGTCCAGCGTCATCGTTGTCGTAATGACAAAGACAGAATATAAAGAGGTGAAAATCGCATATACATACATCGTACAATGCGTCGTGTTGGCTCTAGTTTTGCCAACTGACTATGGCTCGGTGGCCAACAACGCGACGGCTACGAGCGCGCCTTTAGTTTTTTTTTTTTTTTTTTTTTTTTTTTCTTCCTTTCTTTTCCACCACTCATATTTTTTATTTATTATTATTTTTTTCTCATATATACATACATAATATATTATTATTATTATTATTATTATTATTGAATTTTTTTTTTGTTCCTTTTCGGTGGTTGATACAGTGGGTCAGCGGTCAACAAAAATCACGCGTCTATTTAATCTACAACGAGACCGTGCCATACATAAAACACACATGGTTAAATACAATTTCTCTTATATTCCAATGTAATATCCGTATACGTACTCACATACACATACACACGGGTATACGCACGTATTCTCACATATACATATATTAATAAATTTATATATATATATATATATATATGTATGTACATATATCAATTAGATTTGAGTTGCTATTAAAATCGAGTGACTATCGTTAAAAATGTTGATAAATAAATTATCCACATTTAATATGGCAGAGGGCGACAAGGGGAAATTTGTGTCTGATGTTTGTGTGCATGTGTGTATATTCATCTTAACAAAGAAAACTCTGTACTAAAGCACATCATATATACATATATACATATATTTGTCGTTGTGTATTTGTATGTGTGTGAGACTATGTATGTAAGTATATGTGTAATGTATGTATGCGATGACTGTATATAGTTGTGCTCGGTAATTCACCATGTGGCATGCGAAAATATACATCGTTCTACGTTATATATTTAGATACATGAAGCGCGAGAAAGGATCGAGAGTAAAAGAGACAGCAGTAAAAAGACAGAGAGAGAGAGAAGGAGAGAGAAAGCGAGGAGACGCGATTACGTGCGTTGAACTTTGTGTCGTTGGTGCAATGTATATCCCCAGCAACACACGATATTCATGATGTAAAATACTCGATTTGTACAGTGGTATGTGTTTTTATATATGTATATATATATATATATATATGTATGTTGATCGATAAAATGTTTACAATCGATTGTCATTTGATTCAAGAGCGTGAATGGAAAATCAGGGATTGAGTCGTTGTAAATAGAGTGAGGGAAAGAGAGAGAGAGAGAGAGAGTTGTTGCGTTACGGTCTGGAGAATAGCTTAATAATCTTAGTGTATTATATAGTCTGTCTGCCTTGGGGGTATTTTGATGATTAGAACCCAGTTGACTCGGTCGTAAAGGCCATGGAGAAGGTTGAACGAGGTATCATCATCATCATCATCATCATCATTGACATTGTTGATGGTATTGTCATCATTTTCATCGTTTAGAACTTGTATTGATATTTATATAGAGCTACATGTGAAACGTATGTGTGTTACTTTGCTGATTACAGGAGAATGTTGAAGTGAATGGTGATAGGATAATATAGATAATAATTTTTTGAACTAATAGTCGAGATATGAGAGAGGTGAGAAATCATGAAGAATAATATAAAATTGTTTTCGCTATATATTAAATGATTGATATAAATTTTATTTTATTTCATTTTATTTTATTTTATTTTATAATTCGATTGATAATTAGTTGAATTAATTGAATATAGTAAATCATATAATTATTTAATTTTTATGTTACTTAAAGTGTAGAATGGGTAGTGACAATGAATGAATGAATGAGTGAATGTAAATAAATGTGTAAATACATTTGTAAATAGTCAATTTTGGATAAAATATTGAGTGAATCATCGTACGAAAATTTTATGAATTTTTCGTAAAGCAACTTTTGATAATTAAATTCAATAGAAAGAGAATGAGGGAGATTCATTATCAGTTATAATAATTCATTAATGATTCCAATTTTTTTTTTTTTTTTTTTCCAAATGATAATTTATATATTTTGAATTTGAGGTGATAATTGATATAATTTCGACGGTATTTTCTGGGGATTTGTTAGATTGGTACAGTTACATATTGCAAAGTTGCGACGGCAAAGAATACAAATGGACAACTACTGGGTGTCGTCATGAATATCTTTTGCGTTGGTTTTTCTTTTGTTAAATTCATATACGAAGTAGTCTGTTGTTGTTGTTGTTGTTGCTGTGTTTTTTTTTTTATTTTTATTTTTTTATTTTATTTATTATAGTTGCAGTGTTCAACGAATTCCATCCGCAATTCATGAATATTTTACATGCTGAAATTTTTATAAAACTCGTTTCACTCTGCATTTTCCTCCTCTACACCACTCTCTAGCAACATTGAACTTTGTTATTTATTTATTTTTCTTTCTGTTGCTACGTCTCTCAATAATTAATAATTTATTTTATCGTATATAATTTTCTCGTTTTGCAAATAACATTTTTCTACACACACATACACATATATATATATATCTCAGAGTATCTTTCATTCGTTGTACATTAAAAATTGAAAGGAAAAAAAAAAAAAAAAAAAAAAAAACAATAAGTAAATAAATAAAACAAATAGAAAACAAAAAAAGCGATAAAACGAAATGAAAATAAATGAAAAAAAAAAAAGCGTAAATTTGATGTATGATCAACAGTGGTTGATTTTTGTGTTTGTTTCATTTGATGATTGCAGATACTAGCGGGCCATACGTGTTGTACAAGGACAATATGGAGAGACCCCAGGGCCAATGGGCACCTGGACCAGGCTCTCTCCAAGATGGTGGATTATATGCACAACAACAACAACAACAGCAGCAACAGGCATCGTCATCGTCTGGTAGTCCACAGCAGGCCTGTGGTCCACCAGTTGAAGGTGGTGAAACGGGACCGCCGGCATCTTTGGCTTCACCCGTTCCGTCGCCATATCCAGCGGCACCACCCGAACCACAAGCGCTCACACCGCCTGATGAAGATATACAGTCTGGTCAATCGACGGCACAGCAACAACAGCAGCAACAACAACAACAGCAGCAGCAAGCACAACAGCAGCAGCAACAACAACAGCAGCAGCAACAGCAACAGCAGCAGCAACAACAAGTGCAGCAAGTTCAACAGCAGCAGCAGCAGCAGCAACAACAGCAACAACAACAGCAAGGTCAGCAGGAGCATTCACCACAGCAACAGTTGACACCACATGAGGTCGATCGTAGCGATTGTTTTCCGGGTACGGGCGAACTACAACAGTATCCCCAACATTATTTCAAAGAAGCTAGGCCGCATCCGTCACCGTCGGTGCCACCACATATGTTAACACCAGGTGGCTTTTCAGCACTACATTATTTGAAACAACCCGGTGTTATGTTAACGTCACTCGGTCAAGGCGACGGTGGTGCTAATTTAGAGACACATCAATACGCGAGTCCTGGTGGTGGACCAAATATGGCTAATGTATTACCTGACATTGTTCAACAAAATGGCAAAAGCTCAAAGGGTGGTGCTAATAGTGATTTGAGATTATTCAAGTGTTTAACGTGCGGAAAAGATTTCAAACAAAAATCAACATTGCTACAACACGAGAGGATTCATACGGATAGTCGGCCGTACGGATGTCCAGAGTGTGGAAAGCGGTTTCGACAGCAATCACATTTGACACAGCATCTGCGAATACACGCGAACGAGAAGCCGTTTGCTTGTGTTTACTGCGAGCGTACGTTCCGGCAACGCGCCATCCTCAATCAGCATCTGCGCATCCACTCGGGTGAGAAGCCATACCAATGTCCGGAGTGCGGAAAACACTTCCGTCAGAAGGCGATCCTGAATCAGCACGTCCGCACACACCAAGGCGAGCATTTCTCTCTGCCTCCCCAGACTCCCAGAGGGCGTCCACCACAACCACACTGACCCATCCACCGCTTATTACTATTGCTGCTGGTCGCTATTACTACTATAAACTATGCTATTTTACCATTGCTACATTTTAATATTAGAAATCAAATATCATTCGTTGGTGAATGAATAAAGAAAGAAAAAAAAAAAAAAAACAAAAAAAAAAGCACGAAAAAGAAAAAGAAAAATGAAAATGAAAACACTTTATGATAAAAAAAAAAAAAAAAAAAAAAATATATATAATATGAAATAACAACTAAACAAAGAAAAAAAGAAAAAGAAATATTGAACAATGCAAAACAAATAATCAGCACATGCCTTCCACCCTAAACCTCGCTCTCTCTCTCTCTCTCTCTCTCTATCTATCTCTCTCTCTCTGTTACGTTGCCTCAACGTCTTACCACCACTCGATATTTCCATCGTCATTATTGTCCTATCTCATTTTTAAATAGTAAATATGTATATAAATTATATACATTACATATACATACATGTCCTTTTCAATTCTCCATCATATCAAGCTTTTTTCCATATTTCCTATATAGGTCGTGGGCCCCTTACTCGCCTCCACTCGCCCGCCAAGGTCGAACGTTTTCCGTTTCCGTGAAAATAAAAAAAATAAAAATAAAAAAAACATATATATATATTTTATAAAAGTGTATAATAAAAAGGAGCAGTCAGGAATTACATGCAGTATTTTATGGCAGGACACACGGGGCTTATCTTCCGGCATCTATTATTATTTAATTTATTTTATTTTATTATTATTATTTTTTTTTTTTATATAAATATATATTTAATTTCTTATTACACTACTGTTAATAATGATGGTATTGGGTGGGTGTGAGCGTTTTTTTTTAATTTTTTTTTTTTCTCTGATTTGTCGTATTTATTATGTAGACATTTTGGCAGGTCAAAAACAAAAAGGATAGGAAAGGAAAGACACAAAACTATTGCTGGAAATACGCTTTTATATAATTATTAGATTACGTTTATTATCAAAATTTAATTGATTGATGAATAAAGAGTGTATATATAATAACATTTTTTTTGTTTGCAACTAATATTACACAGTATTATATATATATATATATATATATATATTTAAACAAAACAAAAAAAAAATTAAAATAAGAAAAAAATACAACAAAAATGAATGAATATATGATTAAACACACACATATATATAAATTTAAATATAAATATAAATATAAATATACAGTTATCCTTCGCCTTTAATGCCAAACGGCCACCAATCCTAAATATCTCAATTGTGTTCATTGCAGATGTGAGTCCGCATCTGATCTTCAAGAACGGTATGACACCGACACTATGGCCGCAGGACGTGCCATTTCCCCCTGAAGAAGGCAAAGAGGAAGTTAATTCAACATTCGGTGATAATGATACGCAATCGGGTGCATTTAGTCCATCGCCTGATGGTAATTCAATCCAGTATCCTGCCTACTTCAAAGACCAAAAGGGTGGTAATCATGCGGTATTTGGTGCTGGTGGTTCGAGCACATTTGGCGCGCTACAATATTTGAAGCAACAGCAAGGTTCAAGTGGTGGTGGCAGTTCTAATGGTGGCAAGTCATGTTTACCCGATGTTATACAGCACGGACGATCGGCGGGTATGCCACTTTATGTAAGGTGTCCAATATGTCAAAAAGAATTTAAGCAAAAAAGCACATTGTTACAGCATGGTTGTATACATATAGAGTCGAGGCCATATCCATGTCCCGAATGTGGTAAACGTTTTAGGCAACAATCACACTTAACTCAACATTTGCGCATTCATACAAATGAAAAGCCATATGGTTGTGTTTATTGTGGGCGTAATTTTCGACAACGGACAATACTTAATCAACATTTACGCATTCATACGGGCGAAAAGCCATATAAGTGTCAACAATGCGGTAAAGACTTTAGGCAAAAAGCTATTTTGGATCAGCACACACGTACACATCAGGGCGATAGGCCATTTTGTTGTCCAATGCCAAATTGTCGAAGACGCTTTGCGACTGAACCCGAAGTTAAAAAACATATTGACAACCACATGAATCCACATGCGAGTAAAGTGCGTCGTAATTCAAATACTGATGCTAAAACAACGGGTGGCACAACTTCAGCGGGTGGTGGACTAGGTCCAGTCCCCGTGCCGCGTGGTCTCACGCCAACCGTTGTTAAACCTGAATTATACTTTCCCCAATGTTATGCACCAGCATTCAATCATCAACCACCAGTATCGTCATCGCAGTTTCCCGGACAAGCGAATGGCGTTACTGTAACTGGTGAATTTAAATCACCGTCGGCGCTACCACCACAGTGACTAACCGTCCATCCTGCCGCCTACTAGCAAGCAGGAATATACCGCTAAAAAACAAACTTCAGCGTGTTGCTTCGCTTAATCAATCATTATCGTTCTTTTTTTTTTTTTTTTTTTTATTATTTTTATTATTATTTGGAAAATGGAGACCACTGACTGCGCTAAGTCGTCGCATCTGTGCCAGCCACTACAGCAACATTACCCGTGACATTTATCGTGCATTTACTAGCATTTCGTATTCGTTATTTTCTGACCATCTCTTCCTTTTTTTTTCTTTCTTTCTTTCTTTCTTTCTTTCTTTCTTTCTTTTCATCTTTCTTTCCATCCTCAGTTGTTATTGTTGTTGTTGTTGTTGTTGTTGTTGTTTTCTTTATCGTACTTGCAATTTTTTGTGTTAATTCGACTCTCATATATATTCATATATGAATGTTTTAATGTTCATCTTATTTCCAATGATCAACCGAACGTGTGGTGAATTTATGTCTCGACACTTCCAACAAGAGTTTGCATAAACGCGTCGCAATATATTATCGTCGGTGATAAAAACGAGAGGAGACAGAAGGGAAGGGGGGAGGGGAGGGGGGGACAAAGAGAGGGAGAGAAAAAAAGAGTGAGAGTCAGAGAAAAAGAAAAATTAAGAAAATAACACAAAAAAAAAAAAAAAAAAAAATATAATAATTAAAATTAATAAATTAATAAATAAATATACAAAATATGAAATTGTTTCGAGCCCGTCGTCGGGTTTCGTGTCACTGCACTACTACAATATATAAATAATAACTGTTCAACACCACGTTTCATTTCCCTATAAAATGGGTTGAAAACGTTCGATTTCGACCAGACTGAAACGATTGTGATACAATATTTAACTTGCCTATGTTTAAACAAAAACAAAAAAAATAATAATAATAAATATGAATTTTTTTTTTTCTTTTTTTTTTTCTGGGAGAAAGAAAAGTCAAATTTTCATAATTGTGAATCTTACAGGAGAATTATATGAGAAAAATGAAATAGAAAACGAAAAAAAAAAATAAATAATAATAATAATAAATAAAATAAAATAAAAAAAATAATGAGAAAATATGTCATGTAAATAATGTAAAGCGTGAATTAATTAATCGTAAAGATGTGACAGTTTTGGTGGTGGAGTTAATGAACAAACAAACAAACAAACAAGAAAAATAAAAATAAAAAAATAAAAAAAATGGAAAATTCGGAGGCGGAATGCAATAGGTGAAAATGCAAGAGTCCAAAATGTGTGAGTGAGTGAGTGAGTGAGTGACTGAACTGAACTGAGTGTGTGAACGTATGAGTCACAGAATAGACGATGAAAGAGAGAAGGATGTCAATCATTGCAGACGGAAGATGGCCGCGGCTATAAGAGTCAAACGGTTGCGCACGTTCAAATATATGTACATATATGAAAGCAAGTGCTAGGAGTGGTCATGAAAGCCGTCGCGAAAGAATGCACGAACAAAAGTTGTGAGTGAGAAAATAAAAAACGTGGAGAGTGAGACAGTCGGAAAAATACGCATACAAGAGAGACACAAGTAACCGTACAGAACAAAAACAAAAAAAAAAACAAAAAAAGCGAAACAAAATAAAATAAAATAATACACGTTATAGGCGGACGGATACCCACTGTGCTACGAAATAACGAAGATTACACGTCACAACAGATTGACGATGATACAAATGTACGAAAGATAAGAAAAGAAAAGAACAAAAAAAAAAGTATGATTCTTGTATACTATTACGAATATTTGAATGTATATTTATACAACAGGTAATTTCTATCTAATACAATGATATTTTGATTGGTTTTAAATAAGAATGGTGCTGATAAATAGGTAAGAGAGAATGAGAGGAGGGATTGTGGAAGAAGTCTGAGACACACTGTAGAGATAGAATTTTAAGTTATAAAATATATATATATATATATATGTATATATTTATAAATACATATAAAAGTATATATGTATGATAGATGATGGTGTGGCTCAAAACTCGAAGACCGTTTTGCTGTTGTTCACTCATCACGATATATATTATCATCCGTACATTTCGTGGCAATACTTAAGAATGAAAAGGGCGACGAAAAAAAATAAAATAAAATAATAATAATAATAATAAATGAAGAAGCTGAAAAAAAAAGAAGGGAATATAGATTAAAGCAAAAAAAAATTAATAACAAAATGATAATGCAACGTTTTATCGTGCTAGACCATAGTCTTTTAAATTTCTATATTATGACGTGTGATCTCGCTAATTATTGTACATTACATTACATTGACCTACATATATTAGTATCGGTAACAAGAAAAAAAAAAAAAATTGAAAATGGTAAACAAAAAAAAAACAAAAAAAATATTGAGTAATGTTATTATTAATTATCTATTAGGCATTCTATTATACATATATATATATATATATATAGTCTTATTATTTAGATCAGAGATTTGAGATGATAATTGTGCGGCCATATTCGTTGTGGCCTGTTCGTAGTGCCTCGGAATTGCTGCTCGCGGCAGTGATTTGATCATATTTTAGGAATGGTATATTATAATATTGAACAAAACAAACAAAACAAAACAAAACAAAACAAAAAACAAAAAAAAAATTTAATATTATTATCGGTACTCACGCGTACTAAATACACACCGTGTCATAAAATTGTGTCACGTTAAACAATTTATAATTACTATTAATAATTATAATAATTTTTTTTTTTTTTCTTTTCGTCATTAAATTATTATTTTATTAATTGTCGTACTATGAAAAAAAAAAAAAGAAAAAAAAAACGATATAAAAATGCAAGCGCCAAACTATATATGTGTGTGTAAAGAAAAAGAAAAAGAAAAAGAAAAAAAAAAAAAAAAAAAAAAAAAAGCACTGAGTGTTTGTAACGATGTGATCGTGGCTCTTACTAAAATTTCTTCATAATTACTTGGACGTGATATATATAATTTTTTTTTTTTTTCTTTTTTATTTTTTAATTATTATTTTCATTTATATCTTCCATTTTGAGATAGAGATAATATAAAAATAAATAAATAATAAATAAACAAAAAGAATTTTTTGTTTTTATTTTGACGCAATTTTCATTTAAAAATTATTTATCGTCACATAAAATGAGCTCGATAATCTTAAATACGTAAAAATGGAAGCAAAAAGTAAGAAAAATTAAGTGATAATTCAAGCGACGAATGAAGTATATCTATTTAAAAAGGGAAAAAAAAAAAAAAAAGTATTGTCAGTCGTGAATTATTATAATGAATCTTCATTAATAAAAATTACTTCATGTGGTATATATATTACGATTACTTCTCAGTAGTCAAGGCGTTGCGTATTTGAACAAATATTATTATTATTATTATTATTATTCTATATATATATATATTTTTTTTTTCCTTATATAGTTTAAAAACCTTGAGACTAGTAATAGATTTTTATTTTATTCTTTGTCTGTGAGTTCATAGATAGACGGTACAATTGTGTATAAAAAGTTTTTGGAATATTTTCATTGTGTTATGTCCCATCGTGTGAAATGAGAAAAGTAAACCATGAAAAAAGAAAAAAAAAAAAAAAAACAAGCAAACAAACAAAAAAGTTCAAATGCCATAAAAATTTTGGCCTTCTTTTCTCACTTTTACCAGTCAAATGTTGCCATCGTATGCCATTTTTTTTTTTTTTTTTTTTTTTTTTTCGTTTGTTTTACAATATATATATTTTTTTTTTCTTTCCATTTTCATCTCATTAAACATCTCATTTAACGTTGTGTGCAACTTTTTATTACTGTAAATATTGAGATAGTTACATATAAATATGTATATTTTAATTCTACAGTTACGAAGTTGTCGCAATTCTATAGAATCGCGCGCCATAATAATACGTAAACAAGTTTAAGATCAATTTTGTCAAATAAAAAGAAAAAAAAAATTTATAATAATAAATGAAATAAAAAAAAAATAAAAAAATAAAGTGTTAAAGTGAATAAGATGAATAAGATGAAGAAGATGAAGAAGAAAAGAAAAATCAATAAAAATGAGGTTTGCAATATTGAAAAATTTTTTTAACTTGAAGCACAATATTTTTCGTCATGTAATTTCTCACATTCATGCACACCCACACCTGATTCTACCGTAAAATAAAAAATTAATTGATAAAAGAAAGAAAAAATTTTTTTTTTTTAAATTATATAATAATAATAACGAAAGCAAAAGACACAAGAATTTTAACATGAAAATTATATAAAATAAATTAAAAGATGATTTTTTTTTTTTTTTAATTTTAAATTTTTTCTCTTTCTCGACTCTCTACAATGGTCAAGTAAGTCTATTATACGCTCAAGCCCAAACTGCCGAGCCACCCTCTACCCCACACACATAAATATTATCGACAATAGTAAAAAGAAAGAAAATGAAAAAAAGGAATACAACAAAAAATTAAAAAATCTAAAAATTCTAATATCAACATGAAAAAATACGTACTTATTACTCCAATTTTGTTCTGTCATTCCTCTCACGAAATATATTTTCACTATCACAACAATATAAAAAACAAAATTAATGTGACAGGTATGAGAGAAAATCCAAATATGTTATTCACATCGGGCGATTCACAGATGACTCTTGCCAATACAAGTCAGTCTGAAAGACTAAATAAATTTCTTCTTCTTTTTTTTTTTTATTTTTTTAAATTTTCATTACAATTAATCATCATTATTATTATAATAACTATAATTATATATATATATATATTTTTTATATCAAGCAATGTGGCCTATAATTTTCGCAAAAACACAAAACAAAATATCAGAAATATATATATATATATATATATATATATTAAATCTATTATTTCTATTCTTCTCAATTGAATAATGATGCAATCATTTATTATTAATTATATTATCGTACATTATGCGTTTTTCATTATTATTATAATTATTATTATTATTATTAATTATGTTATTATTAAGTTTTGGAGAGATTTTGCGTATAATACAGCGGTTAGTTTTTATACTAGAGTTTTTTCATCTTTATTATTACTATTATAACTATATATATCACGAATATATTCTCTTTGACTATTATTTTGTATTGAACAAACTGAATGAAAAAAAAAAAAAAAAAAAACAAAAAAAAAATTGTAGATGTCATTTTAGTGTTTATCATTTATATATTGAAAATAATATTTTATAATTATTACACCAGCCGTCAATTTTTCAGTCACAAAAATAAAAATGAAATTAATATGAAGAAAATGATGGAGAAAAAAAAAAATAAAAATAAATGAATAAATAAAAAAATAAAAATTTTAATAAATAAAGACGAACAAAATATACGTCATGTGATATTCAAAGCGATATCGACAGTATCGAATTGATTCATATTAATATTATTATTATTATTATCATTATAATTATAATTATTTTGTTTAAATATTAAAAATTAAGTTTAATAGTCCATATAAGGCAACGTCAAAGATCGTGCCTATTGCGCCTCATTCAGTTCTACAAAATATTTTTTTCTTTTTTGTTTATGTTATATTTAAATTTTTTTTATCGTTTACAGATTCGTGGGCTTTGCAAAAAAAAAAAAAAAAAATTCACAAAAGAAAAAATCAAATATGAAAAAAAAAAAAAAAAAATGGAAAACTTTGAATCTTTATTTCTACATTTGTATATGATGGAGGGTGACCTTTATGTTGTATGAGTGTGTCAACTATTAAATAGATTCAGTCAATAATACATATATATATATATATATATATATTTTAACCAAAATTTTTTTCTTCCCACTTTAGAAAATGCAATGTATGAATGAGATTGCACACAATTAAATTTTCCATTTTTTTTTTTATATTTGAAAAAATCCTAAACATTCATTGAGCGCAACATCTTCATCAGCTAAATAAACACAATGCTCAAGATACATTAGGTTAAGTTTATAATATGAAATATTGTAAATTATTATTTTCTCTCTCTCTTTCTCTCTCTCTTCTCTCTCTTGCACACTATTGTAAGACTCTCTATCTGGGTCTTTGTTTTTATTCTGTACGATTAAGCGACGGTATGATACGCCCAAAATATTCACCAATACAGACATATAGACATTCAATCTTCATACTAAAACCTATTTTTTTTTTTTTTATTTCTTACCAATTTATAAATATAATTATTATTTTTTAAACTATCATCGTAAACATTGTGTATACTAGACTCGTGTTAATTGTGTCATTTTGTGTTTATTTCTAATATTTTATATAAAAATAACACGAAGCCTGTATTTTCCAACTCGTACTTATAGCATTATAAATATATATATTTTTTTTCATTTTATATCAATTCACAAGTGATGTGACATGTGCATACAAAATTTTAGCTTTAATATCAATTGATACGAGGAAAAAAAAAAAAAAAAAAAAAAAAAAAAATTATATAATAAACAACAAAAAATTAAAATTAAGAAAGAATAAAAGGAAAAAGTAACATTTAAAAATGGTCGAACTTCTACGTGACATATGCATATATACATATATATGTGCGTGTGTGTGTTTATGTGTATACAGGTGCAATAAAATATTCTATTATTTGAGTGGCACGTTTGACCACGTTTTATAACGACCGTTTCGCGGTCGTTAAAATTAAAAGTGATCGCGGCGCCAAGCGCGTCCGGTAAAATATACCTATAATGCAATTAAAAATGAAAGAAAGAAAAAAATAATAATAAATAAATAAATAAATAAATAAATAATAAAATATAAATATAAATAAAAATCAATTAATAGTAAGTGAAAATATATGTATACACTGGGTGGAGAAGCGGTGAACTATAATACGTGATTTAGCCATATAAACTTATTCCCGTCGACAATTGTGTAAAAAAAAAAAAAAAAAAATGGAAAAAAAAAGTTGTAGATTGTATTTAAATGGAAATAAGACTTTTGTGTAAACTGTACATGAGTCATGTCACTATTCGATGCATTATTTTATTCTTTTTTTTATTCATTTTGTATATATCACAGACAGAGTTGTGCGATGGAACCAGAGATTTCCTTATTAAAAAGGAAAAAAAAAAAAAAAACAACAACAATAATAATAACAAAATATATGGAAAAAAAAAATAATAATAAATAAATATAGTGATTTGAAAAAATTTTAATACATGGAAAGATTTATATATATATATATATATGTATGTATGTTTTAATTTAAATTATTATACATTATATACACATATATGATATTTTGTCTCAGACGAGTATTTCTGAGTGAATGAACTCCAATTGTCGATTTTATAGGGGGCTTTTCCCAAAGATCAAATACATAACACGTAACACACAAATTGAACGTTTAGTAACTTTCCCCTCCAATGAAATTTAATAAAACAAAAAAAAAAAAACAAAAAAAAAATGATTTAATAATAATACGAAGAAGAATGAAAAGAAGAAGCAAAAAAAAAAATATATTACCTATTGATTGATAAAACAAATTAAAAGAAAAGAAGAGAAAAATAATAAAAGCAAAGATGAGTGGATGTCAAGTCGCGATTGGAGTTTTACATTCACCTGGAGTTTGTTTGTTTTTTTTTTTTTTTGTTTTTTCTTCTTTTTTTTTTTTACACAAATAAAAACGTACAACATAAAAAAAAAAAAATAAATAAAATAATAAATAATAAAAAAATAAAAAACTATATATACATATATACCAATCAAATCTCACACGAACTTTCAATCTTGACAGTAATATTTTATTTTTTATTATCATTTTATTATAATTTTCACAGTATGAGAAGTGGGAAAAATAAGTGGCTAATGTTGGGCAAATGAGACGAACACACACACACTCACATACACACACATATACTTTTATATGTATATATATATAGATTGTGAGGGGGTTGAGGAAAGAGTTATTCGGGCATCCTACAAGAGATATATAATACAATCGTGTCTTGGCTGTACGCTGTTCACTCGTGTACCAAATCCGGTCTGACCGGTTATATTATGCCGTCGGGACATTAGATTTTCGCGTGATCGCACTTTCGGTTTCTCAACATACATATATATATATATATATATATATATATGTGCATTCGTTGAAAAGTTGGAGAACCATTTATACACAAACCCACACAATCACACAAATCCACACATACACATAATAAAAAAATTTGATAAATAAGAGACAATGCTGAATATTAAATTGGATTATTAATTGAAAATGATTAACACAATGCAATATAAATATGTACAATATATGTACATAAAATAATTATATATCAAAACAATTGAATTATTCGTGTGACGACTATCAACAATTACGTATCAGTATATACGTGATTTTAAAATAGTTACATACCAAATTGCTTGTACACGATATTATAAATGAAAACTCATTCTATTGACAATTTAAAACGGCACAAGCGAAACAAATTTGACCACTACACATTTATACTTTATATTCTAGATAGTGGCAGCAGCAGTAATAGTAGTATTAATAGTAGTAGTAGCAATAGTTGTATTAGTATATATTTGTATTGGTATTGGTATAGTGGTAGTGATGTTGTAGTTGTTGAGGCTGGTTGTAGTATGGATGAAGAAAATTAAAGCCATCTCGGCGAATGAAAGAGGCAAAGAAGTTATTCACGTTTGAGCGGTGGCGCGGCGGAATGCGGTTTAGAGGCTGCTTCGCATCTGCAATCCAGGGCCATTGACGTCGCCAAAAAAATCTACGTTCATTAAATATAACAGAAAAAAAAAAAAAAAAAAAAAAAAAAAAATACTACTACTAATAATTATAATAAATAAATAAATAAATAAATAATAAAAATAATACAAGAGAAAGAGATAAATTGCAAAAAATATGAGTAGTAAAACAAAAGAAAAATTAAAATGAAAAAAAAAAAAAAAAAAAAAAAATTATGACTTTTTTTTTCCCCTCGAGGTAATATTTTTATTACAATTGAAAATTTAAAAAAATTATATTATTATTATTATCATTATATATTTTTTTTATTTATTATAAAAAAAATTGACGTAATTTTCGTGCTGATAGACAAAAGAATAGAATTTTTCTTGTTTTTTTTTCCGTCATGAAATACATAGACACACGTTTATATAAATATATAAATATAATTAAATAATGATCTTAGAGTCTCTCGTGTATGAAGAAACAAGAGAAGTCCCAAAGTCATTTCGGGCCTGCACAAACATCTACAAAAAAAGTGGGGGTATCGAGACGGGACTCACTGATGATGTTAGTTGGTAGGGAGAACGCCCTTGATTGAGGCTCGCGGTTGGCGGGGGAGTGGGTCCGTCGTGTGGCCTTGAGCCAACATGTCTCGGTCCTATACAACCAGCGTTTCTCAATCCCAACGAATATAATACATATAAACATATACATAATACACACACATACACACACACACATGTATATATAGTGTCTATACCTATGCCTGTGCAGCCAAACTTGTTTTCGTCCGACTTTATATTATTTCTTTTTTTTTTTTTTGTTTTTTTTCTTTTTATTTTCTCATCATTTAATACGAATAAAATAGTTGAACAAGTTTCAAATAACACCTGCAAATTATTTGATAATAAAAATATCATAACGATAGTTATCACTCATCTCGAATATTATATTTAATGAAGAATAAATATTAAAAATTGAAGAAAAAAAAAAAAAAAAAATGAATAAATAAATAAATAGAAATATAAAAGAACAAAAGTCCACAGTGACGTTGGAGAATGAGAGAACGTGGTTACTGGCCAACAGCGTCTACGCGGTGCAAAGATGAGATTAAAAAAAAAAAAAACCAAAAGAGAGTGGAAATCATAATAATAAATAAAAATATAAAGACGATGATGGTTAAAAAGGGTGGGAGACGATGGTAGAGAAGAGGCGAGTGTATAACAAAAATAAGCGAAACCCTTCGAGTCGAGCGTTACACACTGACGTTGCAGCCACAACAGATTCCACTTTTACATTTTATTTGACCCCAACACAAAATGTCTGAGAAGTGAGTAAAAGTGTGTAAGAGAGTGTGCAAAAGAGAAAAAGAGAGAGAGTTGTGAGACATAAAAAGAAAGAGAGAGTTTTGGTTGTGGCGCTCAAACGAAATAAAAGATTCTGCGGAAGTTTCTTCCACTTGGCCTACTACTCCACTCCAGGTTCAAGGCGGGCGAGGGAGGGCTTTTCTTTTTAGGTACCCCAGGTACTTCCTGCTTGAAACTTTGTTTTTCTTTCTTGTATCTTCTTTTTTCAGATATATTGAGAAAGACTGAGATAGAAAGAGAAATAAAGTGAGTGAACGACGGCAAAAGGAAGGGATAAACTCACGCGCGCGCGTTTTACTCTTTCGTTGTCAGACTTGTTATGTTTCTCAGCCGGCTGATCATGTTTTGTTTTCAGTCTTTTGACAACTACACCGGGTCAAACTTACTTCACTCACATTCGTATTTAACATTGTATTATCTCCTTATATATATTTATCAGTTTATTGATAATATATTATTCAATTAAATTTACCAATTGTATATTTATATTTGTTGAATATTTTTTTATTTTTACTACTGAATGTCGGAGTGACTTTTTAGTGTGCATCATCATCATCATCAACATCGTCATCATCAACGTAGTCGTCATCGTTATTCGTCATCTTTACCATCGTCATCGTCATTATCATCATCGTAAGAGGACACCAGACGCGTTCAATCTACGCCAATGTTCCTCGATGACCTTCGAATCGGCGTCTGACCGTTTTTGCGTCTCTCATGTTCTTTCGGTTCGCCAACTCTTGTGTATGTATGTATGTATGTATGTGTGTGTGGGGGGGGGGGGGGGGGGGGGGGGTATTCAAGAGAGTTGGCGAAGGAACTCGCAAGATGAAGTGGATAGAGAGAAATAATAAAAAACAAAACAAAAAAAAAAAAAAGGTGATGCCAGAGAGAGCGAGCAAGGAGGGTCACACACAGAATTGTTCACGTACACTCACACACTGAGATAGAGAAAGGGAAAAAAAATAATAATAATAAAATAAAAAATATTTTGCCAATTTTATTGTATAGACAATATATTATCTCGTAGATTTTATTTTATCACATTTGTTTTGTATTTTTACTGTTTTTTCTTCTCTGCTTTTTTTTTTCCCATTTTTTTTTTTTTTTTTTTTTCTTTTACTCAATATTAATTGAGGAAAAATACTGCTAATGGAGAATTATTTTTATTATCATTGGTATCATTAGTACTGTTATTATTAATATATCTTTTGTTTTTTTTTTTTTTTTTTTGGAATTCAATTGTAGTTGAGTTATGTTGTAGTTTAATGTCGTCACAGATGGTACGCAGTTTTTGTTCTGTTGTCCGAGCAGATAGTGTTGATATGACGTATTATATGGACGAAGAGATCGTGTCGTAAAATTCAAAGTGGTGAATCATCAAGTAAACGACCTTGATATCCAAATTCGATCTCGTCTAGACTCTCGTCTGGCATGTGTGTGTGTGTGTGTGTGTGTGTGTGCGTGTGTACATCACTATACCTTTTTGTGTTTCCGAATTGGGGAATCGAAGACATACTATTAAGGGAAAGTTTGCTACCTAAAATAAAAGGAAAAAAAAAGTAATAATAATAATAATAATAAACGAAAACAAATATGAATAAGAAATAAAATAGGATAAAAAAAAAATAATAATAATAAGAACAGAATGGGTTTTGAATTGGAACAGACGTAAAAACTAAATCATCGTCCAATTTCGAAACAAAAAAAAAAAAAAAAGAAAAAGGATTTTTATTTTTTTATTTATACCTAATTAACATTTTTTTTTTTACTGCTGGTGTGTGTACGTGTATGTATTGTATGTAGGTGCGTGTGTGTGTGTGTGTGTTTATTTGAACGTATGGGCGTGTTTGTCTATTGGCATTTTTTTTTTTTTTTTTTTTTTTTGTCAATTGCACATTTACACTGGAATTACACTGAGAAATTTTGAAAAGCGCATCACTCTTGCACAGTGTTGAGAATAAAGAATAGTAGTGAATAAAGTGAATAAAAAAAAGGAGGAAAAAGAAGAAGAAAAAAAAAAAAAAGAAATAATTAAATAAAAATAAAACAAAGTGATCAAAGTTACCGTAACATCTATAGAATGCATATACTAAGTACCAGTTAAATAAAAAAATAAAAAATAAAATAACGAAATAACGAAGTCTGTAATCGAAATATTTTATATTTTTACACCGAGAAGAAAAAACCGAAAAAGAAGAAAAAAAACAAAAACATGAAAAAAACGAGAAAAAACCGAAAAAGAAGAAAAAAAAAAAATACAAGCAGTATATCTAAACGTACAATAAACAATAAACAATATCCTTCCAATTCACAACCTCAAAACAAAGCAGATGTTAACAATTTATTATTTTTTCAACTGATCCAACTTTCACATTGCGATAAACTGGATTATACGATATACTTACGAATAAATAAGTATTTCCATATAGAATTTTAAATCTCCAATTGAAAAACCATACGAAACAATAACAAAAAAATAATACCAATAAATAAATAAATAAATACAAATATAACGATTGCAAGATTTCAAATTGATTGGCAAAATTATATATAAAAGAGGCAAAAAACCTTCATATATATATAAATAAATATAAATAAATAAATAGATTATTCCAAGTAATAATGATATATGTTTATAATTGAATATGAATACGTAAATTTTTTATACCATTCATTGAAATATCTTATCAATGTTTTAATGAAAAAAATTGAGAGGAAAACAGGGGGACGTGAATATAATAGATGGCAAAACGTAAGAAAAAAAAAGATAATGATGATTATTGTCGTTTATTTATCCATATACAATGGCAATATTGATAAGCGCAATAAAAAAACGTTATGATTCATCGAATTTACATTATACATAACATCATCATTCTCTATTTAACATTATTGTATTAAATATTTGAATCAAAATAAATAACAAATAATAATAAATAGTAATACAAAAAAAAAAAAAAAAAAAAAAAAATAAACAAAAAAATTTTAAATGAAAAAGAAATTAATTGGTAAACAGCGTCAACAAAGGAAAATATAAATATATATATACAGATAGAAAATATGATGGATTTAATTGTAATTTAAATCAAATTAATAATTATATTTATAATAATAATAATAATAATAATAATAATAATCTTAATCTTAATCATATTAATGATAAACGAAGAAAAAAAAAAAAAGAAAAAAAAAAAGGAAAAAGAATTATTGGAAGAAAAAGTAAAGTAGGCAAGTGATATTTGTATGTATCGGTCGGGGGTAATTTTCAAATATTTCAAAGAAATAATTAATTTTATTCTTTATAATATGAAATAAAATTTCCTGCCTAAATGTGTGACACACGTAATTACGACGTGGGCTCGACACAAAAAACAAAAAAAAAAAAAAAACAACCACAACAACAATCGATGTCAAGTCGTTAATTATATATTTATATATATATATAAAGTTTGGCTTATAATATTTGTTCAATAGTGTTTGTATAAAATCTTAATTGAATTTATTTCGCAGAAACAAATGAAAACAAAAAAATAAATAATAGTAATAAATATATGTATATACATATATAGTATTAATAATGACAATTGTCAACTTTTTTTGACATCGATTGTTAATATTGTATGTATATAATAAATATGTAGATCAAAACGATATATTGCTGTACATAAAAGAAAAAAAAAAGGGCTAGAGGGTTTTTAATGACTTATAAAGACAAACATCATGTAAACGAATGAGAAAAAAAAAAAATAATAATAATAATAATAACATCCCTTGTTATCATAGTGAATTTGTTCTAATTTAATTGTTCATTATTATTTATGAATTTTATGATTTGTAATTTTATTGAATTTTTCCATGTGGATATATAATTTTTTTTTTCTTTGATTCTTTTTTTTTTTTTTTTTTTTTTTTTTTCGTCAAGTGTTTATATAACTTTTAAGGAAAAAAAAAAGATATCTATACATATATACATATAGATGGATGATGATTGTATACAGTGATCTATAGAAAAAAAAAAAAAAAAAATTACTATAGACTCACTTTTTCGAATATTTTTAACTCTTATTAATAATTGCGTGGTATTAGTACTTGGAAATTCACTGAGATTAAAATTGATGGCGCGTCGATTATTTGTATGTGCCCATTGCGTGCACATTTAAACCATACATGGGTAATTCTCCATGATTTTAATTTAATTGTGAACGGAGAGATGCAGAGTGTATAGTAATAATATGGTTCGCTTTTAAGAATCGCGATGAATAAATTTAATTTTAATGAACTCTTTTAATTATCATATATATACGCACATTTATTTACATATATGTATATGTATATATATATATATATGTATATGTGTGTATGTAGATATGTAGATACATAAATAATTTAATTGATTGTTTCAAAAATTGTCATTACGAAATATTAACTTTTAAGGTTTTTTGATAATAATATCACAATCAACATTTTTTTTTATCTATCCTCCCTTTTTTACACTTTCATTTGATGTTAATTAATAATATTTGCCCAATATATATATATATATATATATATATATATATATATTGTTTTTTTCGTTTCTTATCATATTGAGATGGGATATGAAGAGTTCATACAAAAATGAACGAATAAAAGGTAAGAATAATATATATTTATTTTATTAATAGAATAAAATTCAATCAATATAATAACTAGTACCACTAATAATAATACATTAATTAAATTCCAACAGTCCTTTGTAAATATTTTGATATAAAACAAAATCTGGTGACACGCGTCGCTCTACGACGCACCATCATAGAGAAGTTTCTCGACCTGCGACATTATATATATATATTTTTTTTTTATTACTATATATACATATATATATGTACATAGCATATATTAGACTTAAAACTAATTCTGTGAAAAGGTGAGGGAGGATTTTTTTTTTTTTTGCAATTAATAAAATCACTCCGATACTTTTCATCTCGTTAGAAAATATTGTAGATAAATTGGTCGGAAAACATATAAAACAATGAAAAGTATACAAAAAAAAAATAATAATAATAAATAAATAAATAAAAAAATCATTAAATATAAAATATTGAAACAATCATATGGAATTTCACTGGTGCACATTACAATAGTGCATCACAAGGCAGTTCATATGTGAATTAATAAAAACAATCGCTTTCTTATTTTTACTTACGTTTTTTTTGTTTTTTTTGTTTTTTTTGTTTTCTTATTTTTCATTTATAATCACCGTGCAACTATAATTGCTATTAGCAGTGTTAAACACATGGACCATAAGGCAATGTAATATACTGATAAGCCGTTAGTATTAAATAAGCAAACATTCACGTTTTGTTTATAAGAGGTTTGGCACAACGAGGATGAGGCAATACATTCATTTTCAAATTCCTCACCTTCGCTCATTGAAGATTCATGGATACAATCATCATATTTTTTATTATTATCAATTTTTGGTAAATTCGTTAATGTAAACTTTGAAAGAGTTTCAACTATTGTCAAATCATTCGTTTCATCAGACTCAACAGCAACTTTTTTTTCATTCAAACTAATTGACGTTGATGAATCATCAATATCTTTTGATAAATTTTTTTTTGGTAAAATATTCTCTTCAATAATTTCCATACTATTATTCATCACATCTGTTATACCACTAGATTCATAAGGCACATTGTTTGTTAAATTTAATTCTGTACATGTATTTTTGTCGATGACAAAGTTGTTGTCTTCATTCTCTAGCTCTTTTTCGATCTTTGCACTGATAAATGACAACGAATTTTTCGGTGAGTCGTTCAAGTCTTTATGACTGTCAGACAATTTGTATAAAATTTTATCATTTCCTTTTACTTCTATGTCTATCTTTTCTTCCTCTTCCTCTTCCTCCTTTATTATTTGTTCTATACCTATTGTATTTTCAATATTTCGTTTTAATAATTCATCAGACTGTATATTCACTGATTCTCCATCGTTTTTATTAAAAAATCCATCCCACTCAGTAAAATTATCCAAAGAATTTTTTCTCGATTCACTGTCATTACTTCTTGTATCTACATTTTTGGCTTTTTCTGATATTTTATTTATCAAACATTCTAAATTATGACAAAGTTCTTTGTATTCAGTGAGTTCATTATTGTCGTTTAAAGTCTCAATATTATTCACTACTATTGGTATCTGTAAATCCATTTTTGATAAAGGCACCAATGCCTTTTTATTATTTTCATCTTTATCAATAAATATCTCAGTATTTTCAATTATATTTTCATCTTCCTGTGGTATACACACTTGAACTCTTCCTTGATATGCGCTTTTTGGACGATTACCATTAATATCTAAATCAAAATATTCTCTGTTACTTATCCATGAATTTGTATTCAATTCATTGTCTGATAAATCTCCACTGCAATCGGATAATCTTCTGGGACGATTTAATTTAACATATTCTTTATACCAAGAATGTTGATTATCATTACTGTGATTTATTATTCCATATAAGTCAGCCGAGAGTGATCGTATGGCGCGTTTTTTCTTAATTTCCGGCGATTTGTCAATTTTCGGAAGAAAATTTGTGTTAGATGAATAACTATTACGATCTCTCGTGGTGTCTTTACGTAAATTTCGAAATGCTAAATCATCAGCAATTACATCGGGCTCGGATTGTGGTATGTACAATGATCTGGGTGAATTTCGCATTGGTTCAATGTGCAAATAATCACTTTCTACAGCCGTGGTCACTGGTCCAAGTGGTATACCAAATGGTGGTTGTGGTTCAATAATTTTGAGGGTATTATTGGCATGATTTATAGTACGAAAAACCACATCGTCACGCATCAAATCTGGTGTACCACGACGACTCTTTGGTTTATCAATAGTAAAAATATTATTATAATGTGGGTCATCAATTTTTGATAATGTCGGTGAATTTGCTAAATAACTGTATCGTGATAATGACATTTGATTTGGATCAACGGATGACGATCGCTCATTTTGATGTGTACGTCGATATGCCATATCATCTTTTAGTCTCGTGTCATCTATATGACATTGATCGAAAGTTGTTGTATGTCGCCAAGTTGATTCACGCGACATTTCATATGATGAGGATGTGTCTGATGAACTTTTTATTGATCCCTCAGTGGCCGTTGTTGCTATTTTATCTCTGTATTCATCCATACTTCGCTGTTCAGCGCGATCAAGTAAATCCGGATCATTATTTAAATGTAAACTATTGTATATTACTTCTAATTCTTGTAGAGCTTCTTCTAAATTTTTTGAATGGCGTTTTCGCTCGTACTCTTGTTCATTGTGCTTAGTAACAGGTAATTCACTATTAGGAGCAATTTTTTTTACTGACGGTGGAATTCTCTGTGTTTTTTGGTAGCTTGGCACAATAGGCACTTCGACACAGTCATGATTCACTTCACATGACTGATTTTTTCGTATTTGAGCGTAATCAGTAGTAGTATTGTCCGATGAAAATGTTAAAGCCTCGTTAAATGAATGTCTCGATGATATTTCATTTGAATCATGTAATTGATGATTGGAATTTTTTCGTGATGTTGAATAAATTCGATCAAGTGAATTGCAATTGACGTTATTGTGATGTGAAAATTCATGATATTTAGATGAATTCATATCTAAATATCCATTTTTAATATTATAATTTTGCATTGAATAATGTAATGGTGATGTGTACAAACGTGATCTAGATGATCGTGGTGGTGGCACAGGCGGTTTTACTTTGTATGCTGTTGTGGGTGTATATATATATGCCTCTAAAGATTTATTACTCCTGTCCGTAATTGGTATAATTTTATATTCACGATTTAGCGAACGTGTACATTTGTCACTGTAGACACTTTCATTGTCGTGTGAATCAATGGAACACTTGGTATTTTTTCTTAATATAATATTTTCCATAGTGTTATGAGCATTGTTAGCAACTGATTGGTAACAATATGATGGCATTTTTCTGTGTGATTGCACTCGTGAATTATTATCATTTGTCCATAAATACGGTGACAATATATCTGATGAATATTTTTTCTTACTTTTGATTAATGGTGGACACTCGACATTGTACGTATTATTTTTTATAGCCTCGTGATGATTATTACTGCCATATGAATCGTCACGATACAAACGCTTCATATATCTTTCAGTACGTGCGCCACGAGTACGTCGATTATTATCATTTTTATATACATTTTGTAAATTGTCTTCGTTATGAATTATTGCTAGTGAACAATTCGAATGATATTCATTATCTGAGCTGCTGCTATTTTCACAATAACGTGCACGTTTAGCTTTTATACGAGCTTTTATTAAATTACGTCGACTATTATTTAATCCATTGCCTCGAAATGTTTCTGATGAACTCTCACTGTTACGCGAGTGTATTGATGGGTCACACAAATTAATACATGACTCTTGTGATGCATCATCGATCACGTGATAATTGTTAATTACTTTTTTATTATATTCATTTGTGATTGGTTGATTATTCGTTTTATTCGACAATCGTGACGATGATTGACACACATAATCATGTAATGGTACATTTTTAGAATCCAAATTTTCTAAATAATTGAATGAATTCGATGATACATCATCAATATTTGACTGAGTGGATATTTCATTTTTGGAAATTCGCTTCAGTAGACCACTAAGTGACCATTTTTTTTCTTTTTTCTCAGACGTCAGCAAAGATGACGGTGATGATGATGATGATGGATGCTGAGTGAAAGTTCCATGATTGATTTCTACCTTATTTGTATTTTTTCCTCTACATCTCCACTTTTCCATTGGTACCACTGCTCACTGGTGCTCCAATTTATATTTTAAATCTAAAACAAAAAATTTTTTTTAAATATAAATTTCTCAATATTTATCCAAGAATAATAATTTTCATATTAATAATGTACGCAATAATAACCTTGAATTGATATGAAGTGTACAAATAAAAATGTACAAATATTCGAGTATTTACAAGAAAAATTTACTTCACACTAGAATAATTTTTGTTTACTCATTTAATTACTACTACTTCTACTACTACTACTATTATTATTATTATTATTATTATTATAATTATTATTCACTGGTAACTTTTTATTATGAACATACGGTAGTGAAATAAAAATGAATTATTTCTTTCCATTATCCTCAAGACACACTTATTTTAAACTGTAGATTTATTTTTGTCCATTTTTTCTATATTTTTGGTGGAAGCATTGGGACATATTTTAAAGTATATCCATTGAATTTACCATCAAAAAATTTGTGTGTATCAAATAGTATTGCTATATAACTGTTGAAACAATAATATATCGTTATATTACATGAAATTTGTTTCGATATTTATGATTAAAAAATAATATATATTAATTGAATATTACCTCCACGTACTGTGTGTACTTTGAATGATTGTTGAATCGTATATGTAAGTATTAAACTGTAGAAATTTTGTATAGTATACACATGAAAATATAGATAGAACGAGAGAATGGTTACTGAAGATTAAAGAACGTAACCTCATGCAAGACGGTACGAAACTGAACAGCTGCGTCATATATACCCATATATTCTTTAACTTTGCAATGTATTTCTTAACAGCGCGTCTCGACAGTGTTGAATGAGTGGGTGGGATTTGTAATATGATCATATCAGTTGTGATGATTATTCCTCCATATGAATATTTTATATTTAAAAATAAAATTAAAACCTAAATGAATCAGTTTTGTCAATATACATATACACATTCATGTATGTGTGTGTTATGTTGTATTTTCTATTAATAAATTTATGAGTTTAATTCATTTTGAGAATTAATAGAAAATAAAATTTTTTTATACAAATATATGTGATAAATACAAGAAAAAAAAAAATTAATTTAAAATATAATCAATATAATATTGTATATCGAATTAATTAATTGTCATGAACTAAATGACTATTGTTGAAAATAAAATATATATATATATAAGTCAAAGGTACTTTTAATACTGTATATATAAAATGTGCCACTTTGTTGATTTGTATGTTTCTTCATTATATAGTAGAAAATACGGATGATATATGTGCATGTTTATTGCATATTGTGCCAGTAAAATTAACATAATAATATAATTATGTAACTTTTTCTGTCAATAGAGTGTCCGTCAAGTATGTTATTTTCAAACTTTTTGTAAAATGCATTTTTTCCGATGGTAAATTGACAGTCCAAGCCATTACACGGACTCCTTTATTATTCCACTCAGTGATAATTTTCCTGAAATATAGAATTGATTTAAAAAATAATTTTTTAATCTATTATTATAATAATAATTTTTTTTTTTTTTTTAAGTAGAGAAACTCTTCCTTTCTATATACGTACGAGCTGATCAGATCTTTTTGCAGCAATACAGCAGAAATTTCGAGGATATGGTAGGTAAATCGTGGTAGTGCCCAATCATGAATTGTATCAATAAATGATACTATTATACGTTTAAATAAATGATTTGACTGATGTGGATTATGAGCGTTCAATACGCCATCAGTTAATGTTGAAAATATTTTCGGTTTATATGATAAACAAGTGATAATACGACAATCACGTCGCCTAATCTGCAAAAAATTAAAATTTTTTTACTTATACATGAAGACAAGAAAAAAAAAATTATAATGAATTTTTTTTTCTTTTCCAATTATATTAATTGTAATTATCAATATACCATATACATAATTATTGGATAGAAGCTGGTAATTGCCGCTTTCTGATATAACTTTGGAAATTTTTTATAAGCATCAAGAATGACTTGCACCATTTCCATATTCGAATCTTTAATATCGATAATTAAATGCAAATCATTCATCAAACAAAATTCTATTGCATCATCGAACAATGCAATCATTTCTTTATCCACGAATTTTTTCCTAAAACATAAAATATTATCTGTGAGTGTATATTAAACAATTCTAAATTATTAAAATAGTAAAACTTGTTTTTCTCACTTTAAAGGATGATTATGGCTGATATCTAATTGTTTCAATTCGTCCCATGTCATGTTTTTAACGAGGCCGAGCTTACCGGTGAGCCTTTCAACTGTTTCATCATGAAATATAATTGGAATTTTATCTTTTGTGCGTGTAAGATCAAATTCAACAGCATTACAACCTTTTTTTTTACACTGAAAAATTTTAATAACAGATTAAATAAATAGTTTATTTACATTTACAAATTAAAGATGGTTAGGTTATTTTTCTTTGTACTGATTAATTATAAAAAAGAACAAATTATATTACATTACTGAAAGCTGTCAGGCTGTTTTCTGGATAATCATATCCTCCACCTCTATGGGCAACTACTTTCATGCAAAAATTTTTCCCATTAACTTGGCTCTCACCAGTTAATTCATTTGTTTTTATTTTAGCAGGATCCAAGCCCAATACTTGATCAACTATTTTTGGATCGGGTGGTGGATTTTTTATAACTCGTATTATTATAAATATAATAAGGGAACCCCAGATTATCCATGGAATCGAAAAATAATATAAGATATTCACTAAAATATACCAAGTTGTGTCGAAATAAATCCAAAAAATAACGCAGCTAAATAATACTTTTAATATATTTGACATTCTTTTTACAGATATATCTCTGTAAAATATTTTATTATATCAAAATAAAATTGACGTTTATCGAATATTATTTCACAATTTTTACAATTGTCTTTCTCACACTATCTTGATTTTTATACATAATTATCGCATTATAACGTAATTAGGTTATAATTTGTGTTTAACAAAGATATTATTGTTGTTTTATTTACAATTCAATCAATTGATATACATTGTTTATCATGAAAATTTATAATAAATAAATATGTATTTAAATATATGTTAATTTGAAATAATTTTCACATATAAATTATAATACGTATATTATAAAGTCATAATAAACCACTTATTTTTATACATGTTTCAATTATAAAATAAAAAAATACTGCGAATTATGGTGAATACACGAGAAGAAGGGGACATGTACTACCCAATGTAAATCCCTGAAGAGGTCATTCCATCAATTGCGCGGCAATTTCAAATGAAAACGTACTAAAACAATATATAGTTGATATTTTTAAATTTGGCGGTTCAATAGCACCGAGTTCAATTCGTATCATTCCACTTTTTTATACTTTCGTTTGCCACAAATAATTTATCATGTATATTGTATGCATGGAGACTAGAGTCTCTAGTCTCCATGTTGAGTTTACAATAGCGCTATCATTTTTTTTTATTGTTTCGATAAAAAATGGCGGGTAATGTAAATTGATGAATGAAAATTATAATTAAAATTCATAGAGGACAATGTTGAATCAAATTATTAACTTTTATTATAATAAATTAATTTAGATATGTGATTGTGTTGCTGTTGGAAATATAAATGACAATGGGGAGATTAGAGTATTGAGAGCTGTGACACTGTCAATCGACGTAATGTTTGTAGTCATTTCTATATTCGTTGAATGTGAAGCGATAACTTCATTGAAATTTTTAATATAACACAATTGTGAATAATGATGTAACGGTGATGCTTGAAATAAATTGTCAATTGTCCAAAAATTATGAGAAATTTAAAATTGCATCTTATATATATAAACATATAATGATTGAATCTCTTGACACAACGTCATAATTTTTCGCTGCAAAATTTCATTTTCATTTTCCAAAAATTTCACACGTAATTCAATCTAAAATAATTCTATATTAATCAACAATAAATACAATTATTTTTATGTAATAATTATATCATAAAAACTTACAAAATCTTCACGAATTCGTCGTGCATCTCGTGATTTTTTAGCAGCTTCATTATTTCTCTTACGACGTTCATAATATTTTTCATTTTTTTCATTATCAGGTATTGCTTTTTTTTCACGACGTTGATATCTCGATTGATCTAATGTACTATTCATGATATTGAAAATATTTATATTGCAATACGACCAATATCACCATTTCAGGATCCAATCTAAATTCATTCAATAACAAATAAGTATAATTTCAAATTACACACTACTTTTTTTGTATTATAAATATTGTTGAAAAAATAATTTTACCAAACGAATAGATTGACGAAGTGTATGTAACTTGTGATTGTAAAACCACCACCACCTCCACACACACTCACATATTGAATAACGTGATCATACTGATCATACAAAGATTATCATCATGTTATACCACTGTATGTGAACAAGCCCACCTGACATTATGTATGCATTATTACTTGCCTTAAATCTCTCAAACAACCCCATTATACAACAACGATCAGACAACATGACAAAAGTATTGCATATTTCCCACACTGCATAATTTTCATCCACGCTATCTAATAATAATGGCAATATATTATACAACAAATACTGGTAAACTAATCAATGAATGACAAATACATACATGCTACATTAAATTAATTACTAACGTAATGAAAAATGAGATGAATTAATAATTATCATACCATTATAGATATACACGCCTTATTATATATATATTATATAATTCATGTAGATATGGAAATTAATTAATCGCGACTTGGTGTTTTCTTTCGATTAGAATTGGTCTTTCGAAAATTATCACGTGCATTTTTACGTTGTCTCATTCGATGATTCATTATAGCGACTTTTCTCAAATATTCATATACCAATCGTTCAATCTCCTCATGACCAATATTTACTTTGTAACTTTTTTCTTCACCTCGGTTTCGATGATTAGATCGTCGTGGCATTTTTTCCTTCTATTCTCAATCTATTTGAAAAAAGAACAGAGATAAAAATGAATACTTCAAAAGAAATAGAAAAAAAACTAGAAAATTTCGACTGATTTCTTGGAAATACAAACATTTGAATATCACGTTGCTACGGTAGCCATAGCTTGGAAAACAGTGGTACCGACATCTTTTTTAAATAAAAACAAATAATGCAGAGTGTTATCGATGGATAGAGTAGCATAGAACTATACTATATATCATATACATACATGCAAACATAAATACATACATAAATGCATATATATATATATATATATAGTGTATCACATACTACAATAAAGTTTTTGCAGTATACAAAGCTCTCTCTCTCTCAAGGCTAATAGAATAAATATATATAGTAGAAGAAGGGCGGTATAAAGAATAAAGATAATTTACCTGGATAATAAATTGTAAAAGTCTTTCTAAATAGTATTAGTTTATAGGTTATCCATATTGGAATTGTATTATCATCATTAGTGATACATATACTTATATTACACACTAGCAAATTGTTGTGTATATAGACTTGTTTCAATGTGCACACGTACATCCATATATGTGAATCTATTTGCGCGTGTTGTACATGTGTCTATATATATATATATTATATATATATATACTTGTATTTGTGCGATTGTATGAATGCGTGTGAGTGAAATCGTGCATGCGTGCGTGTCACGTACAGCAGCGGGGCGTGTACATACAGATACGATATACACTTGGAACCGCTACTAAAGTACATGGTAAAGTTGGTTGACGAATACGGCACCGCAATGATCGTTTGTGATCGCGGTGATTTGTGAAAAATAATTGTTAATATTTTTCGTTTCGTGTACAAACGTTGGAGTAAAAAATTAAAAAAGTGTCTAAGCCGTCTTGCGCGCATGTCTCTGATCACGTTATCGCCATTTTGTAGGTGAATATTATACACTCTTGTGGTTATTATTTTATATTATTTTATTTCTTTTTTTTTTGTTTTTTTTTTCTGTTTTTTTTTCCCCCCCCCGAGATATTTGAAGCGACAAAATATCCTTGTGCAATAAATTGTGTAGGCTATTTAATTGAGTTTGAATTATTTGATCATATACATTTGCTTCATTATTTTTTTTTTTTTCCAATTATTGTTTTGTTATTGTCGATGATCGATGGGTGATGGGTGGTGGTAGTGAAGATATATATGAAAATGATGATGATGATGATAAAGCCGATGATTGTCGTTGTGTATATAACTCTTTATGGACGTTTATTTAACGTTCTCTGCAACATTCTCAAGGGATAACGCACCGTATACCTACACATATATACACACACACATTTATATAGATATATATATATATATAAAAAGTTGGATAGAGAGAGTGAAACACGCATACACATGAAATATTGTGCGTATGTAATTCCAAAAGCGCGACCCCTCATCGTGCAGTGTGTGACAAGAACTCAACGTATTTAACTTCAACTTTGTTTCAGTACAATAATCGTATTTACAATCAAGCGGAAGAGATGAAAAAAAAGGAATGAAGAATTTTTTCTTTGCTTAGTTCTTATACATATATATATATATATATATATACTGTCTGTGGAAACATGTCATTCGGGTCGATTCGCGGCCAATGCCATGGCCACCGAGATTTCTCTTGCCAAATTTCATTGTCATGACACATCCAAAGAGACAACTCGCAGTAGTCGTGATCAACGTTTTTTTTTTTAAATTTATTAATTTTTTTTTTTATTCTCACTTTACGCTCATCAGTTAAGAAATTTGTGTTGAAAAGAGTGGAGTGAGTGAAAACGATTGAATTATACTTTTTCCCCCGCCCATTTTTTTTTTTTTTTTTTTCTTTTACTCAACAATATTCGAGAGATTGAGCCTTGATTTCTTGCTTATTTGTAACCGCAGTCGTGAAAGGATATGTGTCATGCACATGTTCCTGCGAGTGACGTAGTGCTTCATAATCGCAATAGGAGAAAAAGAAACGCAAAATTACTACCGGAAAACTAAAAAAAAAAAGAAAAAAAATTCACCGTGCAATTTTAACATTATCTTTTGTTTAATAATAATAATTGAGTTTTTATCAATTAGTTGAGATGAAAATTTGTTGTTTTTTTATATTTATTCATTTTATTTATTTTGAATGTGCAGGCATTTCAAAGGGGCTCAGCTATAGCACAGGCAATGGATTGACATGAGAGGAATGCCACGAGGTACGAAGCGATAGCGAGTGTAAGGTTAAACGCCGTCGTCGACGAAATCATCATCGTCGTCGTCGTCGTCGTTGTCGTTATCACCGTGTCGTTGTTGCTACTTGGATCAACGACGAGTGTAGAAATTCCCTGACAATTATAATTTTAAATAAAAAAATCAAAACAAAAAAAAGTAAGAAGAAAAAGAAGAATAAAACTATGCCGGCTATACCGAGACCTGGTAGTCTCAAAGATCCTGAGATTGCGGAGCTCTTTGAAAAAAGTGATCCGGAAAAAATATTTGAGGATTTACGTGAGATTGGACATGGTAGTTTTGGTGCTGTTTATTATGCACGATGTCTTCTTACAAAAGAAATTATTGCAATTAAAAAAATGTCATATCTTGGCAAACAAACTGTTGAAAAATGGCAAGATATTCTCAAGGAAATACGCTTTCTTCGACAGCTCAATCATCCAAACACTGTTGAATACAAGGGATGTTATCTCAGAGATCACACTGCCTGGGTAAATAAATATTATTCAATAAAATGACAACATAAAAAATTATTGATTGAAAGAATAAAATTGTGATATTGAATTTATTTTATTTTATAGTTGGTGATGGAATATTGTCTTGGTTCAGCTTCTGATATAATTGAAGTTCACAAACGTCCATTAAAAGAAGATGAAATAGCTGCTATTTGCGAGGGTGTTTTGCGTGGATTACATTATCTCCATTCATTAGGGCGAATACATCGAGATGTCAAAGCTGGAAATATTTTATTGACTGAAAATGGAACAGTAAAACTTGCAGATTTCGGTTCGGCTAGTATAAAATGTCCGGCTAATAGTTTTGTTGGGACCCCATATTGGATGGCACCAGAAGTAATATTGGCAATGGATGAAGGTCAATATGATGGAAAAGTTGACGTATGGTCATTGGGAATTACATGTATCGAATTGGGTAAGGTTCGTTTTGCCAGTTAATTTTATTTTGCTCGCCATTTAATTCGTCATTCATTACTAATTGTTTTGTCACTATTTTTTTTTTTTTTTTATATATATGTTTTTTCACATGTATATTTATATATTCCAATGTATTCTAATATTTCATAAATTATTTTATCACCAGCTGAACGGAAACCGCCATATTTTAATATGAATGCTATGAGCGCACTTTATCATATTGCACAGAATGACACGCCAACATTGAATTCACCGGATTGGTCAGATATTTTTGGGCATTTTGTTGAAGTTTGTTTGACTAAAAGTCCCAATGAAAGGCCGTCATCTGGAAAACTTTTATCTGTAAGTTGAATTTTTAATATCTACATTGAATAATTAATTGAATAAGAAAATTGATACTATAATTGTTTTTTTTTTAGCATGCATTTGTAACACGTACACGTTCACCTCAAGTTTTAATTGACTTGATTCAACGAACAAAAGGAGCGGTACGTGAGTTGGATAATTTAAATTATCGAAAAATGAAAAAAATATTGATGATTGATGCTTGTGAAACTGAGAGTACAGTGGGTGATGCTGATGGTAAATATTTAGAATTTCATATTTGAGTTTAATTGCTATATTGCACATAATATTATTTATGTGTTCATTGTTTTATTATTTATTTATTTATTTATTTATATTTTTATTTCTGTGTAATTGCAGATACGCCGGATGAGCAAACGGGCGGTGACAGTAGTAAAAGTAATTCCATTACTTCCGAGCATTCAATTCACTCAATGGGTGTGTCTGCAAGCTCACAAAGTTCATCTACAAATAGTTTACCATTGCCAAATGCCGATTCGAATGATTACTCATCGGGATCAGTTAGAAATCGTCATAAAATATCAGCAGGTGTCACTGCCAATTTATTAGAACACGGTGCAAATAATTTTGCAACCATACGAACAACCTCAATTGTTACTAAACAACAGAAAGAACATATGCAAGAGGAAATGCATGAACAAATGAGTGGTTATAAACGTATGAGACGTGAACATCAAGGTGCACTGGTAAAACTTGAGGAACGTTGTAAATTAGAAGTTGAATCACACAAACAACTTCTTGATAAAGAATATGAAAGTTTGTTGCAACAATTCAGCAAGGAACTTGAAAAATTACAACTAAGACATTTACAAGAGTTGGAACGTAAACTTAAACAAAATCAAAATGCAGAAAAGAAATTGCAGAAGGAGATAACGAGTCGTCAAGAGGCCGATCGTAAAGCTCTAGAAGTACAACAAAAACGTGAATACAAAGCGTATAAAGAACGATGGAAGAAAGAACTGTCACAGGATGAAGTAACGCCAAAACGACAGCGTGACGCAACATTGCAAAGTCAGAAAGATAATTTGCGTCAAATGGAAGCTCAAGAGGAGCAACGATTGGCGCGCGGACAACGCGAATATCTTGATCTTGAGATAAGAAAGTTTCGTAGAAAAAAATTGCTCATTTTCCACAGTCTTGAGCAAGAATTGTTGCGTGAGGAATTGAATAAACGTCAACAACAATTGGAGCAAGCGCATGCAATGCTCCTGAGACACCATGAAAAAACACAAGAATTGGAATATCGACAGCAGCGTGCGGTGCATTCTTTGCGCGAGGAACAAATACAACGACAACACGCAACGGAATTGTGCAATCAACAGGATTATATGCAACGTGCCGAGCGTGATTTAAGAAAGAAACATGCACTTGAATTAAAACAACAGCCCAAGAGTTTGAAACAAAAAGAGATGCAAATACGAAAACAATTTAGGGAGACGTGTAAGATACAAACACGTCAGTATAAAGCATTAAAGGCCCAAATATTGCAAACAACACCAAAAGACGAACAAAAAACCGTGATAAAAAAATTAAAGGAGGAACAACGACGAAAATTGGCACTCCTTGGTGATCAATATGAGCAAAGTATTGCTGAAATGTTGCAGAAACAAAGTATTCGATTAGATGAATCGCAGGAAGTTGAATGTCATCATTTGAAAGAACGTTTAAATTATGAATTGGAAATTTTAATGGCATATCAGTCAAAAAATAAAATGCAAGCTGAGGCGCAACGCAATCGTGAACGACGCGAATTGGAGGATCGTGTATCAGTTAGAAGAGCTTTACTTGAACAAAAAATGGAGCTTGAGACACAGGAATTTTTGCAAGAACGTAGTGAGAGGATACGCTTACTGCATGAACGACAGGAACGTGAATTGCAGCAATTCGATGAAGAAAGCGCGCGAATTGGATTCAGGTAAAATATTAATTATAAATCACTCAATTTTATTTTTGATATAAATTCATTATGAAAATTATACAGCCACTGAATGTATTATATATTTTCAGTGCATTAGCAATAGCCGAAGCATCAAAAGAATCTTATCCGGATGATGAGAGTCTCAGTGGTTCAATGCTAAGTTTAGCCCACAGCAATAGCTCCACGTCATTTCCTCCCAATAGTATCTAATAGTAATGATCGTTAATAATTAATATATCTGCATGTTTCATTTTTTTTTTTCTTTTACATAGAAAATTCAGTGCTTAACATTGGTGAACATTAAAACAAAAATAATAATAAATACAAACTCATCAGTTTACGCAATGAAAAGTTTCTTACTGAGCAGCCCCAGTGTAGTTTTAATACGTCGTGTAGCAAACTGCTATCAAATTCCAATGATTAGTATTTTTTTTTTGTTTTGTTTTCATCCGCATTCATTTTTATTCATTTTATTATTATTATTATTATTGATGTCATTATCATTTCATATTCATTATTTTAAATAATGTAATTCTTGTGTAATACTTTTTTTTTATCATAATCTCAAGAATCGTTATCGTCGTCGTCATTATCAATCACCCATCACCACCATCATCATCATCACCATCTTCGTTCATTTGCTTCTTATTTCTCTTTCTCACTCTTTATCGCTCTTAGTCTATCTATCTTTACTCAATGTTTAATTCATTATCATTTATAAATCAAGAATCAGTTGATTGTGTCAGATTATTCAGTTTATTATTATAATTTTTTTTATTTCTTTGTTATATATCAGTACTCAATCATTCTCTGATCAATTATCAATACAGGAGTATTGAAAAAAATCATTTAGTGCAATAAATAATGAAAATTGTTATTATCGGATGAAATTTAAAGTTGTAATACATTAATAATTATCACGATGCATAATTATTAAATGATGTGATTTTAAAATAGTGAATACGGGGAAAAGAAAAAAAGTATCACAATCATCTGAATTTCATGATTTTTGGCGCGTCGTGTACATACTTTATATGAAAAAAAAAAAAAAAAATGAAAAATAATAAATGGCAATGCCAAGATAACGGTGATTAGTTATATTATATTAAAATAGCAATTGTTATGTTTTTTCATTTTTTTTTTTTTTTTTTTTTTTTAAATTAAGGGTCTGCTCCAATCAATTATGTATCTTCAAAAACGTTAACATTTGTTTGTATTATATGAATTAAGTATTGGTTACGCATTATTAAAAATAAATATATTCAATAGATATATTGAATATAATTCAAATAATTGAAGAAGCTGAAGAGAAAAAGAAAAAAAAAGGAAAAAAAAACTACAAATAATGGACACTGATTAAGAATCATTAATAATAATATCAACAATAATTATAGTAACTATATATTATTGATATAGTAATATTAAATAGTTAACAGTAATTGCACTTTGCTATCAATTGTCGGTAAGACATTTTAGGAAAAAAAATAAAAAAATAATAACTTTTTTATTGTCGGCATTTTTGGAAGATGATTGTACGTTCGCTATTTCTTATGTAGAATCAACATAATTTCAAAGATAATGGAAAAATATCTTATGATATCATTGAATTGACTTCAATATGAGAATTTGACTAAAGAACAAAAAAAAAAAGAATTTAATAGGGGATAATGCCTCATTTTTGCTCCCAATTGTGCGTAACATTTTTGAATATATGAGTATTATACATTTACATATATCAAATTAATAGTGACACCTTGAAACAATAAGGTTTGTTCATTTGCCTTCCAACTGCAATAATGACGAGCTCTTCCAAAAACTAAACAGAAAAAAAAAAAAAAAAAAAACTTTAAATTGACAATTAATCGTCTTAAATAACAAAATATTAATGAAAAATAAATAAATAAACAAAAATTTTTTAACAACTTCAATGGACGATAGAGTTTGTCAAAATATTGGGAAACATAATGAATATATTTCGCAAAATTACCATAATAGTTGGTAATTTTGATGACAAAAAATATGTTATTGGTGGTAATGATTGTGTGTTTAAGTTTAGCCAATGTATAAATACATTTTTTCACTAAACAAATGTTCAAAGAAGAAAAAAAAAAAAAAAAAAAAAAATTCAATTGCGACAAATACGTATATATATTTGTGCGAATCCAATTTCTCTCTACTTCTTTCACTTTCTTTTCCTCTATTTTTTTTTTGTTGATGTGCAGTTATGCAATCATTGTGATGAAAATCTGCAAAATAAAAAAATTGAAAAAAAAAAATATATACTGATTAGATGGAAATAAATAAAAACAAAAGATTTTTGAGAAATCAAACAAACAAAAATTGTATATTAATTCAATGTATTTATAATTTTTTTTTTTTTTTTTTTTTTTCCATGTTACAATTATGAATAATATACATACACACTCAAATATTTCACTAAAAATTCTTCTTATTCTCGTACTCTCCTAAAAAAAAAAGAAAAAAAAAAATCAAATGATATAATATATCAATAACCGTCTTGTAATCAATATATGCTTCTATATGTATACAATTTTTACACTCTGATACATATATAAACTGGGCTCTATAAAAATTTTATTTGGAAAAAGGATTACAAAAAAATATGTTTTTTTATCATTTTTAGTTTTTTCCATGTCTATATATATATATTTGACGACAAGAAAAACCATTTCATTTACTCAGTCAACTAAGCCTCAGTCAGATAACATACGCAGTATTACGTTTATCTTTAGTAAATGAAAAAAATATAACGAATTATTGGGTGGGCGAGAAAGACGTAGGTCGAAGAATGCGACAATGCATTTCTCTAATCAATGGTACAGTATAAGCGACACACTCATCCCATCCAGGTGAACGCCAGGCACACTCACGTGTTTCCTTTCTTGCTTGAAGATCTTTATAGCCTTTATAAAAAGATGAATTTACATTTTCATGTGAAAAATAATTAATTGTAAATTATTATTTAATGTACAATAATGGCCAAAAATTCTAATCACTTACACCAAATATGATGGACATTGTAGAGTCGACCAATCTGTGAGAAATATCCAGCGAATGCTTCGTCATTATTTCTTCTATGATTAATTGCTCTTGCCCAATTATTTCCCCATTCAATCATTGTACCTGGTCGCAATCTGTAACTACGTATTTCATAAATATTCGAGCCTTCACGTTTAATTGAACGTGGCCAATAGCTGAATGCCAAAAGATATTGCAAATGACGAGATCGTAAGAAATTTCCACGTTCTCGAAGTAGCCGTTGATACGCCTAATAATAATATATATGTTGAAATGAAAAATACGGAATATTTGTTCAGATTACAATTAACATTTATACACGAAAAATCACGGAGTGTTAACTTGAATGAAATAGAAGAAAAGTAAGAACCTCATCTTTGGATAAAACAAGTTGAGTTCGATCAATGCGTTCAAAACCACCAGTATATTGCCACAAATGAATAGCTTGATCTAAATCACCAACTTCAACAGTCCATGAACCAACGAGATCACAATTTAAATCGTTCTTTTTGGAATGAATAAGATTAACATGTTCTTCACTGAAAAAAAAAAACTTAATAAATATAAATAAAAATCATATAAATAAATAAATAAATTTCCCTAACATAAAAAATTAATTAATAATATTTACTAATTAGTAAGGTATTTATCAATGGAATCAGGTCTGATATTGTGCGTGTGTAATGCATAGATAATTTCTTTATCCGATAGCATACGTGAGTGTGATTCTTTGGTTGGTTCCATACTTCTTACACCAAGTTTACTGAGCCATCCTTCTCTATCCGAATATATTGGTGATCTCGAGATAAATCTACAAAATGCAATTAACATAACAAAAAATAATATTATCAATCAGTTAATAATACAATATACGCAAGTAATTTTTATCGATAAACCCAAACATATGAGAACATATTAAAATGTAAGTTCTGTGTATTATCTTATATTGTATGTGTAATATAAATGATTTAATAAGCTTACCGGGTAGCAGTTAAAATTGGTAAATTAGCTTTTATAACCACCGGAATTGCGATTCCATATTTTCTTCCTATCACCGAGGCTGCCATTACTCTTATTAATTACTCGAATTTAGATCTTTTATGAAAAAAATGGAAGCTCCTACTTGCCAATCGCCAATGAAATTACTCTAAATATATATGAATGGATAAATGGATGAATGTATCAGTTTAATAACAGCAGCAACAGCATCATCACGAAGATTCATCTAAAGAGGGGATGGTGCAAAGTGTATGGTGACAGTAGTGACGCATGGTGGGTTACTGTCTAAGTATAATCTAGGAGTGTCTGTCTCCAGTGTTTTAATGAAGATCTAAAAAAAAACCGAAAAAAAAAAACAAAAATAATTTTATATTTTTAAACATTTTTTAAAATTTTTTGTCGAGAAATTATATCATGAATTATTGATGAATACCAATTTATATGAATATATATAGTCATTTTGAGTGTTTATATATTTAATTGATAATTTTTAATATTTTTTATTTCATAAAATGAATAATCATTTATATTATCTTGTCAAATTGAATTTTTAGTATATTCAAAATAATATTGCAAAAGGGTGAATGATTATTGGTGCAACTTGTAGTAACTTTGAGAATTAATTATAGTGGGTATTCTCACTGAGCATGTAATATATACATGTATATACATTATTGCGTTGTTTATTTACTTCGTAC
Source organism: Dinocampus coccinellae (assembly GCA_963920625.1). Classification (NCBI taxonomy): domain Eukaryota; kingdom Metazoa; phylum Arthropoda; class Insecta; order Hymenoptera; family Braconidae; genus Dinocampus; species Dinocampus coccinellae. The sequence continues at coordinate 18,215,819 of OY987184.1, forward strand.
CGAAGACGGAGTCAATTTTTTTACCGACAGAAATTCCAAATTTTATCCAAGATTTTACCGTCTCACTGATTGAATTAAATAAAAAAATCCTTTTACAAAGCGGTAGTAAACTAGTTGCTGGGTTCTCGGATAGATGGTAAGACATGAAAGTGTAGAGTCCCCTCAGTCAACGGGAAGATATGCAATGCATACGGGAAATGATCGTCAACGAAAAAGATGGGGAGAACCTATATAAAATTGTAAACAATTTTTTTTTCATTTAAATTCATAATTCATTTGACAGCTATATAAAATTGAGAACCCCTTGCGATGTTATAACTGTCGATCACCGAGATGTCCTGTTTTACCAACAGATCGATACAATTTTTAGTTGCATGTTATGCCCCTAGGGTTTTCAATGACGATAATTTTCTACGGGCTCTGCGTATCTCCCCCTTAGTCTGTGGCCATGTTTTAAAATTGCTCATAATATTAGTACAAGTATGATAATAATTGTGCTTGAATTATTAAATTAATATTATTAATTAATATGGGTCATGATGATGAAGAAGGTTCATCTAAAAAAGTTAGTATATTATATTTTATCATGAATATTTTGAATAAGAATAAATCAAAAAATATTAAATAATTCTGAATCTTAATATTTTGCAGAAGTACAGGCGTGAAGAAGAGAATAATTCTGATTCTGATGACAATTATGTCCCTTATGTTCCTGTAAAAGAACGTAAAAAACAAAAATTAATGAAACTTGGTCGATTAGGACAATTAAAAGATGAATATTACGGTACAACGGGTAAAAGTAGCAGTGAAAATGAAAAGGACGATGGTGATGATGATGACGGACAGGTTTGGGGAAGAAAATCAAACATATCACTTCTAGATCAGCATACGGAATTAAAAAAATTAGCTGAAGCTAAAAAAGAAAGTGCATTAGAACGGCAATTGAAGGAAGAGGAGAAAATTCTTGAAAGTGTTGCCGAAAATAAAGCTTTAATGGGCGTTGCTGAATTGGCAAAAGGTATTCAATACGATGAACCGATAAAAACAAGTTGGCGTCCACCACGAGCAATACTTGCATTAGATGAAAGTCATCATGAAAGAACACGACGAAAATTACGCATATTAGTTGAAGGTGATGATGTTCCACCACCATTAAAACGTTTCAAAGAAATGAAATTTCATCGTGGTATTCTCCACGGTTTAGAGCAAAAAGGCATTGTAAAACCTACGCCTATTCAAGTACAAGGTATTCCAACAGTTTTAGCCGGTCGTGACATGATTGGAATTGCATTTACTGGCAGTGGTAAAACTCTTGTATTTGTTTTACCATTAATAATGTTTTGTTTGGAGCAAGAAGTGGGAATGCCATTTATACGTAATGAAGGACCATACGGTCTTATTATCTGTCCATCTCGAGAATTAGCCAAACAAACTTACGATATTATTCAACACTACACGAATAGTTTGCGCGCGGCAAATTGTCCAGAAATACGTAGTTGTCTTGCAATCGGTGGTGTTCCAGTTTCTGAATCTCTCGATATTATAAACAAAGGTGTGCATATAATGGTCGCTACACCCGGACGATTGATGGATATGTTGGATAAAAAAATGGTAAAATTAAGCACATGTCGTTACTTGTGTATGGACGAGGCTGATCGAATGATTGACATGGGTTTTGAAGAGGATGTACGCACGATATTTTCGTTTTTCCGTGGTCAGAGACAAACATTATTATTCTCTGCAACAATGCCGAAAAAAATTCAGAATTTCGCGCGCTCGGCATTAGTAAAACCGGTAACAATAAACGTTGGCCGTGCTGGTGCTGCATCAATGAATGTTATTCAAGAAGTGGAATACGTAAAACAAGAGGCAAAAATTGTTTATTTATTAGAATGTTTACAAAAAACCACACCACCAGTTTTAATATTTGCGGAGAAAAAACAGGATGTTGATGCTATTCACGAATACCTTTTGCTTAAGGGGGTTGAGGCAGTTGCAATTCACGGTGGAAAAGATCAAGAAGAACGTTCGAAATCAGTTGAAGCATTTCGTGCACGACACAAAGACGTACTTGTTGCTACGGATGTTGCGTCAAAAGGTTTGGATTTTGCTGATGTACAACACGTTATTAATTACGATATGCCTGACGATGTAGAAAATTATGTTCATCGCATTGGAAGAACGGGTCGATCAGGTAAAACGGGAATTGCCACGACGTTTATTAATAAAGCTAATGATGAATCAGTATTGTTAGATTTGAAGCATTTACTAATGGAAGCTAAACAAAAAGTGCCACCATTTTTATTAGAATTTTGCTCTGAAAATGAAAAATATCTCAATTTGGGTGATGAGAGAGGATGCAGTTATTGTGGTGGACTTGGTCATCGAATTACAGAGTGTCCAAAATTAGAGGCAATACAAAATAAACAGGCTTCAAATATCGGTAGAAGAGATTATTTGGCTAGTAATGCAGCCGATTACTAAAAATATTTTTATATATTATTAGCATACACAATTTATATATATATATATATGTATAATAGGTATATTATTGATATCAATTTTTCAAATAAATTCATTTGTAAATACAATAAATATTGATATTCACTTAATTAAAATATTTCTGTTCAGTAAATTGATTTTATCGAAAGGAATTTTTGAAATAAAATACAATATTATTTTAGATTCTATCTATTTATATTTTTTCGTATCTTTATATATAATATATGTATAATATACATATATCGATAATTTTTTATTTTTCAATTGATTTATTTATGTTTGTATGTACAACGAATACAGCTTTATTTCATCATATCTTTCTAATCTCTTAAAGTTGTTATTTATATAAAGCCCGTGAAAAAATACAGCCAATCAATTTCATTTTTTTTTTTTTTCTCTTTTTCTTTTGTATATCAGAAAAATGTAGATAAAGTAACGTGTATCACTCAACGTGCATTAGTCGTTTATTATATACTCCTCTTAAATTTATTCAATCTCGTGATGCAATTGACATCAAACGAAATTTTATATATTTTTTTTTATTCATTCTGTTCACAATTATTTGACAATGATAAGCAATTTATTTTGTGTTTTTTTTTTTTTTTTTTTTTTTCTATTATTCAACAATGACTTGCATTTGAATTATAATAATTGAATTTTAAGTACTTCATTATATTATACGCTTTCACAGCAGAGACATTATTTACAATTCTATTTCATTGTTTGACAGTAAAAATAAACTTCGATAATAATGAATATACAACATTAAATCGCAGTCTCGATTAGAAGAATCCGTAAATTCTTGGCGATGGACAAGGCTTCTAAAGGTATATGTTTGTATATATAATATCCATAAGCGAAATACACTATGGATAGATGCTGGACGTAAATGAAATAAATTATTTACTTTTTTTTTTTTTTTGTTTTGCACTTGAAGAAGCATTTAAAGGCAAGATATTTGTATTATTATAATAAAGACATGTATGATTTCATTTTCCATTGTCGTTTTCGTTATTATTATTTTTGTTTTGTTTTTCTAAATCATCGGCAGTGCATTTGGATACCGTCACATTGGCACATATCACAATTAAATTGTATGTATATATATATATGTATGTATATATATATGAGTAAAATGATAAAAAACGAAAAATTAAAAAGTATTCACATCATTTTATGACTGGGGTCCATATACACAATTGTTTAATATTTGAAAATGCTATCTACCTAATGTAATATTTGTTCCCGTCTTATGCGAATCGTGTACACGAGAATTGTACCAGTACACTCATTCATGCGCAGCTCATTCACGATATAAAATCATCTTTTCTTTTACTGTATATTTAGTTGTATACGCACGTGCTGGAATTCGGAAGACGACGGATCAATTGTCTCAATACACGACCACACGTTTAGAAGAGACAATAACAAAAAATGAAAAATAATAATCACAGATAACAGTGTATTTACAATTATAGTGAGATGAATTTCACTACAATGAATTTTAACTCATCATTTGATGCTCATTAGATATTTTGTCATTTAATTATTTCACACTTTATTTTTTCTTTTTTTTTTTTGTTTTATATTTTTTTTTTCCTTCGACCTCATTTTTTTATCTTGGCCTCCTGTTAATCTTGTAATAAAATTCTGACATACAGTCGTTTGTATAGGCATCAAAGGCAAATGGTAAACAATAAAATATAGCCAACTATTTTGCAGAGAAAAAGAGATAAAGATAAAGAGTCAGAGAAATGAAGAGAGAGGCGGAGAGTTTTGGTAGATGGATGATGATGAAATTAATAAAATAAATAATCCAAAAGGTGAATTACGACAAGACTAGTATTAAATATATATACTTTCCATGATAAATCCCTCATTTCTCGTAATCCCTTTTTTTTTTTTTTTTTTTTTTTTTTTGTGGCTTATATGATAATATTATTTAACTCTTATAATTATCCTACACAAAAACCTCACTATAATTGTTTCATCATCTTTCTATTTATTTCACCCAGAATCGAGTGATATGCAACATGGGTCACGCGTCAGAGAATAAAAATTCACTCTCTGATAATAAAACTTCGAGATCTGATGGGACAGTGTGAAGATCTGAATTGGCAGCATTGGAAGACTCTATTGGTCGACTATTGGCATTTACACCACTGGTTGCAGCAGTAAATTGCTGTCCTTTCCTGAGTTTATCTTTTTTACTATTTGACGCTTGAACAAGCATAGCAGTACGTGGATGTTGATTATTACGCCCACGTGCACTTAACTGTTGAGCTTTATCGGCTTTCTTAAGTTTTACACTGAATTTAAACGGCGGTTTGTAAACAATTTGTAATCGTATGCGGTCATTACGCGTGTCATTCGTACGAGCAACGGCACCGCTCGCACGATTTTTTTCTGTCGTCCTTCTCACATTTACTGGTCGTACACCTCTTGTAGCCACCGCTGTACCACCAGCAGTCCGATTAACTGCAGGCACCACTGCTGGTGTACCAGTCAAACCCACTGGTGTAGATTTACTCTTAGACAGAGCCCCAATACTCGGTTCAACCCGACACTGCGATGCCAATAGCCACGATCTAACTTTACTTTTTGCATCCGAATTATCACCAGTCGTGACTTCATTGTCCTCGTCTACTTGCGCCATTGAATAATCAATAACTTCTTTTGGTTTGCGATTTTTCTTTTTTCCACCTTCTTTTGACAATATTTTCTTTGGTGGATCTTCGGGAATTAGAAGTAAATCAGTAGTAGCACCAACAGTAGTAGCAGACACGACAGCAGTAGCAGGTGCTGTAGTAATTTCCGTTGTTCGATTTTTCCTCATGGATTCTTCAACAAACATTGGTGCTATTCGTTTTTTCTTTTTCTTCTTCTTTTTATTAGCAAGATCCACTGTCGTTTGTTTGTTCCGTCGTCTCATCATTGTTGTTATTCGTGTTGCTTTGCTGTTGGATGTTGGATTGGATGACGTTATTGGATCGGTCTTTTGTTTTGCTTGACGACGTTTTTCCCGTACTTTCTGATTTAACGGCAATTTTGCTCTCACTGCTGGCGGATGAATTGTCACACCTTCCGCACCTTCTGCTGGCAATCGAACTGTTTCTGTCGTTGAACTGTGAATTATCGTGACTGATTTGAGTTTGGGGTTCGATCGTTTTCCCAGGAATCGAATGCTCGCCACCTAAATATAAATTATAAATTCATTCAACCATTGATAATAATTATCTATATAACCATTGATAAATAATTACATACAGGTATAAAAGATTATTGTTTACGGCCGTCAAAGGAATTTTATCAAAGCATCAAGCAAATTTCTCTCGTGAAAAATACACTATAACTTACTATTATTCTTGGCTTTTTTTCTTCGTTGTTTCTGCCGATAGCAAAATTAAAACAACAAATGCATGCAACCATTCTCACAATATAATTGAATAATTCAATAAATAAATAATAATATATTGAGGATAAATACTCACGAGTAATGATATAGCACCGAGAATAAGAAGTGCAACTGCATACCAATGTTCAATTACCCATCGTCTAAATGTCGCCAAACTTTCATCTGACAGCAATAATTTTCTTAAGGTCGCTAATGGACCACTTGGATCTACTTCACGACATTTTTGGAATACATCACAATATCCATTGTAATCATTGCATGGTGTTCCAGGCTTTGAGAACATGTCAGGAATATCATAGGGTGGTGAATTCCAATCAAATGATGATCTTTTATAAAAATTCAAATAAAAATTTCAGGGATAATTTTTAAATAATTTTAGCTATATAATTACTTACAAACACGGTTGATTACCACCGGGTAATCGACAACACAGTTCACATGCTTTGGTGCCAAGATCATTTGGCCCCGGAATACATTGACAAGATTCTAAACCGTATGCTAAACAAATACTACCAGTACATTCCTGAAACAATAAACAAAAAAATATGAAATAAAATTATATTCAAACAATTTATAATAATTAAAATGTAATAATAATTTATGAATTTAAAATTACGTACTCCCATGAAACAAACCAATTCACGATTGCAAATTGTTTTGTTTGGTTTATTAATTGATGGTGGACAATGTGGTGTTTTTCCATCGCAAAAACTTGCATCACGACATCCATTGTCTTCCCGGCATTTATCCGAAAATTTGAGTTTACATTCATTGGTACAACATGGACCTTGGCTTGGACTGCAAATGGATCCGGGTGTGAGGGTACATGGTATTTCATCAGCCGGTGGATAACGTCGTTGTGGGAAGCAACACGCATCATGACAATCCTCTTCCCAACCACAATCGCATTCCTCACCAACTTCAACAACTCCATTACCACAGAGTGACGCTTGTGGTTCTAAAAATATATATCATTTAAATAATTAAATATAAATTGTCAATTATATATATAAAAAAAAAAAAAAAGAAAAAAAAACTTACCAGCAAAACAACCTTTAGGTGAACGTGCTTTAGTATTTAACACTGGATTTATAGCATTCAAACTGCATGGACTAAAACGATTATTGTTACGCTTGTCACCGCTGGTTGCACGAGCGAACATTATAAAGTTCCCATCCTCTCCACCGGGTGTACACTGTTCTGGATCGTGCTATAAATTTAAATAATGCGCATGAGTGTAATCAATCTTTAACTGCGTTTACATTTTGACACAATGAAGGCACCAGTCGACATGAATTAATTACAGTTGGTTTACTCGGTTTACTTACCGGTGAACCAAAATTGTGGCCAATTTCGTGGGCTAGTGTGACGTGAGAAACGGCAGGCGGTACGTGCTTGCCATAATTTAACAGAGTAACGATTCCAGTATTCAAAGATTTCATACTGCCACGATAATGCTGAGGAAATATATAAAAAAAAAAATTTATATATGTATATATATTAATCTATAAAATTTTCTCTCATCAATTCAGATTTGTAAATTGTTTTATGCTGTCTGGATTAATAAAATTCAGAGACAAATAAACGTATATGCGTTGTATATATATGTATATATACATTGAATACGAATATAAAATTGAAATCCGTACGCGACGACATAGTTCGATTGGATGGAGTAAATTGAATTACCAAACGAACCCTGTCATGTGAAAATTCAATTAAAATAAGAGACACAAGAGGGGCCGACTCACAATACACTCACGTCACTGTCTATATAAAATTTTATATGTATACATTTTGGTTTCAAAACTCCAACAGTTCATTAATCACGCAATTTCAATGAATATTTACTTTGAGTAAAATTATTCAAATAATTAATGAAAAAATGTATAGAAAAAAATATGATGAAATTCTCTAAACATTTTGTAATATTATCTTTTGAAATTAGCATGAAAAAAAAAGGAAAAAATTTTTTTTTATCATAAATTTCCATGTGAAAACACACACACACACACACACACACACACACACACACACACACACACACACACACACACATATATGTATACATAAACGCGTAAAGTCTCTCACACACATATGCACACATACAATTTTCAATTGCAAACGTCCTTTTCACCAACAACGTATTCGATCAATATTTAATATCCTGTACTCTCTTTTCCAACGGTTGAATTCTGTCAGTACTCATCCCCCGGGTGCTTATAGAAATATACATATGTACATATGTAAGCAGAGATAAGAGTACGTTGGCATATCTAAATGCAATGATGCACGGACAAACATATATACGTATCAATAATTCAGGTGAACGTTGGTAGTCCGCTTTAAACTCAAACTTTGAAAAGTCCTTTAAAATGTCAAAGGTATTTCAAAACTTTCTGTAAGAGACATTTGTAAGTATCTATCGATTAAACTATTCCTTCTCCTATTTCCAATCTTATCATTTTTTTTCTTTTTCTCCATTTCATTTTCTATCAGATCCAAGTAAACTTTGAAATCTTACCCCATTCTTTTCACAAACGCCACCAGCATTTTTTAAATCGCCTGTCCATGCAAGTCCAAGAGTTCCCATTTCAAAGTCACGATAAGTGAACATGTAGGCCAAACAAAATGCATCATAATCTTCCTCTGAAAAATAAATAGGAATGTATAAAATTAAAATGAAATGAAGCATCGTGTGTATGGGAATATAAATATAAAAGTATATTTTCTTTTATAGTCCCATTGCGGTTTGAAGCAGCCACGTTACCTGAGAAGAGTTCAAGAAACTTTTCTACGCCATAGTTGCCTGGAAATCGATAGTTGGGATCGCGTACTGCATCACCAGTATGCACTTTAACTCGTTTTATCATAAAACTGATATTGTCTGGACGCCCATCTTGATTAAAATCTGTATGCTTGTATATAGAATTTACACGCTGAACATGTCTAGTCATTACTTCAATACACGCCTCTTCTGTTTTGTAACGTGAAAAAAATTGATGATCCGCTTGCAAATACAACATACACGTTGTTTTTCTCGGATCAATTGTTGCTCTTTTATGCAGATGACGAGTAAATCTGTCATTGAAGGTTCTACATTTATATATATATAATAAATAAATAAATAAATAAATAAATAAATGCATTTGTAAATATTCTATTTTTAGAAAAATTATATAATATCAGATAAATTGGATTTTACCCATCGACCAGTTGCAAATTGGATACACCACGATAACCAATGTGACGTCCATTGGCTTCCCTCAAATAATATCCCCCGTGTTTATGAATTTCATGATCTTGAAGTTGTTCGAAAAATGGTTCAAACAATTTTTCCTCATTTCTGCAATAAACAACAAAAAAAAAAGATACAATATCATTATCAATAATGAAATATCAAATATTATCACTGCTTGTATCTTAATTTTTTCGTTAAATAATATTTAATAAAATTCATGTGCAAACCTATGAATTGAATTATTCAAAATCCCTTGATGTAATTGATGACTGGAACAAAGTCGTGGTTGTGGTGGTGCAATAATATCTGAAGCGCGATATGCAATTGTATGATAAATAGGCGATGTATTCTCATCATGATCAATGTTGAAATAATTTTTTCCACTTGTCGAATATCTGCTTGCCGGTTCAAAATAATATTCCTCAAATGCAGTAGACACTGAACCATCAAATAGACCATCATCAGTTACGATTCCCTCAACAATGGCATTCTCATCCTCTGTGAGGTATATGAAAATGATGATAAAAAACAAGTGAAAGATAACGATAGAGGAGTGCACACATTAGTACGTCGTATATTCATCTTAAGTATATGAGTTTTCGTAAATGGGAAAGTAATTGTGTGGCAAAAGTACGATGGAAATAGATAGATTGAAGAAAGGAATATTATGTATATGTATACAAAGAGCGAGTAAGAAAGTGGAAGAGTGTGATGGGTAATGAGAATAGACGGTTTATCGTCGAGCCCTTATTCTCAGAGCCTCCACTATACACACACATATATATTCAACATTATTCTCTGTCTGGTTTCATTTATCACAATGTGTGTGAAACTCACCAGCAACGGTGCCGACGTATGAGTGTAAAGTGTCAAATGAAATGGGCCCATTTGTTCCCTCGAAGATTGCATCTTGTGCAAAGACACTCGTGTCACGAACAAGTCGCATCGTCCATTCTCTAAAAGGAAAAATTGGAAAAAAATAAAAAAAATTATACAAAGAAAATATATAGAGTAATGCAGAGTGAAATATGTGAATTAAATTATGATAAATTGATAAAATTCAACAATAAGTTTGTATTTTTGATAAAGACAAAGTTTCGTAATAAAAAATTTTTAAATAATTCAATCCGTATTCATTCAGTATATATATATATGGATATAGAATTTTTCTCTTGACATATTGAGTAAATTGAATCAATGATATATTGGATATTTCTTATATATATATATATATATATTTTTTTTTACTTACTTATCGAATGCCCGTAAATGAAGTACAAGTGGTTTTGATTTAATTACATCAGTAACATCGCGACGTAAACGATTTTTATATTCTCGCAATATTATTGGATCATAATGTGCCGTCTCATAATATCCAATATAACTGTGTTGATTGATTTCTAAAAAAAATTTTATATAAAATCACATACGTAAATAAAAAAATTAATCTGAATAAATGTAAAAAATTTAATTATTTAAATTGTAGTGTTACTCACCTGCGTGCGGTGGATGTGGATGTAGTGGCGAGGCATCAATCAAAACAAGCCAAAGAAAAAAAATCAGGGACCATTGACTTGTCACGGTTGACATCGCCATCAGTCCCCGGGGTCCACTGACTTCTTCCTCCAGGAGCGTATCACTCATCAGTCCCTCACTCACCTACCACCTACGCTATCTTCCTGGCCCAACTGCCACCACACTGATAACATTCACCAGTTGCATACCTGGAAAAAAGATAAATTAAAAATTATACAATCAAATAATAAAATATATTAATTCATACAAAGTATATAAAGTATATTCATTCATTTATCTATTACCACATTCAACCATCACTATTTAACATCAATTTCAAATTTTTCACACTTTTTTTTTTTTTTTTTTATCAATTGACTCAAATACATACAATATATATATGCATATATACACACATATATGTATGCATAATATTGTACAATATGACGGTTAAATCACGATTGTTTTTCATTTATGTAAAAAAAATCAAGGTAATAAAATAATAAGTACAATGTGAAGCACAAAATGCAAAAAAAAAAAAATGTTTTTAATTAATTATGAAAATAATAATAATAACATCATATTTATGATTTGCTCTTGTCATGGGAATAATAACCACAATGATAATAATAATAATAATAATAATAATAAAAGTCACGGTGAGTTGATTATAAAAATTGTTTGTTCGATTTTCATAAAAACATAGTGGGAGTTTCGTGACCGCATTTACCGTTACGTTATATCTTCCATTACATATAATGATTTAATTGATAATATACAAAACTATGTAATTTATACAGATAAATTAAATACACATATATATATGTATTAAAATTATGAAGAATAAAAAATACATACATTGTGTTTATTAAAAACCATACTATAACAAAACATGAAAAATTGTATTATTGTTTTGATTAAATTTTTTATAGTTACAAATATATAAATAGTATTTAATAAATAAAAAAAAATAAAAAAATAGATGATATAAATATTAATTGTTATCATGATAATGTAATAAATTATAATATATATATATATATATGTATTATATTTATTACTAAATAAAAAATTAAAAAAATATTTACTCATACGTTGATGTGGTAATGTAATTAATAACTTCACTATGAAAACAAAATAAAATAATGAGTATTGTATAAACATGCTTTATCCCTCTTTTATATATAAATCTATCTGTGTATGTGTATGTGTATGTGTATGTGTGTGTTTATCATTATCTGTGACAACGAAAATACAATAATGCAAATACAATTTATTATATACATACTGATATTTGTACAATTAAATTATAGCATTACAATGAATGTTGAATTGAGGGTTAATCCATTGATAATTGAATTGAACAATAATACAAAAAGAAACAGGGGGTATATGGAGATGAATCACCAATCACCAATCTCAGTAGATCTGGCATCGCTGTTACGTATAACTGGCATTCTCTCCTGTGGGGTTCAAGTAGCCCAGGTAACTATACACACATACATTCTACACACACACACACACACACACACACACACATATATATATATATATATATATATATAAAAGTGTGGTTGCACGGAGGCGTACCTGATTTTATGTTTATGCTTCCCAAACTAATTTAATCTCCATTTATACACGTATGTGTATTTTTTTTTGTTTTTTTTTTCTTTTTTTTGAAAAATTCTCAAAGGATAATAATTAATTAGCACACCTGTTTGTGGCTCCGAGGCGATTGCCCACAAATCCAACAATTGTATGATGATAATAATTAGACGATATATATTATTCAAGCCTGTAACTTTTGTCGATCATGTATACACACACATACACACATACACACACACACCACCATAATTATTATTATTATCATCAATATTAATATTAATTTTATTATTTTTCAAAGTGCATTACTGTACCTATTAGATTCACACCAGAATGGGAATAATTGGTCGTTGAATTTTTTTGGAATAGTCCTATTTTTTTGTTTTATTTTTTATATTATTGATATTTATTCATTTAATTTTTTTTTTTTGTTTTCAATTTTATTATTTAAAAAAAAAATTTTTTTTTTTTTTTTTTTTTTCATGAATTGTCATTTGATAATTAATCATGTGATTAATATTATGAACACTATGAAAATATATGCAGTTTATATAAAAAATAACAATGGAAAATAAATGAAATGAAAGAGTAAATACAAACGACGCGTGCGATAACGCGTTTCGCGTAGCACTGATGGTGTTTCATCCGGTGATCGTTGAATTGTATGTGTTTTGTGAATGCACATATATGTGTGTGTGTGTGTGTGTGTGTTACGTTGGGACGTTGCGAACGAACGAAGGATAGGACTACATCGCGAGGACAACGACTCCCTCCATCGCCAACGCACACTCGCTTTCGATCAACTGTCTCATTCTCTTTTTCCCTTTCTCTTTTCTGTATATTTCTACTTTTCATCTCTATCACTATCCTATATATTTATTTATATCTATCTTTATCATTTTGTGTTTGGTTTTTAGTTTTAAACGTGCGCTGAAATATTTTTTTCTCTCTCACTCTCTCTTTCTTTGTCATCGAAGGTTGTTTTCACTTCAACCACTGCCGTTAAATGTTCGATCCGTCTCGAGGTGGCTTCACCCCTACAATATTCCATCCTCTATATATTATATATAGCACTTATGTATACACCCTTACACCGCTAACAATTTATTCTACATCTGTGGATTCATTGGACTGTATATGTATGTATGCTGTACATGTTGTATGCCATGCGCCGCTGAATGTATCTCAAATATTCCCGCGCATGCGTAAAATAAACGGAGCGCGGTTTATCTTATGCGCATGCATTCTGAATTTTGCGACGTCCAATATCCAATTTTTCCCATTTTTAATTTCAATCAAACATTCAATTAAACAAAATATAGTCATTTAAGAAGACGTAGAGGTAAAATAGGAAAAAAAAATTTCAAAAATATCACTTCATATATTTTGTTGTACAGAAATTCTTTGTGGTAACAACTGAAATTACCAAAATTTCATTGATTCACCTATATAATTTATCATATAAAATTAATTGAATTTAATATTACTGCGATAATTACACAGTTATTTTTAGAATTTTTTTTCTTATCCGTATATTGTGTAAACAGGTATTTTTCCCGCGTTCATCATATGTTGTTGAGAAAATTCAAGGAAACTGAATTACCGATTATACCGTTGTTCATAATATTTGTTATGGTAGTATTTCAAGTGTTTGTTATATACATTATAGAAGTGGTAGTAGACACGATATTATTGAAGAATCTATCAGAATTCGGGGAAAAAAAAAAATTTTAATTTGATTTTTCATGAGATTAATACTTTGATAATTCAATTTTATATATTGATTTTTTTTTTTTTTCTCTCGTATAATGCTTGTCATAAATTATATTCGATATATTTTATTTGAAATTAAACTTTACTGTACGCGTGTATTAAAGTGAAAGCGTGGTTTTTAACCTTAAAATTGATACATAACAAATAAAAAATGAATAATTTGCGAATAAATGTAGATCCTGATGATCCGAGATTTCGTATCAGACCGTATCAGCAAATGATTGCATCATGTTCTGGTGCACTAATTACATCTGTAATTGGTAATTTATTTAAATAATTATTATAGATAATATATATAAAATTATATAAGTAAGAATGTTATGGTCAATAAGCATGACACTGTATATTAATAACAAATATTATTATCCAACCAGTTACACCTTTAGATGTTGTTAAAACACGTTTGCAAGCTCAACAAAAAGCTATGCTGAGTAATCGATGTTTTTTATATTGCAACGGTTTGATGGATCATTTGTGTTCGTGTAATGGAAAATTGCCAGAGTGGTTAAAAGAAAATAGAAAATTCAACGGCACATTGGTATTGTATACATATGTATAATTAATAAATATCATTATCTATGATACGCTTTTATTATTATATTAATATTTATTTATTTATATTCAGGATGCTATGGTGAAAATTGGAAAAAAAGAGGGAATACTTTCACTGTGGAGTGGATTAAGTCCAACACTAGTTCTTGCTGTACCTGCAACAATTGTATATTTTGTTTCTTATGAACAATTACGATTATATTTTAAAGATAAATATAACGAAAAAATGAAGAATGATACATTCCAAAAAGTACAACCATATTGGATACCTATGATTGCAGGTAGTACTGCACGTATTTGGGCAGCGACCATTGTCAGTCCGTTAGAACTTATCCGAACGAAAATGCAATCACAAAAATTAAGTTATCGAGGTGAGTTTGACAGAAAATGAGTAATAAAAAAAAATATATGTATATATATATATATATATATATCATAACAACAATAAATGAAGAAATAATATAGTATTTTTTTCATATTTTTATTCTGTTCACACGTAAGTAACGTCATAATTTTTTTTTATATTTGAGAAATGGGACAGGCGTTGAGAGCTGTGATTAAATACAATGGAGTGCAAGGATTATGGATGGGTTTGAGTGCAACTCTCTTTCGCGATGTACCTTTTAGCGCAATTTATTGGTTGAATTATGAAACAATCAAAAGCACAGTTCCTGTTTCACAACACACATTCAGTTTCAATTTAACTGCAGGAGCAACAGCGGGTTCTGTAAGTTGTTTTATAATTTCCATAATTTCTATAA
Organism: Dinocampus coccinellae; assembly: GCA_963920625.1. NCBI lineage: Eukaryota > Metazoa > Arthropoda > Insecta > Hymenoptera > Braconidae > Dinocampus > Dinocampus coccinellae. The sequence continues at coordinate 18,231,183 of OY987184.1, forward strand.
TAATAATAATAATAATAATAATCAAGAAATAATCTAGATAAAATTTTTTATTATTTGAAAAATAGATTGCCGCATTTATCACTATTCCATTTGATGTTGTAAAAACTCATCGACAAATTGAAATGGGGGAAAAAGAGATATATTCAGGTATTTAAAATTCATATTTTATTTACTTTTTTTGTTGTTTTTATTTTGTTTTTCTATCCCTTTGATTTTTTTTAATATTCATATTTTATCATCTATTTCAAATTTATTTTTAGATAAACGTGGTATGGTCAGTAGTAATAGTAATCTTTATATTATAAAGAAAATTTATAAACAAAGCGGTGTACGTGGTTTATTCACTGGTCTTATACCACGATTAGTCAAAGTGGCACCAGCTTGTGCAATTATGATTGCAACATTTGAATACGGCAAGAAATTTTTCCACGAATACAATCGTTCAATAGCTCTTGGAGATGATGTACTATATTATAAACATGAATATGATAAATGACAGTGTCTAGATAGGATGGATATATTTTTATCAACAAACAAACTTGTAAATAATTCATTACTTATATTAACTGAATAAAAAGATCCAAATAAATATCGACTATATAATTTTTTTATTTATATCTAAAACATTCCATTTTTTTTTTTTTTTTTTTTTATATACACAATTTATCATACTATCGAAAATATTTTCGCGCGTTATTACGGCACAAGAGACGCCATCACGCATTGAATGATATATATACCAAGTTTTTGCCATCTGGTGATCAAAAGACGCGTCATCTCCCAGAAATGGTGCACCCATGGAGACTAGAGACTCCATGCATGAAACTAATGGTTTTATTGACTTGCTCATATGAATGACCGCCAAAAATATTCGAATTTTTCAGCTTTCAATACAGAAAAATAATAAATTTTTTCCAAATCATGGAAAATATATATTTTCAGTTGATCAATTTATATTTTGTATTATTTTCCTCCATTTAAATGAAAGTAAAAAAGTAATTTACTTATACATATTAACAAAAATATAGGTATGTAATTGTTGATCATATATGTAACTTTTATACGGAAAAATTTTTTTTTTTTGTTTTACATGCGTAAGGAACGCATATAATTACAATAATTTCATATTCCACATTCACGATTGAAAGATTAATCTATAAAAATATATTCGAGATGTATTGAATTTTATTTTATATATAATATATATATATATATATCGAATCAATTGTCAATGCATAATAAAAACAATTATGTATCGTATATTTATGTAGTATATATGAATATACACACATACGAATATAGAGGAAATTTCTTTTTAATCATATATATATATTTGCATATGTATCTTTCTCTTTCTTTTTTATTATTGATTCCGAATAAGACATGCACACTACTGTGAAGTTTAAACACATAAACGAGGCGTCAAGACCCTTCCACTAATTTTTCCGTATATATGGAACGTATACTTTTAGATACAACATTCATTCATGTTCAAAAAATATGAAATTCATATTCATTGAAAATCTGATATCCTTCTGTATTGGATGGGAAAATATTACTTGTAAATTTTACATTATTTACAAAAACATATTTCATGGTTTTGTACTTTGAATGAATGCACTCTACAACATATATTTTTATACAGCACCTGTGGACATCATCATATGTGGGCAATTTTTTTATTTTCATTATAAATACCAAATGTAATGCTTGTTGTATAGTAATAATAATAATTATTATTATTATTATTATAATGTATTTTTTTTAAATTTAAGTCGAAGCGACCGGCAAATAATAATGGTGACGCACTACGTCATCTAGAAACTATCATGAACCATATATTTATATAATATATACAAATACACAATATTCATACATATATTCATACATACAAATATGTCAAGAAATTCATTCCTACTTGTACATATCTTCCTTTTCATAGTTCTATATTTTCCTCTTTCTTTTCCATTGCCATCACTGCATAAAAATTTGTACACTTCCATATAATGATTGCTAGGACCCTTTTACTAATTGCACCGTATATCTGGATCTTACATTTTTCAACAATATTCATTCCCGTCCGGAAAATATGAAATTTTGTTTCATCGTTCATGTGTTTGAAAAAGATTCTTTTAATAAATTTGATAGGCGAAAGAAAAATTTACCCAACCCGTAAGTATTCGATCCTCCCTGAATTTCATAAATTTCGGCTACCTAGGAATAAGGATGTTATAAATCATCGGTAAATATTTTTCCTCCGACCGATATTTTCCGACTTCAAAGTGGAGAAAAGGGAAATAAAAACCACCTCAGATGTCGAAAATCAGCTCTGAAGCCGAGAAATTATCATGCAGTTCAGTGCAATAATAATTGTCTTTAATTCTCAGGACAATAAATGTAGGTTGTAAGGGGCGAAGTTCCGGCTGAAAATTTCGACTGAGGTACGCTCTCTCACTTCTGCTTGAATCATGTCTTGTTTATTGGTGATTTGAATTGTTTATGAATAAATTGTTGTAAATAAAAGACAATTGATTGATTATTTAGTTAATTAAATATTTTATCAATTATTTTTTTAATCAAACGAATTTTCCAGTGAATCTAATTTAATTGCCAGCGATAAATCACAAGCTTTTATCCACTTGTTTCTTGTTGTTGGGATTTTTTGGAAAATCTGTCTGTAAGTAATATTGAAAATTGAATTAGATACACATTGTATACAATATGAATACACTTATAGATAATATGACAGTATCGTATACAATTATAGAAAAAAGGACACATAATTGAACTTGTGTAATATTACTAAGAAAACACTCGTGGACACTTTTTTGTTTGAAGTATAAATCGAGTATTGAATATAAATAAATATTTGAAATTAATTTGTAATATATTAATATGACTAATTACTTTAAGTAATTTTTTATGTTCAACATATGAAATGAGTATTAGATAAGAAAGAATACTCAATATTAGTTTGTAATATACAAATCAATTGAGCAAATAAAATGAATAAATATGACGCACAAATATAATCTGACATATACTAATTGATGCTATAATTGAAACACACTTGACGCATGCTTAATTTTCGGACATGCACATAAGACATGCACATAATATTACTAAGAAAACACTCGTGGACACTTTTTGGTTTGAAGTATAAATCGAGTATTGAATATAAATAAATATTTGAAATTAATTTGTAATATATTAATATGACTGATTACTTTAAGTAATTTTTTATGTTCAACATATGAAATGAGTATTAGATAAGAAAGAATATTCAATATTAGTTTGTAATATACAAATCAATTAAGCAAATAAAATGAATAAATATGACGCACAAATATAATCTGACATATACTAATTGATGCTATGATTGAAACACACTTGACGCATGCTTAATTTTCGGACATGCACATAAGACTACGCCTACTGCATCACCCGAGTATTCTTATTTTTTTTCTTATCTTTTTTTTTTTTTTTTTTTTTTTTCGTCGTTCACAAACACCCGTGTGTCATACGTGTCGGTACACCTATAAATGCCCAAATTATTTTAGTGTTTTATCATTCATCAATTGACTGTCTATCGACACATTTTAACATTTACATCTCATAAGTGACGAATTTTAATATTTGATTTTCCACACAATTTTCAATCCATCTCTTACACGTAAGTATTTTAATACATTCAGAAAAATATACAACATCATTTATATAGTATTTTCTAGTGAATTTTATCGTAACTATATATTTTTCAGAAAAAATTCCTATGATGGCAATAATTAAAAACATTTGTTTATTATTCCTTATTATATGTTACATTTTATGTTTATCCAATACTCACGTCATCAGATCTCCATGTCGAATTGGATATATTTTGTACGCCAATAAATGCCGACCTGAATTTGGACATGGAACTCCTTCCAATGCTACTTTGTTCACTAATAAATGCCGACCTGAATTCGGAAATGAAACTCTTTCCAATCCTACGATAACCAAGAATTTATATAATCAGACATATTTTCGGGATGGCGTTGGAAAAAAATACCCATGCCCAGTTAATGCTCAATGTCGGAATTATGAAATTATTTGCAATGAAGGATTGGTTCTGTCGCAGTTGACCTGGGAATGCGTTGAATTATTCGAATGATTAATGATAACCACTAATAGTTTCGTTTAGTGCTGACTATTTCAATAAAACATAAATCTTAATGATAAATAAAATAAGTATATGAGTAAAATACATTCTCCTATATGTGTAAATTATTACATTTATGTTCTCACTGTTAATCCATCGAATAGTAATACAAAAATAATATACATTTTGAAAAAAAAAACTAATTATACACGGGAAATTCTATATTTGTGTGATTTATATGATTCATATGAACTTGTACAAACACATTTTGTAAGAATAAGTATAGACGAAAAATTTATAGTGAGAGATGGCATCGGAACGTCAATGAATAAATATTAATTATTTTTTATATTGATATCATTTTTTGTTCATATTCATTTCAATCAATCCACCTTCCAATCACTACTTATTTCAGTGTAATTATGAACATTATATTTAATGACTCTTCATTTTAATCTGCATATATTTTATGAAATATCAAATAATTTTTGCCGTCAATCATGTGTGGCAGTGAAGAAATTATTGCAGAATTTTGATCTACGGTCGATAAAATATGTTCACGAAAAGTTTTTATTTTATTCTACAATAGGGGTAATTTTTATCATGCAGTTTATGTGGACAGGTACAAAATCTGTTTATCAGAAAAGATGCGTGACTGCTACAGCTGAAGCGAATGCGTATCCGTTGTCGGTTGAATCAAGACGCTCAATTGTTCTCGGTTTTTCTGTAGTAGATGTTGTAGAGCTGTGGTCACGATCTGGTTTCATCTTCCCTTGCTAGTTGGCGTGGGGATAGAGTTGTTCAGTTATTTGTCTGTAGAGGCGTGGTGGTACTGACGATGTCGCCACAGGTACACCAATGATATAAACTCCTGGCGCATCATTATCAGTATGTCAATATTACTGACAAGTACAAGTAAGTGAGGTTAGATAACTATTAAAAATCTACTGAGTATAAAAATTAACATATAAATAAATTCAAGTGACAATTATTAATGCATTCTATATAAATAATGTAGATAATATTTATTATCCACTTTATTCTAAAATGAAATTTTTCATTTCCATATTCACGTGGAGGATTCGCACAGTGCCAACCTGAATCTCATTCCAAACGGAGCATATATTAGTGCCGTCATCTGCAGTTCAACGTAACAGTGAAAATTATAACCAATAAGCATACGATAGTACAAGTTGAAGTAGAAATAAGCTAAAAATATGAGTGTAGCATCCCAATGAACGATATAGACACAGTGCTTGACACGGCCAGACACAATTTCAGCAAGTAAAGAATATTGCAGAGTACATATATGTACATGATTAGTATCAGCAGACAACACACATACACACATTCAAACAGTTTGATGGCAGTGATTTTTTTTTAAATTTAAATACTGTCTTATTTATTTGAATCTTGTACTTGTTTGAAATATTATTTATTTTATGTGTTTGTGTGTGTGTTGATTTTAAATACACTCAAGAGTGTGGAAATATCCACTTATATATTTTTCACTGTATTTCACGTGATCAAATTAGAATTGTGTGTATTATACCCTAGAAATATGTCAGGGAAGGGTAAACTTAATACAAAAAAAACACCTGTAAAATTACGTGAGAGTGTAAAATTAGCGCAATTGCCAGTACAAACTGTTGATACAAATTCCGAAAGTACAGATATGTCATTGGCATTGCCTGTTATTAAAATATGTGACAACAATAAATTGTTGCCACGATATACAAGTATTCTTCAGCGTACACCTGAGGAGGGTGTTGGGATGGAAGATTTAGATACATTACAATTGGAATTAGAAACTGTATTGTCATCAGTTGTTGTGAGAACACGAATGATTCAAGAAGAAATTGCATGTTTGTCATCAGCTGAAGAACGTCGTGATAAAAGATCAAAAAGTGGAAAAGGTTTATCATTAGAAAAAAAATTACGCGATGATAAATCATCGCGTAATAAAGAAACAAATTTAAAAACACAATCGCCACTGCCAACAAAATTATTTAAAACTAAATCTGTAGGTAATTCAAGTAATCAAATTGTACCAAATCCACATGAGATTGTAAGGGTAGAAGGTTCAAAAAGTGATGTACCAAAGTTACTTTTACCGAAAAATGACACGACAAATAAATTTTGGGCATCTGTAGATCCATATTGTTCGGATATAATGCCCGATGATATTAAACTACTAGAAGAATTAATAGCAACACATTCAGATCTTAGTGAATTTAAAAAAATACCACCATTGGGTCGTCATTATAGTTATGTATGGGCACACAATGATTTATTGCAAGAGGAAGAAGCGGCTAATCCAAATTGTGATAAGAAAAAAAGTCGTACTGATATGTCAGTGTTGATGTCAAAAGTTGATAAAAAAAATACCAATATGGCAGGACCTTTAACTCAAAGATTAGTATCAGCATTGCTTGAAGAAAATGTCTATGTCGCAAACAATAATAGTGACAGTAAATTATTTCGGGATAGTGATCCACCGATATTGCGTGATTTATCAATACATAATTCAATGAATTTGGAATTGCGCATGCACAAAGAATTGGTAGAACAAGGAATACTCGAACCTGATTCACATCGTAAAAATCAAGAGGATGATGAAATTCTCACTGAAATAAAGCGTTGTCAACAAGATCTAATGGCATTATCTAGTCACAATGTAGCGCAATTAAAGAGATTGTTGAATCTTGCCCAAGAAGAAACTCGACGACAAGCCCTTAAACGTAAAATCAGTGTAGTAGATAATGATGTTGTTGAACATTATAATAAATTGATAATGGCGAAACAACGTAAGGTGCCTTTAACGCGAAAGGAACAAGAAAAGGCATGGGCAAGTCTCAGAGAGAGAGAAGCTCTGCTACAACAACTCAATGCATTACCGTCCAATAGCATTGGTGAGACCACAATCAGTCATAATAGCGGTGCAACAACGTAATACATCATTTACTAATATACGAATGACAATTATAAATATTATAAAACAATTGTAAAAAGACATTTTGAAATTGATTATAAACACAGTGGGAGAAAAGAACAAATTAATTAATTCAGTGTATGTAAAATAAAAAAGAAAATAATCAACAAATTATTGTTGATGAAATATTTAGCATGTAAAGTTAAATATTACGCTTAATTTGTCGAAATAAAAGACCACATTTTCCGATCAATAATTATTGTTGTATTCATTTTTAACGAGTGATATATTCTTATATTTTTCTTTCGTCTTGTGATGAGATTGTGTATGAATGATTGACTAAGAATTATTTGGAATTGTCAATTTGCACAAAATTTGATTTTGTTCCTGATTTGTTTGATTTTTTTTTTTTTTTTTTTTTTTTTCCCACGATATGATTGTTTATTCTATATTATTATTGTACATATTCCTCGTCTAAAGAAATTTACCGCAAAAAAAATAACGTGCGTACGCGATGACAACTCAACAATAATGTGAATCGTTTCAGGTAACAAATGAGTTTATTTATTAATTCTCACCAAAATAAATAAAAATGATTAGTTATACACGCGCGTATAGTTCGTAAAAATTAACACATATTTGTCATTTAAATGGTTCAATTAGTTAGAAATATTTATATCATCGTATTATTATTATCATCATTTTTTAAATCTACGCGTATATAAGCATTGTATAGATTATGCATATATTTGGTGAGGCGGATCATTATAAACTTTGAATTAAAATCTTCTATTCGTTTTCATTACACTGAAATTCAATTTACTTCAATAACAATGGTGAATGTTATATGCTACATGAGAGTCGGTAGGCCATGAAATGATTACGAATCACTGGACAAGGTTGATGTAAAGGCTCGCAACGATCGATTTTATTGATGTTTTCAATTAATTATCAATTAATATATATATATATATATTTTTTTTTTTCAGTGTACAGCCCCGTTATTAATGTTATTAATTGTCGCATCGACGCGGCCACTCCACCAATAATGCCAGTGTTTGAGTCTTCGGCATCCTTAATTATTTCATGGGCTCCCGTGTACCATGAACAGCAGTCCCCTTACTATATTTCAAGCCAGATGATGCTGTTTTGGCAGTGACGCACTAAAACTATCGGTAATTCGTTATGGAGGATTGATGGCTTAGAAGGCGAACAGTAGCAAGAAAGCCATCATAAGACAGAAGAGACCCATGGCTTCAGACAATGCAAAACCCAGGATGGCATATGAGAAAAGTTGTTGTTTCAATGATGGATTCCTAGCATAACCGATGATCAAGGAACCGAAAACGGATCCAATACCAGCGCCTAAAATAAAAGATAAAAACAATTATTAATTCGAAATTTTTTGTTTATGAAATTAAAAAAAAAAATATAAATATATATATACAAAATGGAATGTGAATGAATAATAGAAATGAAGGTGTATTCTAACTTTTGATTGTGTCTAGGAAGTAATTTCTCAAAGCAGCGGGGAAAAAAAAGGTATGTATTTTAAAAGGCAAACAATAATAGGAAGGCAACCATGAGGCAAAAAAGGCCCATCGCTTCAGAAAGAGCAAAACCAAGGATAGCATAGGAGAAAACTTGTTGTTTCAAGGAAGGATTTCGTGCATAACCCAATATCAAAGATCCAAAGACTAATCCAACACCAATACCTGGAATGAAACATAGATGAGAAGACTGATAGTAAAAAGGATTATTGAACAAAAATAAAATTTAGCCATTGTAGGTTATGTAATTGTTGCATAAGATGAGCATGCATATGTTGAATTTTAATTTTTCAACTTATTTAGTTGTGTGAACACTTGGATGTTTCTTCAATTAAACTTACCAGATCCAGCGACACCAACGGTGGCAGCGCCAGCACCAATAAATTTGGCAGCTGAATCGATGTCACGACTGATAGCTGAAGTTTGGAAGGTGCGAATAATTGGCGACTGAAAATGAAAAAAAAAAAAATATATATATATATATATATTCACTGAAAATGTTGTATGATCACAGGCTTTTTGGTTGACGTATCCTATAAATGATATGTAATATTGAGACAATTCAAGTTACCAATTAATAAGATTATTATTGAAGAAAATAAAAAAATTTTAAAAATTTAAAAACTTTTCATTGATTTGGAGAAAAAAAAAAAGTCTAAAAATTAAAAAATAAAGAGAATAATGAAGACTTATATAACTTCGAATCATTATGCAATTGGGAAGATGGGACAAACGTATAGATTAAGGTGGTACTACTCCTACTACTCTTACTGCTGTTGCTGTTACTATTAACACTTACCACACTGACTGGAGTTAGGTTCTGTTTCTCTTGGAAACTCTGACTCTGGTTCATTACAACATTACTCAGGGGACGTACATAATTTTTGCCATTGCCGATCAACTGAAAGAAAAATAGTGAAAAAAAAAAAAAAAAGTAGTAAGGAAATAAAATTGGATGTCACTATGTATTATATAACAATATCGACGCAAGAGAATTTTGAATCGAGTGCATTGGAGAAATGGTTCATTTTTTATAAGACTTACAGCCGATCTGGCAACTGGAGCGATGAACCGTGTACAGGCAAACATTTTTGACGTTAGTTAGTTGTGAATATTTGTCGTTGATTATAATATCTGGAAATAAAATCAACAGATTAATTAAATAATTAAATAAGTTATGGAAGGAAGTAATGATATATTTTTAAAAGACAAGGGGCACCACCACACGACAATTAATCACGGAAAATAATATACCTAATTCAGATTACGTAATGTGAAAATGTGTGAAAAATACGAGTATGAATAAATGAATAAAAAACTTATAAAAACACAAATTTTAATTGAAAAATAATAGCGGATCGTGGTCATGTAACATGTAAGAATCGTGGCGGAACACGCGAATTGTCGGCAGTGTCGGCACACCATAAAATGGCCGATCCTGTGTGAGGTAAATTTCCGTTATAACAAAACATGTTTTATATGTAATTTATATCACCCCACAATTATAATTATGTGAATGAATTTTCACACTTAATTTATCTCGTCAATTCACTCACAATTAAACAATATACTGACAAATCTAACAGAATTTTTTTACTCACTTGCCAGGACAGTAGGCGCTTGGAGTTACCAAAGAGTAGTGTTGAGGAAGAGAAAAAGCAACCCGGCCTTTGGAATGTTGGATTGGTGAGTGAATGAGTGAACGAAGCGTTTATTGGTCAGCCTATCCCGAATATACCCGAGAACGGAACGGAATATATTCCGTTCAATTGTTAAATCACCACTTACTACATCCCGGTTGCTTTTATCGACCAACCGAATTTAGCCGAACGTGATCTTTCGTATATCAACGTAAAAAATCAAATGAAATACTAAACTAACATATGAACAACGATTATTTATATATTTAAAACAATTACTAATCAATCTGTACTATCATATTTCATATATTATTTTATAGTTATTCAATGAATTATTAAATAATACATAAATCTATTATTGAATTTCATTTATAATTATCTCTCCTTTGATTCCTTTCGTCATCTCCAACTCTTTATCCTCATTGATATGGCCGTATTTATGTTGAACGTTTGTAAATTTAACGCTTGCGGTTTAACATTTAAAAGTTTGGGTCATTTAATACAACATATTGAGGAAACACATATTGGTAAAATGTCCTTTTACATAATTCATCATTTATCTATCATATTAAAATATGCATAGGGTATGAGTTTTAAATAAAATTTCGTCTTTTTTTTTTTTTTGAGGTTATCTGGGTCAGTCGTCACGAGTATAATGTTATTTATTCAATAATTACTCAATAACCATTGCATGACAGTCCTGAAAATCATAATAATATATTTCTAAAAATTGTTCTCCATTATTTGAATATATTTTTATTCCCGCCAAATTTTGCGTATAAATTATATATTAGATTTTTCACAGTAAAATTTCTAAGAATGAATACATAACATTTCCACACACACATGTATATGTATATATATATGTGTATGTATATTTAAAATAATTTACAGATTATGATCCTTGTGTTGTTGAGCAGTCAGAACAACAACAACCAACATGTATACCATTGAGTTATGCTTTACGTTTTCTCACCGATGCAGCACGTCAAGAAGGTGTGAAACCAATTCAACAAGAGCGAGCTAAGCAAACGAATTTTAAGTCGTCAAATCGCAATAAAAATGTTACTCCAACAGGTAAAACAAAATTCAAAATTTCCCAAGCACCATTGAATTATCTTTGTTTTTTTTTTTTGTTTTTGTTTTTGTTTTTAGGCAGCGAAGCAGAAGAAGGTGAAGACTTAACAAGTGAACCGGAGGATAGCAATGATTCATGGACAACTTCAGAGGAGTTTTCAGCAGACTACATACTACGTTATGGCAGCAGGTACAGAGGCGCCTAGCTGTGCGCTTACTTAAGAAGAAAGAATCACCTGCCACTCGATTATACGCTTCTTATTCCCAGGGTTGTCAATCAGAGTATCACAACTCACAGCAGTAACAGCAACAACAACAGCAACAACAACAACAACAACAACAACAACAGCAGCACCAATAATAATAATAATAATAACAATAATAGTAATAATAATAATAATAATACGGATAAGCCGTTTGCTTGTCCAGTACCTGGATGTAAAAAGCGTTACAAAAACATCAATGGAATTAAGTATCATTCAAAAAATGGTCATAAAAATGATGGCAAGTACGTAAATTATACATATAATTTTGGTGTTATTCAATTAATTACATTAACATATAACTAATCCCCTGGAAAAAAAATTCATATTTTTTTTTTTTAATAATATAAAAATTAAATTACATGAAAAACTAAACAATTGTAATTGCAGGATACGCAAAGCCTTCAAGTGTTCATGTGGTAAAAGTTATAAAACAACTTATGGTCTGAAAAATCATGCAGCAATGCAACATAACAGCAGCATTACAGGGTTAAATATAAAAACAACCATCCAATCGTGTAAACAACAGCAATTGACAAAGAGTGGTAATGAAAATGAAAATATTACCAGTTCTTTAGATATGGTTGCTCCATTAAAGGTATCAAAAACTAAGATACCAGCGATTGAAGATCATGGTTATATAAAATCTGAGCGTTCAATTCTCACTGAAACTGAAATTGAATGCGATAATGATTTGGGAATTCTTACACCTGCTTCCACGCCACCATTGGCATTGCATAATATATCTAAAGGTGATCATCATCACCACCATCATCATCATCATCATAATCATCATAATCATCATAATCATCATCAGCAGTCAAATACGCATCAGATGCGGACTTTTAATAAATATTTCACAGCAACATCAAATAATGTGAATAATTCAAGTCGTCGTAGCATTAATAATAATAAAAACGTTTACTAGTCAAAAACAAAAACTCCGGGAAGGAAATAATACCAAAAAAAATTATGATCAGTTTAGAGTTCGTGTCATTAGAGATACCAGAATTCTATTTACATCCTTCTTGACACTTAAGCTCAAAAAAAAAAAAAAAAAAAAAAAAAACCGTGTGTATGGTGAAATAAACGAATAATAATAGCCAATAGTGCTGATAAAATTTTTTCTCATTTTTTTTGTTGAGTAATTTTTTGTTCACGAATAATTTAGTAAATGGATAGAGTAAATTTATCACGTTGAATGAGAGAAAAAAAAAATTGATTTATTATTGAATTTTTTTTTTGTTGATTTTTGTTGATTATCTTTCTCTTCGGCCATATTACTATTATTATTTTTAAAAAAATTTCTTCAAACTGATTTTTTTATTTATTACAGTCAATCGATTAGTAATTGTTGAGTTATTATAGCAATGAAATTAGAAAAGATAGATCGTTTATAATTTGTTATTACATTCATAGTACTAGTTGAAATGAAAAAGAGAAGAAAAAATTGGAGAGAAAAAAAAATCAGATTGGTTATTGTAGCAATTTTATTACGAAGTGAATAAATGAGATTGTCTGATAATATATTTCATTTTTCTTGTTTTTTTTTTCTTTCGTTTACGATTGTTCTGTTCTTATTTCATTTTTAACCTGTCTCTGCGATTAATTTTCATATTGAGCATTAGGCACAGAGTGAATTTTTGTTTTAAATTTATTTAAGAGGGCGATTGATATATATCTATATGTGTATTCTTTTTTTCTGTCTTCTTGAATATACATAAGTATAATCAACTATATAATTATATTACGAATGCTCATAAATGATATTGTGAAATTACGCGTGGGACGTGCGAGAGCAATAAAGGGACGTGATAGTAGCACGCAAATTGCAAATATACTAATTATTTTAGTTATTTATTAATTTTTTTAATATACCACGAACCTAAATGCTATATAACTCTGATGTTTCATGTGTTTTCATTGTCCTTTTCTTTTTTTATTTTTATTTCGAAGAATAAGTAATTGCAATCGTAATCGTAATAATATATTAAAGATGTTACTTCTTTATCGTTCCAATGTATCGATCAATTTTTTTTTCTTAATTTTTTTTAATTTTTGTTTTTCAATAATTACAAGCATTATTTACGTCCTTAAATGATAGTCTCGACCATATCCACCTTATTTTCCAACTATTCAACTATTTCTTTCACAATTTTATTATTATTATTATTGTTATTATTATTATTCATTCTACTATTGTTCCATTTCATACATTACTATACTCTTAAGTTCATATTTATATATGTGTGAGTATATTGCGTGTGTGTATGTGTATGTATTAATTTATTAATCGCTTGTTTTATTTTTATTTTCACTTGTATTCATATTCTCGTACATTCTTATCACCATTAGCACACGTTTCCCACTTGTTCCGATCTTTTTTTTTTTTTTTTTTTTTATTACTATTAATTTTTGTCTTTATCGTGTACGGTTTGAAATTTCTTCTCAATTTGTTTAAATAAAATGAGGGATCTCAATACCGATATTGCAATATATATTAGAAAAATATGCTATGCCTAAAATAGGATGAAGGCCTGAAGGCAACGTTTACCGTCGATATTTACCAGCAACTGATGTGCATGTCTACATTTGAATTTACACATTTTCCAATCTTTTTTTTTTTTTTTTTTTAGTTTTTATTATACACTAAATATCCAAACAAATTTTTCATTTTTTTTCTTTATTACACGATTTTTTCATGTGTATAAATGTATACACAAATATCAATATTTCGTTCTCGGTCACATTTTCGTCGAAATTTTTTCGAAGATCAGCGAGAGAGTGAATCACGAATATATATAAACGCAATATTATTTTTCCAGTATTTTCGTGAATTTTATCTGAATAATTAACCGAATTAGAAGAGATAATAAAAATGATAATATAAATATATTCACTGTGTGACGATGCGTAAAAATATTGAAAGAAGAAATTGAGAATACAAGAAAAAAAAAACATTGTCAAATAAATAGTACAACTAATCATCACCTGTATATATGTGCATGTATATATAGGAAGACATTAAGATATCCTCATTAAAAAAATTGAAAAAAAAAATTAAAAAATTAAATTAAATAAAAAGCCTTTTATTGAAATACTTTATTTAAGCATTCAAAATCTAATATAGACGATCGATCATGTGTACTTGCAAATATTGACAAAATTCTTTTAGGGGAGAGGAGAGAGAAAGAAAGACAGTAAAATACCTGAGAAAGAGAAGAAAAAAAAAAAAGAAAAGGAACAATATATAGAATTAAAGCGCAGTCCATTACTAATTGTTTGTTCATTAGAATCTTTAAGATATTTGCTTAAATGTAAAATATACAAATGTGTGTGGGGGGGGGGGGGGGGGGATATTTGTGTTTTTAACTTTATATTTTTCTTTCTTTAATTGTCAATATTGCTTAAGCGAACAAACATTTAAAGCAACAACAACCCTAAAATTTTAATCTAAGGCAATAAATTTTTGTTTTTCTCTCCTTTTATTATTACTTTTTTTTTTACATTTTTTCCGTCCACGATCTTTCGCACAACGAAATTTGTCGCAAGCTCATACCACTTTGATATCATAATTTTTATGATTTGTTATTAATAAACGACTACAAATATAAGTAATCAATGAGTTTTTTTTTTTCCTCTCTTATTTCAATTTTCATTTTATTATTATTGATATTATTTATATAGCACACAAATAAATTTGTATAGGGATTTTTTTTTTTATTTTTATTTCGCGCTTTCCCTCTTTCACGAGTACATTTGATTGGAAAATAAACCCACAAGATTCATCAATGTGATGAAAAATTTGTGAGTTACTTAGATATACATAATTGTTTGCTCTTTTTTTTTTTTTAATCTTATTTTCGTCATTCACATTTTATAATTATTACTTATCGTAGCGATAAATCATTTATAATTTCGTTTTACATCATCTCGTGGAAGTTTTGAATGAAAATAGGAATAATAAAAAAAAAAAAAAGAAGAAACGATTTGACGAATACGACAAGACTATTTGGTTCTTTGTTTTTTCTCTTGTGATCGTGGGCGGAATTCATCTTTTTCCAGCGATCAATATCGTGGAGATAACTATATAACACACATACTTTAAAAGGAAAAATTACTAATAAAAAAAAAAAAAAAAAAAAAATAGTAAAACTCATGTGAAAATAAACATTATTGAGTTATACATTTACAAAAAAAAAGGGGGGGGGGGGATGACACGGAGAACAAAAGGGTAATACAAAATAAACAAACAAACTTTGACGATCTTCCTCTCTCTCTCTCTTTCTCTGGTTGAACGTTAAAATTGTCTTTAGATAATTATGCACTAGTGTGTACGTGATCGCCTTGCGTTTTTTTTTTATTTTGGCAAAGCAAAGTGTGTTAAAAAATATTTCGTATTATTTATTCATTATTATTAATTTTTTTTTTCATTATTATATATATATATATATAATAATGAAAAAACAAATTATATATATATATATATATATATTAAAAATTCCGTTATGTAATTCGCGTAAATAATCATTCGCAACGTAATTTCAAACAGTATTTAATGAATAATAATGCTCGTTATATTCTCGTGAAATTGGACATAAACACACAGTACTACTTATACTTCATTGCATTATTTATGAATCAATCGGCTAATATACTTAATAATTATTAGACTACTACTCATTTTTTGTATTTTTTTTTGTTTTTTTTAAATCTAGAATTGTAATCACCCATCAACGTCAGTCATCGCCTAAATAACATTCCCTTTACTCAATAAAGAAACAATAATAATAATAATAATAATAATAATAATAATAATAATAATGATAATAAGAAAAGCAATGATATCAGAAACAATATTTTTTTGTTTTACGCGCGTGTTCTCAGCTTCATTTCGTTATTTTTTCCTCTTCTTTATTATTTATTAATTTTTTTGTTTTTATTCAAACTGGATTAATTCGACAATTTTTCAACAAGATTTCAGCTTTCGACTGACTGACTGCACCAGAAAATTTTGCCTCTACTTAAAATACAATTAAAATTAGTAAACGAAGTTTTTTTTTTTTAATTTCAATTAAATTTTTTTATCTTCACGTATCGTTTACTTGAATATATATATATTTTTTTCTTCTTCTTTCACTCATCTTAATTCATTTTCTATTTTCAGCAAAAAAAAAAAAATTTTTTTCGTATTTTATTTTAATGTTTTTTTTTTTTGTATTTTTTGTATATATATATATATATATACATACATACATATATATTATATATATATATATTTTTTTTTTTTTCGTTTAAGTAAATTAATAAACGTAATATAGAGAATAAGAATAATAAACCGTAATAATCGTAACGATAATGATAGGTAGATAGTAGTAAGCTGGCAGCAGTTAGTAACCAGATAATTTTTTTTTCCTCGGTTTTTTTGTTGTTGTTTTTCTTCGTTTGCTTCAAAACTCACTATAGATGACAAATCTGACATGGCACTGACACTCAATATTCAATCCATTCGGCCTCGCACACGCACATACATAATGATTTATTGTTTTTGTTTTTTATTTTTTATTTATTCCTTCATCTTATTTGTTGTATTTGTATTTGTATTTATTTATTTATTCTTTATCCTCTTGCTGCATTTGCAATTTTCGCCACGCACAAAAAAATTCGCTAAGTGTTCTATATTTTATCGATTAACGATCATTTTCGTTTGTCGATTTGTTCATTCACACATTTTTTTTTTTTCCTTTTTTCATTTTATTTTATTTTTTTCAATTTCAAACTCACATCTCCCAATCTTACGAATTAACACATTCATACACATACACATACACACACGCGCTCCATTCTCAAAATTTATTTATTTATTTTTTTATCCATTTCATTTCTCTACTTTTCCCCTCTCATCCGACCAATACGATTTCACAATGTGCAATCAGCTGCCAGATAATTTATCTCGTTTCTCGTTCTTTTTCGTGTAACTTTGTGTATCAGCGTGTGTCTCATAGTGTAGATGTGTTTGAATATGTTTGCGTGTGTGTATATGATTTTTTTTTATTTTCAATATTTTTTTTTTTTGTTTATATAGTTATAACCATTTTTCCCAACGACTACACACTAAATAGTTCAAATTTTTTGCACTTTTTCACCAACAACAACAGGATTATTGCGCCGTATTTCTTGAGCGCCCATTTCTCTGTAATTAAATTTGCAATCGTGCTTGTCACTGTATCGATGCACAGAGCAAAAAAGTCCACCACAACGACATTCGAATCCTGTGAAAAACATATATAAATGATTAAATTATATAATATAAAAAAAAAAAAATAATAATAATAATAATAATAAAAAGATGTAAAATCATTAATTAAATAATATGTAGATATTTGTTTGAACTTACCGGTTAAACCCACTTTCTTGCGACAAACTGCACAACGGTTTTTCTTCTTTTTGGATTCCTTGTCAGTCTCTTTTCCATCAAAACAATCATCGGTATCACCACTGCTTACAGAGCCTTCGGCTCCTCCACTGCTTACTTCAACTTCGGCTTCCTGCTCGTCCCTATTTACCTGTTGAAATTTCAACATGAAAATTTAATATATATTTTGTATACCGAATAGAGCATGGAATATTCAAAAAATCAATTAATGATTGCGAATCATTGTGGTTAGTAGAAAAACAAAAAAAAAATTTATTTAAATTAAATTTGTAATATAGGTTAGAATTGTATGTCAATATGAAAATATCATATTGGTAGTGAGAGCAACTCAAAATAGACATATTATAATCTGATAATTTCACATGTAAAAAAAAAAAAAAAAAAAAAAAAAAAAAAAAGTGGAAAAAATTTCAAAATTTTCACTCAACTCAAATTATTAATAAACCATATTTTAATGGACATTTACTACTTTCTCATGGGATGATGTGCCATTATGACCATTGGAGGCCATAATAATTGATACAGATAATTTTTAATGGGATCAACAAAAAAAAAAAGAAAGAAAAAGAAAAAAAAACTATAGAATTCATTTGACTAAACGTAAAAAAAAAAAAGAATAAATAAATAAAATAAATGAACCATAGCAACTAAAAAAAAAGAAGAAAAAAAAAAAAAAAAAAAAAAAACCATCTTCACACTCAATGAATAATCATAAATATTCAATTGTAATTACAATTGAATAATACAACTTACTTCTTTGGGACTAGGTGAATCTGTCGTTGGTTGTGGTATAGTGGGAATGGTGGGTTGAGCAGTCGTTCCTGTTGATGCAGGATTGCTGAAACTGCTCTGTAATGTGCCAGCATTACCAGAAACTGCTTGTGATGCTGATACAGTAGCAGCAGATACAGGGGGTTGTTGTTTTTTCTTGAGGTTCTCTTTGTAACAGAGAGAACAGAGGCCATCGGTAGCTGGTGATCCATAAAATCCACAACCACTGCGACACAGGGCCTGCATTGGATTCGACTCGCGCTCCATATTTTTATTTATCTACTTTTTTTTCTTTCTTCTTCTATGTATATATATATATATATACTTCAATATATATATTTTTATTTATAATGTAGATAAAAGTTTCGGTATTTTTTTTAAATTTTTTCTTTTCGTCTCTGTTTCTTCAATTTTCTTTTCGCATTTGTTTATATTATAAGTGTATTTTTTTTCTTTTTTCTTTTTTCTTCTTCATTCACACTTTCACAGCAATTTCCGTAACGTATATATACGTGTATGGATGTGTACATGTATGTCCAAATTAAGTAAAAAAAAAAAAAAAAACAAAAAAAAAACAAAACAAAAAAAAAACAAACAACCCTCAGTTTACGGCAGTAGTTGACTGGTAAAATTTTCCTTGGCCCGTCTGCCAATCGTTTCACCGCAACTCGCTGTCACCACAAGTTTACCTGTAAAATATATAAAAATAATCATTAATATCAACTCTACACAATCATTATAATTATATTATTATTTATTCTTTTTTCTATTTTATTGTTATTCATTCGAATTTATATTCGTTTTTATAACAGAATGAATAACTAAAATCACATACATTATTTCTAACACATTAGACAAAATTGAAAACCATAAACAAATAAAATATATATATATTTGATTTAATTCTCAAGGTTGTGTAAATATTATTTTTACAATAGAAAAAAAAAAAAAAAAAAAAAAAAAAAACAAAAACAAAAACATAGAAGGCAAAAATACATACAAGAATGAGAAGAGCAAGAAAAAATGAAAAATAGTATATACAAGAATGTTAGAAAGAGATGGAGCAGTTGAAGTCTGATGAAAATGTGGAAGAGAATAAAAGAGTAAGAGTGCGTGAGTATTTGCATGGATGTGTATACGAGGAAGATGAAGAAAAAAAAAAAAAATAAATAAATAAAAAATAAAAACGACGACGAGGGAGAGAAATAAAGAAAGTTGACGTGTTGACACAAAAGTCAAGGAGGCACACGCACTGGCGCGACGCAAATCATATACTCTCTTTCTCACACTCTACACACACACATACACATTTAATTAAATTTTTTTTTTTTTACATAACATATATATGATTTTACCTCCCTCGCACTCTTCCTCTTTTACCAACGGGGATTTGGCTGCTGCTTATCTACATAATATCTCATTTTGGTTGGGCTCATTAAAAAAAAAAAAAAAATAATAATAATAAAAAAATGTCAATGCCGATGACAGTATATGACATTGATGAATATTTTAAATGCAATATAGTGTTATTTTCACGTTTCAAAAAACACGGGTATAATTTGTATTGCAATTAATACCACCACACAACAACATGGAGTAGAGAAAAGTGTTTTCCAAGCATTTAATTGCTCAACATCGTTCGTCGTATTCGTATCGTCAATATATTATATATGTACACACAATATGAATAATCCACACACAAATACATAATATAAAATTATATTATACACAAAATATTAAACACACACACACACACACACACACACACACAAAATCGTAGTGGCACAATCATCGTAGTTTTGTAATCTTTCTGTCTTTCCTTCTCTCCCACTCGATATCTTTGAGCATTTATTCTTTTCTATCTTTATCTATCTCATTTGCTTTTTTTTTTCCTCTTTACTTTATTACGTTCACTCGTTTAGTCTCTTTCGTATGTGTTATATATTTGTATGTATATTTGTGTAATTGTGTGTATTTGTGTTATGTGTCTTTGAGTTTATCGTAGGGTCGAATCATCATCATCATCATCATCATTGTCATCATTATATTTATTATTATCATGATTATCATCATCACTACCACCACCACCTTCACTACTACACGTAATTGAGTTGGCCCTGTCGTAAGAAACAGCCAGCGAGGATTTCCCCGTGGCGTGTCTTCTCTTGCCTCCTCCCGCGACACACATACACGTATTGTTATGCGTATATGTAAAACACACACTCACTGTGTATGTAACTCCTTTGATTCGCCTCGCACTTCACGTTTGTATCTAACTGAATTGAACGCGGCCCCCTATGAGTGGATTTTGTTGTTCGTTATTAGGTTAAAAAAAAAAAAACCAAGAAGAAAAATAATAATAATAAATGAAAAAAAAAAAATAAAATATAACTGAGTTGAACAGAAAAGTAAAATGATAAATATTGATAAATAAATGTAATTTGTAGTGTTATAACGATATGGCGCTTGTAAGAATGACTGGGCACACGTTCGATATTTTCAATTAAATGCGAATATGAGATGGCCGCAAGGACGTAGTGGGAACGACGACGACGACGACGACGATGGCAGCGGCAGCAGCAGCAGCAGCAGCGCGGCGACGACGACGACGACGACGACGACAACGATGATAACAACGACGGACAAATGTTTTCATGATGGTGATCAGTCTGTGGTGGTGGTGGTAGTGGTAGTAGTGGTAGTAGTGGTAGTAGTAATAGTAGTAGTGGTAGTAGTAATAGTAGTAATAGTGGTAGTGGTAATGGTTGGTGGTGCTGGTGCTGCCGCTGTGTCTCATGAACTTTGGGCGCATGCGCATGCCAGCAACCTCAAGACCTGTTTGTATTGAAATACACATTATTCTCCTTCCTTGTTCTTGTTATTGCTCGATTCTATTTCGCTTCAACTTGAAAGAAAGACCCGTTATATACTTCATTATATATATATGCGCACATGTGTATGTATGACGTTTGCCTTGACGAGGGACGTCACGACCCCCATGAATGTATTTGTTTATTATTCCCCAAAAAATCTATTCGACTCTTATATTAATTATTTTCCATTACTATTTTAACGACCGCTTGACAATTCCCGCGTAGATTTTTTTTAAATTGCAATCGAGAACAACCTAATAATATGTTCAGGTAACGGGTACGTGATGAAAGTGGGAGAATAATGAACATAAATTGTCAGTGTAGAGAGGGAATAGAGCGTGATATCTCAGTGTGTATTTAAGCAAACAAAAAAAAAAGTGGGGAGAAAATTAAAAATAGAGATGGCGCCAGTGTTGAATTCAAATAAATTTTATTCATGCGCAGTGCGTAATATGCGCTGTCACATGGCCTCTATATAATTTCATTCGTAAAGCTCAGAAATACACACTCTATTTTCTTTATTTTTCACACTATTATTATTATTTTCTCTACAATCGCTATCACCCTACTAGATGTACAATATCAGAAAATCGAAAAAGAAGTAATCTTTTTTTTGTTTGCGTTGCACTCACACAGTATGAAATGACACTATTTTTTTTTTTTTTTTTTTTTTTTTCATCCATTGAATTTTTAAAATTAAATTTTACAAATGAATCGTCACTGTAATAGTGAACATAATTTCATCAGATTATTATTTTTTTTCTTTTTTTCTTTTTTCTCGTACGATAATGTACAGATAAAAATTATTCCAAATTAAATAAAAAAAGTATATATAAAAATATATAAATTCATAATTTGTTTAATCAATATTAAAGATTAAAAATGAAATATATATATATATGTGATAAAATAATTTTTTTTTTTTTTGTTTACTTTGTATAAACTCATATTCATATACTCAATTATATTTTGCAACAAAAAGTATAATTCACCTGTAACTGTCATACATCCCCTCTCGCCCCCACTCCCCTTGGTCATTCACCCTCACCCTTCTCAGAACGTATGACCTGACTTTGGACTTGACCTCTCACTCACTTTTATCGTTCTTTTTCTTTCTTTCTTTCTTTCTTTCTTCTTCTCTTTCATTCACTCTCTCACTCACTCGTCATCAAGGTTTTATCTGTCACACATCTGGTATGAAAAAAAGAATAAAAATAAAAAAAAATAAAAAAATAAAAAAAAATATGGATTTACATCAACACATCAAAGGAACAATGAGAAACAGAAATTTAATGACACACTTTTCTTGGTTCACACTCCCATTCTGTTTCGTTTTTTTTGTTTTTGTTTTTCCTTTCTATTTTGATTTTTTCCCTACGTCTTTGTTCAATTCTATTTATTCAATTCGATTGATGGCTCGAATATATACAATTTTTACAGTGTAAAATTTATTATCACCTTGAAAATATATATATATATATATATATAAAAGAAAAAAAAAAAAATGTGTATGCCAATGATTTGTTTGTACGATATAAAATATGTCTGAAACGCAAAAAGAAAATGGAATTATAAAAATAGATAAATGTCAACAGCCTTTGTGTTAGTTGTTGTCTTCAAATTTTGTTTATACTATAGAATTTTATTTTATTTTTATTTGTTGATTTATCTCAGCTAATTGTAATGCGGAAATTGAACTAGTAAATGACACATTGGTAATTGTTCAAGGACTTTTCTTTTTCTTTTTTATTTGTTGAATATATATATGGTTTAGATAATGATTAATAAAACTATACCATATATACATATAAATGAGCGTTTTTAAACAATACCATGTCAATTGAATTATTAAATTATTATTTTATATATTTTTATAAGATTAACGTTAAAATCGATATTGTTTTCTCTTTTTTTTTTTTTTTTTGTTCAAAAACCATGTGAAAAAACTTAATTATTTTATAATCAATGATTTTTTACTGATAACACAAAAGTACCCGATGCATTATAATTTGAGAACAAGAAAATTGACAATTTGATTTATATCATGTGATTAAAATTCAACGTAAATATTAATATTAATATTAGTATTAATAAACATCAACGTTACTATCTATAGATTATATATAATCACAAATATTCAATTTACACGTATTGTTATTTTATTCAATGAATAAAATATGGAAAAATTGGATATGTAAGCAATAAAATTAGAAAAAACAAAATATACTCATTAATAATTCACATTGGCATTCCCATTATCGTAATAATCATTACGAAACAACGTGAAGGTGGACATGTATATATATATATATACATGTAAAAAAAACAATTGCATATTCTTTAATAATAAAAATGTTTATAAATTGGGATAAAATTATTTCAAGTATAAATCGAATTGTCACAGCATTACTATTAACATGCTAATACAATATTACTACAAATATACATATATATATTTATTATATACATATAAAGTTGTATATATATATCAGGAAAAGCTCAATAGTGAATAAAAAGTCGCACGAAGGACACAAAGAAATGAGCAATTGTGCTTTGCTTTAACACTTTAATTGTAAAATCATATATAATATATTCATATATAAACAAATTTATATATATATATTTAATATATTCCAAAATGAAATGGAGGACAATTATCTAACCTCGGATTAATAACCTGGGCATATCAATTGATTGATCAAAGATATTAAATATTTCTATTTTATCTCTATAATATTCAAACCCAAATCGATAATCCAATAGAAAATTTATTTTCTCCACATTTTTTTTTTTTTTTTTTTGATTCTTTGACATTGATAAATTGAATTAAATTCTGAAGAATGACAATATGAATTACAAATAATAAACAATAAAAAGACATGATGCGAAATAAATAAGTGAAGAAAAAATTCTGCGAATTGATTATATTTACAAATTTATAAGAAAGAAAAAGAAAAAAAAAAAAAAAAAAAAAAAAAAAGATAAATATAATAATGAGAGAAAGAGAAATAGAAAATATTTGACAATATATTTGTCATGTTTGATTCAATTAGAATTTTCATTTTTTGAACTTAAAAAAAAATAATGATAATAATAATAATAATAATAATAATAATAATAAATAAACAAAAAAATAGGTAAGTAAAGAATAAATATAATTGCGATTTCAACATGTCCTTGATGCAAAACAAAAGAAGAAAAAAAAAAAAAAAAAAAAAAGAAAGAAACAATGCATACGTACGTACACCCACACATGCACATATATATAAATAAATGAATAATTCAATTGATATTTTGTTTCGCCAAAGATAAAAGTTGTCATATATAATACGAAGAAATTAAAGAGACATGTATAATAATGATAACAGTATGTATAGCCACGTGCATTTGTCCAGTGCGTGTTATATACTACATATATATATATGTTGTCATATAATAATAATAATAATAATAATAATAATAATAATAATAATAATAAATAAGGTCATTATTATCTTTATCAATGGCTTCAACGAAATATCACGATTGTTTTTATCTTTGAAATGAATTCTTATGTATTATTTTTTCGTGTTATTACTCGTTATTGTAACGGTCATCACACAAAAAAATCATCATACAATTTTTTTCTTTTCTTTCTGAATAATAATAATAACAGAAAAATAAAATAAAATTTTCGATCGTGATTTTCTTTTTAAAATTTATCGAAAAAAAAGAAAAAAAAAAATGTTTTTTTTTTGTTTGTTTATCATACGTAGAGTTAATTGATGATTTTATATTGACTCATTGACACGTTATAAATTATAATCAACGAGTCACCATACAAAATGATGACGCATATTTGTTACTTCCCGGTTGTTTATCAGTTTCGACTTCAATTTCTGTCTATACTATCGTCTGCATATGCATTTATATATTTTCATACATAAAATTAAAAGTGTGTCGATGTGAAAGTGATGAAAAAAAAAAATAAATAAATAAATAAAAAGTGAGAAAAAAATAAAAATAAAAGGACGTCATTCAAACAAACAGAATAATAATATAACACAATAAAGATAAAACTAATATATATATATTAGAATAAAATTATATGTATGGGTATGTTAATAAGTCAAAACTATTATAATAAATGTACGAATATATTGACAACATCGATTTTCCAAGAAGACATTCACACATACATATACACATGTATGAATACATTTGTATAAACGAGAGAGAGAGAGAGAGAGAGAGAGAGAGAGAGAGAGAGAGAGAGAGAGAGAGAGAGAGAGAGAGAAAAAAAGCAGAAAAGAAAAAATCGGATGGTAACCAAGAGCCAGACTAATCAGGTGATTTCATTTATAATTCTGACGCAAGAATATTCATATACGTTGTAATATTTAAACTATACAAAACTTTCATAATTTAACTCAAATAAATAAATAAATAATAAATAAATAAATGAAATTAAAAAAAAAAACGTAAGAAAATGAGTAATTCACATAAATGTGCAATCACCATAAATACATTTGGACAGCCAAATAAAAAAGAAATTTAAAAATAAAAAAAATAATTGAAAAGTAATTAAGTGTACATATATATATGTAAATATTTATGATGCATAGATATGAGTGTTTTATGCCCACGCATGAGTAAAAGTATGATGAAAGTAAAACACACATATTTTTATTCGAGAAAAGCGAATTTTACCGCAATGTACTAAATATAATAATAAACAGTAACAAAAAATATATAAATAATATAAAACACGATAAATACTAATAGTCCATATTTAAAATGAACGAACCATCGCGTTTTGACCCCTATAAGCTTGGAGAGCTTATCAAAATCATTGACTTCAGCATTGTCCATCGCACTCAGTCTCGGATAATTCACATCAACATATTCACACACACACACATATATATGTTGATATTCATCTATACTATATATACTAATGTAAGACTCCCTATCCTATTAAATTCGACTACTGTACATTTCCATTTCCTTTCCCTCTCTCCAACTCATTTATATTGAATGTGTATTTTTCATAAACCCACACACGCACCATCACATATCGCACACAGCAGTAAAATAGTCAGTGTAACTTTGGTAGAGGAAAGTCCTCGCGTGTTTTAAACTCATACAAACGTGTGCATTGTGCGTTTGCTGGCTTTAGAGTAGTCAGTATTGGTTTGTGTGTAGTAGTAAAAAATGAAGGTAATCGTATTGGGTATTATGTGTGGTCGTGGTAGTGGTTGTATAGTAGAACGAGGGTGAAATGAGTATTATATGTGTGTAAATGATAGTTAAATAAAACTGGGAAAGAGAAAAAGGACAGAGAGAAAGAAAGAAGAAGAAAAAAAAAAAAAGGTACGACTGAGAGAATGTGTAAATGTGTTTGTGTGTTGTTGGGGAAGGAATGGATAGGAGGAGAGGAAAGAAAAAGCAAGGAGAGGGGAAGAACGTGACGAGTTTACCCACATCAAGCATGAGAGTGCATGTTCTTTCTTGTTCTCGGCGCTAGCGTCGTCTCACAATGACGATGATGACGATAATGACGATGACGACGACGACGTTGTTGTCGTCAACAAAATTATGACGAATATTGGTAATAAAGAAGAGAGAGAGAGAGAGAGAGAGAAGAAAAAATCTATGATGGGCAAAGTAAATTGTGTATTTAACGAGTGGAAATGGAGAGAATTGAAAAAAATAAGAGAGAAACAAAAAAAAAACAAAAAAATAAATAAATAAAATAAAAAGTAATAATATTAAATGTTATTAATGAAAATAACAAATGAAAATAGTGAATGTTAATAATAGTGATGAAGAGAAATGTTTAATAATTATGATATAATGTAAGTTAATGCAGGGTCAAGTCTAAATATTGTGATATATATATATTTTTTTCTTTCTTTTTTTTCTCTTAAATATAATACAAATAAAATTGCGTCGTTGTTTCTTTGTGAGTAAAATAATATAAACATGTCCTTTTGTTTTTTCCCTCTCTCTCTCTCTCTCTCTCTCTTTCGTTCTCTGATTGTTTTTTTTTTTTTTGTTTTACGTGCAATCCGTACACGCATACAAAACACTCCTACTCAATTTTTACACATATAAATATATCTACACTTAGTTAAATTTCATAAAGAACCATACAAATACACGCCCACTTGACGGAATGCGATTTTTACAATTATAACAAAAAAAAAACAGTCACTCTCTTATACACCTGCAAATATATATATATATATATATATATATATACAGACACACACGTATACCAGACAATGTGAGAACAATAAAACTGAGCGATGGCGATGAGATTAAAGTGAAGTAAAAGAATGAGTTGCAGAATAATTACACATGATCAAGACTACACTTCTCCCACCAATTTTTCTTTCTTTCAATAAATACAAGTATATAATTATCAAAAAGGGTAATGTTTAATATAATTTTTTTTTTTTTTTTTTTTTTTTGTAATTTCTTTACCGTACGCTAATATTTCTGCTATTTTATCATTATTATTTTTCATTTAATTCATTACACTCGCGTACTTTTTTTTCTTTTCTTCTTTATCTTCTTCTTTTTTTTTTTTTATTTTTTTTCATCGGTCAAAAATAGTATGTACTTTAAAATGGGTTATGTGTAGAGATTATATGTACACTGCAACTCTTACACAAACATACACAAGCACTGAAATCCAAGTTATATATTATTATATGTAGATATTGTAAATTGCGACACACTCACCGAAGGCTGCTGTGGTGTAGCAGGGCGCAATATGTCAGCTGACTAGACGTGTGGCTGATCGTAATCCTGCAGCAGAATCCCACATAATTCACTACGGGAAATTGACTCTCCCTTTACTTTTGATTCTTGTATGTTTTTCCAACGTATATATGTATCAATAATATATATATATATATATATAAATGTATATAATATAATGTTGTATGAAATCTCCTTTGCGTTTTCTCCTATTTCTATACCGTGACGACGAGGCAAGATTTTGTGTGTGTATGTGTGTGCGTGTATACGCTGCGTTTGCTTTTATAACACTGATTTCACGAGGCACGTTTTTTTCTCACTCTTCTTCCTTTCTCTCTATAAATCCTATCTCCTTTTTCACTGTGTCTTTCACTCTTGTAGTTGTATATTTTCCGTTTTTTTCGTATTCTTACTCGAATTCATTATCGAAATTGTGAAGACACTATAACCCACGTTTACAACAGAGAACAAAAACTGACGAATGAGAATAAAGCAATGGAGATTTTAGAGTATGTAGTATGGGCAACGTTTCAACGTGTGTATATATATATATATACATATATCTATACACACACGCCAAGAGCGTTCACAATGTTCACACCCAACTCTCCCGTTACGATTAAAAAAAAAAAAAAAAAAATAACCACCAAATGTTGCGGACAGAGGTACAAATACTGCGTGCTTGAGCCTATCGATGACTGGGTATATATAAAGTTAGAGCTACTTAATCTCTCTTGTATATTTTTTTCCCCTCTCTCTAACTCACCGTCTGATACTATACTTTTGTACAGGGTTGGCCGTGGGCACATTCGCACGTAAGCACATATGAATATGCAGGGCAGAGGCTATATAGACTGAGATGGCCAGTGAGTAAATCGGTGTGGTGCAAGGGAGTGAGAGTAAAAAAAATAGTATTGCGAGAGTCGAATAATACCGAATATAACCGAACTTACTATCAAAGACGACGACGACGACGACGACAAAGGCGTGTATGAAAGCTTGGCAGGCCTGAAGCAGGTGAATTTAAATATAAGATATGTAGGCTACATAACCTATAGATGTTCCTTTCCCCTTCTTTTTTTTTTCTCTATATTTCGGGGCTGATTATTGGTTGTCTAATTTACACTTGTATCCAATCGCAGCGTATAGTTTGAATATAATTGACTATTTGTCATTGATTGTACTGATTGTTTTGTTTCAATTCTGAATATTTGATATATTTCAATACATAAAATAAAATATAGTTTTTGTAGGTTTAAATAGAAAGCAAAAAAAAATTCGTTTATTTTTTCATCTCAAATTTCAATGTCTTCTCGAGTTATTTATATAGAATAAATAATATAGTCTGAAACTAAAAAAAATTATAAGAGTGGACTCGATTCTATTATGACAAAGAAGTCGTTTGGTAGGATGACGCTGCGATCGAACATATACTATATGTAATTTATTATATACATACATGTATATACACTGGATATATAATATAGAATATACACGTAAGTATTAAATGCACTGAATCTTATAATTGTATATCAGTGTTTTATTTTATTTGTTCAACTCGATTATTATCCTGAATTAGAAAAAGAAAAACTTTAATTTATGTGTATGAATTTTGAGGTCTTTCACGAGTTTTTACTGGATATTCGAAATATGGAGTATTTACATTAGAATTATACAATGGCTTGGTGCAAAAGTGGTTGATATTTAGACAGTTAAATTTAAAACAGACACGTTTGTTTCAAATAAATATAAACAATAAGAGGAGAGGAAATTTTTAAATAAATAAACAATGGCATCTATGAGAGAAAAACGTGCCAATGCTGGCAATAAAATGGCAATATTATTAAATGAAGAAGAGGACGATGACTTTTATAAAACAATATACGGAGGTTTTGATGAGATAGAACAGGATAACGATTATATGTGAGTATTTCATGAGAAAATTATTTCAATGTTATTTTTATCATACATTTTATGATTTATTTTTGTTTCAATTCTGTATTAAATTCATTTGTAAATTTCCTCTTTGTGATTTTAAAGGGAGGAGGATGAAGCAGAAGATGAAGTTGACTCAGATTTTAGTATAGATGAGAATGACGAGCCAGTTTCAGATGCTGAACAAGAAGGACCAAAAAAGAAACGACGACTCATAACAAAGGCATATAAAGAGCCAAAAGTAGCAACAACACAACCTCAGTGCGAGCCGAAAGTAAAAAAATTACGTGGATCACGTCGAAATCGATTTTTAAATGACAGTACAGGTGAAAATGAAAAAAAAAAAGATAATAAATAAATAAATAAATAAATAAATTAATTAATTAATTAATAAATAGATAGATATATAAATATTTTTATGTTAATGAGAAAATTACTTACGTATGTATTTTTTTCAAATGTTTCATTTCGGTTGATAGATAAATATTTGCAGGAAGAAAATCAATTCGTAGATCAACAGCTGCCAAATCAGCTGCCACACAAAAAAGATTGCGTGAAAGAAATGAGGATCAACGAAGGAAAGTGAAGATAGTACGGCATGATGTTTGGAAACCCACGCAAGAAGAATTGTTGAAAGAAGCATTGCAGACAGAAGAAATAAATCTTAAATCTCTTGGTAAATATTGCTAAGTAAAAATGAGTTTGTTAAATTATTTACCATCATTTAAAAACATGTTAAATGAGTTCGTTAAACTGTCGGTTTATTTTTATAACCATTTAGTTGTATTTATTGTTATTATTATTTTCTTTTTTCTTTTCTTTTCTTAAGAAAAATATCAAAAGTTGGAAAGTGAAAAGAAAAATACAAGAACTGTTAGAAAAACTCATTCACAACCAATGATACGTTATCAATCACTTTCAATGCCAATTATGAAGTTATCTAATGGAACATCCGAAAAAGATGATGAAAAAATTAATGTTGAGGGTGATGATGAAAAAATAAATTTGGTTGACACAACATCATCCGAAACAAATGAGTAAGTTCAATTGAATAAAATGAATATTCAGCTTTTATGAAAATTCAATATAAAAATATTATCATTTTTATAAATATATTATAAAAAAATTAGGGAAATTATGAAAAAAGAGAATAATAATTCACCACAAGTCAAACAAAAATGCAATGAAAATCCTGAGGGACGTTATGAAAGGACATTTATAACATTTGAAACAGATAGATTGTTCTTTAAAGTATTTAAAAAGACACCAACTCCACGAAAAACTCTTAAACCTCTTTGTGCTATAACAAGGTAAAATACGATAAATTAATATTATTTAATTATTTCTTCTTATTGAATATTTGCGATGAAATTAATGATATTATATTATTTCTTTTTTAAAGACTTCCAGCAAAATATTTAGATCCAATAACGAATTTACCTTATCGAAACGTTCAAACATTTCGTTTATTACGTGATGCGTATTATCAACAATTAGAGGCGCGTGCTGAAAGCACCGACATTACAAATAATCCAGAATTACTACGATGGTTAGAGTGGCGTCAAAAAAATCAAAATTCATCATTAAAAAGTACAATACGTCTTGAATCAGCATCGAATTTTTTACCCAGCTAATTTTTAATTATAAATACTCGAAGGAGAATTTAATAAATTATAATTAATCTAATGTTTTTGTATAATTCTTTAATTTATTTTTCTTCATTTCTTTTTTTTCCTTTTCTTTTTTTGTTATCAATCATTGCTTATAAAGTAAAAGAAAAAAGAAAAAAAAAAAACAGATTTTCCAAATAGCCACAGTTTTGCTGATCTATTCCACACATACGTATACAGAAAACTTGAAGACTACGTTGTCGGTTATACTTTTGCCATTTTTTATATTTATTAATTTTTTTTTTTTTTTTGTATTTTTTAAAATAATAATAATTATTTTTTCATTCTCAATATCGCATTGATAATATTTTTTGTTTGTTTGTTTATGTACTTTCACTTGTTGAGAGGACAAAATAAAAAATAAAATAGACATATCTGTGATTACTAATCACAACACAAATATGTCTATGCTTAAATTGACAACGAATAATACGACACAAACAAAAACAAAAAAAATTATTATAATATTTGATTAAATATATGAGTTTAGAGAATTACGCATAATGTGGTGTTGATTTTTTATTTTTTATTTTTTTCCTTTTCTCATTATTATTGTTTCAATTGTATATTCCCAATTATTGTCCAATGATTTTTTGTTATTTTATCAAATAATTATTTAAACTATAAATTTTATTTTTTATTATAATTTATTGAAATTAATTCTTTTTTTTTATTAATTTTTTTTTTTCATTTTTTTCATGTAGTATTTTAAAAAAAATGAAGAGATAAAAATAAAAAAATTCTAAAAATTCTAAAAATTCACAATGAACGATTGGTTATTCAATTTTTCATTTTTGCTCTTCGTTTAATATCTCGATTTATATTTTATTTATTCACTCATTAATTCCTTTATTCGATTATTTTGCTTCATTTTATCATGGATTTTTTTTTTTTTTGTTTTCGTTTTATAAGAGCTCATATCGTTTAATAATTAGTTTACAGTATGTCTATACACACGTGAAAACAATATTTATACGATAATGAAAATATTATCTCCTGCATCTTCATTGCTTAATGTTATTCAGTTGAAGAATTATTAATTATATATATATATATATATATATATATATATCATATGTAGACATACACATAATATATCGATCTTTCTTTGCAATAATTAATTCTTACTTATGCATTTTGCACAGCTCTTGACAAAAAGCCTTTCGTAATAATAATTAAAAAATAATAATTATGTGATCCAAAAGCTTCGTAGCTGGGTGCCTAACATACACGACGTCTAATAACTATATATGGAGAGTACGATGGACAATGAGCAACAAGATTGTAATTTACGAAAAAAAAAAAAATAATAAAATAAATAATAATAATAATAATAATAATGTTCTTCTTCTTTTCTTCCTTTTATTATTATTATTTTTTCTTTTAAATATTTCAAATGTATTTTTTATTACTATTTTCATATTACCATCACGTTAAGTCTTTATTATTATTCATTGCAAAATTAATATCTACCATCAACAGTTTCATAATTTTGGGAATAAAATTTATGGCTTGATAATTTTTCTTCTCTCTCATCGTAAATATATTATTATAAATTTGTTTATATTATTTTTCACGGCTCACACTATGCGTAGTGAAGAAGAATAATTGTATATGTATTATAAAGAAGCGGCATAATACAAAATTTAATTATTAATTAAACATAATAATAATAATAATTATATATATATATGTATTCGCGTGGCATGCGTATTTTTTTTTAACGTTTGTGTAATGTGTATTTTTTTCCTTATTTATTTATTCATGTTTTGTTTTTTCTTTTTGTTTGATAAATTGTTGTGGAATTTCGTATATGGATGTTTTTATTTATTTATGAATTTTATTTTTTGTTATTATGAATATGTGTGCATCTAATCCCACATAATTTCACGTATACACACAGTCAATTATATTTCTACATTTTATGTGCATTTTTTAAAATGTCGCTTTTATTTTTTCATTTAAATTAATTTTTCCTCTTCATCCTTATTGGGTGTGTATATATGTTTATTATTTGTTTTATTTTTTTTTTTCAGTGGAAAGGGAGAGAGAGAAAACGCGCGATAGATTTGTTAAAAAGTAAACGATAAAAATTTTCCGGGACATTCATTCGTTGTTTCATTTGCACGATACATTTTTTTGTTTATCGTTTCAATGTGTTTCAATCAATTTATTGATGAATCAAATTAGAAATGTATTCCGGAAAATACATTGATAATTGTTGGTTCATGGTAAAATTTTGTCATTTATGTGGATTTTATATATTTTTTATTTGTGTTTTTTCTTTTAATATGACTTTAGTAATGGATTATTTATTATTATTATTATTATTATTATTATTATATATATTTTTATTCATGTTTTTGTTATCGTGTTATCAGCATTGTCCTATGGTGTTTAAAATTGTGATGAAATAAATTTGATGTATTTAGTTTACGAGAGTACAGGGGCTCACAAATATAGTCTTGGTTCTCGTACTTTTACGCACCTGCAATATCTATCACCAGCCACAAATTCCTTCCCCTCTCCCTCTGTATTACTGCTTCTGTGAGTAAAAATAATTCAATTTTAAATCATCATTTCACTCCTTTTTTTTACATTTGTCATTTTGAAATTTCTTTACAGAACAAAAAAAAAAAAAAAATAAAAATTATATATTTTGATTATTTCAT
This sequence comes from Dinocampus coccinellae, assembly GCA_963920625.1. Taxonomy (NCBI): domain Eukaryota; kingdom Metazoa; phylum Arthropoda; class Insecta; order Hymenoptera; family Braconidae; genus Dinocampus; species Dinocampus coccinellae. Next base: position 18,265,890 of record OY987184.1, read on the forward strand.
TTATCATTTATTATTATTTAATTGTACAAATGAATATATTGAATGTACATAATTGAAATGATATAGACAAAATTGTACGTACTCACATGGAATACAGTGCATCAAGTCACTAGCAACATTGTTTACGCATTGAATCTGAACTCATTGTTGGTTTAACATCAATTTGTTCGACATTGTGTGCTCTTATTGTATCACCCTCTGGTGGATCTCGTATTTGTTTCTGCGATACAATTCTATATATCTCTGTAATATCGAAATATTTCAGTTGAATAGTAAATAAAAATTATATTTATTTATTTAATTTATCTTGTTTATGGAAAAAAATATGTTTGAGTAAAGATAAAAACAAGAAAATAATATATTCACCGGTTAAAATATTTTGGAAGGCTGTCTCAACATTTGTAGAATCAAGAGCTGATGTTTCGATAAATGACAAATCATTTTTTTCAGCAAATTCTTTCGATTTGTCAGTTGGTACAGCACGAAGATGCCTCAAGTCTGATTTATTACCTACCAACATGATCACAATATTTTGATCTGCATGATCGCGTAATTCTCTCAACCATCGTTCCACATTTTCATATGTCAAATGTTTGGCTATATCGTAGACCAAAAGTGCACCAACAGCTCCTCGATAGTACCTATAAACAAAACATCAGATACATTATAGCATCATCATTATCATCATTATCATCAAAAATTTTATATGAATTTTATTACTTACGCAGCAGTGATGGCTCGATAACGTTCTTGGCCTGCCGTATCCCATATTTGAGCTTTGATAGTTTTACCATCAACTTGTATACTGCGCGTTGCAAATTCAACTCCGATCGTTGATTTTGATTCAAGATTGAATTCGTTACGGGTGAATCTTGATAAAAGATTACTCTTTCCAACTCCAGAGTCTCCAATGAGAACAACTAAAATTAATATATAAATATTTTTTAAAAATATAATTAGATATAAGATTTTAAATAAAAAGAAAAGAAAAACATAAATATAACAACAGTACAGTAGTAAAATACAATTGTAATTTGAAACAATTAAATTTTCAACTTGATCAATTGAATTTTATCAATTCAATATGAAATGTCGGATATTTCATTATATTTATATTTAATATAAAGGCCACGCGTGCAAGTTCGTGTAATAATGAAATTACCATTTGATAACCCACAAGCTCTCTTCCTACATTAAATATCAATAAAATTCATCATCAAACGTAAACGAAATATATAAAAATAATCACACTAATTAGTCACAATTATTTTCCTTTTAATGATGAATAAATTTTTACATCGTAACATTAATATCATGAAAAATTTAACAAGAAAATGGAATAATAAAAACGAATCAAAGCAAGAATAAAATATCAACCAAATATAGGACATTTATATTTCATATAAATAGATATTATAAAAAAATTAAAAATTGATAATTTATATTTTTCAGTAGATCCACTAATGACAATCTAATATATAAAAAGAGTTCAATGTCTATGGGCTATAAGAGCGATGATATCATCGTTTCTTTAGACAACATGTACTCCTGACATTTCGTACATGTTGCTCAATCGTCCCAACAAACTCTCATACACATACATATATATATATGTATATGCATAGCAAAATGAATAAGTATAATTTAGTGCAAAATAATAATTTATTATTTGCTATTTAAGACAGTTAAAAATTTGATGATTAGACATATTAAAAACATGTCATCTAATATTTAAATACTTAAATATATATACTTTTTTTTTTAATATAAAAATAAAAATAATTAAATAAATAAACGCATTGTCACTCATTATGAGTGTCCATAGAGACAAAATAGCGGTTACGAACGGATGAGTCGTTAAGTGTGTGGGCTCGTTTACCCGTAGCGAACGTCAGAGTTCTCATGACGTTGAAACTTCAATGTCAATGATTTGTCGTTGGTTTTCAAATACGTATGAGGAAAAAAATTCAAAATAAAATAATTATTATTTTAGACTAAAATATATGAAAATAATAAAATTATTAATTTTATAATCTGAATAAAAATAAAAAAATAATATTTAAAATCAAATAACAGACAGAAATTTATATACAAACAAATATTGTAAATATCCGACTGTGAATTGTTCGAAATTAAAATTATCGTACTAATAATTATATCTATACTACTAATGCTGTTACTACCATTAATAATAATAATAATGATAATAATAATAATATATTGTAGACTAATTTTGTGGATAAATACCTTTGAATAAATAATCGTATTCGTCGTCTCGAGTGCACATCTCGTATTCGTTCTCAACAACAAATTCGTTCGGTTAACGTATAAGTTTATTTTTGCAATTCCCTTCTTTAAAATGAATTATTAGCAATTTATGTACGTATATATATATATATATATATATATATATATATGTATGTATGTATGTATGACGGAAAAAATCACGGACGAATGTGTATGTGTATACGCGTATGTATATAGGTGTGTATTTGTATGTAAAGGAAACTTTGTCTCTCCAGAGGTTTTTTTTTTTCTACTATGTCTCCTCTCGGCGTTTTCTTTCTTCCTTCACACACTACAAACTCTCTTTTTTCGTCTTTTTATTTTTCTTGATTTTGTTTTGTATATCACAATCTCTTATGTTTCATTGGTTGTGTGTAAAACAGAAAAAAATTAGTCTCTTTTATTATTATTATTATTATGTATATTTTTTAAATATCATTGATGGACAAGTGAGATTAAATAATCAAATGAATTACTCGCGCACACGGTACAATACAATAAAATAATTTTCTTTCTTTCATCAAATTTAACTGTACAATATGGCCTCCTTTCTTTACGCCCCTCTACAAAACCCGTGGCGAGATTTGCACATGCGCAATAGAATTTGTGTTTGCGCACGCGTTTATATACAAGAAATACGCCTGTGCATAAATATATTTATATATATGATCCAATGCGATGTTGTAGCGATTGTTTTTGGATGCCGTGACACCCACATTATGCGCGGCAATTTCAAATTAAACTACAATTATCCTTACATATATCAATTTTATTGATTTTGATTATATATAATTATTTAAATATAAAAATAGGAGAATAATATTTATTGAATAATTCAAAGTTATGTAAATGTAATAATAATTTAATGTTTTTAAAGTTTTATTCATAATTTCCCGCGTTCATACGCCATCACTCCAGTACCAACAGTCATACATGTGATAATTGAAAAAACTCAAGTAATATACATATACTGTATATATATTTTATGATTTGTGTTGAAATGAAAAACGCGCCATTTTCTCTACCATCTGATAATGCTGACAAAGATTATGATACAAAGGACGAGTTCAGGTCAACATATATTTGCGTTTGCGCGATGAGAAAAGCGGGAGAGGTGGAGAAATATACACAAACATTGGCAGACTGCGTGAGTGTGTCTATATGATAAGGATTTGCGCCAATTTTATATATATCCACAGAGAATGTTGATCAATGGTGATGTCTATTGCGGCATGTGTCCTAAGTAGATATCTACCTCTGTGTGAAAATACTTGCCAATGAACATTACATATATATATTTATATTTGATGATGGTGATTTAGTGTGCGCGTGAAATTCTCGGAGAAATTATGAACATTGCGCTCGATAAAAGTTAGATGGGGATTTCGTACAGGATACGGTATGTGTTTACTAGCTATGTTTTATTTTCATATTGAAAAATCTACCATATTGTTTCATGTAATTAATATATGTATTTCAATTAATTGTAATTTGATTTTTTATCTAAAAAAATTTTTAAAAATATATACAATTGTCATTTTATTATGACAATTATTTTGAATATTCTCTTTATCGCGATAATATTTTGTATATTATTTTATTTCAACCAAGTTCATAGTAGATTACACAATTATTACTGTGGAATTTTTGATGATAAAATTGTGATGCAAATGGAGATTATTGTGAACCACCTATTAATAGATCAACTGAGGAATGTACAGAAAAATCAATTTTAGAAATGTGGCAGGAACTTTTTTTTTTCTACTCACATGTTATATGTTACTTGATTGATTGATTGATTTTTTTTTTTTTTTTTTTTTTTTTTTACTAATTGTGATTGAAATACCAACATTGTGCCACTAGAGTCTATTATTGAAAGAAAAAAAAAAAAAAAACAAAAAACAAAAAACAAAACAAAAAACGGAAGAAGAATGCAATTATATTTAATGAGATATTCACAAATTTGATTTCATTAAATTTTATGTTTCAGGTGGATTCTCAGGGAATCGAATATGTGCCACGCACTATTTTTAAAAAAAATGGTAGAACTCGGTTAAAAAGATATTAATAAGAAAAAAAAAGGCAAAAAAAAAAATAAACAAAAAAGTGAATCCTGTTTGAAACGTGTATTAATTTATATTTGATAATAAAATATGAAAAAAAATGTCAACTACTAAAATGACAATGGACAACCAACAAATGGAACTCACTGACGTGAAAAATAACTTGAGCTCCATTCATTTATTAATATCATTTAAAAAATTGTGTATTGTCACAGCATCTTTGCCATTGGTGACTCTATTGATTTGTTTTGTCACTGCATATATCTTTCAAGCGGATGAAATTCACGAGACACATTGTCGTGTGAGTAGTTCTATATAAAAACAAACAAAAAAAAAAGTAAAATGAAAAATTACATTATATAATTATGTATGAAAATTAATAAATATTTTTAATCAATCATATAAATTTATTTGTAATTATATTATTTTATTTTTTATCCAGGTGTACAATGTTCTACCATCAATATCGGCAGTCACTGGTGTATCGCCACAACGATATCTATGGCGTATAGGCATAGCATTACACATCGGACCGAGATTAATTATAGCAACAGTTTATCATGCATATTATCGTGAAGTATTGAAAACTTTCGACGATTTACCAAAGAAAATTATTGGTAGTCGTGTATTGAATCTTTGTTTCTGGTTGAATATCGCTGAAATCGCAGCACTGTGTGGAGTTACATATGTCTCGAATAAAGAAAATTACTGTGAGTAATAATAATTTATCATGACACACTTATATATGAGTAGTATCTCGTGCTTGTTCATTGGCTGGTTCTTTTTCTTTGATGCTTCAAACTGTCGAGACCTTGTTGAATGATTAGAGCCAGTGTATGATAACAGGATTGCCATTGATGCTTAACTTAATCCTATTAAATGTTCCATTTAGCTTTGTAGAATGAAAAAAATATATAATAATAATAATAATAAATAATAGTAATATTAAATTGAATGATAAATTGAGTTAGATTGAGTGATGAAAACAAAAGTGCGTGACTAATTATTTATTTTTTTTTCTGAAAATTAAAAAAAAAAAATTTTCATCGTCATTTTTATTATTTCAGATGCACATGAAAAAATTTTTATCATGTTCTTGGTAACTTCATTAACGTACATGTTGGCAGCGGTGAAATTAGGTCGATTGGCAACACCAAACGCACAAAGTCTTTATTATAAAGAAATTTTATTCGCCACAAGTTTAGTCAGCACCGTTGGCCTTATAATATTTTTCTTGAAACATCGACTGCTTTGCCACGATTTGGGTGAGTGACACAAATTAATTTAATTCAAAATGCATTACGAGAAAAAAAAAAAAAAAGATAATGATTCATATTTATTTGAAAATGATATGAAAATATTTTTTATAATCGTTTTAAATGTACAAATTAATTTTTTACACGCAGCATTTAGTTGGTTTTCTCTGTGCGAATACGTAATTGCAACGGCAAACATCGGTTTTCACGTTACTGTCATTATGGATTTTCCAAAGGAACAATTGATTGTTGGTCGCGATTTACTTGCCACAAAAGTTGATTAATCAATTAGAAGCAGATAAAAATTAAATGATAATTTAATTAATATTTGCGTTTATCAACAGAAAACAAATGATTTTCATCTTCAAAGTGCCTATTGCCTTTCACGTTTTCAATTTCGGTAGGTCAATCTTGAATCTGATGCTTCCAAAAAAAAAAAAAAAAAAAAAAAACGCAAAGAAATAAAATTAATTGAACAAAAAAATATATATACAATTATTAAAGAAATTGTAAGTAATAAAAAGGACAACATATATTAATGTATGGCGTTAGGCACTTATCAGATGATATTTAAACGTGATAAGGCCTTTCCTCGTTGTACCTATTAGTTGAGTAAAAATTTTTAGAGTGACAACGGAATGATAAAGATAATTGGATCGGACGATGATGATAATGATGATAATGATGATAATGATGGTGATGTTAGGAAGAAAAAAAAGAAAAAAAAAATTATAAATACAGACTCAATATTAGGGAATGAATAGGAATTATTTTCTATTATCGTTCCTTCATATTTTAATCTGTGTTAATTATCCAATCATGAGATATTTATTATCAATTATATGAAACATCAATAATGTGAAAAAAAAATCTAGTCGATTGATTTATGCACTCTAGTCGATATAATTTTATTACCAATTTGAGATAATAAAAAAAAATGGTAAAATTATTTTTGAATCATCAGTAATTATAAATTAAAAAAAAAAAAAGAAAAATGATTAGAAACTCATTTGAATTGACATGATTATGTGTGAAGGGTGGAAGAAAAAAACAAAAAAAATTTAAGAAAAAAACAAAGAGTAGCTAAAGAGTATGACATTTTTCATTCATACACTTTTGTGTTTTTACATGAAAGAGAATAAAGTGAATAAACGATATACCTTTTTTGAGTAAAAAATTATATATAAATACTATTAATCAGTATATAATCTAATAATAATGAGAATTTACAAATATTTTATTTCTTCCAAAATATGAGAGAAATTTTGTGGTAGTAAAGGAAAAAATAAGATATAAACAATAAAAAAAAAATTGTTTGATTATTTTCAATGGCTGTCGATAAAAAAATTCATATAATTCTTGCGCTGCAATACTCAATTAATAATAAATAGAACTGCGTGTATTATCGTAAAAAAATATATATAGAATTAAAAGTTTTTAGTCGAACGTAATAAATTAATAAATAGGAAAAGCGTGTAGGATAATTAACAGAAAAAAAAAGATATTAGGATAATTAAAATATACATCGTGGTACGAATTAATCACGATAAATTTAATTGTCGAACAAAGTGTTTGGCTATAATATCAAAACAAATGTCAAACGCTAAATGGCAGATTGAAGAAGGAAACGAAATTTTCTTTATCTTTATTATCTTATGAATTTTCGTTTCATTGATGTGCATGATCATGGCCAAAAGTAAATTATTTTCCGCTATCTACACAATTCATCGTAAAAAACAAGACGTGAAAATGACAAAAAATTTATACAGTAAAATGATTTTTTTGTTTAATTTTTAAGAAACAAACTAAAACAATCAATTTAATTAACTATTTTCAATATAAGCAAAATATAAATAAATAATTGCTGATAAAATATTTTTAAAGAAAAATTAACTACACATTGTACATAATTATATTAATTATTGGAAATTCGTTTGATCCCAAACGATCAGAACAAAAAATAATATTTTTATTATTCTATTTTATTTGACTTTATTTCTTTCATCTAGTCACTATCGCATTTATAATTGAATTATATATTTTTTTATTAATTTCTAACGATAAAACAAAGAAAAAACAAAAAAAAGAGTAAACACTGTCATTATCATGTGCCATTGCAGCTAAATAATTATTATAAGTTAAAAGAAAAAAAGAATGAAAGAAAAAAATAAAAGAAAAGAAAAGAAATAACAAATAATAAATCAATTATATATAAATTATTTAAGCTTCCACATAACATTGCTCAATTTAACACATTGAAATAAAGAAAGAAATAAACAAACAAACAAAAAAGTCATAAACAAATATGAAAATTAATGAATAAAAAAGAATAATAATATTCTTCGTGCCATTGAGTGTTTTCCAGTATAATAATTCATGGTCACTCTTTTGATAACTCTTGTTTCACAAGCTTCATATATTTAATTTATATTGTATAGCCACTTGGCACGATGACGTCGCCTGTTCAATCATTTGAATACGAACAAGAGCACGCGAGAAATAAAATTAAAATAAAAGAAAGCAAGAGGAAGGGTGTAATGAGTTACGAGGCTGAATTACCAATTTAAGGTTTAATGGCATGGTCATAAACAGAAAGAAATAATAAAGCAGAAAAAAAAATTACAAAATACATATCTGTCGAAAAAAAAAAAAAAAAAAAAAAAAAAAAACAAGACACGAGTGTAACTAAGTAAAAGTCGTCAAATAAATTTATATTGTTGAAAAAAATTTAACACTTTTGGACATATTCTTAAATTCATCGACGTTTAAAATGTCTCAATATTATTATTTATCTTCAATTGTAAAATGATACAATTTGAAATGAATGAAAACGAATGAATAATTAGTTAAATGAAATTGTGGATATTAATATTTCAATGAGATATTAAAAGAATATTGTGGATTTGTTACGCAAAATGATTGTAAACGATGTGATTTTTTTAATTGTCTTTTTAAACTAAACTCGAATTTATTTATAAGTGAGAGTGTGTAATGGTGATTATAGATAATTGTCGGCTGTCCTCAAAGTGAACTTTGGTATACTTCATGTGGGACAATTGAGCTTGATGGTTAATCTAAATAAAGGCCAAATGTTCACAAATGTATGTGACACGTGTTTAAAGTTCGATAGTCGGAGTGTGTGAAGAGTAAAAAGCAAGAAGAAAAAAAAAAAAAAAAAAACCCAAAACAAAATACATAAATTCAAAGATGAATAATTATAAGAAATGTTATTCCATGAGGAAAAACAACGTCCATTAGTTTCTTTTGACGAAATCAAGAAAAGAGACAGAAAAATTGCATTTTAAATTATAAATTTTATCCACATGCGAATAAATAAAAAGCGAGAGGGAAAAAAAAAATTTTTAATTAGCAATACAAAATTGTCGTATTATGACAATTGAATTAATAAAATATAGTTTAGTGAAATTTTATTATTAGAAATTATTTCTATCACGGCCAATTATAAAACAAAAAAAAAAAAACAATGCACTTAGTCTGAATAATTTCTTCAAGATTCAAGTTGGCAATTATACGCAAAATGTTATAAATAAATGACAAAAGAAAAAAAAAAAAAAAAAAAAAAAAAGAGAAAGAAATACACGAGCATTCGATATGCACTTGTAAAGTCCTGTGAAAACAAACAAGAGAGAGAAAAAAAAAGAAATAAACATGAAAATGATGGAAAAAAAAAAAATAATAAAAAAAAATATATATTAGTCTTTCACTTGATAATTTAACAAATTTTATTATTTTAAACTAATACGTGGCACTGTGAGTTTTGATCCAATTCGTTTACGAATTTGATTTCCCATTGTAGTATATTTTTCCTTCATCATGCCCTTTGTGACTTCACGTTTCTCAATATTATTGGTTCTTATAAATGGATGTTTTTTAATTTTTGTCTTAGAGTCCAATTTAACAAAAATATTATCATTGACATTCTGCGTATTTTCATCATTATTAATATTATTATTTTCCATTTTATCTATTGTATTCAATGTCAAAGATATTTCTGATGGGATTCCTTTGTCAATACAAATGCAATTGCTACAACGCCAAACTAATCTGGGATCATAAATGTCAATATCAATAACAGGGGGTTGATGACAGAGTGGATGATATGTGTCCGAACAATCTTGACATTCCAATAGAATGAATGGACCAATTTTCGCACCATCGCAAATCTTTAAATAAAATTCAACACATTTATAATTAATAAATAATTATATGATTCATCGATTAATAATATACACCTTGCACGTAATGAAATCATTGAATTCATCATCGGGAATTGATATTCTTGGTATTTCATTTGCGTCCATTTGATTCTCATTATTTATTGTATTGTTATATATACTTTTAGTATTTTTAAATTGTTTCTCAATGTGTGAATTTAATTTCTTCGAAATTTCATTGGCGCTTTCATATGCTGACACTGGAAACTAGATTCAATAAATATAACAATGTAATAATAATTTTTTTTTTTTTTTTCTTGTTTCATATTAATTCAATTTTATTACAATATATTTAATATATAATTCAAAAATATTACGGGAATTTTTTTATCGTGATTGGAAAATTTTTTTTTCCTCGCAATAGACGCCAAGAGCATTTCTCTCAACTTCACATCACTATTTTTTGCCGTTGATTTAAACAGCGCAAGAGCAGTGAAAAATTCATTTTCAATATTCACGTCAGAATCACAACTCAGCATTTTATTTATTTATTATTATTTTTTTTTATCAATTTTTCTCTTTATTCTCTATTTTTTATTTTTCACCCTCTATATATATATATATATATATATATATATATATATATTCAATCAATAAACCTGATAATTTGTAAAAGAAAAATTCTGAGGTTATATGTACTGTGGGTAGTAGACGTGTCGATAATAATCCATCAATGTCAATCACAAACAGGAAGTTTGCCATTTATCAAGAGGTTATTGTTTATTTTTAAATTGACATAAGAAAAATAGGAAAACAAAGTTGGAAGATATAACTTTTATAAATAAATAAATAAACAAATAAATAAAAATAAAAATTGTACGTTCAAAAAATACTAGGATATTTTCACTTGACACAATTTTATTTATGTTAAATATTTTTATGTGAATTTTCCCAATAAAAAAAAATTAATACAAATATCTTATCGTAATAATAATGATACCAGGAGAAGAAAAATAAAAAAAATAAAAATAAACAAATAAACGGATAAAATACAACAATACAACGGGAGTTGAAGGGAAAAAAATTAAAAAAAAAAAAAAAAAAGAGTAGTAAAAGTAAAAATATCAATGCTCGAATTCTAACTGCATTAACCATTGTCATATCTCACTATTGTATATAAAGTAACGGCAATTTTCTAAATAATAATATCATGGTTCTTGTTGGAAAGGATCGCGGGGACATTCCATTTGAAAAAGAATTCAATGGGGAGAATGTGCCCCTCGCGATCCTGACGGTATATTCTCCTAGGTGAAGACCACCCACAATTCCACTCATAGCTTTAAACCCCTTGCGTGCCATCTCACCTCTCTCCCTTACTTACCAAACTCACCTATCCTCTTCCACTTTACCCATTCCATCCTAAAACATCCAATGCTTTTCAACCACCCCCCCATTCGTTACTCGTCTCTCGTTCGCTTGCGCTTGTACGATATATACACGAGGAATTTTCAAATGCGCTATCTGCACAGCTACGACGCGACATTTTAATACCTGGCACGCAAGGTAAATCTCCGCTTCACCAACGACGCTTGGAATTCTCTCGCACCCCCTCTATATATATATATATATATATATTTTTTTTTTTTTCTTATCTTTTTCCTCTATATACCTCTTTATTTAACACCCTTTCACTCCCAATTCTCTCTTATCATCTAATTCCTAGATTTTTTTTTTTTTTTTCTCTGTTTATTCTCTCTCACTTTGAATTAAATATTTTTTTCCAATAATTTTTACTTTTACACGTTAATTGTTTTGTTTTAACAGATAACAGTGAAACAAATAAAATCCATAATTTTTTTTTTTTAACAATAAATTATATTTATTCATGTAAAATAATAATAGACAATTGATCGAGTAATAATTCAAATTTGTTATAACCACAATAACGTCTATCTTTTACGAGGGGTGAAGCGGCGGTAATGGTGTGGCGTATACTGAGGGAGATTTGTCCTACAGGCGATGCAATAACTGCATGTGTATAACTGGAAGCTGCGGGTGGCGTGTCCCATTGTTGTGGCATCACGAATTTAGATTCATGTTGGGTATAGAAGTTATATACAGAGCGAGAGACAGGATCAGGTTGAGTAGAAGTTGAGTTTAGGTGAGGCCGATAGAAGGGAGTGAACGAAGATACAGAAGCAGAATAGTGTAAATAGTCTGTGTATATACGTGTGTGTGTGTGTGTGTGTATCTATTATTTGTGGTGAACAATAGAAATACTGCATTTGAATTATATCAGTGAAAAAAAAAAAAAATTTTTTACTTTTTTAAATATTTACTTTGAAATTTTATTATTTTCATCGATTCTCATTTAATTTACTAATTTTCTTCACTATTCTTTATTTTACAAATATATATATATATAAATATATTTTTTTCATTTTTATTATTTACATATAATCAATTTATTTTCTACTTTTGTTCTCAAACACTCGTAAATAAATGTCAATTATTGAAGTTAATCGAATGAATCCGATGAGATTGAGATAAATCCATGCGCTTCTGTTTCGTTTATTTTTATTTATTTTTCATTTTTTTTTTCGACCTCTCCTTTCTCTCCTCTTTTCCTTCCCTTCGTCTTCTTGTATGTTGTATTTTTTTATTGACATCATGATTTTAATTCCATTCCTACTGTCGAAAAAATATTTCATTATTATGATTTTGTTTGTTTTTTTTTTTTTTTTTACTTTTCTCATCTCCCACCCACACTCTGGCTTTTAATTTTTCCTCTCACTCATGCTCGTTCATCGTGTGTGTATGTGTGTGTATGTGTATATACAGACATATATATGTCTGACTCTTTGTATATAGTGCACATGGAATTGGAAGAACGATATATTTCTCTCTCTTTCCCTCTTTAGATTGCCTCATTGAGTTGTGCTCGCGTGGGATTCACAGGGAAACACTCGTAATATCCAACGAATCAATGGCACCCACGTTGCGCTTGATCAGTCCAATTAAAAGCCCGTTTGGTTTGCCTATATTGTATATATATATACTGGATTACACTCCAGCAATTATATATATATATAAACTTGAAAGAGAATTTCTCTGATGAATTTCTATGGATTAATAATCTACCGTCAATTCCCTAACTGTCCACTACTCACGTTATTCCATAGATAATAAATAAAAAATAATTTTGTAACCAAATGAAATTAAAAAAAAAAATACAAACAAATAAACAAATAAATTATTAACTAATAAATTTTTTTTTTTTTTTTTTTTCTAAATAAATTTATATATATAAGACAATGATTTGATCGTACATGTCAAGTAGGACGGAGAAAAAAAAAAAGAGGAGACAGATAGATAGAGAGAGAGAGAGAGAGTTAAACGGATATATGAGGTCATCATTGTATAGGGTGGTATACAAAGAGGGAAAATGAGGAAGGCAATGTAAGAGAAGGAAAAGAGGAACACGAGACGAGGAAATAAAGAAAGACAGAAAGAAAGAAAGAAAGAAAGAGTGAAAGAAAAAGGTGGGGATTTATCGCGACTCTGCGAATTTCTTGCTGAAGTCATGAGGAGTCAGGTGCGCGTCCGTTCGTGTCGATGAACTTGCCTTGGCCGCCTCGTTTTCTGCTGGTTTGTGTTCGTGGGGCTTCTTGGTATATACATAAATATATATATATATATATACCTCTTGGCCGCGGTAACTATTGAATGCAAAGCGCGACATTGCATAATGGGAAATGGCAATGGAAAATTGTGACTTGTAATCATTCGTCTTTCCAAAAAAAAAAAAAAAAAAAAAAAAAAAAATAAAAATAAAAAAATAAATAAATTAGTAGAAAAACAAAATATATTTGTAATGATAATATAAAATTATAGAAAGCGAGCAGAGATATAAATTAATAATTATCAATATTTAAACTTGATTATTACTATTATTATTATTATTATTATTATTATTATTATTATAATATATGAAAAAATTGTAATTGGAGTGAATGCGGATATTTATATTTATGTGTGAATATACGTGTGTGTATACGACCAGAAGGGTGAAAGAGTAAGGGAGGGATAGAGTGAGAAAGAGAGAGACAGGATTGTGTGGTTGAGTGAGGTCGGTAGCGTATTTGAAATTGCAATTAAACTAACGACTCAGTTTTGCCCAGAGGGCCGGCAAAGCAAACGGCAATGCGAGTATGGTATGCTCAGTTGCAGTAAATATATTTTGTATATATGTATATATATATATATAAATACATAAATACGTGGGACACAGGCGTGTAGTCCCAGCGAGTTAACTTTAATTAAGTAATATCATAGTATGCATAGACGTATTTAGAAAATTGTAATGGTCATTTGTAGAATTTTTGATTTTAACAATATGTGTATTATCAAGAATATAAATATGATTTTTATTTTTTAATAAATAAATTAATATTGATTATTATTGAAATAGTAAAAAAATATAATATAATTTGTTTGTTTGTTTGTATATATAATTTGAAAATAAGTAAAATTTTTGCATATAAATATTGAAAGAAATCAAAGTAAATATAATTATTGATGAGCCTTGTTAATAATATTTTCTAATAATTTTTTTATTATTATATTATAAATATTAATTTTTTCTATAAATAAAATATAATTTCAATATTTGAATGTCAATCAGTGAATTAATAAGATATTTATAATTATATATATATAATGTGAGTTTTATGGTGGTGGAGATTTGAGTGTGTATTGGAGGTGATGCCACAAAGTTGACGCACCTTACTGGGTCAGTTATCCTTGTGCATCATTGATAGTTGAATAGCGAGATTCTCTCTGTGAATCCGTTAAGTATATAATATATACAATCCATGTCCTCATCCCCACTTTTATACACGATCATCATCATCATCATCATCATCATTATCATCACCAGCAGCAACACCATCACCACCACATTGACTACTTGATGCCTCCAACTATAAGTATGTTGACGTTGCAATACGAATAGAATTGTGAAAGGTATAAAACACCAGGCCTCTCTCTTGTTTACACTTTTAACCTTGCTATCTCTTCCGTTTGGTACCATTTCCTCATAATTATTATTTATTTTTTACCGTTGAGTAATCCTTGTCAATTGAACAAGAGAAATAATAATTGTGTCATTAAATAAAAATTAATATCCAATTGATATATTTAACCATCACAGATAATCATATTTTTAAATGATAAATTTTGACAATGAAAATCAACAAGTGCCCCATCGAAATGAAAACGATGAAAGCTTAGAGAGTAGTAGTGGAGGTGGAGATGGAGGTGGTGGTGGTGGTAGTAGTAGTAGTAGTTGTAGTAGTAGAAGATAGTAATAATAGTGGTAGCGTAGGAGGTGGTAGTGGTTGGTAGTTGGTAAGTCGAGAGTGAGCCAAACCTCCCCATACGTGTGTGACGCGACTCAATGTGATCTGACCTGTCTATTCGTATCGTAGTAGCGACTCAGTTGTTGTGGCGGTGGGAGCGACGCGGCGGAGAGGAAATTTAGGTAGGGGGGGTGCGCAATAGATCACGTGGTATAGGATTAGCGGAGCGGGTAAGTGGGGAGAGTTGGGTGACGGATATTCGGACAGTTACGTTAACAGTCGGCTCGTCTCGGGTTCTGGTTTCTCCCGCGGCCGCTCGGTGTCAGCGTGTGCGCAGACCGGCTGCGCAGCAGGCGTGTGCGTTGTCTAGATTCTTTGTGCCATTCCTGGCATACCAAAAACAGAGTAACTCCTCATATTTACGGACCGAATATCGTCTGAATTTCGTGAAAATCCACCAGCTTATCATCGTCATCTCGTCCCGTGGTAAGTAATAAACAATCACGTGATAATATATTATATTTACATTTAATTTCGGTTCACTTGTATATATATACGTATATATATATATATATATATATCTATATATATATAATACATATATGTCTCTCTCTGTGCATATATATATATATATATATATAAATATATATCTTGGATGAAGGTGATGTGTACGAAAAAAAAAAAAGGAAGAAAAAAAAAAACGTTAGGGACATATTTGTGTGTGTGTGCCGTGGCAGAAAATATAATGCGCGATCGTGCTCGAAAATCCCATCGATATCTTTTTACACACTCATATATTCATATACCTAATGTTTATTTCACTTGTTCGATTTCCGGTGTATATGTCAAAATGCGTCAAAGTGTAAAACAAGTTAACAGAAATATTGAGAAAATATGAAACAAAAAAAAATTCAAAAAAAAATAAATAAAAAAAAAAATAAAAAAAAATAAAAATTTAGCAAAAAATTCATATATTTATTTTCATTAGAAAAACAAAGTGATGTTATGTGGGTTGTGTTGATCGGTATTGTGTTGATGGTGTGCAGTGGGTTTTAGTCGCTCGAGAGGTTTCGGTTGTCTTCATTTTCTTCTTGTTGTCTTGTTCGCTGATCCGTGTGCTTGTTGCCCGTAAACCCCGTGGGTTGGCCTGCGCGAGAGAGAGTCAAAGCCTCAACACACGTTGAGTGAGAGCAAGGAGTTTGAGTGGTGGCATCACATACACACACACACACACATATATATATATATATACACAAACAGAACAGCCGGCTCCGTTCTCATCTCATTCTCGTTGTTCACATCGTCGCTCCATTCTCTATGCATCGCTGATATTCGCAATAATTTAATTTAAATTTTTTATATTCATCAACAAATTTAAAAGAAAAAAAAAAAAAAAAAATCATAATTTACTTCAATATTTTTATCATACATTATCAATAAATTTGTCTATTAATTGTATGTTAATGATAAATAATAAATTTTTCTTTTTTTTTTCTTTGGATTAAATAAAGTGATAAATAAAATTGAACTAATTGAACGAGTGACTCGTGGCGTTTCTCCCGCGAAACGTTTACGCGAACACTTGGTGTTAATATATGGTGAATTATTGATCCGACGGCGTGTGGTGGAAAACGGCGGTCGCTGGTTGTGAGAGCGCGAGCGACGAGGTTATATGGGTAAAGGCGAGGGATATAGAGAATCTCAACGGAGCACGTGAATAAGCGAGAAAGAGGTAAACAGGGAGAGAAAGAGAGAGAGTGGGAGAGAGCTGTAGGCCCACACAGAAAGCACACGGACAGTTGTGTGAGAGGGAGCGAGCGGATAAGTTAGAACGCGCTCTTGGTTATAACAGAGAGAAAGGATATATAACACGCGAGACACAGAGTCCGGTTATAGCGGCAACGAGTTGAACGCCATAACGGTGGGTGGGATAGGGGGGGTGGCGGGGGGAAAATAAAAAAGGGAAGGGAGAAAATAAAGAAAGGGAGAAGAGATAGGTTAGAACGATTGACGGAGAGAAACAGAGTTGACAAAAGAACGAAGGATCGTGTGGACGGTGGGATGTATAAAGCGGAGTGAGAAAGAAAAATAACGAGTGTAAGAAAGAGTTAGAGAAAAAAAAAATAACATCAGGCATCATTATCATCATCATCATCATCATCATCGTCGTCGTCATCTTCGTCTTCGTCTTCGTCTTCGTCGCCGTTGGCGTTGTCGTCCCACGTTTTATTTTGAAAAGTAGTGTGTTGTCGTCGCAACGTCGGTCGTGTATGCGTCCGACGGACAACGTGTTTCTACTTATTCCATATTAAATATTATTTCCTTTGTTATTATATTAATAGTTTGTTTTGTTTTGTTTTTTTTTTTGTTATATTATTATTTTTCACTTTTTTCCATTTTTTTTTTTTTTTTTTTCTCTTTCATTCGTCAATCGTCGTTAATGCATATCGTACGCTTATATATTTTCGTTATAATACATAATATTGGATAAACTTGCGTTTAGTTGAGCTTTTGTTTATCTTTCATTACCACAGTGTTGTCGGGGTGAATTGAAATGTGACTAGTCTTAACGTGTCGCTCGTATATGCGGTATGTGACATGAATTTTCGGGGTGATGGTTGTTGCTTCTATGACGCCTGGTTAGTTTCATAAACGTGCTCGTGTGATAATCTGTGGACTATTTAATCCGTCATAGAAATTTTTCGTACAGTGTTTATTTACCGAGACATTTTTTATTTTTATTTTTATTTTTTTCTCTTTTTTTTAGTCCTTCTTGTTTAGTTAGTTTGTTTCTTTATTATTATTATTATTATTATTATTATTATTTTCATGTATACAACTTGAGTTTTGTGATACAACACAGTTCAGTTACCTGAGTGGAGTGAATATTGTTGGTCAATTTTTTTGTAATTTTATTTGTTTTTTTTTTTTTTGTTCTTCTTCGATAATGCACGGGTGGTTTATCTATTTTGTGTTCGTGATTAATAAATAAAATCGGAGTCTAAAGTTTAAATTAATTTTTTCTAATTGTTCGTCGTCATCATCATCATCATCATCTGTTTCTTCAACTTCTGTTACGTGCGGGGACACGCAGCGACAGAAACACGCGCGTTCTCATCTACTTCTTCAATAAAAAACTTTTTAACTGTGATCTATCCTGTATCGTAACACGCGCAGAAAAGCCCAACTGACCCACGACTTGGATGGATACTGTGCATTATTTTTGGAGTGAGTGTTTCTCTCTTATTTTTTATTTTTTTATTTATTTTTTTTTAATCTTGACATAACCTCATTCCCCCTCCTCCTCCTTTTTCCTTTTTTTTTTTTTTTATTTTTGTATCACCCATCAACAGATCGAAATAAATATAGACGTTGATCTCTCAGTATTTTTTTTTTTTTTTTTTTCTTTCAATTTCATATCAATAAAATATGAACACAAAAACATTTAATGATCAATATGTAGCACGTGCATTTTCTTTACTGTCCTGCACAGATGTATGTACATATATAATGTCAAAATATATACATATACACATATACATATGACATATGAATGTATATACATGTTTATAGTTTGGCGTGGTATTTCATTTTTTGCGTGGGATGAAACGGTGTATCGAGCGAATTTTGCAATTATACGATGACGACATCGACTATTGTTCCATTGAAAATTTTTTTTAGCAAAGTTTCGCGGGATTAAAATAGCGGGAATGTAATAGAGATGAGTAGCACGGGAAAGATAGAATAAATAATAAAGTAAGAGAAAAGTAATTGTTTTTGTTTTTTTTTTTTTTTTTTTTCTCTCTTCTTTTTGTGTAAAAGCCACTGTCTTTAAAAGTGACACATGAATTTACATTTATTTCAATACCTATTTTTGTTTTACAAATTTTTATTTTTATTTTTTAAATTTATTTATTTTTTTATTTTTTATTTTGTCTTTGATTTTTATTATATTCATTTGTATTTTTTTATTTTTATTTTTTATTCATCGTTTATTGCAACTTCCAGAAATACGACGTAGAAAAAAAAAAGTTTGCGTATAAAAGAACGAGTGAGAGAGAGAGAGAGGGAATAAATAGTAAATAAAAATTGAGAGTTGTGATGTAGTAAACTGTGATGATATTACGACTATCAAGTCGAGATTACTAATAGACAAATTAAAAAAAAGAATTTTTTTTTTTTTTTTTTTTTTCATTTCATTTTATTTGTCATGGAATTATCCGCACAATACGAATATATACGTATACAAAAGAAAATCATGAATAAATAAAAAGAAAAGGTTATATAAATTCAATTGAGTGCATTTTATAGGTTCGATAACGTACAATTGACGTGTGACAAGGCAAATACATAATAAGATTTGCAAAACGTGTGTGGATTGTATGACTCTGTGTATGAGAATGAAAGAATAAAAGAGAGAGTAAGATATAATAAGAAAAAAAAAAAAAAAAAAAAAAAAAAGAGTAAAGAGAAATAGAGAATAATAAACCACTTCGTAAATGATCCATGCGGCTCTCGGGATAAAATCCCTGACAACTGTGTCTCGAGTGGTTAAAGATTTATTATCAAACGCTTGTGCGCGGGTTAATAACGGACAGTGAAAAGTGGTGATAAAATAATCAAGAAGCAAAGAATAAAAATAAAAATATATAAATATATATAGATACATATTGCGGCCTTGATGGGATGACGAGAAAAAAAAAAAAAAAAAAAGAGCGGGTGGTAGTGCGGGAACGTGAATGAGACAGACAAGAGAGTGAGAGAAAACAAATTTAAACTCGTGTCGCGCGTGTACTTCACGTATAAGTATATATATTTATATTATTTTTTATTTTTTATTTTATCTTTTATATATTTTGTATAGAGACACTTATCATAAACGTGTTTTAAACCAATGTGGATAAAAAAAAAAAATACTCATGTGTATTTAAAAATGATTTCAATCCGTATATTATTTGAATGCACAGAAAAAATCAAGATGAAAAAAAAATAAAAAAATAAAAAAAAAAAATAATAATAAATAATAATGATTCTGATATAATTTTTTTGATTTATCAAGTCTATTTCAATTTGTTGAATTTTTTTTTTTTTTTTTTTTTTTCTGGCTCTTCTCTACTGATTATCTAATACTTTTGATAATACACATGTGTGTTTGTATTACAAACAAGTGCGTGATATTTTTCATCTCATAATTTTTTCTTTTTTTGTTTTTTTTTTCTTCTAAATTTTTGGTTAGCAAAAGTCTATTGTTCACGCATAACCGGTTGTATGTCCAATCAATAATTCAGTATTTGAATTACGTGCGAAAAGATAAGTCATCGTCCAATGTCTTTTCTTTTTTTCTCTCTCTCTCTTTCTCTCTCTCATGTACACAATTGTATGAATATTGTGTGTATCTTATTTCAATCAATTTCTATCTTCACTTCTCTTTGTCACTTTTTATGTGCACATGTACATATGGGTGTGTATGTGTCATCATTCAGTTCGATCAGTTTATTATTATTATTATTATTATTATTATTATTATTTTTTTTTACTTATCATTCAAGTGTATATTGAATATTAAAATTATAAAAATAAAACCAGTAATAATCCAATGTACATGAACCATTAATTGTATATTTGATTTCAAAAAAAAAAATAATAAAAGGAAAGAAAAAAAAAATTTGTAAAATAAATTATTATTAGTGTTATATTTTTTATTTATTTATTCATTTTTTTTTTTTTTTCCTCTTTTTCATATGTGTAGGTATATTAATCTTTTTATCGAAAAGTCTGATGACACCCTAAAGATCGTATCTCACTCGTTGTATGACAGTTTCTAGAGTCATTAAGGCCCGCCCTTCTTAGTGATATAAATAGAGAAAGAGAGAGAGAGAGAGAGAGCGACGACATAGTTGAGGTTGAAAAAAAAAAATCATAGAGAGTAAGAGAAACACGCTCACACTGCATATCTTTCGTGTTATTTATTTTTTTATTATTTTTTTTTTTTAAATTCTCTTTAACCCGCACTTTCTCTTTCCCAATTCGTGCTTTCCTATTTGCCGTAGACAGTGCCAAAATTATGGAGCCGAAATAAACTTTGTTAGATTTATTTCTCCCTCTCCCTCTCACTTTTTTCTTTTTTTCTTCTTTTCTCTTTTAGAATTCATATTCTCTTATTATTATTATTATAATTTTCTCTTGTGATCACTTCCTCTGTTATTTATTTATTTATTTTCCTCACTTTTATACTCATTTTTTCACACTACCTTGATTTTTTTTTTTTTTTTTTTTTTTTTGCCCTCTCTCGCTTTCTTCGCTTTTCGGTATATTTTTTAGCGTATTATACCTTAAAATTACAAACACACCGTGAAAATTCTCTTTATTCTCTACATATATAGATATATTTATTACGTTGAAAAGAAAAAAAAAAAAAAAAAAAAAAAAAATTTTCCTGAAATTATATGCGTAATCACGAACCATTGCAGGATTTCCACATTGTGAATATGGCCTTGCGTGTCTGTATACAAATTTTGCTACCCCCTTTGACCAACAATTTTATATATATATATATATATATGTGTGTGTGTGTGTATGTGGATGTGTATGTGTATGTGGAACGAGGGCCACACAAAAATCCAAAGGGGGAAATAAAACGTGAACTCTTTTGAGCCACCTGGCTCTATCGAGAACCCTCGTTTGGCTTTTACCATTTATATATATATATATATGTATATATATGGTGTATGTGCAAACACACGCATCAATGTAAAATGTGTCTGCATATGCGTGTAATACACGCTTCGTTTATTCACTATATTTTATGCATGTGCGAGCTGTTTCAAATGCTGACGTAACGTTTGCTAACCACCCCCTTCTTTACTAGCCATCACGGTTACACTCTATTGTTGCTCTTGTATCACATGTGAGCAGATAGTGCACCCCAATATATATATATATATATATCTATTTATCTATCTATTCATTGGATTCAACGACAAATGATTGAGAGTATTCAACGTTTAATTTTCCTTTGAACCGTAACTTTTTTGTTTTTTTTTTGTTTTTTGTTTGAATAATTATTTTTATCAATTAATCCGATGAGATTTTTCATTTTGACAAGTACAATATTTATTGAATTGATGGAAGGAACTGTAAGATTGGAAAAAAATAAAAATAATAATAAATAAATAAATGAATAAATAAATAAATAAATAAATAAATAAATAAATGACTAAATTTGTGATTGAGGATAAATTTTATTCGAATTATTCTCATTCACACCGTCAATTGTGTAAAAATTATATTTTATTTATAATGTGAATGTTCGATCTGTTTATTATTGATTGTACATTATACTCATATGTATTTAGTTGTTTGATAATTATTGATAAGACATTTGTCTCCGGTATTATATAAATCTATATGTGTATATATTTTTTCGATTGAATTGTCGTGGACTCCCCTGGCATTTATGTCTAGACGTGACCATTTCTGTCTACGTATTTTACTCCTTCTCTCATGCTGTTTCACTCTGTTATTTAATCCTAAATCTTTTTTTTTTTTTTTTCATTCACTCTTTTTCTCATACTCATACATCATCATATTCTACTTCTACTTCTACTGCTATTTCTATTTTTTTTTTTATTTCTATCTATTTTCGTTTACCTCTTTTACATGGTGCCGTTTCGGTCACTCTCAGCAAGGAGACGTATCTTGCACGCGTGCCCGCGTTTGCGGGCCTTTGAAAGATGGAAGACACGATAAGAAAGAGGAAAAAATAAAAATAAAAATAAAAGATATATATATATATATATACATATACTTTATACGTATCTTTCGTCGTTTTATTTCTTAAGCGGAAACTCTTCACCGCAATGCGTGGAACAAGGTTTTATGTCACTAGGGAGGAACACCCAATTCTATTTAATTGTATTATTATTATTATTATTATTATTATTATTATTATTCATTTCTTCGTATATAGATAATAAATATCTTTATAGATGATTCTTCATTCAGGTTGAAACGTCAAAAATAAAAAAAAATAAAAAATAATAATAAATATAAAATTTTTAGTAAATAAAAAAAACGGGAGAAAATTCAAAAAGTAAAACTTATTGCGGATATATAATTATTATTTTATTTCCATGAATTGAAGAAAAAAATAAAAATAAAAAATGCCGCGTTTGTCGCTTTAACAAAGACAGATTCTTGGAATTTTTTTTTTTTTTTTCAAACCGAATAATTTATTATTATTATTATTATTATTATTATTATTATTATTATTATTATTATTATTTCATTATTATTCTTCGTAGAATTTTTGACGTAAAAAAAAATAAATTTACTTATACAACTGCATGTTATATTTTTTTTTAAATATAATAATAATAATTCTCAGTATTTAAATGATATTGTAAAATAAAACTTTTTAATTTCATACTTGACGATTTAAAACTGCTTACGGATAATGATTACAAAATATTTATCCATGAAATTGTTTCACGTTCAATTTTTATAGTAATAAGTGTCATACATATGTGTATATAATCAAAAACTTAAATAAATAAATAAATAAATAAATCTATTTGTCAATAGTTTGATAAATATACGCAATCACAAATATAAAATGCTCTGGATATATATGTTCATGCGTGTCCTCGTCATCTTGACTTTAGTCACAATCTTACACACACTTATATATACCTAACATACATACATATATATACACGAAGGTCCCGCATTAAAAGATTTGCAATCACATCAATAAAAATTTTTTAGTATGAAAATACTTTGCCTCTATCTCACTGACTCGTTATTCCTATTATTTTACCCAATTTTTTTTTTTTTTTTCTCACCCCTTATTCATTCAATCATTGAAATAAAAAATTATTTTTTATTATTTCATATATATTTTTTTGATTTTTCATATTGTCACACGTCATTCAAGTGTTTATACTCTATATACAGTATGTGAATTATATAGCCCATTTAATCAAGATGACATAGGATTTTATTGTTACGAGAGGCAAAATGTTTACGACGTTGTAGATATCTTTCATGTCTGAACTTGTCCAAAAACCTTTTGACAAAACGCTTTGCATCTTTAGTATATACGAGTATACATATGCATATATATGGATAACAAAACCACTAAAGTATCTATCCTCCAACCAATGCCTCTCTCACCTACAACAACAACAACAACAACTACAAATAACAACAATAATAAACATATATATATATATGGGATGTGTTTCAAGCGCGTATTTAACACACGTTGTACGCTATACGCGACACATAAATGGAAATTGCGTTTTTGTGTCCATTCACTACGACACACATCTGATGCTTTCACGTTTACGACAAACCATTTGGTATTTTCACGAGCATTTATAGTGGTAGAGTGTGCGAATAAATGGAGGACGAAGGGCTGTCTTCATCGCACACTTTCAGTATAGAATATAGACAGATGAATGTTTATACTTGTATATTACCCCTTATATATACAAAAACTCGGCTTTTTTTTTTTGTTTTTTTTTTTTTTTCCATTTTCATTTTTATTCCTCTCACACGCATAATTTTATTTATCATGTTGTTAAGTTTATTGTCATATCGTTTCGTAGAGCTTTCACAGATTAATCTTTGATTGGTGTATATTTGTGTATCTACTTTTATACTTTATTGTGTAAGTAAATTATTATTCTATGATTTATATAAGAGTTATTATCAAAACTCATACGTGATTTATCTGTGCAAATAGATTTTATACAGTGTAAATTTATTTCACTCTGTTGTTGTTGGTGTTTTTTTTTTTTTTTCTATTTTTCTTTTTTTTTTGTAATATCGTAATGGTGAATTATTGAAGTACACGCGCAATATATATATATATATTTATTAGTATTAGCGATGACTGCTTGTGCACATTTACAGACCACAATATATATATGTATATATTTTTTTTTAGATTTTGTTTTTATTCCTCGTTTTATCTCATTCGAGCGTGTGGAACTTTCTAAGCGACTGCATAATCATTAACGCGACACTCATGTGTGTATATACGCGCGTGTATGTGGAGACCGGTAATTTCCTGCAAGGATATCTATCTTGTGATATTATGTGAATGTATATGTAGATGTTTGGTAAAACTGCCGTACTTTCCTTCTCCGTGGATTCATCAACAATCCAAGACATTTGCACTTTAGAATTAATTGATGATGAAAAAAAATAATAATAATAATAAATAAATAAATAAATGAATAAAAAGGAGAAGAAATAGGAGATGAGAAATAAATAAATAAATATTCATTCATTCATTTATTTATTTATTTATTTATTTATTTATTTATTTCTTCACAATTATTATTTATTGAATATTGAAAAATATTTTATATTATAGAAAATAATTAGTGAGATACGATTGTTCGTATTTATATATATATATATATATTTTTTTTTTTTCAATTATTTAAAAAATATTTTTATATCAAATATAATTATGTGTAATGGTAAATTGTTGATTGTCGTTTTATGATTTATTTTCATTTTAACTTTCCATTATTGAATTGTTATCAATGATTGTTGAATGGACTTTTAAATTATCACTAATTGTGACATTCCATTCATCAATGATGGATGAAATCCAATTTCATTATTGTGTAATATCACTTTCTATTTTGAAAAATCGTTAAAATGCAATTAAAACACGAAAAAAAAAAAAAAGAAATCCTAGACAAATCAAAAAAAAAAACCAACATTTCATCAATATTTTATTTTAATATTATTATTTTTTTTTTTTTATTAACCTTTTTTCTTTTCTGCCGTTAAAAATATGAAATACAGTAATTGAAATAAAAAAAAAAAAGAATAGTGAATATAGTAATAAGAAATAAATTGAAATTTTTTTTTTTTTTTTTTTTTTTTTTTTTTTTTTGTAAAATTAGCTCGAATGAATTTGATCTTTACGGATGTTGAATTAGCTCTTGATTTGGCTGTCTGCTGGAAACTAATCCTGTTCCTTGTGGTTGGATCGTTTTTCATCAGGATTCACTAGATAAAGAGACATTGTATGTAAACGTAAGATAAAATAAGATAGATATATAATACTAAACGAATATGAAGAATAAAGGGGGATAAAGTTTAAGAGTTTTAGTATATAGATGATTTCACAGTCACTCTCGACTACACTTGGGTTTGGTTAGATGTTGGACAGAGGGCCGTCTAAGTATACCCATGTTATTTCTGGCGGGAGCTGACGCACCATTTCCACTCACTCACTCTCTCTTTTTCTCTATCTACCTACCTATCTATCTATCTATCTATCTTCAACACACACACACATATATACATAAATACTCCTTTTATCCTTCTACATTTTGTTCGTATTTTAATTTGACTTCAGACCAACTGTTCACTGATCTTTTATTATTTCTTGACTATTTACATATATCCCATTTTTTTATTTCACTTATTATTATTACAATTATTATTATTTCAAATAATTAACTATGTCACAATTTCATAAATAATTCTTATTCAAATTATTTTTTTATTTTTTAAAAAATTTTTTTGTTTTATCATTAAATCAAATTTTATCTTGAAAATATTAATTTATGTATATACAGACATCGTTTGATTAAAAATTGACAGTCATTTTTTATTTTTAAAACGCGATTCTCTTTTCCTCCCCCACGATGATGATGACGATGATGATGATGATGATGATGATGATGATGTTTACTGTGAGTAAACAGACAATGCCATAGAGTTATTCTATCAATTCTTTCACTTCTATACAAATAATTATGTATATATGTACATATGTATTTATGCACGCATGTGTGTATATATTAAATTGAAGTATAGAAAGGGGAGAGAAAGAAACGAAAAAAAAAAAAAAAAAAAAAAAAAAAAAAAAAATAGCGAGAGGGAATGAGAGAGATATTTAGAAAGATGAGTCACCCGTTATTATTTAGTTAATTTGAATTATTTGATCGAGAGGAAAAAAAAAAAAAAGATATTTTTTTATTCGTGTATTTTCTTTTTATATTTTATCATAATAGGAAATATATTCAAATAAATTACACATGTTTATTAACAATGTTAATTGTTAGTTCATTTATCAAAAAGAAATTATTAAATATAAAAAAATTTATTATCGTTATTATTGGTTATCATTTTATCGTGAACAAATAATTACTGCTTACATGTGATAAATTGTTATCTCTTATTTAACAAGAAAAACGTTTAAAAAAAAAAAATAAATAATAATAATAGAATAAATAAAGAAATAAAAAAATATAAAATTGTACAAAATAATAATGAGTAAAAATTTCTAACCAATCATTAATTTATATTTAAATTAATTTTTTTTTTTTTTCGCGCGCGTGTATGTGTGTGTGTGTGTGTGTGCATGTCATCAGTTATGGAATTTCGAAATTTCCTACATAAATATTTGCTCACTATTATTCCTCCCTCTCTCATATACTTGTCTGTCCATTTTTTTTTTCCTCTCTGTCCTCTTCTCTTTTCTCTATCTCTGTTTTAGCTCTTGTCATTTTTTTTTTTTTTTGACACGAAAAAGCACGAAAGAGAATATAATAGAGGACGCGTAATATCCGTGTAAAAAGCGTACGTGTACAAGGTATATGAGTAAAACGTATGAGAAAGAGTGAATAAGAAAAAGAGAGAGTGAGAGAGTGAGTGAGTGAGTGAGTGAGTGAGTGAGTTTGAGATATATGGGCGTAAGCGACGAGCAAAGAGGTCTAATATATATAAACTGAAAGAGCAGCGAGTCGTCGTCGCGCATGTACGGATGGTGATACTGGCAATAGAAGTGAGGTGAAGAGCTAAGTTAAAGAAGAGGAATGGATAGGGGAGGAGGTATGAGGAAAGGGGACAAACCCGTGCTCTTGGGTTATGAATAATTCATCCCGTAGGAACGGAGCCGACGTTAGGTCCGCGTTGCTCCACCACGCCTCGCGTGATCCACCAAGTTCGACAGTCCGTGAGCGAATATTCTCCATTATGTATATATATATATATATATATATATATATATTTATTTAATGCGTATATAAGCCAGGTATATATGTGTATACATATATTTATTTGTCTGTCTCTGTGTAACTTGCACGAACAAGTTAAAATCATTTGACGCTTAACGCGCGTGTGCACATGCGTGTTTTTGATCTATAGAAATAATACGTGGTAATGAATGTATAGTATGGATATATAATTTCATTGCTCTCCTGACCTCATCGTCAAATGCTTTTTATTTTATTATTAATATATATTTTTTTTAATCCATCTTTATTCATTGAATATGCAGAAGAAAAGTTTATCTATTTACTCATGAATTTTCTACTTATTTAAAATTTTTTTTGTTTCTATTTTTGTTTTTATTTATTTATTTATTATTTTGTTTTTTTTTTTTTTTTTTTCGGATATAAATTCGGATTCAATGCTACTCGAAATTAATTATTTGATAGTTTTATAATTGTACACGTTTTTAAAAAAAAATTTTTCTTAGGTGTAAATATAATTGATGATACTTATTATTTTTGTATCAGTAAAAATATTTTTTAATCTTCAACATATTTAATATATATATATATATACACACAATTTTTATGTGTATTATTATGAATTTGTAAAAAAGTGGTGTATATTGATGTGGTTTATTTCATTTGTATTATGATTTTGAGAGTGTGAGTGTGAGAAAAAAAAAAGGATGAAAATGAATAAAGAAGAAAATGAAATGACGCGATTGTCCGTCGGTGACACTATCCCCTCTCCTCTCACTCTCCTCTCACTCTCCTCTCACTCATATGCTCTCTGTGACTTGATCTTTGTCTCTCTCTGTTTATCATTATCATTATCGTTGTCTTTCTCTCGTTGTCGTTTCTTACTGTACACAACCAGGCACTTGTCGCAAACGCGTTCGTTGCGGATGCACGATGCATTGGAACGGTAGGCGCGATGGCAGACGCCTCGAGCGGGGCCCCCAGTTCGTTCACCCCGATGTTGGAAGAACGACCAAGTCTAACTGCGCCGTCACATT